>OY728131.1:1081087027-1082337027 GCA_963277665.1 Viscum album | reverse complement strand
ATCTGATGCGCCCTAGAACCTACTAAAGCCATCACCTTGAAAGACACAAAAAACCAAAGAGAACAAAAAGGTCATACATAAAAGGCATAAAATGGAGCCATACCAATGGTGTAATGAATACTATTTTTATAAGTGAACTCTATGGAAGGCAGGTGCCTCATCCAAAAACCTCCAAAATACATGAGACATGTGTGCAACATGTCATAAAAAGTCTGGAAGTTATGCTCTGTCTGAATATCCTTATGTAGATGGAAATATATGTAAAGGAATAACTGAGAACTATAAGAAATAAGGAGACCTATCCACACCATATAGGTAGAACAATGATCTCAATTAGAAATAATCATCCTCAAGACCCCATGGAGTCCCACCACCTCCTCCAGATACTGCCTTGAAAAATCCACCCCTGAACATGAATCCAAGATCACCATAATGTTGTATGATTTTGTAAAATGAACCATTAGTACCTATATAGCCTCATAGCCTCCCCAATATCAAGGTAAATCAGTAACAAAGTCCATATACATCGACTCCCACTTCCACTGGGGAAATATAACGGTTGGAAAAAACCACCATGAATATGGTGCTCGACCTTCACCTTTGGGAAGACAAAACATTGATACCCAAACTTTAAAACTGCACGCTTTAACCCGTGCCACAAAAACTGAAATATCATATATAGGTACATATTTTTCATGATAGGATGTAAAAATAAATGGGAACTATGTAACTCTATAAGAAACATCACACACATCACCAAGTAATTTAAAAGCCCTACCTGGAATAACTTCTGGTGTTGTTCATCTTCATACCAAACATCAAGGGCGTAACCATAGACAAGTCTATCTATCCAGACCTCCACATTGAGATCCAAAAAACTAAGAATATTCTACCTATTGTAATAGATATTACTACACTATCATCTAAGAAAACTTCTTCCCCTGAATTCTCCCATATCCAGATGCAATGGTGAAGGATCTTCCATAACTCTCTAGGAGTCACTAGATTCACATACTACATCACTTTTCGACACCCTAATCAATGAATTAACCAATACATTCCGCATTCTGAGTATATATAAAATTTCAATGTTTTAATCCTATACAAAGTCCCTCTATTGACGTTAGATCAAGTTCATGGTGCGTTGGGAGATAAGATACTTCCGGATCTTATGATCGATGAAGAATGGAAAATGATCACATATGAGGTAATGTCTCCAAACCTTCATGGAAAACAATACCACTTCCAACTAGAGATCATTTGTGGAATATCTACACTCATAGGTACGTAACTGTTGAGACCCTTAAAAAATGGCTGACCATTACTATATCAGAACACAACCCAACTGATGATGTGAAGAAGAACATAATTCATCAAAATAAAATGCCTCTACTAGAAGTTAACTTACTGGATCACTGATCAAATTATCATTCAGATACTCAAAATACATCTGAAACTAATTAGTGCACAAGTATGTATGATTCTTTTCGTTCAATGTTTTTTGAGGAGTTACAAATCGATATAATTCAGTTACGAACCTCTTGTAATATTATATAAGACCAAGGAAACTTCACACCTAAGACAATATCTTGTGGGATTCCCAAGGCAAAAATTCATCTAAAATTGATTGATCCCCAACTACTCCATAGTAGGATATAAAATTTCCCATGAAATTGACTAATTGAGCCCAAAAATAAATCTTTGGAAACATCCCAACCAACTTCTCATAGTGAAGAACTCCCAAAATAGAATGAAGTTTCTCTACATAATCTTCCTTGGATGTAGAGTAAAGAAGGATGAAATCATTGAAAACCACCATGAACATATCCAAAAACTCACAAAACACAATGTTCATTGACATCACAAACACATTTGGATTATTCGTCACACTGAACTGATTCACAATAAACTTGTAACACCGATGAAGATAATGAAAAATAGCCTTGTGGATATCCTCATCATTTACACACATCTAAGGATGTCCTGGCTGGAAATAGATATTTGAGATCCAACTTTCTCCCATTAGTTGGTAGAATAAATTTTCAATCCATGGAATAGGTTACTAGTTCTATATTGTCACTTAGTTCAAGTGATTATAATCAATACCAAACCACAAATTATTATTAGCCTTCATTGTGAAAAAGACTACTACACCCCATGGTGAAACACTCGACCCTAAATACCCCACCCCAACTTCCCATCGAGATGCATATGTAGCTCTCAGAACTCCGGAGGTGTCATCCTATACATAGACATCATGATAAGAGATAGTCCTGGAAATAGTTTGATCCAAGACCCAATCTATCGTTGAGGGGGTATTTCTAGAACCTCTTCTAGAAAGACATCCGGGTAATCATCTACGACCCTATAAAATGCCAACTGATGAACATACAATGAAATCAGCATCATCTAAGTCATCAAGGATGAAAAGGATGGAACATCCCTCTGTACCATATGAGGGTGTTTCTTTCCAAAAAACAAAACTTTCTCTCTATTACAATCAACAGAGATAACCTTCCCTCTGATGCAATCCATTATATCCTTCTCAGAATACAACAAATCCATGCCAAGGATGATGTATTATGGTTTTATCCGTAAACATAGTATTTCATTCCATGATAAGTGTTTCCAAGAACTATCTCAAAGTCTCTACCTAATTGAATCATGTTATATTATCCTCTAAATGGAATAGTCAATACCTAGGTAAATATAAGTTTTTCTACCTCAATTTATAATTGATGTACAATGGCAAGTGATATGAAAGAGTGTCTCACCCCTGGATCAAACAAGGCATGAACCTATGTAGAAAACATGAAATGGGTAACTGGAATGACTTCTAGAATAGCTAGTACTTGAAACACTTAGGCATGGAGTTGACCATGACCTTCAAAACAAGCCCTCTAACCCTTATAAAGACCACCTCTTTGGACACACTCTTATCAATAAGAACATCGAACGACTTAGGGATTCCATCTACCAGCCCCAACTACTCTCTACTGATCCCAAACTAGAGAAAAAAACTACTGATACCTTAGCTGGAACTACCATATCAAATGAACTAAGAGCGGGAAACCTAGCGTACACATGTATCTCATAATGGTTGGGAACTCTTTCCATAGTGGACCTTGTCCTCCAAAGAAAAAATAAGTTTCTAATCCCTTAAAATGGGTTATGAGCCACCACAAATAGAGAAATGAGACATTGGGGGTTAGGACCTACACCTGGCTGGTCAAAAGCTCTTATATCATGAAAACTATGAACCTTAGAACACAAATATGATACATGAGGAATATGGACAGATTCCCTCTTATAATGATCTGGTTCTAGGTAACGTTATCTCGATGTCCTGTGATCTCTCCAGCACATTGAGATATGCCATCAACATAAATGTCATGACCTAACACATGATCTCCTGATGAAAAGAATCCTATGAATTCCTCAACATGGAATAATAATTTGGAAACAAGTCCAAAAAAATATCATAGAGGGTTCCAAAAATGGATCCTAAACTTATGAACACTATATATCCCCTACAGAAGGGCAATCAATGACAGGAAACTGAACAGATTCATGGTTGATGAAAGAAAATCATCTCAAAAGTGGTCTTAGAACTCCTACCATGAGACTGATGACATAACACGATCCCCATGGATTAAGAACCACCACTACCTCACTGTCCCACATAGCATCCTCACATAAACCTATACCCAGTTCTCCATCTGATTATAGATCGAAATGAAGAATATCTCAACCAGACATATGATACCAATATGTTAGGACCCCCTTCCAACAACGGTCACCCCTCCCAGTCTGACAATGGGAGAAGAGAGATATTGACACCACGGTCATTCCTCAGGGAGGCCCTGGGTTAGTGAATAGCACTGAGGGTATAATAAACACATAGATGGGAGACATTATCTTTAAGAGAACACAAGCAATACAATGAGACAATATTGACACCAACCAACTCCTACTCAGACTACAAGATATTAGTCACCAACCTAATCTCTAATATCCTATAACTAGCCTCAAAAATAGATTATATATGTAGAGAGTGTAAAATAATCGACATAGTACGATACTCCCTAGATCCTCTCATTTAAAAAGTAAAGAAAGAATGCTGAATCATAGTGAACAACAAGGGAAACTTACTCATCACCTAAATATGTATAATAAGTTCCCAACCTCACCATGGATACTATCAGAAATAATCTCATACCAATCATATACTATAATAATGAATATCAAGGGTACCCTACTACCACTTCCCCACTGATTTTACACACTTCCCCAATGTTACACACCCTATGTATCTCTCTCGATGAATTTTATCCCATAAACACCAGAGCAAAGCACAACAACATTACCCAATGAGTCACACTACAACATCCACATGACCAATGAAACCATGTAGTTTTTGGGTGCCATAAAATTACAAATAATGTATATTATACATCAGTTATTACGTTTCAAGCTATCACAACCCGTACACTATTAAAGGATCCTCAACCAATCACAACCAATACACATTATATCTATAGTAGCCCTTAAGAGAATATATCCAGAATACATGTGTGTGCAATAACCATAATCCATTTCAAATTGTTAGAAACATATATGGATTTAAAATAACCATTGTGCATATCTTTACCTATAACTCCCACGAGAATAGAATGAGGCCAAATGAGGTAATCAGCTATCCTTCCTCCCACTGAGATATTGGGAAAAAATCTCTCCACAGATCAGAATCCCTGTGGCGTTAATATTTCTAACATGTGGAGTATTATATAGGAACAAATAATGTACATGATATAATATGGTAAAACTACAATATGGGAATATCCTAGTTTGAGACTCAACTTTAACTAATATATCTCCGTCTCTCGGCATGCATTTCTATGACCAAATATCCTATATGTACAAAACCGATTAAGGATCTAAATTAAGTTATTTATTTATTTTCATTATTTTCATTTTAGATTAATTAATTATTTTACAATCAATTAACCATTATCATTTTACGCATTATATTTCATTATCATTTCAATAATGATCCATGCGCACCACACGTTAGAAAATGAGTGAATGGATTCTTAGATTTAAAACATCATCATTACATCCCAACAAGATCCAACCTGATGGGTTAAACATTTATTCATATATTAATAACTTTTCTTTCAATATTACAGTTATTCTATGAAAAAATTCTAAGTTACCAACCTTAAGGGGATCAACAAGGGGAGTAGGTGAAATATACATTAGGTCTTCATACCCTATAGAAGGAGAGTATACTCATCCAACCATGAGAATATAAACATGAATAGCACATGGTATACCATGCATTTCATTTTATATCATTGAAGGAGAGTTATAAAAACCATATACATCATGATGTGGGGAATGTAATGAAGATAAACAACAATATGGTAAATGATCAAGAAACTGAATCAAACAAGCTTCTATCTTTCATAATAATGGGAATTCCCATCTTCATGGGATTATGTCATCTTAGGTGTTCTCATCGACACCCACATGCATATCTCCATGTATCTCACCACTCAAGACGTCAAATAATACAAAAAATCAGGACTCCCTACCAAACATACCACAATTGTTTTCCAGGCTCAGTCATCCCAGGCTCACTACACATCCATGCCTCCCTCCCCAAAAAACCATAATATCCATTAGTCTATTCCATCTTACCGTAAAATTACATCACGAGATGATGGAAACAAACATAAAAATCCAGATCCTATCCTTAAAGAAATGCATCCTTACGTTATGCACAACGAGGAAACTAGATCTAAAAAACAAGGCACATTTCCATTTCAAGAAAATGGGAAACATAGGCCCTACAAAGCCATTTTAATTTACCAGAAAACTAGTTCATATTCCCTATTATATTAACCTATTCAATGTTATGGGGTCCAAATATGGAAACCAAATAAAAAAGTTATCTCTTGCAATCACAAGTTAATTAAAAAATTAATTTATCATTGCATTAATTATTTTATCCACATGCATAAGCATACTTCTGGTTCATTAGACAATTCAATTAAACATGAATACTTGCATTGATTTTATAGTCATCAAATTACAACAACAACAACCTGATTCATTAAACAAGCCTCCAAAATCTTTCATCCAGTTATTTAAAAATTAATTCTCAATTTACATTCCATACCAATTTCACATGAAAATGTAAAAACAAAAACACTTCATAGATATCACACTATCTAGAGAATTAAGAGGAAACCTGTTATCATGGTACAGACACCAACATCTACAAGTGATCGATAACAATTATCTAATCTCGTTTAAGTAACTAATTAGGTAAATTACATTGTGATCCAAGGGGATAAACCATTCTAACACTATAATTTTACATAAATAAATAGATATGTATTGAATCCGCTACATAAAAAATGGTTTTGATGTTATTCGTACTAAAAAAGACCATGCAACGAATCTCTGCTCACTCCACCCACAAGAACTACATATATATGAGGATTCTATAACACAACCACAGAAAAAACCTATAGAAAATCCATTAGAACCAAGGGTAAGAAAACACCAAAGAACAATAAGAATTTATGAGAGGAAAAGAGATCAATGAGTGATAAATGGATAATAAATAAGGAATAATGCACCTTATATCACCATAGATCCACACTAATTTAATATGGAAGACCAAGGATCGACCCCCTGAAAGGGAATCCAAAACAATGACGGAGGGGGACTCCAGACACTGGAAATTGAGAGAATCCATAGGGTTTCAAAACATAATTAGTAAGATGTTTTTTAAAACATAAAACATTAGGTAATTACAGGACATGTATTACCCTTTCACATCATGTAATTGTCAGGGATCAGTTTCCCCCCAAAAGGTGTCGCCTATTCACTTTATTTTTTTTTTTAAACACTAATATATTTCACCTTGAGAAACCCTCTTTTTGATCATGTAATCTTTTGCGACATGAAATCTTCCCCTACTTTCATCATTTATAGCAAAACTCTTCTAGAACACTTTTTATCTTCCTACGAGCACCTGGATCTTCAGAAATACACAAATGGTCGATCCACATCGATCAGTGTACTTATAAATATATACACACACATATACACACATAGATATATAAATACAAATAATATATATATAACTTTATACTTATTCATATAATAATAAATGAAAAACCCACACACATAGATATATATATATATAAATCTAAAAAATTATATATCATGTCATGTTTTATTAAAAAATCATTAATCACAGTCTTTTATCATTCTCATTTCAAATATAGTATCTAGTTAACCCAAACCTAACAAAATTAATAATAATGAGTCCATTAATATTTATAAGGACCACACTTATTTATAATTTTATGATTATTGATCTCTTATATAAAAATTAACCATGTAATTAATTCACCACCAAATCAGAAAAAAACTATTTTCTTTCAACAGATCCCCGTTTATGTTTTCAATTAATTCAAAATGATAATTTTTGAGTTATTTTCAAGGAAATCCATACCTATTGTATTTATTTATATATAAATATATGAATAACATCCCAGGAATTTAGAAAAACATGTATGATTTGTGAAAAAAATTAGAAAACATCTGAAAAGGTTTTATTTATCAAATAAAATTTGGGAAAAAATTGCAAAAAACTCATTATAGAGAAACACATAAGGGGGAACCATTATGGATGAACATGTGATGTTTTAGTAAACGAAATCAATAAAAACACAACAAATATTTATTATGAATACTTAGAATCATGTTTGGAATATCATACATTCGATTAATAGGTTGGATTTGTCCAAAATAAATGAGTTTGGCTATAGAAGATGAATAAGAGAAGAATAGCTCAAAAAAATCAATAAAAACACATGAAAGATCGACTAAAAAACTGAAAGACAATCTCATTATTTCATACCTATGGGTTTGAGGTTTGATTTGTTGAAAAAACAAATTATTCATTTATAGATGACCAGATCCCTAGATCTTGAATACAACATGAAGATAATCGATCTATTAGGTTCTAATTTAAAAAAGGGATAACAATTTTATCTGTTCTTATTGAAAAGCACTGATAACAGTGTGTTTTATTAGGGCTAAAAATTTATGTGTTGAAAAATAGCACTTTTTTCATAGTTATTATTATGACGATAAGTTAATACATTTACCTGCACTAAAAAAATCCATAAAAAGTGGTATTTGTTAGTGCTTATATTTATTGTGGTAATAAAACACTCTTTTACAAGTTCTTAATTTTTTATAATTGATAAAATTCACTTTAAATTGTTCTCAGTCCATTACTTATAAAAATGTATGAAAATAAAAAAGAATAAACACACAATATTAATTATATAAATTGTAAAATTATTAATAATGAATTATACTAACCATTTAAATTGTAAAAAAATTTAAAACATGAATTTAAATAAAATAGTTATATAAAATATAATAATATTGAATATTTTAAAAATTAATAAATAAACATGCAAAAAAATATTACTATTTGAATAAATTTTGAAAATACTAAAAAGTAATAAATAATAAATAATTAATAAATGATATTGAATGAATGAATAATAATAATCAATATATAAATTTATATAATATTATAAAAATATAAAAAAATTGAATTTATAACATTAATTATATTAATTAAAAACACATAAAAATGATTACAAATGAATAAATAAATAATGTTAATTATATTAAAAGTGTTAAAAATGTTGGATATTAAATATTTAAATTAAATTTAATATTAAAATAAATAAAAATAAATTAATTATATAAATGAAATAGATATTAAGAATATTACAACTTAATAAACAAAAATGAATAAATGTTAATCATTTAAATTAAGAACATATTATAAATATTAAAACATAATGAATAAATAATGTATAAATTATTTATAAATAAATACTAAAAAATGAAGAAATTATAAAAAATCAAAAAGCAATAAATATTAAAAATGAATAAATAATATGAAATGGAAGACTATCATAAATGAATAAATATTATTTAATAAATTAAAAAATACATTTAAAAAAGTGAATTCACGAGACTAATTGAATTAATTATAAACACATAAAAATGATGGTAAATGTGTAAATAAATATTATAAAATATATAAATAACAAAATCATTAAAACGAAATGATTTCATCTATTTAAATTACAAAAATATTTAAAAATTGAATTTAAATAAATTTACTCTATAAATTTAAACATTTTAAATATATAAAAATCTAATTAATAAAAATGAATAAATATTATTCACAAAAATAACAAACATGTTGAAAATATGAAAAAATAGAAAATAAATCTATATAAATGGATAATAAAAAAAGAATAATGTTGAAGATATTAAAAAATTTAAAATAATAAAAATGAATACATAATATAAAAAAATATAAAAAATAAATAAATAAAATTGAATTAATTATAAAATTATTTAAAAAAGTGAATTTTTATGATTGAATACCTGTATTGCAGACATATAAAGATGAATGAATACATAATTTTAGGTATATAAATAAAAAATTAGTTACAAAATTTATACTACTATTTAGATTACAAAAAAAATTAAAAAAAATTAAAATAAATAAATTTCATAAATTTCATACATGTTAAAAATATTAAATTTTTTTAACTAAAAATGAAAAAAATATCAATATTGTATCTTACAAAAATATTGAAGATATTAAAAAAATTAATATAAATATTTTCATTTTTAAAAAACTAATAAATTAAAAAATATTTAAGATTAGTAAATATCAAAAATGAAAAAATATTATTAAACAAAATAATATATTAAATTATTAAACAAAATTTCATTAATTACAAAAAATATTTCGAAAAAACGAGAATTCCTAACATTATTTAAATTAAATACAATCAAATAATCATTAAATAAATAAATAAATAAATAATATTGTTAATTATTGATATATGTATTTTTTTATTGTATAATCAAAATATAAATAATTATAATAATTTAGAATTTTTATTTGTAATTATAAATTTTATTATTTAATTAAATGTATAAATATTTTGAAATGTTGAAGTTTATTTCAAAATTTAATATATTGTTGAAATATAAAAAATGGGTTTTTAAAATGAACAACTAATATTAAGTGAATCAACTAACATAAACAGTATATACATAGATATAAACATATATATATGCATAGAGGGGATAACTAGAAATGCTATTTACTGGGACCGACTCACCTTGATAGTAGGGTCTATTTTAGATGATGGGTGGAGCTGCATGTTTTGTCCTCTAACATTGGGGATTATGGTAGGGGTTGTGCAATTCCAAGGGTAACGATGACAGTTGGTTGCTTCTAGATCAAATGATGAAGCGCTATGGTTGGGATGGCTAATTTCATTCATCCATTTGGACAATTGTGACAGTTAGGGCCTACGAGAATCAATGGGCCTTCTAGGGCCAAATTTGTAAGGGGTTTTGGGCATATGTAATATATAAAATAAAAATGTGTAGATATTGGGTGGGTTACCCATAGGAGGGGGCTATGACCTGCCCTTTTGGCCCATGAGTGTGGTGTGTATGAGTCTTCATTGTAATTATACCCCCAACTACTTAACACACACACACACACAAAACAAACATTTACAAACACATACATACACTCATACATGTTTATAAACATGCATTTATATACAAAAACACATACACATACACATACATATTCCCATACATAAGAACACATTGCATTCTCGTACTCATAAGTATACAGATACAAAAACAAACTTCTATTTAAACACACACACACACAAAACACATATACACAAATAAAACAAATAAAAACCCATACATACATACATATACATAAACATAAAAATAAATACACATATATACACAAATATACATACACATACTGATGTATAGATATTTTTACATCCATGCATATACATACAAATATACGCATATATTTTAAATTGTTCAATATCAATATAAACATATAAAATCAAAAATGAACTATATTTCAATATATATATATTTATATATTTATATACACATTTGGTAATAAAAATATATTGATAGATTAATAATCATTTAAATTGAGTAAAATAAATTTGATATTATGTTATATAAAATTAAGAAAAAATGATTGAAAATAGTATTTGAAATATAATATAGTTATATTAATCATATTTATATATTATATTTAAATATATAAATATATGAACTCAATTTTATATAACTAATATATAAAAATATAAAAATATGTATACATAAATTTAATTATTCATCATTCCATATATTAGTGCTTTTGAAGCGCTGTTAGAGGGGGTATTTTATTGTCACTATGAAAAGTCTTGATAAAGGGATACCATTATGAGTGCTAAAAAGAGATGAAAAATGCTATCATTTTATTAGTTATTTTTTAGCACTGAAAATGGTGACCCCTGTCAATGTTGATAAAGGCCACCCATTTATCAATATTTTTTTAGAGTTTAAAATTTCTATTGCATAATAAACACAAATTTATAATATTGAATACAAATTATAAATGGACAATATAAACTAATTACATATTGATGGAATTCATAATGTCATACAACTTAATCATTATCTGGATGCTTGTGAAAATAAATTACATATAGAATGTTAGGAATATTCAAAATATGTTATCTAGATTTTCTCATGATACCCACCGATGAATTTAAGGGAAATATAATTTTGGAGCCCACCAGCCACTGAATAATTCCAATTAATTCATCATATGACATGATTAATGAAACAATACATAATCATTATTCCTTAGTAATCAATTTATATTGAAAAATGTATATAGATAATCAAAAATTCCTTAAATAATAAATGGAATAGATTTTTTTGGTAACCATACATTAATTATTGTGGTATACATACCATATATAATAGTGGATATATGGTTAAGTAAATAATGGAAATAATATAGTATAAATCCAAATGATTGAAGTAAATGGATACGGTGGAGAAAAATAATGTCAATAGTGGGATAAAGAGTAATATAGAATATTTATAATCAATTTATAAAAATTATTTATGATCGTTTATAGAGAAGCATATAAAATATCCAAAAAATATTTCCTAGGAGTGTCAAATTATATGTGAAGTTAGGCCAACTAGGAGTCCACTAAGTAAAGATAGAGTTAAGATCCAAATAACCTTTATCAGAGTTTTTATCCACAAAGAATCTATTCCAGATATTACATTAACCATTTTGTATCTAGATAAGGAATTCATTTCTAGGAGAACCACCAATCATTAAATTATCAAAATTTTAGGAATCTCTTTCTTTTTTGATTTATTCACTCAAAGTTGTGCAATATTTTGACATTTATACATCTTATAATGGTAGAATAATGAGATAAAATATGTAATATCTCATTAAAAATAAATATATAATGTATCACGAAACCGTAGATTTATAATCTGGAAAATAAATGAAAATTAATTTTAAATATATTACAAAAAAGGTTTGTATTTGAAAAGAAAATGGGAGCATTGAGAATACTTATTTTTCTTTAATTTTAAATATTTGAATATTCAAAAAATAACAGGAAATTTTTTTACTTTTTAAAGACAATAAAATATTAATTATAATATAAAAAATTAATAATTTACTTTGTAACATTAAAAAGAGTACAATAAGGGAATATTAAAAATTATCACATCCTGATTAAAGGTAATTGTGTTTTGAATTCTCATACCGAGAGTATTGGTGATCTTGATATATGTGTCTAATCTCTTGAATAACCAAATTATGTTTATGAAATAATTAATTCATAATCCTTTTAATATATATATGATTTTTAAAAACCATTTATTAATATATTTCATTCATTTATGGTATAGTTTTTTCGTCTCATAAGCTATTTGGGGTTGTTCAGTTAATTTCTATAAAAGTTTTTTGGTATCTTGACTACAATAAAAAGGGATATAAAATAGTTTAATAATATCTGTAACTTTATAATTATAAATTATTTATCATTATAGTCATACATGACTTATAAAATTAATTATAATATTAATATATAATCAAATTATGAATGATGTCTTGATGTGCTCATTTTATTATTATTAAAATTACTATTACTAATAAATGTTAATATAATTAATAATATTTTACATTTATCATTCCATAATCCTAATAATATTTTAAATATTTTATTTATTTATTAAATATATTTATAAAACCCTCTTTTTAAGGAGGAGAAAAAATATTAAATATGTTGTCCATGGAGGTTGTTGTCAGCACATGAGATGAGTTAAATTTTCATTATTTAAAAAAACATAGAGGAACGTACATAATGGGTATCATATTAAAATTATTAAATCTTAATTATGTTAGTGATATTAATTTCATTATATTATTATAGTAAGTGTAGCTTTATAAGAGGTTGAAGAAACAAATAGAAGAGAAAATAATAATTAGAAGTTCTAACCTTACTTCTTGGGATGAAAACATTACTAGATGGATTATTCCTTAAAAGAGTGGTTATTGCTTAGAATAAAACCTATAGGAAGTGGATAATAGTGTTATGTAATGGTTTTTAATATTTTAGTCAATTAAGAAATTGATTGGCTTTAGGGAGATGTGGGATGGTGAGGGGGTCCTTTTATAGGTGTGAGGGTGGCACTTTTGAAATTATAATTTCCTATTATAAAAATGGTTTATATTCAATTAAATTTGAGGAACAATTTATATATAAGGAGTATTATAAGATTATAAGATAATAAATCCATCTTATAATAATTATAGATGAGTTTTAATGGGATTATATCATAATTTTCACCCATTTTACGTCATTACCATTTAGTATAGTGAATAAATTTTAATTATTGTGATTTTTTTTTGAAAAATTACAATTGATATCATTTAAAAATATATAAATTTAAAAACAAAATATAAAATCAATATTTATAGATTCAATTTATAAAAAGTGATATAAACATTAATATATGAAAAAAACAATATTTTCATTTAAAAATCATTTCTTTGTGAAAACCCCCATAAAGTCACCCAAAGATAATTTTGTTATTCTGAATCAAAAAATGATGTCCATTTTATCAAATATTAATTATAATATTTAAAAATATAACTGTTATATATATTTATAAATAAAAAATACTTATATTGTACTATAATTCTATGGTAATAGAATGTGTGTTAAGCAATAATTTTAGGGATATAAAGTCTACATACAATTGAATAATATCATGTATAATATTATCCCCATTAAATAATATCATCCTAAAAATTTGTGTTATATGTTATTTAAAAAATAAATGTGGTCATCTTTACATAATTTCTTCTTTAGGTTCCCACATTTATTCTACTAACTTGTGTCTCCACCAAAGTATATTCACTGATCAATTTTTCTAATTATATAATAATTTATATCTAGTCTCAAGAATCTAGAAAATATCTTTACTATAAAATAACATAGGTTCTTATTCTATTTCATTAACTGTGTGTAAATGAATTATTTATGAAATTTACTTCCATGACAACATAACATAGAAGATTTAATGTAATTTAGAGAGGTTGGGTGGAAGAGAAAATGGTAAACGTCCCTCCGATTCTATATATAGTTTCAATAGTCCCAATGTACATGGGATATACCATTATTTCATTATCAACGATCATAACATCCTTCCATGGATATAACTTTAATAAGACATGACACCTTACTAGAAATTTTATGTACTCCCCTTAATTATAATAATAACACTTTTTTATTCTCTGAGCTAT
This sequence comes from Viscum album, assembly GCA_963277665.1. Lineage (NCBI taxonomy): Eukaryota > Viridiplantae > Streptophyta > Magnoliopsida > Santalales > Viscaceae > Viscum > Viscum album. Next base: position 1,082,322,236 of record OY728131.1, on the reverse strand, counting down.
CCTGATATGATATTGAATATATCGAGACTTTATAGTTTACTCCACAATAATTTATATGAATACTATCATCTTTTCTATAACTTCATCAAAAAAAGATAGAGTACGATTTATCCTTTTATACATTTCTACATACAGTGACATATAACTACATAAATTAAAGCTACTATTGTATGAAAAATACACTAAAGGAAAATATTGGTCAAACATTCCATTAAAATAATGTTTGAATAATCTAAAAATGTCTTCCAATTCATGAATATACTTTCAGACTTCCCATCAGTTTGAGGTCGATTGATGGTGCTAAAATTTATCTCAGTTTTTAGAGGCTTCTAAAGACTAATATAAAATTTTAATGTGAACTGAGGGAAACTATAAGATATAATTGATTTATGTATACTATGAAAACACACAAATTAATTTATATAGAGTTTTATAAGGAACAAAATGGTACATCCTCACTTATCCCTATGAAATGTGAGAACACTGTAAGGAAATCCACAATATCACATATAACATCATTCCACCCCATAGTATTTGTATGGGTGTTAATAAATTACATTGTAACATTTTACCACTTCCACATTGGTTTGGGGAGAGGTTTCATGACTCCTATAGGATATTTTATATAACGTCCCTTTTTTAGGTGCCGGCCAAAGGTGCCCCGTACCCAGTTGGTCACATGACCTCATACACATTTCCACAAACACTTGAGGCTTGTGACAAGTACTGAGGGACAAGATCTAATAATGGGGAAACCATTCTCTCATTGGTGGAGTATACATAGTAAAATAATAAATAGTAACTAAGAGTTGAAACAATAATAACAAAAAGATGTAAACAACAATATACTGAAAGTAAATCTAACTGAGGCCAAAAAATATATAAATATATGATTCATGTAACATGTTTCTCAGAAATCAGACAAAAAAGTCACAATTCAGGATATCAATATAGAAACCAATGTACAAAAGAAACAAGTAACTCTAGGAGCATCGCAAGCCTCAGCTTGGTCCCATGTTCTCTAGATCCAACAGTAATCAAGTACCAGGCGTATTAGGGAACTTTCCATTATCTATATCTACAACCATATAATCTATTTGGGTCGAAAATCATGAACCAAATAGGGTTTTTGACGAATCCTAGTATGCATCCATCAAAAGATATGTGCCTAACTATTAGTGAATATATATTACATGAAATATGAATAAATGGAGAAATAAATTAACAAGTACTCAAATGTATACAATCCAACAATTATCAGTTACATTCATATAAATTTATTAATTATTCAATCCATTAAATAGTGAATTTATGATAACTAGCCTAAGATCTATATCCTCCTATGAGTAGTAACAAAATAGTTGTCTTCAAATACAATCTCAATAATCAAGTAAGACCATGTCCAAGCTTGTTCCTTGGCATGGTAGACTCATCAAAATCATTCAATTATTCACAAACGACCCTCTCGGAAGCTCTCCCGGTCTAAGCATTATGTTCCCAAATACTAATGATCAATTACAAATGACCACCTGGGTAGCTCTCACGATCCATACCCCTAGTCAAAATTTCCTAGAGTAATCATAAACGACCTACTAGTTAGATCTCATGGTCAATACCCCTAAGTCTATGTACCATCATTGAATTATAAAAGTCATTCAGATAGATCTCATGGTTAATACCCCCTGGGTCAAAAAAACATAAAAAAATCATGAACGACCTCCTGGGTAGCTCTCATTGTCAACACCCCTGGGTCAATATCTATACTAAGTCTCTGATAGTCCTATGCAAATAAACATGGAAACCCCACAATTTTCCTAGTCCGAGGCTCTCAAGGTTCGTTGGAAAAAATTGCGCATATCAAGGTAGAACATGTAATTTTTAACTACTACATGGCTAAAATTCACAAGCATAACACATGAAATTCATATAATCAATCTAACTCTATCATAAGAAATTCAATGTGTGGAAAGAAGTTACACCTCATCGGCATCCTAGGCCAGATGTCCATAAACAATTAAACTACCAAAACTCACCCATTGGGTGCCCGGTAAACAAGGAATCTAACCTTATGAATATGAAATAACCCCATTTCAATCAATTAAACCATTTAATGAAAATAATAGTGTTAAATCTCTAATCATTCAATACACCAAACATGATTATACAGAACCTTCAACATATACAATCCAAAGATGAATAATGAAAGTCCCAAACCACCTACCTTGATGTCGTACTATCAATACACTTTAATTTCGGCACTTGAATCATCCTAGAATGACATAGATCTAAAAAAGTGTAAAATAAATCATCCCATGATTACTAATAAGATAAGAATAATCATGAAGAAAGGTTCTAGGGGAAAAGAGAACATGTTTGTGGGAAAACAATGCACATAAATTCATCTCAATTGGAGCTCATACGAATAACCGAGACGGGCTCGAAATTCATGGTCCTTCTATCTATCTACTGTACAAACCGAGGGGAGGAGAAATATGTTACAGATATGAGACACGGCCCCGATCTAATTTATCAAAATAAAAGAAAATTACATAACATGTTCATTAAATGTACATGATAAGTATTAACCTCAATCGGTCCCCACATTAGGTGGTCTCCTAGGTCACTACATGACCATTTAATTGACCATTACACAACTAGTACACTACTGTATGGGGTATTAGTGTACAATATGTGTACTCATAAGTACACAAAGTGTTCTTAGAAAATTCCTGTTTCTTCCAATTTCTTAAAAAAACTCAAATAAGGATCCATACCTGAAATGCTGGTCTAGGTTATTGCCAACATCTCCGATAAAGAATTTAATCCTTGAATTTTTCTTCCAAGGGTGGTGATGATGAATCTAAAAACATCTTAGAACACTGTGATTTCACATCATCCTCTCTCTCCCATGTATTGTCCTATACTCACCCATGATTCCATAGAACATGTACTAGAGGAATAGACTGGCCACATAGAACCTTCGTGCTATGATCCAAAATCTGAATATGGTGCTCCTCAAACGATGCATACACATCCTACTCAACCTCCATGGATTCAAAGGCATGATACAGGTCTGAAAAGTAACTTCGTAGCTATGAAACATGAAAGATGTTTTTCATATCCCAGTACCTCGCAGGAAAGTATAATAGAGAGGCAACTGGTTTGACTCTATCCAAAACCTCAAATGACCCAATGTACCTCTGTGAATGCTTTCCCTATCTCATAATCATCCTGTGTCACAACATCGGTGTGACACGTATGAAAAACTGATCTATAACCATGAAGTCCAGAGGTTGTCTCTTCCGATCAGCATTAGATTTCAGGTGAGATTTTGTAGAAACCATCCTCTTCCGAATCAACTCCAATTGATCTGTAGACCCTTGGAAAAGGTGAGGTACCAACATAGTTTCCACTCCTACCTACAGCCAACATAGGGGTGATTGACATGGCCCACCGTACAAAGGACCATTATGTGACATCCAAATTATTTCCTGAAATCTATTATTTTATGAAAACTCCACTAGTGGTATGTCTCTCCCCCATGATCACCAAAAATCCAGGACACATGCTCGAAGCATATCCTCCAAAACCGGAATCATGCACTCAGACTTGCCATCTGTCTAGGGAAGGTAAGTAGTACTCAAAAGTACATGTATACCAAAATCCATTTGTAGTCCCTTCAAAAACACTAGAATTAAACCGCTCATCCCTTTAAGAAATGATAGAGTGCATAACCCCCCTGAAAACATACAATATCTTAGATTTACAAACATCAAATCTCATCCACAATGATTTTTTTCCTTAATTGGTAAGAAGTGTGCGACCTTTGTGGGTATGCCAATAATAAATAAAAATTCATCATTCCATCAAACAAAACTTAGTAAAACCATCATGATATCCATCACGACATCATTCCACTTCCACTTAAGAATTGGAAACTGTATTAAAATCCTATCTGGTCACTGATGTTCCACCTTCATCTGCTGATAGGTGGAACATCTCATAACAAATCCAGAAACATCCATCTTCCTTCCACAACTCCAATACTGATTTTTTAGATCATGATACATCATGGTGACTCCAGGATGAGCTACCTATGATGAGGCATGAAAATATAGCAGAAGCTCCTCATGTATATCTACTGACACTCATACACGCCCATGAAAAAGAAAAACATCATCCTTTCCTATGGTCTATCCCAGAGTATGGTTCTCACCTTACATACTATACCTTAGGACTAGGACTTTGGAATCTGATTTCTACCTTATTCGGAATCAATCCAGATGAGTAGAGGTAATAGCTATAGAAGAAGGAAACATCTTCCCCAATCTATCAAGCACCTCCAAATGAATCTTAAAGAACAGATATATTAGTTGTCACTCATTATTGGTCTCTTGAACTGCCTATATCTGATTCGTACAACTCAACACATCAGCCACTCCATTTCATTTTCTAGCGTGTAGGAAAGATAATTGTCAAAAGAGTGAATTTACTCAACCCACCTTTGATATCTCAAATTCAGATCAAATTTAGTAAAGATATACTTGGGACTTTTGTGGTTATTGTACACCACATAATGCTCTACCAAAAGCATAATTCTTACACAACTACAGCCAAATCATGATCGTGCATCAGGTAATTCCTCTCATGTGGCCTCAACTACTGACACATGTATGAAATGACTTCCTCCCAATACATAATCACCACTCCCAGCCTGATACCCGAGGCATCATAATAAATGGAGTAACTCTTTCTTGGATCCAACAAAATCAGTATCGATACTGAAGTCAATAACCATTTATTTCATGAATGGATGATTCGTATGAATCTATCCCCCATTACATCACACCATTATCAGATAGGCCCATCAGTGGTGCTGCTAAGCATGAAAATTCTACAATAAAGCACCTGTAGTAACCACCCATCCCCATAAAACTCCATACCTCAAAGATGATTTTTGAATGCTCCCATTAAACTACTACTCTAAAAATCTCTGGGACTACTAATACACTTATATCTGAGAAAAAATGACCTATGAAGTGAAATTGGAACATAAAAAAGTGAAATTTTTATATCTTAGCATATAAATGATGCTCTCTCAATGTACTCAATAACATCTCAAGATGGATGGATTTTTCTTGGTTAATGTGAGAGTACACCAAGATATCATCTAAGAAGACTAACAAAAAGGAATCCATGTAAGGATTGAACACTCTGTTCATTAGTTCCATGAAAACTGCTAGTTTATTCATGAGACGAAATGGCATAATGAAATACTCCTATAGACCATACCTGCTACAAAAGGTTGTAAGGGGTATATATGACAGTCTAACATGAAACTGAATATAACTAAATCTGAAGTAAATTTTTTGAGAACATGTTGGCTCCTTGAAGCCGATCAAAGAGATCATTAATCATAGGAAATGGATATCAGTTATTATCCATTATCTGGTTTAGCTTCCGATAATCCACACAAAGTATGAGGGTACCATATACCTTCTTCGTATAATTGATGATTGAACCCTAAGGGGATGTATTAACTCAGATGAAACCCTTTGTCTTCAACTCCTCTAACTGCTTCTGGAGATTCTATAACTATGGTGTTTCCATTTTATAATGAGGAATAGACACCGGTGCCACTTATAGATGAAGATAAATAGATAAATCCACCTCTCTCAAGAGATAAACCTAAAAAGTCCTCAGGAAATACATCACTGAAATAATCCCCCACTAGAGTAATGTCTATATGTGATGTCACCATGTCATCCAAATATAAATTAGCAATCTAGGCAATAATTCTTCCCTACCTCTGATGATCAGGTCTCAATATTCTTTACTGGACATCCCATTCACCCTTGTAATGTAAAGACACACCATAAGGTTATGTAAAACTCACCCTAAAACAATAACTGTCAAAAAAAGAATTAAAGGAGACCAACCAGTCCATTCCAAGAATGACATAAAATCCTTTCACCTATAATAAGTAGAGGTACCACTGGAAGGGACACCTGCCAATTTCAAGAGATAACGCCGTGTATTGATATAAAATAGCCATCCTAATCACCAAAATAGTGTCTAGCATCATAACATCATCAGAGGTAAAGATGTAGATCCCAAGGGTCTACATAATGGAAAAATATATGAATCTATGGGAAGCCCCTGAATCAAAAAGAGGAGAAGCTAAAACTAAGGAAACTAGAATAATACCTTTAACCATAGAGGGTCCGAGATCCGACTCTTTCTGGTTCTGTTTCATCTTAAATGTCTGACATATACCGCAACCCTATGACCTTGGCTGGCTACCATGAGCTTGTCCACCCTGCTGTCGCTGAGAACCTATCATCTAGCTACCCCAAACATATCTTCCTCTTTAGCCTGAATAACCCCAATTCCATATCTGAGGAGAAACTATTGTTCCAAATCCTAAATGTGGATTCATAATAGATCCCCAATCAATAGTTTCTGGTGAAGAAAATAAGAAAAAATATTGAGGACGATCCATATTTCAACAATATTGGCAGTCAACTAGGTCTCTCAGGCCCTGAGGCCTTGTGTTCCCACTATTCCCACACTATTAACACCTCTTCTGGCTACCTGATGATTCATCACAACTACTGGAATCACCACATGAAGGATCACTATGGCGATTCCTACTATCAAATGAAACCCTGGATGCTGAATCGACTTGGCTCGCAGCTCCGAAATCCCTTTTATTATGTTCAGTAATCCGAGCCTAATTTACTATATTAGTCACTGAAGTAAACCTAAAAATATTCACCTCCCATCGAATGTCTTACTTGATGCCATCCTGAAATCTCCTAGCCAATGACAAATCATCACCTCACAAAACAAGTGTGAATTGCTGATGATTTGTAAACTGAGATGAGTAATCCAAATCCAAAATAGCACCCCACACCAAATGCATGAACTTTAAGGCTCAGTTGTCTCTCAACGCCTGGTGGTTGAAGTAATCATAGAAGGTTCTATGAAACTCTTTCCAATCCATATCTCAATGATGTCCTTCTAGCGAGATAACATCCCTCCATCTCTTGGAAGAATCACATAGAATATAAGTCTGGAGCTTTAGATTCCTCTAAGGAGGCATCTAAATATGATCCATTATAGTATGCAAGGACTCCAACCATGTCTCTACTGCCTTTGGTCCCCCATCCCTTGAAAATATTAGAGGATTCTACTTCTGGAACACCTGTGCGAATTCATGAATAATCTGGGTATGATGTGGTGCTCCAAATAATGTCTCCATCATCCTCATAAAGCCTTTATACAATTATGCATCAGCACCTGTGTCTAGTATAATAGTTGGTGCCAAGACAGGCATGACAGGAGGATCTACTAGTAGTCCCTGATCTACTATTAACAGTGTCTATTCATTGCTTTTTACCTATAATTCAACCAAAGAATTTATTGGTTTCATGACTCTATAAGGTCAAGCACACAAATTAGTTCAATATTATCAAGGACTAAAACTTCAAAATGTTTAAACAGAACAAGAGAAGGAAACCATTCACATTTTAAATACTAGGGTTACACGGCATTAATAACTACTACACATTGTGTTCCTGTATGATTTTAACATCGACATGTACCTCTTCCAACATGGTCATGTAACACACCAACAAATGTTTTCTTTCTCCTGATACATGATGTGTACTTGAATTTTCCCTCTTTGACCAAGAACATCTACACGACTAGAACTACAGGGTTATCCCTTAGTGTAACACAACACGTCATGCACACTCTACACACGACGTGTAAAAATTATGTCCCATCCACCCATGTCATTGGTCACTTGACCAGATACAGAGTTGATAACTACATGATATGCTTAAATGGGACACATTCATGTAAAACCTATGTTTCATCCACCCGTGGCATTAGTCACATGACTAGATGAACTATTCTTTACAACATGACGTGTAAAATATTTACATGGAATGTCCTACCAATGTTTTCCAACCCTATGTATCTATTCACATATTTAGTCACAGATTCATGAACTACATGGAGTGTACGCCCAATACATGGTGTGTACTAATGAAAAGTCATTCTTCTAGAAAGTAAGAACACTAGGCATGTGTTCATAACATCAAACACCATGTTGTCTGGTTTTCCAGATAGTGGGACTTTGAATCTTCTTCAAAACCCCCAAAATCATAAAATTCTTGCCAAGGAATGCTATGTTTTGATATTTGAGAGCAAATAATCATTACAAATGAATTTTTAGAATCCTATTTCACATCATTCCTCAATAGAAATCAATTAAAGTTCAGACAATATCCACCAAATTATGATCCCAGAGTGCCTACAATACCTCAGGGACCAAAGTTTAGTGTCCATTAAAATGAAATGATACATATACCAATACCCTATCACAATTGTAATTATTTTTATCACGACATCAATAACAACATTCTTATATAACACAACATATATCACAACAACATATAGTTAATAATTTATCCTAAATGGACTAATAAGAATGCATGAAATGTGATATCTATAAAGTTTATATATGATGAACGGGATTTCATAACCTCATTAAATCAGGTTAAACCAGAAATAGAACAAAATTTGTATAAATAATAACAGCAAAAAACTAGTGTATCACCCAATGGTGAAATTAAATCAGTAGTAACTACTACAAAACCACAAAATTGAAATATTAGAGGTAAATTGGATTTTACCTATACACGGGTTAGCTACTCGCAGGCACCACTTATTAAAAACTCTCTATTACTTCATATCCCTGTCTATAAGATCTAACTAGTATTGAAAATTAGAAAATAAACTCCTTTGATACCACTTTGTAACATCTCGGTTCTGAGTGCCACCCAAAGCTGCCTTGTACCCGGTTGGTCAGATGACCTCAGGTGTATTTTCACAAATTCTAGAGGCTTCTGACTAGCAGTTAGGGACAAGGTCTAATAATAGGGAAACTATGCCGTCATTGTTAAAGAATACACAGTGGAATAATAAATAGTTACCGATAACAAAGACAGTAATACCGAAAAAGATGTAAACAATGGAAGAATGAAAGTAATCTATGAGAGGCCACAATATATATATATATATATATATATATATATATGATTCATGGAATGTGTATCTATGAAACCATCCAAATATGTCACCATGATGGAAATTAATAAAGAATCCAAAGTAAAAATAAGGAAACAAGTAACCCCAGTAGTATCACAAAACTCATCTTGGTCTTATGCTCTCCAGCTCCAACAAAAATCAAGTACCTAACATAGAAGGGAACTTGACATTATATGTACTTGCAACTATATAATCTGTTTGGGTCCAAAATAATGACCCACACAGAGATTGAGACGAATTCTAGTAGGGAACCACCAAAATATTCATGCCTAACTATCAGTGAATATATATATAGCAGGAAATATGAAAAAATGAAGCAATAAACTTGGAAGTACTAAAAATTATACAATTTTACAGTTTATAATTACATTCATTTACATTTATTAATTATTTAATCCAATGAATAAATAAATTTAGAGATCTAGACTACGCTTCGTATCCCCTTATATAATAGTAAAAAAATATGTCTCAAAAGACCATATCAACAATCATATAAGACTGAGTCCAAGCTTGTTTCTTGGCATGGAAGACTCGTCATAATCATTCAATTATTCACAAACTACCCCCTGTGAATCTCTCACGGTCTAACCTCTATGTCCCTACATAATAAAGATCAATTAAAAAATTCTCATGGGTAACTTTCATAGTCAATAACCTTGGTCAACACAGTGTATAGTAATCATAAATGACATCCCATGTGTCTCCCACGGTCAATACCACTAGGTCTACATTGTATCAATGAATTATAAACGACCTCCAGGTAGCTCTAATGGTCAATACCCCTTGGGTAAACATATCATTAGAAAAATAATAAATGACCTCATGGGTAGCTCTAATGGTCAATAACCATGAGAAAATATGTACACCAAGGCTCTCATATTTATGTGAAAATAAACATGGAAATCACCACAATTTTCCAGGTCCATTCCTCTAATGGTATATTGGAAAAACAGAGTGCATATCCTAACAAGGTAGCGCAAGTAATCTATAACTATTATATTTCTAAAATTCACAAGCATATCACATGAAATTCATATAATTAATAAAAATCCATCCTAACATAATCAATGTAAGCAAACAAGGTATGCCTCATAGGAAACCTAGTCCAAATATACATAAATAATTAAACATGAAAAACTCACCCATGGGGTGTCCCATAAAAAAGCATCTAACCTTATGCCTATGAAACAACCCCTTTCCAATCAATTAATCCATTTAAAGTTAATAATAGGGATAAATATCAAATCAATAAATACCCCAAATGAGGGAATATGACACATTCGACATATATAATACAAATACAAAAACAATAAAGGCAAAACCATCTACCTTGATGTCGTATGATTAATATACTTGAATTTTAGCCCTTGAATCATCTTAGAACAATGTAAATCTACAAATAGGCTAAAATCGATCATCCCATGATATCTCCCGAGAGAGGAATAATTAGGGAGATAGGATATAGGGGAAAAGAGAACTAACCAGTGGGAATCCAACGCACTAGACAACATCTCAACTGGAGATCAGACGGAGAAATAGGAGGTGCTTGAAGATTGCGGTCATTCTATCGCTCTTCTATATGAACTGGGGAGAGAAGAAAAAAGTTCTGGACATGAGATGCAACCCCACTCCAATTTATCATATAAAAAGAAAATTATATGACATGTTCATTACATGTACACGTTGTGTATTAGCCTCAACCGACACCCACTTTATGCGGTCTACTAGGTCACCACACTACCATGTACTCAGCCTTTACATGGATAGTACTTTATTTTATGTGGTATCAGGGTACATGGCCTGTACTAATATGTATATGACATGTACTTAGAAAAATTATCAATTATTCCTTTTTCCTAAAAGACAACCTGAAATAAAGATCCATACCTAAAATGAATATGTGGGTTCTTAGATATTATTTCAACCATTATCTTATGTGACAATAAGTATCTATACACATTATCTACAATTTCCCACTCTATATCATCCGAGAAAAAATGATCTCTTAAATCCCTACACTTGTTTATGATACTTCAGTTTATTGAGAACATTGAGACACATGCTTCATCTAGTAATTCCCTTTCAACTCATGTATAAATAGAACACATATTATATTTCAAAAAATTAACACACAATCTTCATAGATAACGTATAATTATATAATTTCATTTATAATATTAATTTAATTTTTTGAAACCATATCATGCTAGTATAACTTCGTTATCATCTCCAAAAAATATTGTGTGGACATTATTTTTAAAATGATGGATGGTTTTCCTTTCTTAATAACTACCATTTGTCAAATTTTTTAAATTAATGAAAATAAAACCATTTTTTATCATTATCACTGTAAGAAGTACAAGGTATTTCTTTCTCAATGCATTAACTACTATGTTTTCATTCCCAAGGTGGTAGTGTATTTATCATTCATAGTTCTTGAGTAGCTCTGGACATCTTATTTATATTATGTTGAATTATTTCTACTAACATAGTACTTCAGCCCTTTTTGATCTACACACACACACACATATAACAATTATTTCACCAAAGTGGTAATGTATACATATATTTTAGGAAAATATTAATGTTTTCAAATCAAGATCATGTGTTCGATAGTTTTGTTTTGGGATCCTCAATGGACTCAATGCATGGACAAACACTCTATGATTCTAAATAAGAAAACACCTTGATCATTTTTAGATACAACACCATATATAACAAATTATTCCATTATCTAAGGTATATTTAATAATAGTTCATTGACCAATCACTTATTAAATTCTCTAATACATTTCTCACATTACTCTATCCAAGTGATATTGATCTCTTTATGTGTCAGAATGATTAATGGGTTGGATTATCAATTATAATTTGGAATGAATCAACATAATATGTATGATAAACCAAGGAAACTACATATCTTAGTAATTTTGATTTTTATGGTTCATTAATTGATTTATTTTTTCTTTGAAGGATTAACAAATACTTTTTAATTGGAAATAATATGGATAAGAAAACAATCATTCTTGAGCTAGAATTCACACTTAATGAATTTCATATATAACTCATTTTCTTTGAGATCCTTAATAATTATTCAAACGTGATTCATATTCTCTTCATAACTACTAGAGAATACCAACAAATCATCAATAAATACCATACCTAAATTTTGAAGATATTATTATAATAATATATTCATCATATCCACAAATAGAAATGGTGTATTAGTTAATTCATAGGGAATTTCTATAAAATCAGAATGATCATACCTAAAGAAAATATTTTTCTTTGGTATATCATCTATTTTTTGTACAGAATTTATGATAATGAATATGATGATCAATATTTGAAATTTATTTACATCCATAAAGTAGATTATATAAGTTATTAACGTGTCATAAAAGATACTTACGGTTTATTTTAATACCTATTATTTCACTATAATTGATGTGTGGCCTCATTTATCCGTACATTGAATTCAAAAATACAATAAGGGATCCCCATGAAGATACACCAGGGTATGTGAATCCATCCTCACTGAACTCATGTAATTGTTACTTTAAATCCACTAGTTCTAGTAGATAAATTCTATAGGGAGTATTAAAAATATATTTTTCATTAGGTATAAGTTCAACGTAAAACTCAACATCATGATGAGGTGGATTTCAATTTAATTACTTCATAAATTCATCCTTTAATTCAATAACAATGAGTACATCCTGTATTATATGGATATCTATCGCATCTATAAATTTCATTTGATCTTTATCTTCACCAAAAAAATAATTAATGTGAGATACTGGACATGAATCCATAAAATACTAATAAAATGATGTCTATTAAATAACAACGGATTTCATTAGTCCTACAAAACTTGTAATATTCTTCTCCTAGAAATAAATTTGTTTTTTATAATCCATGGTCCAATCCATACCAAGGATTAGGAAAAAATCAACAACATATATAACAATATATTTTGTATCGAGGGTATACTAAATAGGGATTTAAAATGCATCCTTTTTGAAATAAGATATCCATTATGTATTTTTATTAATATACCCATTTTAAGTGTTTCATGTATGTTTTAAAGATCTTATAAAATATTGAAGATATAACTTAGTGAGTGGATCTAGAATCAAATAAATTGTTATATAACATTTTTTTATCAAAGTACCTATTATCACTTCATTTGAAACATAAAATATAGAAAAATTGTTGTAATCAAATCTACCATATTTATTTATACTCTTCCTGAAGTGAATTACCTTTTCACATGAGGCATTGATTCATTGATTTTATCTTCCCTAATAGTTGAATAATTGAAAATTAGAGTCTCTTTTTCTATACACATGTACTTGGTGGCCATTATCACAATAATTGATGCAAACTCACATTCCAATAAATCATTCCCCATGGTGTTTCTTTCCACAATTATTAAAATTTTGTAAAGTTAATTCACTACTAAAAAATAAATATTTTGATTCATGAATGTATCATTTCTGTGATACCATTGATGGGTTTTAAGGGTTCATCATATGAACCATGAATCAGATAAGAAACACAAATGTATAGTTTGTCGATAAAAGAGTCACAGTGTAATAAAAATAAGGAACATGAAATATCATTAACCAGTTTCATGATGTAGTAGAATCAATCATTAATTTCTTATTTAGAACTCTTGAAGAAGATCACCAAAGTAGCAAGAGATTAATTTCTACCAGAGAGGGATTAGAACCACCATATTGGAGGACAGTTGAAGCATTTTAAGGGGTGTTAAAACCTTATTTGGGAGAGATAAAGAAGTCACTATAATGAAAAACATATTATACGATTTTGAAGAAATAAATGATCAAAATTAAAGAGATCCGTTATTTTATATAATGATTTTAGTTTTTCTTAATTAAACACACCATCCATACTCAGTTTATTTATATAAATATATATTCTCATTGTAATATATTAATTGAATCATATTCAAATGAATATGAAATATTTTAAACCATTCTTAATGGTAAAAACATTATGATAAGATACATGCAGAAAATTAATTAGGCTTTAGTGCATATATCCAAAAATATACCAATATGATTAAAACTATTATGGGACTAATGAACTTTTTTGTCTTGGATTCAACCCATTAAAAAAAGAGATCAATAATTATTTATGGGATACATACATTCTCTATAACATTCCTTTCTAACTTCATAATGTTTTTCTTATACTCAAGGAAATTTTCCTCCATTTTTTACCTTAAATTTAGGAGTTGCATCTCGATATTTTATTTTTTATCATGATGGATTTATAATTAGATGAATATCCCCTTATAATTATTGTATTCCATGTGCTCTATCTCTTATTCCTCCTTATTGTTTTTAATCAATTACCACCATTGATCATCATATTCCATTAAATGATAAATCACCATAATAGCCCTATTACTTACACTATATACCAAGTTGAGAAATATTTTCTTGAGAGAATGAATCCATTTCCTAGGTACCAATGTATTCATAGATCCATTTAATAGTGAAGTTAGTTGTAATATGAATCTATTTTACATTGATATAACATTCTATGAATCAATAGGTTTCACTATATTATAATGATTTATTAGTCACAATCTGAGTTATCTTCCCTAATATTGTTATAATGTACTCATCTAAAAATCTATCCCAATTGACTATATCATGAATTAAACCACTTTATGGATTAGGGTAATTTATATGATTCCCATCCTTCTAACTAAGAACCATTTCTATAAAATATAATACTATTTAATTATCCCATAACATTATGAATATTTAATCATAGAATTTTATCCCAAAATCAACAAATTATTCATCTAAAACATCATGAATATATTATGAGTTTATCATAATGATTTTTATATCTATATTTTTTTCTCTATAACTAGTTCCCATGTATTCTATTATAATTTTCATGATACCAACTATAAAAACATAGACTGCAGTAACTTAGATCAGAAGAGTATATTAATATAGTGGTATTGAATAAAAGAGATCACATAATAGATGATATAATAATTTAGTAGTTTCATAAGACAAGATACATACATGGATTACATATTAAATTTGAAAAAATATAATGCAACATAATACCTCATTTAATTACATTATCATTCAATCTATAATATCCATAAAATTACTCTAATTTCACTCATGGGTTTATTTGGGAATATAAAAAAATATAAAGGGGTGTTCTTAGATGCCCAGTAAGAGGAAGAATTCAATAAAAGCTACCACATAATTAAAAATAATGATAATCATGAAAGGAATAAGTAATAATCATTTATTATATAAAAATATTAATATGAGTAGGGAATATATCTAAATAAATATCAATAATAACATGTAAATTTTAAACTAATTTCATAGTGATGGAATACATAATTATAGACTAGATAATATTACTATCGATTGCTTGTGCCAATATATGTTAAATACAATATAAGACTTACACAAAATACAGAAGATTTTTTATCTCAATCGAACTACGGATCCATCAAGGTATAGGCAATTCTTGGACTTACACATCACTCCTTATGTATAATTCCTTAATCAATGGAAAAAAATACATAATCATAATTAATTAATAATTAATTGGTATTAAATTAACAATTATATTAATTCTATATAATTCCCATATAAATAAATTAAAATAATTTCTTTGTAAACATCATATAATTTCTAATGTATTCATACCATATAGAACAATTGATATATGCTTATGTCTATAATGAAATTTATATAACATAAATCCATGAGTTTAAAGTATTACCCTGAGGTGTTAAAGTTATTAAAATAAATGAGGGGGGAATTGTAGTTATATAAAAGCATAAAATTTTCATCATCAAAAAGTATGGTATTGATTGGTTTTGCATATTTCTTAAATAAAAAAAAATAGTGAAAAAAGTAATAAATTGTATAAAAAAATTAGCATAAGACAAATAAACTGACATGTATTTTAAATATTATCAATTAAAGAGTTAACATTGAGTAAATTCAGAAGGTAAACTGAAAGTGTTGGATAGAAAACCAAATACATATAAAATAGATATTACTAAAACCAAAAGTTAAAAACAAATTGAAAAGTGTGAATGTTGGTTGGATTTAAGGTATCCATGAATTTAAAACAATCATAAGGTATTCAGAATTTTATATCTATAAAACATTTTTTATTTATATACATAGATACATTATCTGATTTTGAAAATCTTAAAATAATTTAAGTTGTAGATTACCTTTTGGAAATAACACCGAGAATCTGAAAATTTGATGATGTGTTCTATATCTCATTATTGAGGAAGTACATGTTATAACTAAAGCATGTTATCACCTTTGAGGAAATATAATTGAAACATGATTTATCCTACAATGAAGAGACTATCTAGATTATTCAATACTAGAAATAAAGTATTGAGGAAACAAGAAACTTTGTTGGATAAGGCTCATTAGAGAAATAAAAAACAATAAGAGGAAATTTGGGATCCTGAAGAATCCATGGGGAAGGATTACTAACATTTACATAATAACTGAATTTTTGAGAATTTTTAGTTTGAAATTATTTAATTCTGGGAGAATTTAATACTTGAGATCATCCAATGATATGTAAACATTACATCCTTATAATATAGAAAAATTCACATCCTATTATTTTATCATTAAAATTTAAATAGATCACAATTTTATTTAAATTAAATTTTTAAAAAAATTACAAATATAACTAAATAATTGAAATTAGTTATTATTTTAGAAGGTTGAATTTATCTTAGGTTTAAATTTTAATTTTTTTTAAAAATAGTTTATTTTTAGGTGAATAATGAAAAATTAATATATTCACAAGAAAATATGTTATTTTTGTAACACCATAACTCTAATTACCTAGATATAGTTATATATTTTAATAAATTTTCATGATTACAATAAATTAGGTCTTTTAGGACAGATCAGTTTTGTATTATTGGAAAATAGATTACATACGTAAATATTTCATTAAGAATTTTATCATAAAAATAAAACATAGATAATCTTTTGAGAACACTATTATTACACTAGCATAAACATGCATATAAATAATAAAACATTTATTAGAATATTTGGAAAATAACAATTAATAATTAGTTGAGCTCAGATGCATAGTTAGGATAAATAGTATAGTTGAAGCTATCACAAATAAGCATAAACTTTTAAGGCAAGGTACAAAACTGAAACATCAGACTTTTAAAAATTGTCATTATCATGACATTGAATGAATAAATTAAATAATTACATTTAAACATTCATATGAATATTATACAAGTTGAATAGTCACATGTAAAATCAATAACGATTCACATAATGAAGGAACACATAATTCTGGACCTCAAAAGAGCTACATCAAGGTCTATTATCAAGACCATACAAAAATATTCCATTAAGGCCTTATTCCTAGACACTAGTTTGTCTCATGAGACATACCGATGCATCGAGGGGCTATTTAAGACCCTTCCCGTCACTTACTAAGTCAAATGCATTCCTCATATGGAAAGGATGAAACATAACATAAACCTTGGTATTGAAAACTAGCATACGAAATGTTAATACTTTAACTATAAAACATGAATGGAATAAAAATTGAATATCTATTGTCAAACATATCAAAAAACATACATATAATATGGAAGATTGTATCATAATAAATCAACCTCAAACAAGTATAAAATACAATAAAGGATGTTGACATAGATGAAAATAATTCATTAAAACTCTTTAAAGGAAATATCCTTTTTTAATTTAAATCATTAAAAAGACGCAAAATTTTAAAATAAGACATATATTTTGAAAATAACATTGTAATCATACAATGAGTTATCCAAATTGGTAAGTTAACATAATGGCAGAAAATAGCTGCTCGTTCCACATAAGTTCAAAAAATAATCATTCTTGGATTTGTCAAAATAGTCATAATGTACCTCATTTGGAAAACGACCGAAAGGATCCTTGAATTTTTTTTATAAAAAGTAAAAATAGGAAAAAATTACATTAAACATGAATTGTATATTATTAAAACATTTTATGAATTTTTTTAGAAATGTGGATTTCAATGATAAAGATGTCCCAGTAGATACTTACACATCCAAAACCATGAATAATAATGAGATAGTGAAATTATCTCTTACCTTACACTTTCCTTTAATCGAGGGTGAGTTAACCTCCTTCAAGGTAGTTAAAACAATATTATTAAATTATAAAAGTACCATATTCGTATTTATGATATCATATGTGATTCATTTATGACATAATATTACCAATTTATTAATAATTTCCATGTTAAAGCAATGGTTCAGGTAGTAATCGCTTTACTAATCATACATGTTTTGACTTGTTATTTTTGTTAGTATTAATTAGATAAAAATTTAGTAACTTCTAGAAGGGAAAACATAATTTATATATAATATATATTCTATATATAAATATATATAATATATAGATTAATAAAATGGAACACATCGTTCATGGAGACGGTAGGTTGTACGTACGCATGAATATTGTTTTCATTTTATTATCGTATTGAATGGATACAAGTGAATGATATATATATATATATATATATTATAAAATGGATTATTATTTCATATATTTCATATTTATTAATAATATTTATTCTTATAATCATTCTTGGATAGTGAATGTGGAAGATGAGTCTAATCACGTCATAAAGATGGTAAGTCATACATACACACGTGAAACCTAATCATTTTATTAACGGTTAAATGGTATACAATTGGATTGAATATGAATTATAGGGGAAAATATAATGTTATATTTATTTTTTACACCCATAATATTAATCATTATACTCATAGAAATAAAGTGTACAAGAAAAACAATATACAACATGACATGGAGATGGTAAGCCATACGTACGCACACAAGATGATGTTGTTTTTCATAGGATGGGTAAAAGGAGGAATATTGTTATACCACAATTTTAATAACATCTTAGAAAGTTAGAGGTACCATAGTTATTATTTTGTTATTGATGCAACATATAAAGAGGATGTAGAAGAATAAAAGAACATAAAAAGTGGTTATAAAACAATTACCTCTTTTGGGTGTCTTCTTTTGATTTTCACAAAAGGATACCATAAAATGAAATTCTACATAAATTTTATCCTATAGGATGATATGAGGGATTTTTGGAGAGGAAAATTTCAGGTTTTTTCTGAGCCAAAGGGTTGCGGAGGAGTGAATTTAAGTGAAAGAGAAGTTTCCTTTTATAAGAGGGGTAAGCGACACTATTGGAAGATCGTAAAAAATTAATTTATTTTAAACTAATTTTAGGTTTCTAAAAGTTACAATTTGATTAAATTAGTGGATAACTTGATGATGGTTATAAATCCTCATAACCAATAGGGTTTAGTCCTGTTAATGTCACAAATTTAACCTTATCTTTTAGATTTAACTCTTAGTTAAGTAGTTTAACTCTTACAATGTCTTCTTGTATTTTTACACAATATGGTTAATATATATATAATAAATCGCCAAGATAACTTAAATTGGATAATTTATGAAGTTTTTATAACTATAAAAGTTATTTGGATGAACTTTATATTTTAATATTTTTATATCATTTAATAAAATATTTACTCATAAATCCATCATAAAAGCTTGTTATGAAAATATGAATTATCCATAGCATATCCCCATGGGAGTGTCAAAATAGGTTCTCAGTAAGTCCCATTATAATGTACTAGGTTACCCCAAGTCAATCCCTGAACACCTTGTCAATGTTTTCACCCCTAGGTACATATGTTTCGGAACCACCTCCATTTATAGTATCCAGAATGGGAGGTATTTCTTGGAATATCCATACAATCTCTACCTTACCAAAAATATAGGGGGTTTTTGTATACTTATCTGCAAAGTATATATAGGGTTATGATACCTAATCCCTATTTTATAAATAAATTTACAAGGTTGATTCTAAACATACTCTGATACAAACTGTCATGCCCCAACCCCAGTTACCCAGAGCAGGTGCATTATTTTCAATCATTGGCATGATTACAAGGAATTATGTCCTGAAGGACCGATTAATTTGGTAGACTTTTGAAATAGAATACATACATGAATATTATATTACAAATTCTAACATAAAATACAAAATATAAATTCATTTTAGAATGCTATTATTTCTCTAGATTAACCCTACATATCAATCTTAAAACCATTCTTGGCATCTGGGAAAATAAAATATAAAAATGGGGTGAGATATAATTCTCAGTAAGGATAAACAATATATCAAAATCTATAAAAAATAAGCATAACATTTTAAATAAAGTTACAAAACTAATACACAATCCTTATGAAACATTATCTTCAGCCTAATATGCCATGAATACATCAAATAATTCCATTTAAACATTCACATGGACATTCTATAAGTCTAATAATAACATGTAAAATCAATAAATAATATTATAATTATGGAATACATAATGCCTGACATCATAAATACTACGTCAAATCCTTGGGCCAAGACCATAGACAACTATTATTTCAAGGCCTTATGCCAAGACAGTAGTTCACCTCATGTAACCTACCGATACACAAAGGGTATATAGTGGCCCCCTCCCATCACTCACTATGTCTAATGCATTCTTCATATGAAAAAGATGAATCATAACATAAAAATCCGTATTTAAAACTAACATACTAAATGTTAATAACAAAAAACCATGAATGGTATAAAAATAACATATCCACAGCCAAACAAATCTCAAAACCTTCAATAAAAAATGGAAGACTGTATCATGATAAATCAAACACGAACATGTAAAAAATCAAATAAAGTATATTGATATAAATGAAAATATTTCATTAAAAATATTTATGGGAAATATAAATTTTTTACTTAAATTATTAGAAAACATTGAAATTTTAAAATCAAACATTTATTTTGAAAATAACCTTGTAATACTGTAAGTAAATATTATGAAAGGTTAGGCGACATAATAGTATAAAATAGCCACATGTGGCATGTAAGTTAAAAAAACATTCTTTACTTAATTTTTCGAGTAGGTCACAAGGTACCTTGTTTGAAAAACAACTGAAAGATTACTTTCAAAAAAACTTATAAAAAGTAAAACATGTATAAACATGACTTTAAAAAACTATAGGATAACAGTAAATAATTTTATGAAACCTTTTTTAGAAACAAGTACATGGATGATAAAAATGTCCCAGTAGATACTTATGCATCAACAACCTCGAATAATAATGAGATTGTGAAATTAACCCTTACATAATACTTTCTGTTAGTCGAGGGTGAGTTATCATCCTATATAATATTTAAATTTTTTATTAAATTATACCAAAAACATAGCCATATTTATGATATCATATATGATTCATTTATGACTTTATATTAATCATTTATTAATAATTTCCAAGTTAGACCAACATTTCTGTTAAAAATTGATTTCTTTATCATACATGTTTTAGCTTGTTATTTTTTATCATATTTCTTAAATCATAATTTTATTACATGAAAAATGTTTAAAATTCTTTATATATAATATATATTTTGTATATAAATATAAATAATATATTGAAAAATAAAATGGAAGACATCATTGATGGAGATAGAATGCCGTACGTATGCATGAACATTGTTTTTATATTCTTATCGCATTGAATGAAAGTAAGTGAATGAAATATATGTATATATATATATATATATCATCACAGTTGCATTCTTATGCCATATATTTCATACTTAATAATAATATTTATTCTTAAAATCATTCTTGGATGGTGAATGTGGAAGATGAGTCACATTGGGTCATGGAGATGGTATACAGTACATACACTTGAGAAAAAGTACCATTTTATCAACGGTCAAATAGTATGAAAATGGATATAATATGAATTTTATAGAAAATATATAATGTTATATATAAATTATTTACACCCATTATATTCATTTTTATATGCATAGTGAAAATGTGTACATGAATACCATTTTACACCATGAAGTGGTGATGATAAACCTTATATATGAATGCGTGGTGATATTGGTTCTTATTGGATGGTTAAAAGGAGGAATACTGGTTTAAAATAATTATAATAACATATCAGCATGTTTAAGGTAATGGAGTTATTATTTTAGTATAGAAACAACAGATAATGTTGAATTAAATGAAGAAAATAACTTCGAAAGAGGTGATAAAACACTTACCTCTTTTGGGTTTCTCTTTTTGATTTTCACAAAAGGACTCCATAGGACGGATTTATGACTAAATTATTTCATATAGGATGATATTAAGGATGTTGGGAGAGGAAATGGGTTGGTTTTGGCTGCGATAAATGGTTTTGGAGGTGTGAATTAAAGATAAGGAGAAGTTTCCTTTTATAAGAGGGGTGAGAGGCTCTATTGGAGGATGCCAAAATATTAATTTATTTTCAGTTTATAATAGCTTAAAAGTGATTTAATTTGAGGATAAGTTGTGAAAGGGTAAAAATCCTCTCAAAAAATAGGTCTTCGACAAGTTTAAATCACAAATTTAACCTTGTATTTTAGATTTTACCCTTAGTTAAATAGTTTAAGTATTACCATGTATTCATATTATTTTACACTACACAGTAAATATGGTTATAATAAAATAAAAATCTAAACAAAAGTGGACCATTTATTACATGTTTATCACTATCAAAATTATTTGGCTGAACTTTAGAAATTTAGGATTTCTTTATCATTTAATAAAATAGTATTTATTTTTAAATCTCATTTATGTAAATTTTGACACTATTTAGTAGATGTTTTATTATTAAAGTCATAGAAACATGATTCCTTCAATAAAAATCCATTAACTTAAAGATAACATGTCAAATTTTTCTAAATAATTCGTGGATGACATAAAAATTTTCAAATTACATTTATTTTAATATTTATAATATCATTTATTTGCATATTGTTTAAATAAGTTAATCACTACATCATCATTGTGTCATAAAAAAATTTATTTATTTAATGTTTAAAAATTACTAATAAAATACCATGATGTAATAAATACTTATAATTTTCCAGTTACTATTTATATATTAAGAGAATTATTATATAAACCCATATTAGTATTTTTTAGTAATAACTGTCATGTTTTTTTAATTTTACCTGTATTAAAAATTAAGTTTCATATATGTATTAATCAACCCAAGGTGGGTAAAAAGATGTTTAAAATTTTCAATGAATTATTATATCTAATGTGATTATAAAAATTATTCTAATCACATATATTGGAATAATATATGTATTATCTATATATTTTTATTATAAAATAAATCTAAATTAAAATAATTATTTAAATGAAAGAGTTTGTTTTTAACTACAATGTAGTGTTTTCCCTATTCATTAAAAATTAATTTTTTTCAGAAAAATAACCAAAATTTACCCTAAAATAATTTTGACATTATAATTTCAAAAATAAAGTATTATTTGAAAAATACAATTTATTAAATTTTAAAATGAAGTTAATACTATTCATAAATACTTTTTAAATGGCCAGTTTTATAGGACATGGTGTGCTCGAACTCGGTGTTGCGTACAACGCATGCTATTTAATTATTATAAAGAAAACGTACCAGGGAAGCTAGGGGTGTTATAATTTTGATTTAAATCATGTAACTAAAATTTTATATTATATATTGTATTTGGTTTTATTGTAATATAAGATAAATTTGATTAAATATTATATAATTAATTCCATATGAATTAGCATTACATTTTGTTTTTTTATAAGAATATTTTTACACTTAAAAACACATTTTTCTAAAAAAAATCATTTTCTTTTTAGGAACTTATATTATATAAAAAGTCATCCACTTATATAAGTTAAATCATAAAAAGTTGATAAAATTTTTAAAATTAGTAGGTTGAAATTTAATAGTGATTTTAATTTCATTTTATGCTATTATGAATCGTAACCACTGAAAAAATATTATCACCCTAGTGAAAGGGTAAAATGGGTTAAATAAAGATAAAATATAATCTTATGTTTATAATTTTTTAACTCTATTTTTTATTGTATGACAATGGTATATTAAGAAGAATATTTCTGATACCAATTGCTGAGTCAACACTAAAATATAGGGTCTAGAGAGCCATGGAGAGGTGATATTTAAAATATCAAATGTCATATCATACACATGCAGTTTTCTAGAATAAATCATGAGTGATGACTCTTAGTATAAATATGAGACCACAGTTCGTTCTGGAGAATGTTGTTTACCCTAAATGTGACATTATTTGTTTCCTTTGGTTCTCAGTCGAGGGCAAGCACTGGTGTGTTTTTAAATAGAGGTTACTGATTTTATCAAAATTAAATCAATATAAATCAACGATTTTTTTCTCATGGGAAAGTGGAGGAACCCCCCCCCCCCACCACCACCACCACCATTTGAGAAATAGAATAGCCGAGGTGAAACTAAGGAGAGGAGGAACCACCATCCTTCAATCTTGAGGGTGATCTCTCTTAGATTATAGAGCAGAGACATCCGATCATAGATCTGATGATGAAGATTTTTTGTTTCTTCCAAATATAGGGGGATTCGAGTATAATGTTTTGATCCCACTTTATATGTGGTATTTATGTTTTTAGAGCCCCTTAACTATTTCTAGTGATCCACTGGGGGTTGACCTATTGGTTTTGGATGAAATCAGGCTGTTTTTGGCATCTCGTAGTGAAATCCAAAACATAATTCCCAATAACATATCATGTAGTGTAGTGGAACATGTTGTGTGTACATCACATTCAAAAAATATGACTTCTGGATATGACATTCCATGTACGGGTGGTACACGACATGTAGTTATCCCTAGACATGTGGCTAGAGACCTAGGAAAACATGCCAGGTCAAGGGATATGGCTGTGTAGTAGTACACATATAGATTACACATACATGGGGTTACAGACACAAGTATGAGATGGGGACATGGATAATTGGATATTAATCCCGTAGACACCATGTACCAGGGTGCATGTCTTTTTGGGGACATGGTTGGACAAGCCATGAGGGGAATGACATGTCTAGGGGCTTGGGTGAGGTGAGACATTCCATGTACAAAATTTTCACATAATGTAAGCTCACATGGAAATCCATGTTGTGTAGCATAGGACATAGACATATTTTTATGTTGGGTAAAATGTCGTGTAGACCCTAGTACATGCCATGTACCATTATTGGGAACTTCCTCCAATCATATATTCCTCTTCATGACTAAGATTTAGTTCTATGGGTATCCTATTCTATGTAGTTTTCCATGTTGAATGAAATTAAATCCATTGTGGTGACTTGTGAGGCTTGATGTGGTATGATACAATCATGCTGATATTTTAGTAGTTCTGGGTTATTAACAATGATCAAAATGAATCATTGGGGGGATTTTGGGTTTATTACCCTTCCCTTTCATAATGAGAAGCGGGTCCCCTAAACTCTTTAGGCTAGTATAGTGGATATACATTAATTCACACGATGGGTCCCATATTCATGGAAGTTTTTTCGATATAGTATGATAATTGGGGGTCACTTTTGTTAGCATTGTATGAACTAGTAGCTGCTGAGTTAGTCCCATGGTCTATCCCTGGGAGGTTCTAGTGTGGCATTACGTCCTAAGAATAGGATTGTGATCCTCTCAACATGAGAGAGAAGATATATTTTCTATATCCCTTTAGGTGTCTTGGTAGGATCCTCTATCAAATCAATTTCCCTAGATCAGATTCATGGAATTATCTTGGCCAACACTACATGGGTGATGATCCACTATCTTGATGGATAGACCAACATGATTTTCAGAACCTTTAGTTACACAATACCCAATATAGTAGGTAGTATAAATATGTTTTATGGAATCTATGAGCATATAATCCATTAATTATTAGATTTTTGTTAGGGTTTGTGGTGTCATAAGGAGTATGATCCCCTACTTAACAACTTGTTGTAGAAGGAGTTTTTATAATCTTTGTGACCAACACTACATGGGTGCTGATCCACTATCTGAGAAATATGATATCAAGGGTATCATATTTGTGTTTTTGGTGTCCCCCAATGCTCTTGAAAGTTATTTGATATCTGGGATATCATTAGGTTTATAATATTGGTTTTATGGTGTCCCCTAAAGGTCTTAGAAGTGGTCCCTTATATAATGAGATAAGGGGTACATTATTCCAAACTAGGTACATGGTGTCCCCTAAAGGTATTGGGAGTAATCCCAAATCCAAATTATTTAATAATTAAAGGTTCGAATAGGCTTAGAATCATCCCTTATTAGGGATAGGTAAGATCTTCTATTTGATTATTGATATCTGTTGGGTTTCTTTGTGAAATTATTTGTGGTGATGCCCGATGAACATGTTCTCTAGGTTGTATTCCACAATATAGAAATTATTTTCAATTAGTTTAGTGTATTTGATTGATTGTAACTCTCAATAATACTATAAATGATGGTAGATCTATTCCCAAATGAGTTTTATCTCTTAGATGAATTCCATATGGGAAGGAAGGGCTTGTAGATTTCGGGATCATTGACACATGTTCCTGTAGAGCCTCGAGTAAAATCCGGTAGATGGCTATGAGTTAAGATCTTTATGGGACTTGGAGTTGAAAATGAGTATATATAGGTTATTCTAAGAGTCCTTGTCTTTTATCACATACCTTAGTTACCAGACCACACATGTCATGATAAATAGTCTAATATTGTCATGATGTGATCAAGATGTAGTTTCTCTCTCATATAGGTTCCCTCTTACATGGATCGAGAGAACTTCTAACTTTTAGTTTCTGCATTTCATTTTTGGTTTTTTGGGTAACATACTATGTATTTTTATACTCACCCCTATATGGTCTATGACCTTAAATGATGTGTCTTATGTAGATGAAATTCCTTTCTATAAATTTATATTAAGATCTAGGGAATGCATAACATAATGACCTAGAGTGGCTGAGGTGTAAATCGATGCTTAACCAAGGTGTTTGCTTGTGGTATAACATGATATTGGCCCACTACATATGAGAAGGTTGGAAACTTTTATAGTTTTTTTTCAGCCTGTATATTTCCATTTTTTATTTTTAGTACTTATGATATACACTGTTTGTTGGAAAAATGTATGCCTCCATTTTTAGTTACAGTTTTTTTATATATCAACTATTTCATGAAGTTGTATGTTGGTTCATGTGGATAGGTACTATATGATAAGGCCTCTAATATTTTTGATATTCCAAGTCAGTGCTCATCTCCAACCCCTTTCCAGTTAGAGTGGGTCTTTAGGTAGTTGTTTCCCAGACCATGATGGGTCGATCCATGATGTAGTTCTATTAGAGGTGGTATTTAACCATGACTAAAGAGTTAGTAGTTCTCTTGATCAATGATTAGTTCTGGATTCATGAAGATATAATTATGGTGTATTGTGTTCATCTTTCATTCTAGGGACTACAGAATTGATGTGGCGGCTGACGTATCCATTTCCTAGTACTCAAATAAACCGATTATTGACCTAGTACATTTAAGAACATGTTAATGGTAAATATTGGTATACGTATCAATTTGGACTAGGTTTATTGTTCAATGTGATTCTTGAGTCATCTTCCCAGATATAATTCTTCACATTAGAACATCTTGATTTTATTACAGGATACCACCATGATGATATCTGAATAGGTAACTATGGTGGTATTATAATGAAGATTCCCTTATTGATGAGGCTTCAGTACATGAAACTATTTTTGAGGTAGCCCGTCTAGGTGGTCCCCCAGTTAAGCCACCACCTTTTGAGAAGTAGGTTGTGTTAAATGTTTTGGAGGATATTATGTTGAGGCTGACTGCTCTTATTGAGTTCCATATGTATATAACTCAAATGTTTTAGAGTGATCATGGACCCTAGGTATATAATGACTGTCTTGAGGTAGTAAATCATGTTTTATACCTTGGGGACCCTCTTGATAAGAAAGTGATCCTATCGTAGACACTTCTATAGGGATCAGCTTGGTGATGATGTATTGTAGTGGCATAGGACCATAGAAAATCACTTATGTAGAGTTTGAGTAGATTTTAATAGAATAGTTTTATCCATAGACATTGGTATTGGTGGATATCTTGGTGATTATATAGCTTCGTTAAGATAGCATGACTGTGGAAGAGTATTTAGTGAGGTTCATAGAACTATCACAACACTCCCTGGATATTTCTCAATATCTCTCTTTCCAAAAATAAACCATTGAGAATGGATTATTCTTGGAAATCAAGGAATATATGATATCGTTGTGCATTCCAACCTATTATGTAGTGATAAATTTATACTTGGTGGTGGAGATATTTTTAGTTGAGCGGACTCGGACTATTGGTGTTGGGAACAAAGGCGTTTAGACCACAACAACCGGTAGTCGACAATAGGATTAGACATATGGGCATGCTAGATGCCTTCCGAGATGGTCCCAAGACACATGCTCTGGGGATTAGGGATTCTAAGAATGTTCTGGTCAACCATGGAAAGGTTATGTTTCACTTGTGATGGATTGGGCTATCATTATATAGATTTTTTGGACCACCATGCTTCGAGTAGGGATACAATCAAGGGAATACCTTGGTTGAGGAAACAATTGGCACAAGGAGTTATACATGATGGAAGATGTGGCAGATGAGTGGGGATAGAAGTAGAAGGGTGAAGACATTTAGATCTATTGCAACCACCACCCTCAGGTGGTCTATATCATGATTAATGGGCTGGAGGATGGCAGTGAGGACAACCACATGTGTCAGAGTTATATGAACCAAAGGCTCATAAGATGATTAGAGGTATCCTCTATGCCGATTATACTTTTTTATTTTTATTGTTATACACTTTTGTGAGGTATTCTGTCCTTTATTCTTGATTTTGTTTTATCCAGGTTGGTTAAGGGCATTGGTAGAACTCCATGTTGGTGGTTTTTTATGTAACTTTGGACTCATGAGGAAGAGGTACACTTCCTCCATCGAGACATGTTTTTTTGACACAGTTGAAACTGTGCAAGTGAGTTAGTTATTCCCAAGGAGGATAGTGTCAATGTTTTTTGGATGATTCCCTTTGACATGTGTGTTGAACAAAGGGTTACATGTTTTCAGGTTGGATTTATATTTGGGACGCTTTAGGTTTTCATGATATAGTTAATCAAGTGGTGGATAATAACTACTGAGTTTCCTAAGTATTTATGTCATGTTATTGAGATGGTGTACAATTATACTCTTTGAATGTTGATGGGTTAGGTTCATGGTGTGTTTTTTTACCTATTTTAGACTGGGAGACATTTTCCCTTGTTTTTTCATAATGTCGAAATGGCTTGTACTAGATTTAGGTTTATATTTTATTGAGTGGTTCCATAGATTGCGTACTTTGAGGAGGCCTAAAAACCCTTTGATGGGATCACCAACATGGGAGTCATGATAGAGAGATTAGTTTTCCCCTTAATCATAGGATTTTACTTTTTAAGGATAAAAATCCATATAACATGGATAATTTTGTGACTCATGTTTTTGTGTAAGACATTGGAATATTTATACGAATATTTACAATTCCATTAAATCAGTTGACATGGGAATCCAGGGCCCATATATCCTCAGTGCAATACATTATATTGAAAATATTAAATATTTTAGCATGCATGTATATTTTCCTGTAATAACTCATAATCCAAAACTCGGATAATAAATATGAGACTACTGTTGAGTTTAAAGCATGGTTTTACCATTGGAATAACAAAAATCCTATCAGAACTGGGTTCTTAATAGAGGGAGGGCATTAGAGGGGTTTTAAATAATGGATTTAGATTTAATAAAAAATATATAAATACTCCCCCTAACTTGTGTCTGCATGGAATAGAGGAGGAACCTTCCCCCCTTTATCGATAGATTAACTGAGGTGAAACTACGTAGTGAAGGCACCACCAACCATCGTTCTTGATGGAGATCACACTTGGATAGTGGTGTTATGGATTTAGAGCACGGATCTGATAATGATGATTCGTTACTTCCCCGTGAGGTATGAGGATTTTAGTTTTATGTTTCAATCCCCCATTATATTGATTGTTCTATGATTATAGGACCCTTTTATGACTATTAGTGATCCATTGGGGGTCGATCTGTGTGTTTCAAAGGAAACTGAGGTGTCTTGGGAATCTCATATTGAATTCTCATTAAGAATTATCATTTTGAGAAGATGAATTTTGGAGAATACGCATTGTGTTTGGAGGGTACATGTAATGTAGTGATCCAAGGTCATCTCATTAGTGACTTGGGAAGACATGTCATGTTATGGTACAAGGTCGTATATCCATACACAACTAGAGAACATATAAATGGGGTGCTATAAATGGGAAAAGGATGAATATGTGTCCAAGTGGCCTGTTACCTAGGTCACACCATGTATCAGGGGACATGTTGTGTGCGGAAGGACATATCTAGGGGTCCGAACGAGATGAGAAACTCTATGTACACCCTTTACATGATGTGTAATATAACATGGATAGCCAATCCATGAAGTAGAGGATGTGTTAAAGTGTTCATGTAGGGTCACATATCATATGGACCCTAGTACATATCACTTATTGTTCTTGGGAAATACCACCTAGCACATTTATTTATTCCAAACTCAGATTCAGACCAATGAGTAGTCTATAATGGGATGCTTTCAATGTAGAATGAAATGGAATCCTTCATGGTGGATTTTGAGGTATGATGTGGCGTGTTTCAATAATGGTGATGCATTATTAGATCTTTAATGTGAATAGTGATCATTTTTGATAAATGGGGGATTTTTGGGTTGGTACCCTTCCATTTCACCTCAGTGTGTGGGTCCTCTATACTCTTTCTGATGGTAGAGTAGTGCTCCCCTACTCTTAGGGTGTGGGTCCCCTACACATGGCAGTTTTGGGTCATGAGGTGATGGTTAGGTTTCTTTTTTGTTAGAAACTTTTGGAATGGTAGAAGTTGAGTGAGTCCCTTAGTGTGCCCCTAATAAATTATATTGTGGAATTACAACCTCAACACATGATTATGATCCCCTTATCATAAATATCTTTGATAGAGCTGATGTATCCCTCAAGGGGGCCAGGGAAGGATCTTAAAATGATTCATTTTCCATGGATCAAGTTCATTGAATCTTATTTACCAACACTACATCCATGTTGATACCCTATAAATAAGGATGTTTTATTAGGGTTTTTGGCATCGTTAGTTATACAATCCCATACTTAGTTGGTGGTGTAATTTGGGTTTATGGAATCATCATGTGAATGATCCACTCCTTAGAAGATAGTTTCAGGAGTGTTTTTGGTATCATTGGAAGTATGGTCCCCAACAACACGAGTTCTACTAGGGTGGGTTTGTGGAATCATCATGACCAACACTACACATGATGTCATACACTATCCGAGAGATATGATCTCTATGGTATCAGAACGATTTTTTGGTGTCCCCTAGTAGTCCTAGTTGTGATTTTGTATCTAAGATATCTTTAATGTTACCATATTGGGTTCATGGTGTCCACCAATTTTCCTATGTGTTATCCCCTATATGTTGAGATGATGTGTTTAGTATTCAAAAATGGTTTCCTTGTTTCCCCCAATGGTTTTGTGAGTGATCCCCACAATGAGATATATGATATTACAATGATATAGTAGGGTTAAAGGCATCCCCCATTATAGATTTAGTTTTATAATCTCGAAACTATTTCATAGATATTTATGTCCGTGCATGTATAAATTCACAATAGGCTTATTCCTACTAAATGTGTGATATGCCTACTCAGAAATGGTCGCCAACCCCTAGCTTTTTAGAGGTGGGATTGGGGTAGTCGCTGCCCGAACCTCGGTGGGTCAGGTCATGACACATAAAACTCATCTTAATTCATATTGTATTAGTGGATTTTTATTTTTATCATCATATATTTAAAATTTATTGTTTAAGTTGGACTTATAAACGAGTAATACACTTATAATATTTAATAGTTGAGAGAAATTACTAGTGTGCCACTCTCCACAATTATAAAATGGTATCCCTCTCCTATATTCTCCACATTATGTGAGCCATTTATCATGATCAATATCTACCAAAATTATTTACAAAAATACATAGACAAGTACTATTAGTATTGTTATCCCCAAAATAAAACTTCAAGAAAACATAAGGTGTTTGATAAACGAGGTTTCACAGAGAAGATGAATAACACTTAACCAAGTGTTTTAGTGTTTTTTTATTATTTCACTTCCACTAAGTACAATATAACCCTATTAACATGATAAAATATATATGTTACATATAATTAAATTTAATTATATCAAAATAATATACTATGATAATATTCATCTTCATTCTATAGAAAATGAAATCATCGCTCATTTGTAAGTATGACATGTTGTCTCTACATAGTAGACTAGTTTGTTTTTCATCACTACTTTAAATATATGGACAAGGAGATTGAAATAATAATAATATATATTTTATTTTATTTATAACATAATTATTATTCTTGAAATATAATATATCATCTAACTTCTTACCCTTCACCTATTAAAAAATGATAACATCACTCATGTGTGCATATAGACTAGCACCTTCAATAAGTGATGTGATTTGTACTTCATTTACACCTTTCATGGATGATTTAGAAATATTATTTAATGAATTAAAATAATATTATTTTATTACTAATATTCTTTTGATAATGGAGACATCATCCGTTATATCAAATTCAATGCACCGATCTTATTTTGAGGTTATAAAATGAAGGAACGAAAAATGAATAATGTTAACTTAATCTATTTACTAACTATATAATAAATATAAATAAATTATAAAAAATCGATTATGAGTAGTTAATAATAAAATTTCTTTTTAGTAATTTATAATATAAATATATGTTTATTATATAGAAGTTAAATTACGTATATAGTGAGTAATACTCAAAGAAATGGGTTTTTGTGTCACTTTTGTTTCTATGAGATTAACCACTTGTTTCAATAATGTGGTGTATGAATTTCATCTTAAAATTTTTATATCATGAATATATTTATATTCCAAGTATTAAATGATTCATTTGAAGTTGTTTCATTCAAAGGTGTTATGAATCTAAAGTTACTAAAGCATTAAATGTTTTATTATAGAGTATCTCCATCTACTGAGATGTTTATACATAAATTTAAGATGATGAAATTATACAATCTATATATAAATTTTTATTTTACTATCCTATTTTTATATTAATAATTTAAATATTTCCTTCCATTTTCCACACTTTATGTACTCAAAATCCAGAAAGAATGATTTCAAGTAAAACCAAATATATTTCACATTGGATCAGAATATTTTTCTTTCATGTCAATATCTTCTTTGAAACAATTTAAATAATGTTTTCACTATTTTCCAATTAATTATTAATTCGATTTTTATAAATATTTTACTTTATATAAATGGTTTAAAAGGAATATTCTTGTCATTTTTAACCAACGTACCAATGTAGTGAACATTATCTTTATCATAACGTATACATGTGAATGGATTTTATAGATTTCACAATTAATATTTTATTTGAAGATTACATTTCATGTTATCTTGATTTTTATAAAATAAATTAATTTTATTAATATTTTTAAATATATTATTTAAAATGTTATCAAATGAGAATGATATTTTTCACATGTTTTAAATGAAATGATTGAAAATTCATCTAATGTTATTTTATTCAATGTCAATATCTATTAATAATCCTTATACATTATCAATGATTTACTAAGGTGATTTCATCCAACTTATTTCTATTCTTATTATGATCATGTGGTTATATTTATTTAATGGGGGAAAATAGTATTTGGTATTCTAGTTTTCAATATGAATATTTATGTTGATCATGTATTTAATTTTTATTCATTTATTTAATTTGATGATGGAATTGTAATTAGTATGTTATGGGTGGGGACAATTATATCCCCTTTATGCATTGGTAGTTATCATGATAAAAACTAGTTTTGGTATATGACATATACCTTACTATTTATATATGATTTCTTGGAATGATGATGTGATTGTATGATTATGACATTCTAGATTATGAAGACTATCATTATGAAATTAGTTATTATTATCCATAAGATTAATTATATTATTAGGTCATCCATTGATATGTATTTTATTTATGATAATAGTCATATGAAATATTTTAATTATTGTTTATCTCCTTATATTTTTCAACAATTATTTATTTTGTGATAGCTTATGTTATATGATTTTCATTACTAAGTATATAAGATCACTCATTATTATGTATTAATATCCCTAGAATACCAATAATGGATTTATGATGGATTTAAGGGATGTACAAGAATAAATAAGAAGGTTATAACTAAAATTTTGAGTTGAATTTTATGTTTTAAAATGTAATGTGACATTTAATTATGTATATAGTCTCGCAGGACTGCTAAACTATTTGATAAATTAGGAAACAATCTGTTGTTTCTTTTTACAATATAGTAAGATAAAAATAGGATTTGTGTTACCAGATTCAGGGTGTTATATATGAAATATTCTCATGTGGTACAAAATATGTTTTGTGTAATTTGTGTCCCACCATGTATTCCCCATAGATTTTCATACACTATATATTTCATATAATTGTGGTCTCTATTAAATATTGGTATTTCCACATACCAATGGTTGTAAATATAACTTGAATGAGAACTTTTATAACTTTATTTCTATGTTATGTATTCTTATGTGGAGAGTTAATAAATGGTTTGTTGGGTATGTTATTGATCATGTCATTGGTTGACAATTATTCACGATGTCAGTTGTCCCATAGTTTGAAGAGTATAAGACATGGACCCTTGATTTAGATGAATTGAATAATTTTAAAGTCTTACCTAGAGAACAAATTTTATATTTTTATCTGTTGGATGTTATGCATGTTATTTACTTATTCATTAGGGTAAATTACACGTGTTGTATTCATCGACCACATCGGTGTATAATGAGATAATTAGAAACATACTAAAATGATATATGGGATTGAAATACTCAATTTCCTATGATTTAATATTGTCGTGGAAGAATGAATCATACGAAAATTATCACTTGTATTTGAAAACACAGGATTATACATGTATATAAGTATAGGTGTTTGATGAATATCATTCAAGATCCCTTTATTTATTGAGTAACATAGATTCTTTTCTAAAGGAAAACATTTTCATTAATTTATGAATTAAAAAGTATATATTTATTTTCAATTCTAAAAACTCCCATTGTTTCACAATTTTTGTTTTTTTGAATATTTATTATGTTTTATAAAACTTAAAGAGCTTCTAAAAATGTGTTTAATGATTTGTTAAAAGGGGTGTTTAGGATTATTCAAAATGAATTTCATATTATGTGATACAATGTGAAATTGATGAAACATTTCCAAATGTGTTTTAGAAATACTGAAAAAATGATTTGAATATTTTTTCACAAGATATTTTATATGATACAATATATGGTAATATTGAATAAGTATTTGACGATTTAGTGAAAGGGGAGATTGACCATGTCACCATGTCAATGAGTGTCTAATACATGAGTAAGCATATACCGAATTCTCTCACTCCCAGGAATTTAAATTTCTCCATCACCCAAATTTGAGGAAACATACTTGTATATTGTGGGATTTTTTCGATAATCCCAAGAAAGAATATAGTGATTCAGTTTTCCTTTGTATACATTTTACATGGAGGAATACATTGGTTATTACTGAGTTATCTTTATCAAACACTTGATTAAAGAACGGATATTCATGGATATTCAGTGAATGGTTATTTTTATTCGTTTATTAAATATTGTATTGGATTTTTATAACATATTTATCTTGGGAATGAGGCTACTAATGTCTTAAGCATCCATAAAAAGTGTTTTTTTAATCTTTAGAAACCCATCACATAACATGTGTTTGATAGAGATAAAACAAGATCTCTTTGTATCTTGAGTAACATTGAATATCTAATTCAGGTTGCTCTTTTATTATGTTTATGAATTTGGAATTCATAATCATTGTCAGCATTACAACGTCTATAAGTCATATAAATGGTTTTGTGATTTAAGATGTGTTTTGTTACAAATTTTTTCAACAAACCCAAGTCATTTTTTATAGAGTATCCAAAAGGGTTTTTATAAGATATCCAAAATAGTTTTTGAAACGGTTTTAGAAGCTTTTACAAGTAATGTAACATTGGGTATAATGTGCATAAAATCATGAAGGCTTTTCATAATGTTAGAGAAGTAAGGGTATTTCATTATTGATAGTTGTATCACATACTATTCTATAATTGTAACTTTATTTGTGATATTATAACAACTCATGTGATATTATTATTTCACATGGATAGATATAGTTGTAATGTATCTACCACTAACATTGATAGAAACATATCTCTATGATAAATACAAACATACCACATAGAGAGATACTGTCATGTGGAATCTATTGTAGGGAGTAAAAGAGGAACATCACATGTTATAATAGGCATGTGATATATGATAGGGCATAATTATAAATTTATTCTTCCTAAATAAACATTCAAACAATCAACATAATATCAAAAGATGAAATTTAGGGGATTCATAACACATCACAATGAATAATTATGTGTTAAACATCTATGAACAATTTTTTGAGTAAATATTATACAATGGAGGGGTTTTATTATTTGGAGGATTTATGAAATTTTTTATACACCCATTTGAACCATTCGAGTGTCCAATGAAAGATTATATAAGGAAGGAAAAAATTAATAGTGTTAATTCAAGACATAATAATTTAAATATTTCTTATTATGCCTTCTTCATTAATAACGTGATTTCACCAGGCTATGATGTGAATGAGAAATCATAACAATAACCATTATTGACGATTTTATCAAATTTTGTGTAAATTTTTAGGTGAGATTTCATTGTTTTTTATTGAAAAAATTCCATAACCCTTTTAGTTAAGGTTTTACATTGACATAAATATGATATTTCTGTTTTTATCATTATTTTTATAAATATCTTTTGATCAAACCTCTGATATAAGGTTTTGTAATTAATTCCACCACATTTTTTAAATTGACATGTTTATCAAAAACCTTAAAACTAAATAAAGGATTTTAATTGGAGTCATGTCATATTTTGAATAAAAATAATGATATTTTCATTGATTTACTAAAGAACTTCGATTTATATGACTTTTATGAATAAATTTCATTAGACATTCTGGGGTATTACCATCTAAATATACAGTGTCATGTTACTTATCAGAATACTCTTTAAGGTTGGAAAACCAAAATATATGTTGGAATGATGTATATTATCATTATATCCCCCACATGGATCAGAACATCTGGTATTTTTGACTAGGACCTGTTTGATGTAGAATGACACCAAGTATAGAAATTGTATGAAATATGAATATTTCAGTTTTTGGACCTAATGAACTGGTTTTCCTCTGAATAGTTTTCCCGGTCCCTTCCTGGGATTTCATTGGGCATGTGGAATGATATTTTTTAAAATTATTATTTTATAATGAAAGCCTTGTTTTTGGAATGATCTAAGAGAAATTTAGTAGTTCAAGTTTCAAGGTTAGATTTTGTGGTGAGATGATTAGTAATATAGTAACATCATTCATCATATATATATATATAAAATAATACCAATTGTAATTTAAATTAAAATATTATCAATTATAATGAAAAATATTAATACATATTTAAAGAAATTATTATTTTTAAAAAATATACCATTCATAAATGTATAAATAAATTTCAAAATATTTATATTTTAGAAAAAAATATAAAATATATTTCCAATTACATAAATATAACTATTAATTAAATTTATTATCTATTATATAATATATATATTCTTTTCATTATTAATTATATTTATTTTATATTTTATATTTTTAAAATATTAATTTATTATACATGTAAGAAAAATCAATATTATAGAAATATGAATGATACTTCATATTATAAATAAATTGTACATAACATGTATATATATATATTTATGTTATTATTTCAATACAAATTAATATTAATGATAATACTAAATTATAAGTTCCATTACACACGCTGGCAGATATGCATATCCAATCATACCAAAAAATGTATAATTTTTACTAGCAAGGTTGTTCTCATAATCTCTCATCTTAGTGATTACTAGGTGTTGAATTCATGAGAATAAGTCTCATCAACATATGATTAATCACTCTTAACAGTCTACATATTATGTTCCCTATTATAATACATTATCTGACAATAGAAGTATATTTAAGAATATCATCATTTCACTATAAAGTTATCATCATAGTGGTGGATTATTATGACCTTATCTATGCGACTATTATTCATAGACATTATTGCAATAACTTCATTTAAAAAATGACAAATATGTGTTTAGATATTTTTTTTAATATTAAAATATTTGAAGATACATGTAATCCAACGTACAAACAGTGTTTTCGAGAACACCAACTATAAAATAAAAATACACATCGAGTCATACCTGCCACACCAAGTGTCAAATTAGCCTCCACTCGATTATTATTTGTCAAAAATGAATTATATATAATTTTCCAAAAGTATCATGATAATATAAGTTATTTTTTTGTATTAAATGAAGTGTGTTTTTTACTTAAATGCAGATTTTAAATATGAATACACACTTTCAGTCATACTGTCCACACCATGTGTTAGATTAATGTGAGACTAATTCAAATATTTAAAAAATGAATATTTTATGTTATTTATAAATTATTTAAGAAATACAAATTTGTTTTCAATGTTTTTATTCAGCGACACATATTTTAAACTAAAATGTATATTTCAAACTAAAAAAACTCACATTGAGTCATACTGGACACAACATGTATTAGATTGACATTCTATGAATTTCTAAATGTTAAGAACTATATATGTATCACAGTCTTAAAGGATTAATATATTCTGATTCAATTTTCCCATTTTGAGTATGTGAAATGTGTTTTATACTAGAATGTTGATTTTAAATAAAAACATGTGCATTCAGTACTACTATACGCAATCTGTTCCAAATTTATGCATGTGTAATTCGTATATATTATAAATTACTTAAAGATCATTTTCCTAAATTATTATGAAATAATGAGATTTTTTTCTTAGTTTCCATTATGTGACATGTGTTTTGGACAAAAATGTTTCATTTAAACTGAAAAAAAACACTGTGGGTCATGTCGATCATGTCATGTGTCAAATAGATGTGTTTTTTATTACAAAATTTCAAAACATATTTAAAGATCATTATCTTAAATTATTAATAATAAATAATAATTTATTATTACTTTCAATTATGTTCACATGATTTGATTTAAAATTTACATTTTAAGTAAAAAACACACACTATTAATAATTCATTTCACATAATGCACCAAACTGATGTACAACTGATTATTTAAAATTAAAAGTTACATAAGGATTAATATCCAAACATATAAAGGCAATCTATGTATGTTTTTTTACTTTTTCATATGTGACACATGTTTTACACTAAATAGTCAATTTTAAACTATATAAACACAAATTAGGTTATACAGTCACATCATGAGTCAAATTAATGTCTTATAAAAATCTACCTTTCTAAAATAAATTATGGATCATTTTGCTAAAACATTAAGACAATATGAATGTGTTTTCACTGTTTTAGTGAGTGATATATTTTTTAACTGAAATGTATATTTTAAACTAAAAACATGCACATCAATCCATACCAAGATCTTTATGTTCCACATTGATGTGATATTGATTCCAATATGTAAAAAATTGTTTGTGGATCATTTTCTGTAATTATAATGGCCTTATCAGTGTTTATCATGCTTTAAAATTAATGATGCATTTTATAAACTAAAGTGTCACTATGAAACTAAAAACACACACATAGAGTCATCCAAGGAACACTATGTGTCAAATTAACATTCATTTGATTCCAACCTATCAAAAATTATTTATGGATTATTTTCCAAAAGTATCAACACAATCAAAGCATGTATATATTGTTTTTATTGAGTAAAATGTTTTTTGAAATAAAATTTCTATTTTATACTCAAAATCTAATCTTTGAATCATACCATCCACACCATGTATCATATTTACATAAATATGATTACTACGTGTTGAAAATGACTTATGGATAATTTTCATAAAATATAAGGACAATAAAGGTGTGTGTATGGAGTTTTTATTGAATGACATGTGTTTTTTAATAAAATTAAACTTTTAAATAAAATCATGTACTATCAACCATACCTAACATGTTATATATATTTTTGATATAATACCGATTCCTACACATCAAAAATGACATAAAAATAATTTCCATAATGTATTATAAAAATATGAGCATGTTTTCATAGTTTTTAAAGAGTGAAATGTGTTTTGATCTCAAATGTTAGATTTCTATTAAAAATATACACTTCTAGTAACATCAGGTACACCATGTGCTAGAGATATTTCTGTAATATTCCTACATTTTTATAATGGATTATTGGATATTATCCATATGTGTAATGATAAATTAGAAGTGATTGATTGGATTTTTGTGAGAGACACATTTGATAACTAAAATATCATTTTCAAACTGAAGACACATAGTTTGAGTCATTTTTAAATATAATTATCACACTAATAGACATAAAAAAATCAAATAAATAAACAATAATTTTTTTTTAAAAAAGTGCATCAATGTAGCATCCTTTTTGAAGTCTTCATTATGAATAGATTGTTCTCAAATAATTGTGTGCCTTCCTAAGAAAAAAATTATTAGATAAGAATCAGTTCATGATGAAGTCCCATCTTCATAACCTATTTGATAATCAAGTAAATATGTATTTGATAAAATTTTAAATAAAAAATACTCAAAATTATATTAACAGAATGATAATAAAATTAAATAAATATGTAGTAGGAAATAATCTCTTCCTGATGTTTCAATACATTTTGTAACCATATATTCTTCACAATATTTTCTCTAAAAATATATTTCCTATATTTAATACATGGAATGTTAATAGCCCTAATAGTGTAAGTAATATTAATAGAGAAATTATAAAAAATTATTTTCAATGAAATTGGAATTATCATTGAAAATTCCTCTTTGGGGGTGATAGTTTTAATGGAATTTGATATATTCCATGAATTTTGAAATGTAATAACCAAAATGTCTTCCAGTAGGTTGTTTTAGGCATAGAATAAAAATTTATAAAAATAATTATTTTTTTTTCATAGATGTTTTGTTAGTGAAATATAATTTTATATACCCTAACACTTATTCAGTTGTAGAATTACATAGGCCTCTTGTTTACATGGAAAATTCTTATACAATGATTTCAATGATATTTAGACATTATTCTATTATAAAAAAATAATTAAAACATAATATAAAACATATAAATTGAGGTCAATTTGATTTATATTTAATGTAAAATAAAAAAAATTTAAATATCATCGGGTGTGGCCGATTTTTTGGTAAACCATGCGCTGAATCCAAAAAAAAATCTGAGTATACAAATTTGATTTAAATAAGAATCTAACAATACCTAAAAATTAATATGTAACAAATAAATGAAAATATATTTGATATTATTAGAATCAAGTGTTTTACCCCAATATCATGGGTATTAAGGAGTGTTTTCTATCTGTAAGTTTCTTTTCAAATGTTGCGGTCAATTGGTCTATAATTTCTATGTATTCTATTTATTATAATGAGAATTTTTGTGTGTAAGTTATGTGAGGACTAATGCTTCCATTTTTTGGTTTTTAAAATTTTACCTTCCAATAGTACACATATATAAACATGTAAAAAAATGAGTAGTATTTAACTCCAATTAACATGTTACAACATCTGTTGGAAAGATAGACTATGAAACACACCGTATGTAGACATTTACAACTCAGATTGTCAACCATACAAGCTTGATTATTTTATCAAGAGTCTAAATAAAACTATTTTCTATAATGGCCTCCCTAAACATTTGTTCTTCAATATAAATTTTGGGTGCATTACCTTCTCCAGTGAAGGTTCATTGCATCACCATGGTCTTGGAATAAAATAGAATGATCAATATGAATGTAATGAGTACCTACTTAGTAGAAACCATGAAGGACATATTTTTGGGGTTCATGGAATATTCATATGAAAATAGAGTGTAAATATTGGGAATATTTTAGTAGGGTGATTTTATTTTTTTGATCGATGTTAAAGGGATGCGTCTCAGGTTTATGAAGAATATGATCACCTGAACTCGAAAATGACCTCAATATTTATCATTATTTTACCATTATATCACATATATGTAAACTTTCAACCATAGTGTATAAGAATTTTCTTCTTATTATGTGTCTCTTATTATAAATACACTTGTCCCATATCTGTTTCCCATATAATGTAATGAGGAAGCCCCATTCAGCTTGACATGTCACCTGATTTTGCTTTCTATAATACCTCAAGAGTGCCTCCTCGAATGCTAGTGCCTACTGACCAGTGGAAAGAGTTTAATAAGTATAGTGAGAAGACTATACTCTACAGTTAGAGTGTAATGATAATGTAAAATAACGAATCATTTATAAATAGAAAAAAA
This sequence comes from Viscum album, assembly GCA_963277665.1. NCBI lineage: Eukaryota > Viridiplantae > Streptophyta > Magnoliopsida > Santalales > Viscaceae > Viscum > Viscum album. Next base: position 1,082,279,416 of record OY728131.1, on the reverse strand, counting down.
TATAAGTATTCATTATAAATAAACCTACAAAATTATTCTATAATAAATGGAATGTGGAATACAGTCATGTAGACACACAAACATGCAAAACATACAACAAACAATCACCCATTAGGAAAACCACATATAAAAATATATACTAAATGAAAATTAATACATATGGAATTCCCCCAATGTTGAGTTGAAACACATAAATAGTCTCCATGATGATGAAACTACACCAGCCTAATCCCAATACTCTACACAACAAACTCTACTTGGTAAAGGAATACTAGTCTTTGGCGTCATTAACTACACAATGAGTGCTCTATAATTAAAGGAGATATCATTTATGTGTTCACATTGAGGTGCATGTATTGAGGGTGAGAAAAAAATCTTGATAGTCCACCCCAAATGATTAATCGATAATCAGCCATCAAGATAAGTGCATGAACACATTATATTCCCAGCCAAGCTAAAAACTAACAAAAAATGTTATAAAGAAAAAACAACATAAAATGGGGGAAACACACTCAATAAAAACATCCAACTCAATGTTATAACCTGACACCAATGGTAAATCTACCACCACTTTGTCCCATTATATATGATTTGTAGCTTGTGGATCATCAAACCCAATGTAAATCGGTGTGTCCTATGAATCTATATTAGATCCTCAAGATTTTAATATGAAAATTCATGAGTTCAGTACCCCATGGTATAACCATGTCCATAAATATAATAAAAAATATACTGGAATTTAGGAGTATAATGGCATGATGTAACTAGTGAAAATTATTCACTCCACGTGTCTGAGAAACCATCATGTATTAAAATCCATATAGAACAATTTAGAATCTAACTGTAGGCTATATAGTATACACTATCCCTAAATAAATCCTAAAATATGGTCTAGATAGATGAATTATCCATCATTATCCCTTAAATACAATGTTCCAATAGATACACTATCCTAGGGAACCGACTCAGGTAACTAGGAGCCTAATGTATCCCTGAAATATAACCTCTATCCATGGAGTAACAATAAACTAAATGGGTCTAATAATATTGTTTTTCCATTATATCCCTAATCACATCCTACCACTACAATCCAATATTAGAGATAACAAGATAAAAACATAGGTTGAACACCTGATCAATGATCTTCCAAGGACTCATTGTGAATATTAAATCCTTAGAAAAAATTTACACCAATATTATGGCCAAATCCCACCTTAATGTGGGTCTATCCCACTATAGAAACCACTATACAAGTAACCGAACTAGCATCACCTATCAATTATCATCCAAAAAACACTGGAACTATCCTAAAATCCTAGTTGTCTACATTCAAAAAATAGCCTCTGTAGGATCTTTACGACCCTATTAAGTGATGAATTAAACTCAAGACTCATGTGTCCCTAGGCTGACAACACAATGAAACATCCAACGAGGGACTCACCAACTAAAATCAAGCTCTATGGACATTTATCTAGAAACATATTTAAATTTACCAAACGACTCAATAAGAAAAGGATATACTACAAGGTGTTTCTCTAGATTATCCAAAATAAGGGGTCACACCCAGTACAGAAACATCCCAAATGGCCCTCTATGGCATCCAATAAATCCACAATAAATAATACACCAAAAGGGAATACAAATTAAAGAGAAACCTATCAAAAAATTCACAATAGTCATAATGATCACCTCAAAAGTAGAAACATCTTTAGGGGATCCTTGTCGCAAGCAATACCTTAGGGAAAATACCACATAAAGAAAACCTCAGACAGCCTTCTCAGTAAACAACCCACCCATGAGAAAAAAAGACCACTAAAAAATCCTCAAGAGTAAATTGGAAAACTCACCATATATCTAAATCACCCACCCATAAATTCTATCCCATGGTATCATGCTACTCTAACAGATCTAGTAATGATCTGGAACCACATGAGCTTAATATCTACTAATTTTCCATGATAAATTTGTCCCAATAGGTAGGAATATACCCAAATATCATTATAGATAATACCTAATCTCAATTTATTCAGTGTTTATAAAAAAACTCAAATTTATCTCCATAGTGTCCTTGAGGACGATTGATAACCCATCTCACAACCATCACCTAGGCCTCACATCTCACAGCGCACCCTTTAAAAGGATTCTTAAAAAAACTCAAATAAATCCTCTAATTAGAATATATCTATCCAAAACTAAATCCAAACAAAATATAAAATATGAAAGGATTCAATAATCACAATAAATGTTCCAAAATGATTAAAATAAAATACTCAAATGTCTAGTTATTACTGAAGGGAACAATGTACCCCAAACACCCTTACCGCAAAAAGTTAATGTTGTGTACATTCACATATACAATGTGTACTCTCAAATATACACCTTAACACATACATCATCAAAGAAAAAAGAAGATATGGGTTATTTCTGTGTACTACTACAAGGTAAGGGTGTATATGGGGGCTTCGTGTATACTACGACATAGTTATGTACCCCTTATATGGGGTGTCTTCCTAAGGATATGGCCACATGGCCATCTCCCACTCCATGACAAGTACCAAAGTACACATTTTCTACATCCCAAAAATCCATCTTCCCATGTATTATTCTATATGGATATGTACATGTATAAGTACTACCACCTGGTATATACTTAATTCACATGACAAAAACTTAAAAATACCCATCTTCCTCGAATATGAAGAACACAGGGTGTGTGTTATCTAAACCACAAGTCATGTACATGAGTTTTCCAAAATGAAAAACCCCAAAAATGGATTGGTGCCACAAATATTCTCCCAAAATCAACTAATCAACCACCATGTGGTCCCTAATAACCATAAATGGATAAAAATGACTAAAATATGGGTATTTCTGAAAAAACATAAGAATATTTTACCTTTATGTAGAAATGATCGATTCTTCACACTTAAATCACCAAAAACCACTGACGAACTCCGATCAGGGCCTCATATAAATATAGATGGCACCCCCTCTCTCTCCTAACCATCTTATCTCTATATATCTATCTCAATTTATAAACCCCAAAGGGTAATACCCATGGGAATTCATGTGAATTTGAAGGGTAGGATATGAAATAAAAAGAAAAATATAAAAAAGAAAAATGGGAAAATTAATAGAATATTAAAAAGGGTCCCACCCTCAATTCATGCAATAGGTTTATAACTTGACTAAGAAAAACCACCTATTACAGACTCAATAGTGGAAGAAGAATATCAATATGATGATTCGTTCAAAAGATACCACTAATAAAACACTCATGTATTCAATAATATTTAATTAATTAAATAGGAAATACTCCATGAATATTGGAATGACTCAAATTTATGCCAATATCATGTATGTGGAATAATAAACTATTTCAGGAACAATAGAGTAGTCGGACAAATTATTCAAGATCAATTTATAGGATATTTTACCATTTTATCTAATCACTCCTAGAAAAAAGTTGAATGTTTCACTGGATTTTCAAAACCTTCGATTACATCATGAATAAAAAAATGCCAAAAAAATTATTCTCACCCCTAAGAATCCACTATAGTCAACTAGTTTACATGATCTCACCTGAGAATCGAAACATCTAATTCTATCTCAACTATGAAAGAACTGGTGTTACAATATCAACAACTCCACTGTTAAAAGGTAGAAATTATTCCATGATCAATTAGATTCCCATTACCAAAAAAGTATCTATATCATATCCCAACTACCAAAAAATAAAACCAAATAGCACATGTTACATCTAAAAATACAAAATTTATAAACAAGGGAAAACTACTCACATCTAATAACCATCATGAACACATATAATAACCTATATTCACACCTTTTTCACTAGCATGATCACCCTCTATTCTCAAAAAAACCAGTTAAATGATGATTGTGACATCTGATGGATTTTGGTGAACTCCCCACCAAAAATAATTTCCTTAAACTTTTCTTAAAAGGGAAACATGAATCATGATCACATGGTCCGTGTTCCAATGAAACTATACCAACACTCCTAAAACCACTATTTATACACCCCATGTAGGTCAGTTCCAAAATAGTAGAGCACCATCGACACACTTCATAAACATTGATAAATATCCCTCATATCATGACCAACCACATGACCAACTTCCATTAGATTATCAATCTAGAACCACAAGTGTGTAACCATGCTCTCACTAGGCTACCCAACGCATGACCATAGCTGAACATGGCCAGCTGTAATGACACAAAATGTTATTAATTAAAATTCCTCTTCATTTAATTGAGTGAATTAGTATGTAAAATGATTATATAAATCATATTAACATCTTTGGTTTTACGAATTTTTTTGTTTTAAAATACCTTTATGAATTTTTACCATTGCTGATGTAGCCATTGAACAGTGATCATTTGATTTCTATAAATATAGGGCTTTTACAAATCCAATTTACTCAGACAAATGAAGAAATGTCCTCATCCAGTAGAATTTCACTATATGAAGCCCATTTTTCAAATCTGATAAGGGAGGTGGCATAACTGGGATTCACTCTTGACAAAGACGAATTTGGGCTTGAACATGTTATGCTTGAATTGAACTACTTACAGTAGACATGGTAGTTAATAGAGGTTACCACCCAAGCGATGTTATCTAAGCCACCCTTAAAGTATATCACCTTCTCACACCTTACCATTAGGTCCTATGCGGGTGTTATAATGGTTTATGTAACAAAACCCTAACATTATAATTGGGTGCATTTATATATATAGAATAAAGCGTATACATTCATTTTATTATTGTTACTTTGTAAATGGGTTTTAAAGAACAAATAGTATTTTTAGTTAATGTTCAATTAATAAATCTATTTTTATGAATTAATTGATTTTTGAATTAAAGAATATTTTTATAAAATATTATTACTAAATCAATTTTTATTAAATATAAATAATCGTATAGTTTTTATGAATATAATTGTAATTTTTATTATGGTTTCAAAGCAATTTTTTTCATAACCCATTATTTTTCGGTTAATATCAATTTTTATTTTAAAAGTAAAAAAAATAACATATTTAGACATGTATTTAGATAAAAAGAATATTATTTTTGGATTAAGGATGCCAAAATTAACTAATGGTGAATTTTTCCTAATTTTTTGAGACAGTTGAATTTTTGGGTAGAAATTAAGTACCATTTTAATATATAACGTCTTTTATGAAAACATAATGACCAAATAGTGATGTAATAAAATACTATAAATATTATATTTGTCTAATATATGTTTTAATTTTAAAATAATTTTTTTTATATTTGTTTGATTAATTATACAATGCCTTAGTTGACTCTTTTGGACTTATAAAACCTTTCAACATTTTAAAATGATTTCTTTGAGAGTGTGACTCAAATATACATAATCAAGCCTAATAATTTAATATGTTCGGCCATTGGCCTTACAAAATAATTTTTTCCACCCCCCTTAGGAAAAAACAATGGGAAAAACAATGGGATGGTTTGAGGTACTGATTTGTTCAATGTGTGGTGTAAATAACCTAAATATTAAATAATTCCCTCTCCTTTCCTATATAATCCCACTCAATCTCCCTTAACACTTCACTTAATACATTTGATGCTCCACCAACTTTTGACCTACGATCTCAAAAATCCTCCCAAGGCTCCAAAATCACTTTAGAGGCCTCTCTCAAGATTCACCCAAACCATTGGGATCAAACATCCAAGTAATGGATTTATTCGTTTCTCATTGTTATCCAATTTTTTTATGATGTTATAAACTTTTAATTTCTATAAAAAATGTTTGGGTATGATTTATCACAAACCCTATAACACCCTCTTAATTTTTCAATGCTATGAGGCCCCTTTCTCTCCCATCATTTACATTCCAGAAGATCATTTATAATATGCATCTAAATTCCATTACATATGTTTAGAAATGTATCTATAGTAACCCCATTCTTTTTATTTCATGTACATATGTTGAGATACCCCTTTCTCTCTCATAAACCATTTTTTGAATGCTTATGTCATGCCGTTATGATGCTTAAATTTCACTATGGTTTTCCATGCGAAATTCATTTTGTAGTGAATATAATTCCCCTTTCTTTATCAAGGGTATTAAAATTTATTCACATTTACTAAATGATTAATGAGTTCCATATATGTATTTCTCATTTCTTAATCATGGAAGAAATTATGATTTTGATTGATTAAATGTTGTATGATCCATGTGCCACACTTATTCATGAAATGAAATTTTTATGAAGGGTGTACCCTGATTGCACTCCAATGAAATGGGTAAGGATTAGTATCATTATATGTCAATTAAAATGACAGTTTTCTCATGATAAATCAAGTGAAATTAAGCATTACTAATTATCCATGTGCAATGAGCCTTTTCTCATGCCAATATCATGTTAAATGTTGTTTCCACATTTCAATGTTATGATAATAATGCTATACCATGCCTTTATTTTCATGTTTCACTTGTGCTCCATTGATATGACTATTTCCTATCATATATATTATTCTTAATGTTATACCTTGATTACTCCTTTACTAGGCTTTATAGATCACCCCTTTCGTTTGGCTGTCCTCAGGTTATCCCTTGAAATTCTATGTATAATGGAATGTTGTTGTCATGTAAAGGAATTATTCAGTAAAGATGTTGTATTTTAGGTTTTATTTTGTTATGTAATGTTCCAAATTTCCCAAGACACTAGACCTATAAATCCTCAGAGTTCACTTATTTTCATGTTTATGTAATAAATCATGTTTATGTTTGTAATAAAGACTGTGGTTGTTATAGTTGGTATCAATGGATAGGTTTAGTTATTTCTATTATTAGGATTAGAAAAACCTATTGAAATCCTTTTTGATAAGAGTATGTATAATAAAAACATCCCTAAATTTTGATGAGTATTTAGTACGTGGATTATAAAAAAATAAATCCATGAATGGATACAAACAAGTATAGGTGGATTTGTCACAAATGTATCTACAGGTGAAACCTGAAAACCCCTCTTTGAGCTTGACTTGAATGAGAACTAGTGCAAGACAGTGAGCTTTACTGCACTCATGGTTGTGACACTCTCAAGATATATTCCTTGGTAAATTCATAAGCTTAGTATGAACCCTTATTAAGTGAATAAAATGTTCCCCTAAGAATATATATTTGTAAGTAGATCATGGATAACATAGAGTGAAGCCTATAAATTCATAAGTTAAGGAAATAGATGTAATTTTCATGTTATCCATTTTTTCTATGGATTTAACTTTATGTGTCACTCCAAATGTTCCTTTCATTCCAGCCAATGGCAGGTAATAGGAGGACTCGGGATAACAACAGATGTGAAGATCAATGTAATGACAATTAAAATGAGATACCTAAAATAATTTGAGTGGGAATCACAAACCTTTTAATGATACTCTCTTAGTTAACTAATGTTTTGAATAGATACATGGGTCAAGAGAAACGTTCAACCCCCCCCCAGAAAGAACAAGACACAAGCGATAGATTCATGATACAAACTCCTCATACATTTTAATAATCATCTGATCCCTCAATCGCCAAACAACAGATCAACTCCATTGAGAAGATCTTCTCCATCAATCAATGTTCCGAATAAGAGCGGGTTATTATAGATGCTTATCATATGGAAGGTTAATCATATTAGTGGTAGACATTGATCAAAAATACAAATCCTAAGGAAGATATAGAGGCGTTAGAATGGAAGGATTTTTTTATAATGTTTTTTGATAAATATTTTTCATGTACCCTCCAACTTATAATGGAAAGGGATATCCGTTCCCGCAAGAAAAAAGACAAGCAATACATTAGAGCATAAAAGTAAAACATCATAAGGCCAGCACGATATGACATTGAATTTATCGTTACCCCTGAATGAAAGTATGACCATTTATTTGGTGGGACAAAACCTGGCCTACAGATATCCCTGGTGATCCGTGACTTCGATAGCTATGATGTAATTGTCCGATGTGCCCTAAAAGTCGAAATGGAGATCAGAGATTCTTAGGGGTATCATGGGGATAAGAAGAATAATTTGGAAATTAATTCTATTGGTTCTATGGATAAATCCAATGGTTCTAAAAAATAAAGAACCTCATATACCAATGGTGAATAAAGAAGCACCCAAGAAATTTCATGATGGGGATGAGGAAATGATTTAGGTATGGAAGAGAAGGGTATCTGGCCATTAATTTTCGATAAGAAAAACCCTGCTATTGCGATAGTGGATAAGAATTCTCTGTTCGACCCACAATGCATTATTAATTTCTGCATCTACAAATAACCAAGGCACTTTGCAAACAAGTAACCTAAGCTAAGGGTTTTTGGAGGCAACTAACAACATCGAAAGACAAAAGGGAGAGATTTTTCCATCACTAATACTGAATAAAATCAAGACAACAATGTGGTAATAAGAATACTAGTTATTCATTTAACATTAAAAAATGTACTTTTTTCTTCTAGTTCTATGAATTCTTTTATATCCCAAAAGATTATTAAAACAATCCTAACACCACCAAAATCATGGACATATAGATGTTGTTGAGAATGAAAAATGGGGAAATAATTTCATCCTATTAATATAACTCATCTCCAATCATAATTTGCGGTATGAACTTCTTGGATAAAATCATAATACTCCCTCTAGTGTAATTTGATACAATTCTTAGAATGGATTGGTTTTCCCTATATAGAGCCAACATAAATTTCCGTGAGAGGGAAATCAAATTCAATATGGAGAATCGACCCCCGATTCTATACAAGTGCAAGGAGGAGGATGAATATTTTTTTGCACAATCATATCATGTGTGAATATTAATACCCCATGAGAATGCGTATATTGATCAGATGATTTCATCTGTGAAGGAAACAATCCTTGAAGACGTTCCTATAGTGAGGGTATTCACTAAAGTGTCTCTTGAGAAATTTTCTAGTCTTTTTCCTAGAAGATATGCTGAAGTAGTGATTGATCTTATCACTGGGTCATTGCCAATATCCAAGACTCTATATAGAATGGCTGTTGTGGAGCATGAGGAGATAAAGAAACAGATAAAGGATAATTTGGATAAAGGGTTTATATACCCAAGTGCTTCACCATGGGGTTCACCAGTCCTCTTCATCAAGAATAAGGATGGGTCAATGCGCCTTTGCATTGATTATTGTGAGCTCAAAAAATCATGATAAGGAACAAGTATCCTATTCCATGAATCCAGGACTTGTTCAATTAGCTACAAGGAGTACAATACTTCTCCAAGGTGGATATTTGGTCGGGATGTTACCAAGTACAGGTGATGAAGGAGGATATCCACAAGATTGATTTTCATATATGGTACGGGCACTATGAATTCATAGTAATGCATTTCAGACTCACTAATTCTCCAACAATCTTTATAATCATGATGAATTGAATATTTTTTGATTACCTTGACAAAATTTTTTAGTCATTATTTATGATATAATAATATACTCTAAAACAAAGGAGGGGAATGAGGAGCATCTATTCACCGTACTAGAAACCCTGTGATAGGAGAAGCTCTATGCAAAGTATAACAAGTTTTAATTATTGTTGAAGGAAGTCACATTACTAAGACATATCATCACAAGTAATGGAATATCGGTGGATCCTTCTAAGACAACCAGAATTGTGGGATGGATGAGGCCAACACTTGTTACGGATATTCGTAGTCTCCTTAGGTTTAGAAGATATTATCCCCGATTTGTAAGAAATTTCTCATTGTTGTCAAAACCACTTTCAAAGAAAATTTGGAAGGGAGTAATGTTTTCCAAGAGTGATGAATTCCAATAGAGCTTCAAGGAGATGATAGTGAGGCTTATCAATATGCCTGTTCTCACACTACCCACGAGTGGAGAACTTTTTTTTTGGTATTCAGTGATGTCTCGAAGAAGGGAATGGGAAATGTGTTGAGGAAAAATGACCAACTCATTGCCTTTGCTTCAAGGAAATTGAATGTTCTTAAAAAAATATCGAACACATGATCTGGGGTTGGATGATGTAATACAATCTTTAATAATTTGAGGATAATACCTCTTTGGGGAGATGGGTGAAATATACACAGAACACAAAATCCTCTAGAATATATTCTTACAGAAAGAGTTGAACATGCCCCAATGAATATGGTTAGATCTTTACAATGATTATGACTACTCAATCCATTAACAACCTGGGAAAGAGAACAGTATGGAAGATGCTCTAAGTATAAATGAAACGATAATTGTATCATTGATGAGAATTGAAAAGTATCCAATCTTCCTATATTTTTTGATGATGGACATGGTGATCATAAAGAAGAGAACACCATCAATCCATTCACAATTGATTTCTAAAACATATATTTTGGAAAGGATAAAGGATGCTCAGAAGGATGATGTGGGCATTATGAAGAAAGTGGAAATATTAAGTAAAGGGAAAATATCATAGTTAAATGTTAATGAAGAAGGAATTGTAATATTTTGGTCAAGACTATGTTTTTTTAACAAATCTAGAGTTAAAGAATGAAATTTTGAATAATTTAACCAAATCTAATTTTTTATATTAACCAATGAAACACAAATATGTATAGAGATATTTGAGAGAATTATTGGTGGGATAACATGATGAAAGAGATCGCTGAGTATACATCAAAGTGTCTGGTATGTGAGAAAGTGAAGGCTGAAAGGCAGAAGTCTAATGAGATTATGAAACCATTACCCAGACCAACATGGAAATGGGAGAACACCAAACTGAACTTTGTCATCGGACGTACAAATACATAAAACAAAAATAATGCTATGTGGGTTGTTCTGGATCGTCTTACAAAGACTACAAACTTGATAGAAAATAGAGTGGTTTCTCATTAGATCATCTGGAACAAATATATATCATATAAGTGGTAAGGTTGCATAGAGTAATACTATATATTGTATCTGATTGAGGTCTACGATTCACCTCTATGTTCTGGAAGAGTCATTAACATGCTCTAAATACTGAGCTAAACATCAGTACGACTTATCAACCTCAAAATATTGGCCAATCTGAGATGACAATCCAAATTCATGAGGAAATGGTGAGATCATGATTAATAGACATCAAAGGAGGATGAGATCAACATCTTCCTCTAGTTGAGTTCTCTAATAACAATTGTTACCAATGAAACATCCAAATAGATCCTTATGAATACCTATATATGAAGAGGGGCATAACACTGACATGTTGGGATGATGTTGGGGAGAAAAAACATATAGGTCCAGAAATGGTCGAAGAAATGGTGGTGAAGGTTAAGACCATCCAGCAGCACATTAAAGATGCCCAGAGTCGAAAAAAGAGTTGTGTTGATAATCATTGATAATACCTAGTGTTTTATGATGGAGGTATTATGTTACTCCACATATCACCATGGAATAGAGTTATGAGATTTTGGAAGAAGGGAAATTTTATTCCAGGGAACATTAGTCCTTTTGAGATCCTTGATCACATTGGAGCAGTGACCTATAGGCTAAAACTCACATTGAACCTATCTCAAGTACATGATGTATTCCATGTATCAATCCTAAATAAGTAAATACCTGACCCATCACATGTACTCAATACAGAGGTGGTAACATTGGATAATGACCTCTCATATAAAGAGAATCTGATGAAGATCATAGATCATAGGGGAAAAGTTCTATAAAATAATACAATGCACATCATCAAGGTGTTGTGGTAAAACCACAAGTTTGAAGAAGCAATGTGGGAATCAGAGAAAGTGATGAAGCAGAGTTTCCCTCATCAGTATTATTGTGGGAAAAGCAAATTTCAAGGGAGAAATTTCTTAAGGGGGGAATATTGTAATGAACCAATCTTTTGTTAATTAAAATTACTCTTCTTCTAATTAAATGTCTTATATTGTAAAATAGTTATAAAAAAATATGTACTTATTTGTTTTTATGTTTTTTTAGATTTTAAAATAGTTTTATGATTTTTACTGATGATATTATAGCAATTGAATAGTGAACACATGATTAGTATAAATACATTGCTTTAACAAATACAATTTACTTAGACCATGGAAGCGATGGCCTAATCAAGTGGAATTTTTCTATACGAAGCCCATTTGTTGGAGCTCAGAAAGAGGCGACATCACTTGGTTTATTTCTTGATAAATCCAAAGCCGAGCTTTTAACATGTTAATCTTGAATGGAACAGCTAACAAAATAATTGGAAGTTAATAGAGATTACCACCAGAGAGATGTTATCTGAGCCACCCCAAGAGTCTGTCACCATCGCACACATTACCATTATGTCTTATGCAGGGTGTTATAAGGGGTTATCTAACTAGACCCTATAACTATAATTATTTGCATTATTTTTGTATATAATAATGTATATACATTCATTTTATTAGTGTTACTTTGTAAATGGGTTTAATAAAGCAAATAGTATATTTAGTTAGTATTCTATTAAAAAATCTATATTGACGAATTAATGGATTATTTTAATTAAATAATATATTAGCTAAATTAATCTTCATTAACTATAATTGATCATATAATTTTTATGAATTAAATTGTAAATTTTTAAAAGTTTGAATGCTTTTTTTTTATCAAAACCCATGAATTTTCGATAAATGACATTTTTATTTTAATTGTAAAAATTCACATATTTATGAAATAATTTATATAAAAGGAATATTTTTTTTGGATTCTGGATGTTGAAATAATATAATGGTGAATTTAGCATAATTTTCTAAGATAGTTGAATTTTTGGGTAATAATTAAGTACCGTTTAAATATATAATGTGTTTTATGACATCATAATGACCAAATATTAATGTAATAAAATAATATAGAAGGGATATTTGGAAAATATATTCTTTTCCTTTAAAATAATGTTATTTTTGATTTTTTTATTAATTTTACAACTCCATAGTTTACCCTCTATTCCATATAAAGTTTTTTATTATTTTAAAATTATTTCCTCGAGAGTGTGACTCACCTACAAATAAGAAATCCTAACATTTTTATAAGTTCTTTTATTAGGCTTATAGAATAGTTTTGCCACTCTATTCTGAAAATAACATAGGCACGATCTATGGGATGGTTTGTGGTATCGATTATTTTAATGTGTGGTGTCCAAAACCTAAATAATAAAGAATTCCCACCCCTTTCCTATATAAAACCACTCAATATCTCATTACTATTCACTAAAACCATTTGGATATCAGAAAAAAATTTCAATCCTCTATTTATAATCCTTGAAAAGTGACCCATGCTCCCTAGAAGTCTCTATAAACCCTCTTTCAAGCCATCGGGATCACACTTACAAATAAGGGATTTCTTCATTTCTCAATTTCGTCCCAATTTCTTTATTTTTTTCATACCCTTTTAATTTCAATTAAAAATGTTGGGGTATGATTTTCCACCTCCCCTACACATACAACCTATTTTATTTAATTATTTGATACCACTTTTTCCGTCATTAATTCCTCCCATGTACACCTGTTACCATGCCAACATTCTCTAAGGGATATCCCTCCCCTCATTTACATTCATGCACTTATTTTGTATTATTCATCTAAATTCATTTACATATGTTGGGAAATGTATATATATGACCCCCTTACTGTAAACTTCATCTACATAGGATGAGATACACCTTTATCTCTCCTAAACCATTTTTATTAGTTCTTATGTCATATAATTTTTTTTGCTGAAATTGCACCTCGATTTTCCAAGTCATATTTATTGTGTAGTGAATACCATGCCCATATATATATCAGAGTTATTCACCTTTTTAAAAATTTACTAATTTATTATATAGTTTCATGTATTTATTACAAATTATTTTATCCTAGAATAAATGATGATGTTGAATGATTCCATGTTGTATTATCCATGTGGCACACTTATGCTTTAAATGAAATGTTTATAAATGGTGCACCCTGATAGCACCCTAATTCCTTGGGTAAAGATTAGTATCATGATACATCAAGTGAAATGATTGTTTCATCAGGATAATTCAGGATCAATGAGGGTTTACTAATCCTCCATGTTCAATGATCCTTGGCCCTTTTCTACTATCATGTTAAATGTTGTTGCCACATTTCCATATTATGATAATCATGCTATATAATCCCTTTATGTTCATGTTTCTCTAATTCTTCATGGAGATGAATATTTCCTAAAATTTACTAAATTCTTCATTTTATGCCTTTATTGTTACCTTACTAGGCTTTACATATTACTCGTATCTTGTGATGGTCCTCAAGTTATCCCATTCAATGCTAAGAACGCTGGAATATTGTGGTCATGTAAAGGATATTTTTGATAAAGATGTTTTGATTTATATATTAAGCTGTTATGTAATGTTAATAATTTCCCAAGAAACAAGACATATTGATCCTTAGAGTTGTCTTATGTGAATGTTTTGGTAATAAACCATCTTTAAGTGTGTTATAAAGACCAGGTTTGTTATACCAGGAAACCACCCAAACATTTCCTTCAAATCCATTTACGAGACATGGAGCACTACCAACACCCCCTTATCAAACACTAGTAACCCTCATTACTAACCAAAACATTGTGATATGAAACCTTAACATACCCACAAAGGAATAATATCTATGCCCAAACATTCAATTAATGATTTTCAGCACATGGACCCTAATGCAAGAACAGACATAAAAACATAGAAATAACAGTTCCCTACCAAAACAATGTGAACATGGGAGCTCTTGGGATCCAACAACCATTGGGAATCTCATGACTAATTCAAATATATATCAGGTATTTTTCCCTTATTGAGCCATAGATTGGTCACTCAGATCCCATTCCCAATGCACAGGGGCCTATATGCCACCCTCGATGGAGGGAATACATCTCTATCATCGGTGAACCTATTAAGAAAATATCGACATGACCTATCATATGATAAAAAAATATATATTTGATTACTTTATATGAAAATACACCACTTACACATTCTATAAAACAACATATGATCATTATCTAAAACATTAAACAATTGAACCTACATATTAGCAACACACCATAGATAGACATATGTCATGGGAATCCTACATGGAAAAAATAATTCTTGAACACTAGCCTCCTTCCCATCGGAAAAGATATGAAAATAAAAATCAATAATAATTTCATAAACTCAAGTGAAACACACTATAAAAAATAGAAAACTATATAAATGAAACCCACGAAAAATAATACAATTCCCTAGATACAATTACTTCATATCATTAATGGAATTTGTGAAACAACAGTTAGATATCCATCATATGTATTGACACATTCCTCAAACACCTGTCTACCAACTCCCAAGATAATAAAATCTAACCTAGATAATATAATTTTGTAATGAACCATCCTATGTCGAACTAATATGTCACCTGATCTGGCTCACAAAAGTGTATCAAGAACTCCTCCACAAAAAAACATAGGATCCTGACTAATGGAGGGGTTATAAAAGATATAGTGGGATATTATACCTTCTAGTCAAAGGATAATAATAATGAAAAATTAATAAACAATTAAACAATACTAAATATTAGAGTACTCAAAATAAATAAACAAAAAGAAATCATTCTATAATAAATTGAATATGGTATATAGTTTTATAGAATCATAAGCATGAAAAACATACAATAATTAGTCACCCAACGGGATGAACACAAATAAAAAATAAAAAAATTAAAATAAATACACCATGCCTTATCTCTCACTAGCATTTGAACCAAAAACTTGGTCTCCATGATGCTCTAGGTACACCAAATCGATCATGAGACCCCACATGAATTGACATTATTGATAAAGAAACATTGGGCTTCGACCTAATTCATAATGCGAGCTATGATCCAATTTGGAAGAAGACAAGAGGTCTTCTGGAACAATAATGTTCACATACAGGGGGTGAGAAATTTATCTAATTAGTGCTCCCCATATAATGAACAAATAATCTAATATCATAATTGCTTAATGAACACATGATATTCCATGTATATCCAAAAACTAATATCAACTATCATAATGAAAACAACAACATAAAAAGGGGAAAAAACTAAGGCAAAAAACCAACTGTAGGTTTTATCTTGGAAGCAGATGTAAATCTACCCCATTCTATACCACAAAAGATTAGTTTGGACACATATAGCACCTCGACATGCAACGTTTAGTGTGTCCTCAAGATCTACAATGGCTCTCAAAGGCATATAAAGAAGATGTAATGAATATTTTACATAATGGAGTAACTATATGATCCTGAAGAAGTTAATATATCGGGATCTAAAATTGTAATGAAATTTTCAAATTAGCGATAGATATACACTCCACATGTTCGAGAAACCATCATGGCATGAAATTCCTATAGAATAATTCTAGTAATATATGAGGGACCAACAGTATAAACCATCTGAAGGGAAATAATGCATATATATTCCAATTATATTAATTATCATAGTGGATACCATATACCCAAGGGTAAAAAAAATACACTATTTTAGGGAACCCACTAAAGTAACTAGGATCCAACCAAATCCCCAACATAAAACCTCCAAAAGGGTGCAACATTAAAATAATTGGGTGAACACATCAAAAATAATCCATAATCTTCCAATTCATGTTTAAACACAACCAGTAATTGTAGGAGAGAACCATATAAAATATCACTTCTAACACCCAATCTAATATATTCTATGGTTCTTCATATCAAACTATGATCTTATAGAAACTATAATATACATTATTTCCAAAGGTTACCATAATATGTTTCTGCCAAATTCCCAAACCCACCATCCAAAATAATGAACAACCAACATCAATCAAATCTTAGAAAAAAATCATCAAGAATCTCATAGCACCATGTGTCTCAACTTTCAAAAAATCCACCATAGGGTCTCAATGACCATCCCTATGGCCAAATTAAAATTCAAAACTCACACAGTCCATGGGGTTTCCACACAATGTGACATCTCACTTCAGAATCCAATGGTACAATAAAGATTTTGGGCTACACTAGTATAAATATCCATAAAAATCCATAATAAGTCAAGGAATCCCTATAAGGGGTTCCTATAGATATTATAAAAGAATGGGGAATGCACATACTTATTCACCCTAATTGCAATCCAACTGATCAATGAGAAACAATGTTCCCGAAGGACCTATAAAATAAAATAACACAAACTAGGGAATTAATAGTAGTCCCCATGACCTCCTCAAAATAAGGACCTTATAAAAGGTCTCTTCATCCCAAGAAAAGATTCAATGAAATTCCCATAGTAATAAAATCATATCCGACCTTCCTAGTAGATTACCCACCACAAGTTAAAACTCTCTCAAATAGGATTATTAAAGGGTCCCTTAGAGACCTATAAATAGCTAAACAAAAAATATTCATAACCTCCATAAAATGGGGTCAACTCACCTTTATGGATCAAAGAACTATGATCCTCAACCATAAGGGTGAAAATTAAACTACTCTGACCCCTAGTAATTGATCCTAACATGCATGGATGGACTGATATTTCATTAGATTACTACTAAATACCACATTATGGAATCCTTAAAAAACATATATTAAATAACCATGTAAGACACAATCTAGTACAATCACTTTGCTCACAACCCTTACTCCGGATTTGAATCTCATGACCCAACCCCTAGAAGGATTTTAAATCAAACCCTCAATGAAGTCCTCTTACTGTACTCTATAATTCCAAAAAACAATCCAAATGGAATCTAAACACAAAAGGGGTTCCACCATTATTCTATATATTAAAAAAATTCATAATGGACTACCCACAAGTCCAATTCTTACTTTTGGGAACAAAACACCCAAAACCCCCTTACTGTAAAAATTACATGGTCTGTACTTCAAAGTACATAGTGTGTAATCTCAAATATGCGCTTGACCATGTATTAATATATGGCTATAGAAGACATGGGGTCTTCCCAAGTATTACCAAACGTTGAGGGTTTACATGGGGTCATCCCATGAACAAATAAATGACCTTGTACCCCTCACATAATGTGTCATCCCATGGAAATGATCTGGTGGCCATATCCCACTACACAACATGTAATTACCAAAACTCTGTCTAGCCATGTACATTTCCACACTGATAGTTACATGGCTGAATAATATTAGATGATGTGTATATAAATTACATGGTGTGTTCTTTAATAAACTCATCTTATATATATGTGAAGAACTCATGAAATGTTTTCTATAAACCACATGCTTTGTACATGGGTTTTCCGAACAGAAATCCCCCAAAATGGCCATGTCCACCGATTTTCCCCCAAAAGCCATAAATCATCCCACATGAAGACCACACTAACCAAAATATATTTAAAAATAATAAAACTAAACTTATAAAATTTATGGAAAAACATAATATAATCCTATCAAAAGGTAGAAACCACTAATGCTTCATGTTGAATCTTCAACCTATTGTTTTCACACTCTGATATTGGGCTTGAATGGACACAGGGTGTCGGCCCTCCCTCATCCTTTCCGTCTTCTATCCATATCTCTCTCTTGGTTAAATACCCACAAATGGTAATTACTACAAGTGTACGTGGAAAGAAAAAGGGGAGCAGAAGGAAAAAAAATTAAAATGAAAAAAATAAAAATGAGAAAAATAAAATAAAATAAAAAAATAAAAGGCACTTGGGCCGAGCCCCACAACCCATGATGAGTTTATTCATATACTAAGAACCCCCATTTAAAAACTCAACTATGATGATTGAATATCAATATGAATATATGTTTAAATGAAATTAATGAACAATCATGTGGGACTAAATATTTATTTAATTAATTAAATGTAAAATATTCTACAAAAAATCAAACATATCCAATTTCCTCTTAACATCATTCATAGAGTAAAAAACATATTTAAGTACTAATGGTTTAGTTAGAAAAATTATCCTAGATAATATTATATAGGAATTTAAAATTTTATCCCAGAACACTCCGACGAAAAAAAGGTTCAAATTTCACCTCATCATGAAATATTGTGACAAAGAAAGGCATCAAATATCATATCTTTAAAAAATTGAACATGGTAAAATAAAAATTAAACAAATATAACAATTTATTTGAACAAATTGTTTCATATAGATGTTGAAATTAAATTCATAGATCATGTAATATATTTAAAAAATGAAATTTAATTTAAGACATGATTTAATATTAATTATATATAACATATTATATATTTTGAAAAATGTTAATTATTTAATGCACATGTTTTGATTTCATTGAAACATTTTATAAATAATATAGTATATTAATTTATATTATCATATATTATTCACATAATATATTTCATCTTTAAAAATAAATATTATATATGGGAAGGAAAATGTTACTAACAATGATCATATTAAATAAAATGAAATTTTAATCAAGAATGAGATGATATAAATTTAAATTTAAAAAAATAAATAAATTAAAACATATCTTTTTAATGTAATGAAACAAATTTGACTTTGCTATATAATATTAAATTTGAAATTAATATCAAGTAAAACGAGTGAATTTAAAAATTAAAATAATCTCAAGTACATGATGAGTTAAGTTTCATCTAAAATAACTAATATTTTAAGAAATGAAATTTATCTTAGGTGAGATATGTGATAAATTATAAAATATTTGATTTTAATGAATACAAATTATTTCATGAGTAATTATAAATAAATTTAAAAATATAATTTATGTATTTTATGACATGAGATAAATTTAATTTATAGTAAAAATTAAAAATTTTATGTACAATCTAAAATAATAAAATTTAGAATTTAATGATATACATATTTTAAATAATATGTATCTCATATTTGAAATAAGATAAATTTAATTAGAATGTTAATCTAAAAAAACATTCATTTAGATTAATAATTCATGGAAAATTTATCTCATATATCATATGAGATAAATTTCATGTTCAATGATATGTCTTTAAAAAATTAACAAATTAAAACCCAGAATCCCATATCCCAATGTCAGAGGTCATATTACTACATTGAAAAAAATAAAAGAGATTACATAACACAAGATATAATATTATAATACTCTTAGAAAACTAGATATAAATAAGTTCTATTACATCCACCACCACATAACACAACACAAAGAAAAAAGGATGTGAAAAACATATAGACATGGGGACTTGACCTCCAGACTTACCCCTCACCACCAAAAACCCAGACTTCCCTCCCATGGATGGTGGTGTTACTAGATGCATACATTACTTACATATTACATTTGAAGACCTATAATAAAACTTATAAACTCTGTGAGAAAAATATTATTCAGTGTATCATATCCTTAAAAATATTTTGAGTTCTCCTATTAGTTTTATGGGGAATGGAAACCAATATAAGAGGGTGAGATAAAATTATTAATTTAGGTTAGAATATATTGGAATAAACGATGTAATTGCAATGAATGATTTGTATGATAAGAATAAGTAATAATTAATTATTCCATAAAACTACTATTTTTTGTAATAGAGGGTTACCTAAACCCATCAGGAATATTACTTTTTTGATTTCCATATCATTATTCATTGAGTAATTCATGATGTAAACTTACCTTTATAGTCTTCATATGTATGAATCCATTATTTACATATTAATGTCCGTAGATTATTTTTCACACCAAAAGGTTATAGCTGTTCCAGGGTTATACTGAGAACCTCAAGATACTATGACATTTATCTTAAAAATATTTTCTATATTCTATATACATCATTCATGCTGGACACAGATGATGTATGACTATCAGTTGGATAGGGCTCGTAAGCATTGAGACTTCTTCTCTTGATGTTTAGACTTGATGATGATGAGTAGATGATATCATGATAACTAACAATCCCAAAGAAGCACCACATGATTCTAGTGTCATTAGTAGTTCATATCTATTAACGTGTTTAATAGACTCCTGACAAGAGATTATTATGTGTGTATACTACTTTATGAAAATATTTATTGATGTAAAAAAATAGGGAATTTAATTTGTAGTGATTTATCTGGCAATGGGTGCATCATTAGTGGTATTATTTTGATTGAATAATCAAGGTATAATTTATCACTTCAAAAAGTAAGAAATATTTTGGCCCATGTTTATTAGGATGGTAGTTCTTCAACTAAATCCATGTATAGGATAAAATATGTTAATTCCATCAATTTTTAAAATAATTAATAAATAAAGGAATATTACACAAAATTTTCACATTTCCTTTTGAGATACCGTGAGAAAATTAGATTATTTTACACAGTGTGTGTTCATTAAAAGGTTATTTTTGGTATGAATTTCCTTATCTCTTTATGGGATTTTAAGGGTTGCTAGACTTTGTTCATGGTATACAAATAGTATTCACTATTATCGAGATAAGGGAATAGATAGTCATATATAGAGTGTATAAATATGTTTGTCCTATTATAATGAATATGAGTATAAGACACAGTAGTCCCCAAAACTAGAGTATGAGGATGTCTTAGAATATAATATCACCATGTAAAAGAGGCATTTTCTTTTCTTTAATAATTAATGAGAATTCAGCCCCAACCTTAAAAAAATAAATTCATCTTATTGGAGTAGAAAATTATTATTATTGGATATATTTTTTAAAATTATTCATGATATATTATGGGAATACATGAAAAAATATTTTATGAATGAATATTATTTTAATATATGAGGATCAATTAATATTTTAGGAATAGTGATTCATGTTAATGGATCTCGTTTATCAAATAATAAAATTATTATATTACGATAAGTTAAAATTTTAATAAATGATATCTATGACAAAGTGAGTTGGTCATAACATGTTGTTTATGGTTTATTTATTTGGTAATAAATTTCCAATGGCCCAAGATACATCTACAAGTGTTTCCAAACCATCGTATATAAGTGGGGAGAGGTTCTCATTTCATGTACTATTCATCAAATAAATTTTGGAGCCTCACACCCCTCAATCCCATATCTTATAAAGAGATTATCCACATCCAAGTAACTATTTTGAGTTCAAGGATTATTGGAGCATCAATGTAGTGATCATCGGAACATCAATAACATAATCAAATATCCATACTATCACCTAGAATTTTAAAAAACACATTTCGATGAATTTTCAAAGAATGTGTGGATGTTCTAGAGAAATTAAAATTTAGTTCCTCTATGAAATGACAAATGTTGTCGGGAAGTCAATGAATAATACTTTAGATTGAATGAGGAATTTATTCATTTAATTTTGGTGCTTAAAATTTACCATGTGAGATCCTCTCTAGTTATATAGGGATACAATAAACATTTGACAATGTAATTACAACAATCATTGATTTAAATTTTTAAATCACCAGCTAGCCTATTTCCAAACCTTCTTCCAATACCAACAATTGGTATTAAAGGGATTGCATGGTATTTTTTAGTCAATGAAAACTTTTGTTTGTAATTAATTTATTTAAAATGTATCACAACAGTCCCGACACTACAAAAAGTGATTCAATCCGATATCAAATGGTGAATTTTTGGTTATCGGGTTCCTTTTAACGAATTAAATTCAGAGTATTATAGTGATTTCATGGGTTCTTAAACACCCTTATTCCAGACCCACCCATGGCCCGATCTGCTTTCGGCCATATTACACTACACATCGACCCTCATTGCTTTTTCGTCTCTCTATGATGTCATTGAAAACATCCCAACAGACCAAAACCTACCACTATGGATAGATACCTACATTCCTCCTCGATTATGGCCATTCATTGAGGCTAGATCATGGCTTTCCTCCTCGATCATGGTCCACTAGTGAAAACAAATATTGCTGTTTCTTGTAATTGGTGAACCCCTCCATGGTACCCTCATGTAATCAAGCCTCCCCACCCCTCATCAATATTATTGGGCTCCCTAACAACAAATTCCCCATATCAACTTGACACCCCAAAACTAACATCCCTTTGTGTTCTTCTCATCATCTAGAACACCATCCTACCAAAGCACTGGCCCCATCGAGCACCATCCCTGTTGGCTGACCACAACCAAGATTACTCTACCTGGAGGCCCATTTTAGGTTGAGTATATACCTAAAAAAACTATCTGGGGTTATTAAGACCACTTCATATATGATATATTTTTTCATAAAATTCAAAAATTAATTTACTTTTTTGGAATTAAATTAAATGTTATCTATACACCGAGAACTATTTTTAATTTAATTATAATAAAATGAATTATTTTAATTCAATTAATGTCTATGTCATAAATTTGTCACATCATTTATTTTTATTACTCATTTAAATTTTGTCTTAAATGATCTCTAATAATAACATAAAAATTTATGTATGGGTTTTATTTATAAATTAATTATTACATGTTTTTGTTTTTGTAGTAATTTATTACTCAAATACATATTTCACGCTTTGTATTTACTATCTTAAAATGTCAAAGAGTTTTCATGTCCACAATAGATATTTTCAATGTGTATTATACATTCCTAATACCCCTCACCTATTCATGATTATTTATGTATTATAAATGGGATTTTTAAGATGTGACCACACAAATATGGAATGATATTCCATACTAGATAGTGGTATAATAGGCCAGGGTGTGAGCTGTGAGATGAGTTTTAGGCAACATGAGTATTTTAACCCTAGAGAAAAACATGAATCATTATGTTTTAATGGATCAACCAATATCCAATTCTCATGATATGTTTTACTATTTATTAAATTTATGATTTTTTTATTATTCTCTTCGTATGAAAATGAGCATTATCAAAATAAGAATAAACAATTAATTCATTTTAAAAAATAAATGTGCGACGAATGATTTCATATTTATTGAATTCCCATGTTGTGAATTAGATCATACAGAATTTTCATATCTAATTGAATATCATGTCATTAATTACGAAATAATAACATCCCTAAATTAAATATTACATCTTGATGCCATCAATTTATTATATTTGAACAAAATGGTTATGTGGGGTGATCATCACCCATAGTAGAGGGTGCCTCCTGCTATTGGGGGCTATTATCAATGTTATGAGTTGACATAACTAAATATAATAGAAAATATGTATCCAGTAAACTATTTTTTTATCTTTATATGAATATCCTTGAGTAAATCTGTTTTATGATTTCTTGTAGTCTATAAATCACTCAATAGTTAAAAGAGTTTCATATTAATGAAATTAAGATGTTATATGCCTACCTTGAAACTCTATCAGTAGTTGAATAACCATATCTTAGAATATGGAGAGAGATTTCAGGGATCCTTACAACTGGAATACTGTAGTGCCTAAGTATTCTATGTTTACATGTGAGATATAATAGGGTCTAATAAAATAGTGATAGCCATATCATGATTTAATTAATCAATAATGTGAAATAGGTAATCAATATCAAAGGATTTAATCTTCTTAGGTATTATTTTATAGAATAATTGATAGTGATACCATGGATTCACTATAAATCCATTTTTGAAAAAGAAAATGTCCTCCTCAACACAATCTTCTAAAAGTGGTATAATTTTTTCCACATAGTATAATAGTATGAAAATAAATTATATGTGATGATGCCCCCACTACCAGCTTATCCTCTTATGGATGCTAGTGGGGATGAAAAATATTCATACAGAAGACTCACAAATGCCTCAAGTAATGTTTATATCATAAAGCTGACATAAGTTTCCAAATAGTTTCAAATGCATCACACAAACATTGATGTATATATAATTTTTCCTCACCTATAATATGTTTTTGAGGAGAAATTGAAGAAATAAGTCAACGAGATAATGATAAAGATGATCATGTATAGATGATCATATAGAATAGAGTTAGTCGATAAGTACTTATGACGATAAATTAAATTTAATAAATATAATAATTGGGATTCAATTCAAATAAATAAAATTTACTTTATCTCATTATGTTATCCTTACCTCCATGTTTGTCCAATTTCATTGAGATTTATCAATAGAATAGTTTGGAGAAACCTTTATAATATCTTACAGAAAATTTTCTCTAAGATGATATATATTTAATAAATAAGGGTGAAAATAATTAATATAAGCTGAAATTATCTATTAAAAGTGGACTTTGAAAAAAACATTGAAAAAAACATTCCAAGAAACTAATGATAAAGAAGCGGGGCATTGATCATGAGGAATTTTTTTCCCATGTAAAAAAAATAGATTACTGGAAACAAAACTATAATGAGGTAAAGAAGAAACAATCACACGATTTTACATCTATTATAATCATTATTAAATGTAATATTTCAGTTGTACTCATTTATTATTAAATACAATATATAGTTACATATTGGTTTCTAAATATAGTATCAAAAGAAGTCATGAAATTTTACGAGAATTCAATATTTGTTCTCCATGGAGATGAGAAAGGTTGATATCTACCTCAGTAGTGTGAAGAACAAAATATTATTTCCAATTTAATGGTTCCTGTTACATGAAAAATTTATTAAATTCTACTATAAAATTTATAAATAAATGATGTTTATTGTATTTTAAACACAACATAAAGTTAATTAATAATTGAATCATTGGATATACATTAATAATATAAAAATATGTCACTAAAACATTGTATTAGAATTGTTTTTTAAAAAATGATATTAGTTATCAGTGATATGACTAGTATGGTATTTTGATACAATAGAGGTAAATACCTTAAGTATTATCGACGCATTTACTTCTCCAGTTTTAGAAAAATAATCCTCTATAAGTAAATGTAAGACGCAATGATTCTAAAATTTATTCAGATAGATATAATAAACTATTTTTAGGTTAAACTTAATGTAAACTTATATACGTCATAATATTGTTTTAGGAGTATTAAATAATGTAAAAGTAAAGTGTGGAATATTCATGGGCAGAAGTTATGAGTAGCTTCAAACCCATATTCCAAATAATATATTTACCAGCATTCATCGATAATAATAATGTTGCATGGATTAGTTACTAAACATGAATTTCTCTATAGATATCAATGTTATGTCATGTGTAAAATAAATATAATGTTGATATTCTTATTCATTTTAGAAACTTACATTATTTTTTGAGATAAGATTTTAAAATAGTGGCATTATCCCATAACCATATACTGACAATTATAAAAATTGGTATCATATAATTTTTCTTTTGATATAAATCAACCATGTCATAAAAACATGGGTTTTTATGGAAATATAGTTTTAGAAATATAAACAAAACCACATCAATGAAAACACAATTCCCCATAAAATAATGGTTCTAATGTTTAATAAGTATATATCTAAAATCCTTTAGATAGAAAAGTTAGAGTCAAGTAAAAAAACAAAATTACAATAAAAGGGTAAAATTATCTATTTGTTAATGTGGGAGAACGATTGACTTGGAATTAGTCAAGGAAATATATGAACATGTATTTTTAAAGGAACATGTTACACCATATCTTTTGAAAATGAATGTTTTAGCGTGGAAAACAATTTAGGAAAGATAAATAATATTAGTGGTATTACATTAATCGTGGATGGTGTTACATTATTCATATATAAAAATGAATCCTAAAAATAATAAGTATTTCGAAATTAGTCAATATTTTCAAGTGAAATTAGAATTCAATAATGGATTTATATTTGTGAATATAATGATGGTTAGTATTTGGTATCTTTCAAATAATGATATTGTAGTGGTGTTCAAGAGAATCATTACTTGGGTAGTACAAGGGTGGTAAAAAAACCTTTTATTAGTTATACTATATCTTCATGCCAAAATCAATTAGAAATTTATACTGGTCATAGCTATTTTCGATGATCATTATATTTGTAATTATATGTCAAGACCACCTTTATTTGAATGTGTCTACCCAAAAAAATGGAAATATTTTTTGAAACCATAGTGTGAAAATAAGTGGTGAATGCTTTTGAAATCCATTTTTTATAGTGAAGTAAGAATCAAGATCATAGAATATTAATTTCGAATGAATTTTTATCATGTGTGTAAATGAGGATTGTGGGAGCACTGCATTTTTATGACTAAAATATGTTGATAATATATGGAAGATGGAAATGTCTCTTAAAATTATATTTGAATAAAATAAAAGTAACACAACAGATATAATTAAAGGAGAAATATAATTTTTATAAAAATATATATATTGAGGTAGGTCAAACGGGTTTCTTATAAAAAGTCAAAGAACATATATTGATATAGTATTAAATAATAAAATCTAGAGTAATTGGAGATATAAATTTTTCTAAAGACACATGGAATAAATATCATTATAAAGGAATGTATGTGATATAGGAGGAGATTTATGTGGTGTATATAATTCAATATTCTTCTAGGATGGATTAATCACATATTACATGATATGTAAAAGATATGATATTTCCAACAAAGAAAGAAAATGAATGTTATATCCGGGGTAACTATACATTAATTATTTAAAGCTATCCAATTGTACTTGAGAGAGTACAAGGGATATGATATAGGTACATGGAGGGGAAGGGATACAAGTTTTATAAGACATAGACTAGTATTACATTAGATTATGTTTGTATAGTTATGATAAAGTAGGGAGAAATAGGATCCCATTTTAGATAGTGGGTATCTCAATGTATAAATACATGATTCAGAAGATGCATTATATTATTGTATTATTTATAATTACATTATTTACTAAGTTGGTTCCAGTGAATATGGAAGTGTTATAATTGTGGGATCCCAAGATGCGTGTTGAACAACAATTTTTCATTTCTATATCTTTTATACATTGAGTTATGAATGATTTAAACATACCTAAATAATGTTTATATTTATTCTTTCACTAATTATATGGTAATATCGGTAGATTATTTATCATATCAAAAGTTTATATATGTTTTAGGATATGATGAAAACCTATAGTTAATATGAAAATAATCATAAACATATTTCCTATGGTCTAGATAGTTTATGCTGAGTAGACATTGATGGTGTATGACTATGAGGAGTTGGGGGGTGTCATAAGAATATATACGTCATCTCATGAAGTTTTCACTTGGTGATCATGAGTATATGAGACCATGGGGACTGATTAGCCAATAGGAACACCATATGATTCTTGTGTCATTGGTAGTTTCAATCTATGAACACATGTAATGGCCTCATGACATGACATTATTATTAATGAATACTATTTGATCATGTAATTTGATGTAAGGAAAGAACTATGGTATAAATGTTGTTTCAAGTCATCTTATGGTGGGTGTTTTATTGGTGGTACGAAATTTATTGAATAATTAAGAAGGATTTTTTCACCTCCAAAAAGAAGTGGTATCCTGGCCCTAGTTGAACAAGATGGAAGTACCTTTACTAAATCTATGTCCATTGTAGAAAAACGAAATTCTATTAAGTTAGGTAAATGAATAATAATGAAAAAAGGGTAATGATATTGAGTGTTCATCATTATTTATGTGATATCATGATACTAATAGATTATATTACATGAAACGTGTTCATAGGAAGGGATGTCAATGCTATAACATTTATTTATCTCTCATTAGGGCTATTGATGGGTTGTTAAACTCTACAACTAGTCTATTAATAGTATCTGATACTATCAAGATAATGTTCCATGCGGTCTCACAATTAGTGTATTAAAATGTAGGTCATATTCTAATGATTAGTAGTTTTGGACATGGTGGATCACACTACTGGGTCCCAGGATGCTTGAGGGTATAAAATTTCTATGTAATAATCAATTTTATATATTTTATGTTTATAATAATAAATATTGAATATATTTATAAAAATCATTAACAATGAATTATTTTAATAAAATGAAAAATATTATGAAAATAGAAAATAGTTTTAATATTGAATGATTGTTAAATATTTATGAGAACATTGACGTGACTTAATGGCTTGCTATTATCATTAACATATTTTTAATATTACTAGAATGTGGAAGATAAATCAATTTCATTTATGACATTTTTAGCTTGTCATAACATGTCTTTTATTGTTTATTTACCAAGAAATTAATATATTGGGTTCAAGAAACCATATGCATGTATTTTAGAACCACACAATATAAGAGAGAAGTGGCACTATTTCTATGTACTATTCATCAAAAAAAATTTGAGATACCCTCTCTCCTGTCACTAGAATCTTAGAAAGAGAACCTCTAAATCAAAGAGATCAGACAGATATATATTTCATTGGTTTAAGGAGCATCAATGAAATGATCATCGAGATTTCAATTGAATCAGGGAATATACATTTTAACACCCATAATAAAGTGAATGTTATTATCATAGAATTATGAATTTCATGTAGAAAATACGAAGGGATCCATCTTTAGTTCCATCGAGCAACAACTGCTGGGGATGATCAATTTTATAAAATAGTTTTATATAAAATAGTGTAATTCTTTATTTTATTTTTTGCATAAAATCATTCTTGTAGGATCATTGGAAGTTAAACCAGATTGTTCTTTTCTAGTAATGATGATGCTACATTTAGTACTGGTGGAATTTTTTAATCCCCAACCCATATGCTTCCTTTTCACACCATGGTACAAAAATTAACATGATATTTGAGTATATCCAAAGCAATAACTATTATAGATATGAACATTATCAAATAATAAATAGCCATAATCAGTTCCAAAAAAGAATTTATATTGTAAGTACCTTAAAAGGTTAGATTTTTATAATCATGCAAAAAAGTAGAACTGATAAAATATTGCTTCATATTCCCTAAAACAAACACTTATAATGTTTTTCATTTATCAATATAATTTTTAGAACTGATTATGGTCTTCGTTTATTAGTGATATTTTTTGTAATGATAAAATATTAGTTATAGTAGTGTTTTTTTGGGATTAACATCACACTGAAAGAACAAGTACTTTAAAAGTGTTTTATTAAATTTACATTAAAATATACATAAAAATGAAAAATTCATATGAAAATTTCACATGTTTTTAATATAGTTACATTGGTATGTGAAATTACCTTGGGACCTTTAATTACATTTTTTCAAGTACAATTTATTAAAAAAATACACAAATTCAAAAAAAATTGTTCCATTTCTTTGACCACCTTCCAAGAGCTTGATCATGCAACCAAATTCCAAACACATACCACGTACTTGAAAAAAGAGGGTGACTTTATATTAAAAACTTATTATGTAATAAATAAAATAAAGAAATAAATTAAGCATATTTATAATATATTGAATTAATAAAATGTAATTTTGAACTAAAAACAAAAACATTGAGTCATATTGGGCACACCATGTGTCAGAATACAATACATATAACTTTTACATGTCCCAAATGACTTCTGTATTGTTTTACTTATGTATTTATATAATTTTAGCATGTCTAGTTTATATTGAGTATGTGATGTGTGTTTTGACCTAAAATGTTTATTTTAGTTAAAAACAGTAGTATTTAATTATAGTCGTCACAATATGTGTTGGATTAATGATCAGTTTATTCAAACATGTTAAAAATTACTTACAGATAATTTTCATATATGTTTAAGGAGAATATGGGTGGTTTTTCACAAATTTTGGTGAGTGATGCATGTTTTTGAGAAAAATATTATTATTTTTAACTAAAAACATGAACTTTGTTTTATGTCATATACACTATGTGTTGGATTGACATACAGTTGATTTTTACACATAAATAATAAAATATGGATCATTTTTCTAATGTATTAAGACAGTCCAATTTTGTTTTATAATTTGTGAGTATGTGATTTGGGTTTTGAAATAAGATTTGACTTTTAATTTAAAAACACACACTTAGAGTCATAACGAGAATGCCATGTGTCAGAGTGTGATGTAGTCGATTCCAACACATAAAAAATGATATATAAATCATTTTCATAAACCATAAGAATATTCCCTACATGTGTTTCTTGGTTTTAATTGATTTATGGGTGCTTTAGTGACTCATAGTTTGAACTGTAAGACTTAAGACTAATTATAAGAATATTTTTGAATCCAGGTGCAATTTTAGCACAGGAATCCAGATCCTAGAGAGACTCAATAATGTTTTTCCAAGATTAAATATGTATTTCCCCAATTGTGATACTTTTATTTAAATTTAAATTAATCCCAAGATGTGTCTCATATTAAAAATACAATGGAAGTGTTGATTTAATAAAATTGGGTTTAACGTAGGTAAAACCTGAATTCATCTATTCCCGATGTTTTGTTCAGGGAAATTTTGGTGACATGCCGTCCAAAGGGGGAGTGAATTAATTATAATTGATTAACTTGAATCCCCCAAAACATTGGGACATATAAAAAAACCTTTAGGAACACCTACCCCTCTCCCTCTTTGGTTGATGGAAGGAAATGAGGAAAATCGAAGCACTGAAGTGCTACTGATATCATTTTACCAATCAAATTGTTATCAAATATAGGTGAAATATTATCTAGGTAACATTATCACCAAAATATTGGTGTTTATCTCTCTAGCTGGTCATTTTTTATTTTTGTTCATGATACCCTTTTCACTTTTTTATGGTTATAGAGCCCAAATAAAATTGATAGAGATCCCTCCTAGGTAGATCTGAAGGTTTCGGGATAAATAGGGGGAAATAGTGAATATTTAGATTTTTTTGGAGGTAATTACCATCTATCTGACACATTATCTAGTGAGACATGTCCTATAGCCTTTCCAATTTGGGGAAGATGGATTTTGGTGTCCACACACTGTATGAATGTTTTTCACATAGTGTAGTGACACAAACAGTGTAATAATGATTCATAACATATGATATCCATGAAAAAGTAAAAGGAAATTTATAAATACATGAAATATTTTCAATGACATAGAAAAAATTTATGGATAGGAGGATATTTATTTTGAACACAACAATACTATGGGATTCACCACATGAAAGGGGCATGTCTAACAATTAAAAGTGTTATAGGAACACAGATATGGGACACATGAATTTAGACATAATGTTCATTGACTATATATTCCATGGTTCCCATAATGGGTTGTAAAAACGTGTAGATTTAATGAACATCTAGGTGACTAGGTTGCATCACGTGTCGTGTGGGCCCTAGTGCACGATATGTACTCTTTGAGGGTCTTCATGAGATTTTTATCATTCCATTTTTCTTTTTATGGGATTTGACTTCAAACATGTGAGTATAATATTCAATGTAGGTTTCTTTTTAGAATCGAATGGTGGCATTCGTTTAGACCAATGATATGGGAGGTTGCGTAATTCAATCATTATAATTGTGTAGTAGTGCTAAACCGAAGTTGTAGTTCCATGTGGTTTATAAGAGATATGGAGGGACTAGTGCACAGCTATGGAATCATGGTGAAGATTTCCTTTTCCTATTTATTTTATTAGGTATGGGACCCACCACATTGTGGTAAAGAGTTCTATAACTTTGGATAGTTCTTCTGATGCTAGTTCTCCCCAGATGGATTAGGGCACGGGATCCCCATATCATTTGAGTATTTGGAGTCAGTGATCCCCTTCAACGATATGACATAGGACCTCAACCTTAGTGGATAGATATCTTATGTACTATCCTGTTAGACTTCGGTGTGGGTCCATTCTCCATGAAGTCGGTACTCCCCTATCGTGTCAGGTTGCGGGTCCCGCAGACCTTACATAGCAATAGAGTGGTTACTCCGCTATCATGTTAGGGTATGGACCCCCTATCCTTGGAGTCAAAACCCACCTATAAAACTGGGGTGAATTTCTTCCATATGTATTGTTTCAGAAGAGTTGGTAAACCCATGTCATACTAGAGAGTGAGTCCTCTAGACTATGGATGGTACTCCCCTATTGTGTAAGGGCGTGGGTCCCCCTTAGTAATCGAGCTATTTGAGTAGTAATCCAACATGGTATCATGTTGTGGGACCTCTATCATATAAGTTTTACTCCCCAGTTAAATCACGGTGTGGGTCCTATATTCTTTGAGTTATACACCTCTATCATTCTTGGGTTCGGTTCCTCATATACGAAGTAGTACACCCTCATCATTGAGTAATATATGGTATAAGGACCTCCAATGGATTTATAATCCCACATATGTGGAGTATAGTACAATGAGTAGTCCCCTACACTGGTTACGTACAATACTTGGATAAGAGTTAGTACTCACTGGACAGATTATGGTAAGGTCCACTATCCACATGAGCAATAAATGTTTCATGGGAGGGTTTAAGTGCTATTACACCATTGACTGTAGGGGAGTGGTGTGGTGTGGGTCCCACCAATCTTTCTCGGTTGAGATAATTCACATGGTTCATATTCTGGTCGTGGAAGTGAGGAGAAGGCTCCTCTATTGGGATTTCTTTAGATTGTGCTGGGTATGAGGTAGTGATAGTAGGACCTATAGTGATGGGAACTAGATTTTTATCTGGTGAGTATTTACCAATGGAGTGTATCTCTTAGAAAAGTTCTATTAGGAATGGATTAGATAGTGGATTGTGTTATCATGGTTTTGTGTTACTATTAAATCCTTGATTAGAATCCTATATCCCGATATGAGATCCGATCCACATGATATTTGGTGTCTGAGACGAGTATATCTGGTCGATTCTGGATGTCCTTATGATATTATCACGTGTCTTGGTTGACCCAATTATGGACTGGGCAAACATGTCCAACATAGTTGAGGGTGGTTCAAGAAGGAGTGTTTCTTACATGACCGAGTCCCCTATAGCTAGTTTGAGTTGACTATTTCATTTCATATTCTCCCTTTTCATTTGGGTTTTCTGGGCACCAAATTATTATTTTTATATTCACCTATACATGGGATTATCCTATATGTGTTCTATTTTTTGCAGACCATGTCCATTTTAATGAGACCATGGAGGACCCAAACCAAGTGGAGTTTAGTGAGAAGGGCCAACCAAGTAGTTGTTTACAGCTGTTATGATCATCTTCAAGATATTTTCATTTGGTATTGATCCCCTCCTTCAGAGAATGTTTGATATTTAATTGCTTTATTTTGGTGGGTACATGTTTTCCTCTTTTACACATTCAGTACATATTTTGTAATATTATTTTTGATAGATATATGCATGAATTTTAATTTTCTATCTTTTTCATCACTTCAATATTTCATTGAGGTGTTTGTGGGTGTGGGTGTGTGTGTAGGTACATCAGGTAAAGGTATCCCTGATGTTAGTTATGAATTCGGCGCTTGTCATCACAACTAGACTATAGAGGCAGGCTTGAGAGAGTTTCTACTCAAGCCCATGATTGGTTAGACCATAAAAATTTGTAATAGTGTAATTTCATTCATTGATTCCTTTTTCGGATTTATCCCATTAAGAGGGTCGGTTTGGTTTCATATCAACAAAGTCAATGTGTATCAACTTCCTCTGTCAAGTGAGGGAGTCCATTGATTGTGCGGGAAGTCAGCATATCTATTCATGACGACCCTAATTAACTAATTTTTGACATTTTATTTTAGAATAATGATTTGAAGGGAAATAAATGATACATGAATCTTATATGACTGAGTTATGATTTTTTTCTTTTTTCCTTCATGTTTCAACTACGCAGATATACTATTTAGGCATGGGGAGAATTGATTTTATTTTAGGAATCCGACATGATGACATCCAAAAATTGTTATACTAAGGGATTTTGGTGATGATCAACCCTATAATGATGCTTCAATGTTGGGGCCGAGTTCTAAGGCATTACCTTCATGTAGTCCAAAGATTTTTCAACCACCTTTTGAGAATCATGTTCTGGCAGTAGTCTTGGCCATGGATGAGTATAGGTTGAGTTTGTTTCATCAGTTCTTTAGGCAGTGACCACTCATGTATCAGGGTGGTGCAGACACATAAGATACTGATTATTGGATTGAGGTAGTAATGTGTGTGTTCCGCCTATTAGGGACACCTACTGTTCAGATGGCGGTCCAACCAGTGAGCGTTCTTCAAGGTTTAGTTGGGAGATAGTGGAGTCTAGTGAGGTAGTCATATGTTGAGGGGATTATTTCTTAGGTAGAGTTTTAGGGACCCTTCAAGGAATAGTTCTACCCAGCCACATTATGGTAAGTTCATATCTCAGAGCTTCTTTAGATTCCGTAGGGTAGCATGTGTATGAAAGAGTAATCGATTAAGTTCACATACCTATCACGCTACTCCCTGAATGTAGTGCAGAAACCATTCTTCAGATATCAGATTATTGAATAGGGATTCTATATGGAATTCAGAGAAGTTGTGGTATCCTTCTTCCTTCCCTCTTATGATTGTGTACTGGAGCAAGATCTGGTCGTAGATACTATCCGGGTGGAGGGACATGGATATGTGACCCACAATGGTGGCAATGGGGCTGAAGCATCTAAAAATTTGGTCAGATAACAGATGGTTGGATTTTTTCACAAGAGGTATATCCATTTTTAGGCTCAACCTCAATGGATAGTATCACAGTAGCATCGTCAGGGACTAGGTCATCAGTAGGAGCAGTGGTGTTACATTTTTGATGGTCGGGGAAATCTTGCTATATATTTTCCAACCATATGTCTTGCTGATAGGGATCTTTTCAATGGACCACCATGGATAAAGAAGTGTTTGTATTAGGTTGTTATGAATGTTTTAGGATGTGGTAGAAGATATAGGATAGAAATGAGAGGTGGTAGGCAGTTTGTGGATTTTCCATCACCACCCATGGTGGTCCCTAATAGGCTCAAGGAGCGGGATGATGTTGGCGATGACAACTGCTAGTCGTAGAGACTCATGACCCAGAATCTCTAATATTTAATAGAGGTAGACTCACTCATTTATAATTTCTAAATAAGTATTGGTAAATGTATAAGAGTTACTGTTTTTATTTCTTCTTCTTGCTCGAGGGTTTCCAGGGTGACACAGAGCATCAGTAGAACCGTGTGTGGTTGTTGTTTGATGTATCATAGAATACATGCGAAAGAGGGGTCATTCCCCCACCTGGTTGCATTATTTTCTTCAAATTAAATCCATTAGGGTGAGTTAGATCCTCCCAAATAAGACAATATCAAGGTATGACAGATAAGTCCCTCCAACTTTAGTGTTTGGGGATTCTTGATCATGTTAGTTATTTTGTAGATAGATGGCCCTGTACGAACCATTGTGCATTTGGAAATCCCTTTGTTTTTCATTATTACCCTCCAGAGTTTTTAATCATATTTTTATGGGATATGATCGAGAAAGACATGGAATAATTTGACATATCTTTCCAATCACAAGTAAAGGGTACATTTTCTCTCATCAAGATGGGTTTTTCTAACATGACCCAAACAATGAGGGAGATTCAGTGTTGCCCAAAGTGGATAGTTTCAATGTTTGTTGGATGATTTCCATCTACTTGTGTTTTTAGGGAGGTAATTCATGATTGGGATACTCTCTCTAGAAGAGAGGTGAAGATGCATGGTGTGTGCCACATGATATTCATGTTTAGTTTCTAAAGGATGGATAACTCTTTTCCCCAGTTATGTTCATTTGAACATTTTCATGATTGAAAAAAACATGGAATGAATGAAACCTAGGGAGGTTTTAGTGTAGTTTATATAAGGGTTTAATTTAATAGTGGGGGTTTTTTGATATATTTTTGAGTTTAGCAAGGTTGAGTACGACTATACCCTGTGATTGTAGATGGGATTTGGTGATTTTTTACCAGATGCAGTTGAAGAGTCATGTGATCTCTTGTTTCAAGTGGTTTTCCTAGTTGGATATTGACAGGAATTTGAATTTTTCCTTATTGGTTCCCCTTTGTTTGTTCTTGGAAGTACCACAGAAACCCTTGTTGAGATCGTTGGTATGGGAGTTCCAATACATACCTCCATTTATTTTACAAATTCCTAGAAATATTTAATTTTGGGGATGACAAACATTAATGGTGTTAGTTATATAGTGACTCGAGTTTTGATTGGTAAGAAATTGCAATATTTATAAGAATATTTATGAATTCTTGCACTGAGTCGTCATAGGAATTTGGGGCTAGGAGAGTCTCAACTTGGTATTTTTTAAATATAAAATACATTTTCTCTCATTCACGTTTTTTTTCATGAAAAATAAATAAATCTTGAGAGGCATCTCATATTTGAAATATGTGGCAATAGTTGAGTTCAGAACAACATGTTTACCCTAGGAATAACCTAAATTCACATGTGATGGATGTTTCATTCGAGGGAGTTTTGGTGATGTGAAATTAAAAGGATAATTTAATAAAATTTAATTTATTAAAATCAATTTCTCCCCCTAAAAATAGTTTTAATGATATAAGAATGAAAACCCCCCCATACTCCTCCTCTTTGGACGATAAATTCCAAAAATCCAAAATCAAAGAGAAAAACTGCTACTGATCTCAGTTTCTAATGCATATCGTCATTATATCGATGATAATAACTATTGAAGAATCATTATTCACACAAAGGATTTGTGTTTTTCCCTTGATGCAGGATGTTCTATAGTTTTGGTTCATATCCCTTTCATTTATTTTTTATGGTATTTTAACACAAATACAATTTCTAGAGATCCCTCCTAGGTAGATCAACATGTTTTGTGGTAAAACGAGGAAAAATTGGACATTTTCGGAGGGTATTCCCATATAGACATATTGTATACATTGTGTGTATCGTATTGAGGCACACCATGTAGAAATTCAATTTCATATAGGATGAATAGTGGTGTCTATATGGCATATAAAAGGTTTACACACCTTGTTGTTACACAAACCCTATGACCATGAGGAATGGATTGGAATAGCAATGTAAATGTACATGGTTGTTCATAAACACATCCATTGTATATTGCACCATAAAAATCACATGAAAAGGTGGTTGTTTAGCCTGAACTCACCATGTAGTATAAGATATACAACATGTAAGGGATATTAATAGCTAGGCCATGTGGAAGAAAAACATGACCTGGGGTAGGATGATGTGGGTCATGACATGTACCGACTCTACCTGCCATGTACCCCAACATGGGTTGGAAACTGACTAGGAAGGACACAAGGCCAAGTGCTTTGTGGAATCACATGTTGTGTGGACCCTAGTACATGCATGTACTCCTTGATGATATTTTTAAGATCTTCCTCTATCGGTTTCTCCTTCTATGGGACATGGATTTAAGCTTGATAGTAGGCTATACTAGGAATTGTTTCACATAGAATGCAATGGTGGACATTATTTCATCCTACGTGATGTGAGGTGTTGTAAGATTCTTGTGTGGTAGTGCTAAACTGATATCGTATATCGGTGAAGTTTATAAGAGAGAAGATCAGACTGGTACTCCCCTATGGAATTACGACAATAGTTTACCTTAGCTCACTTTTTTGGTAGATATGGGACTCCCCATCGGGGGGGGGGGGTGTGGTTTATTTACCATTGTGTAGGTCTTTTGGTGCTCATACTCCCCTAATGGATTAGGGAGTTGGTTCCCAATATCATTCATGTAGATGGAGTTAGTGCTTCCCCATCGTGCTAGGGTCCAGGCCCTTCACCCTTTGGGGCTAGATAAGGATGGTAATTCATAGTTTGTTAAGAGTAAAAGTCCTCTATCTGTGTAGTCATTACTCCTCTATCATGAAAGGGTGAAGGTCGTCCATACATGAAATAGTTATAGAGTGGGTACTCTCATATCATGTTAGGGTGTGGGTCCTCTATCATGGGAGTTGGGACTCCCCTGTCTATCCAGGGTGTTGGTCATGCATTGGTATTTTCCAATAGATCTTGTACTCCCCTGTTGTAATAGGGATAAGGACATATAGAATCGATTTGGAACTCCCCTATGTTGTTTGGGAGTATTCCACCTGCAGTAATCGAGTTATTCGAGTAGTACTCACATATCATATTATGGTGAGGGTCCGCTATCCTTTGTGTTGTACTCCCCTATTGGATCTTTGTGTGGGTCCTCTTTTCTTTGAGTTGTACTCCCCTATCATTCTAGGGTTCCAGTCCTCATATATGGAGTAGAACTCCCCCATATATAAGTAGTTGTCGGGAGTGGGTCCTCCATTGGAGTTTTTCTCCCACGTCCATGGAATACTATACAAGGATCGAACCCCTACACTAGTAACATATGATACACTATTAAGAGTTAGTTCTCTATCAATGGATTGATGTGAGGGCTACTGCACTCAAGAGTGACAAAGTTTGTGACTAGTTGGGTTTTTGAGATAATACTCCCTTGACTATAGGGAAGTGTTGATGTGTGGGTCCCTCCATTATCTCTCAATATAGAAGATTCACTAGGTCGCTAGTATGGATGCGGTTGTGAGGAGCAAGCCTCTCAACTTGGGTTTCATTAAAATACACACGATGTACTTATGGAAGGAAATATGGTGTCAAGTACTAGAGGTGGACCTAGTGAGTTGTTCTTGATGGAGAGTATCTCTTTAATAGGTTCCATCTGGGGTGGCTGAGCTCATGGAGTCTGTTCTCTTAGTTTGATGTAACTTTTAGAGCTTTGAGCAGAATCATATTTCTAGTTATGAGGTCCGAACATCATGAGACATAGACCTTGAGACGGGTATATCTTCATGATTTTTGGAGTCATTATGGGGTTTCACACGTCTGGGTTGACAACCTAGAGGATTTATTTACTTTTCCTATGCAATTAAGGATTTTATGATATAGAGTATGTCAATCGATTGGGCTCCATCCAAAATGGTTGATATGATAGTTTCCTTTCAGTTTCTGCATTTGTTGGGATTTTGGGGCTCCAACTGAGTACTTTTATACACACCCATAAATAGGCTTTTTCAACACATGTTGTGGCTGATGTAGAAAATAGAAATTTTGATGGAGTCTATGAAGGAATCAAGAAAGGTAGATCTTAATGAGGTGGATTGACAAAGGTGTTTATGAGAGATGGTTCGAGAAGATTTCCGGTAGTTTCATTTGATATCGATCACCTCAATCAGATTAGGTTAAACTAATTTATAGTTTTTTTGTTGGGTTTTTGGGTTTCTATATCATTGATGGGTGAAGAAGATTTAGTTTCTCTATGCATGCATTTTAGTTTTCCTGATTTTTTATATCTTCATTATTGCATCGAGGTGTTTGTGTGTCATTGTGTACGTGTACATTAGGAAAAGGCCTCTCTGAGTTTAGTTATGACTTTGATTCTTTTTCCAACCCTTGGAATATGTAGGTGGGCATGGGGTAGTAGATTGTTGAGCCACATCACATTTTAGGTTGTGATAGGTGTTTTGAACTGATATGTCACTTACAAATGGAAATCATACACTTTGAGTCATTATGGAAGCACTCTATCACTTAGATGTGTATTTGATTATAAAACCTCAAAATTGACTTATGGAAAAATATACTAATTTATCTAGAAAATAAAATATTTTTTCCTCAATTATGAGTATTTGATGTGTGTCTTGAGAAAAAAGTAACTATAAAACTAAAAACATCTAATTAGAGACATACCGAGCACACTATGTGTCAGAGTTACGTGTGACCAATTCCAACATGTCAAAAATTGTTTATAGACATCTTTTCTAATGTACTAGTTCGATACCAAGGGGTTTTCTTGGGTCTCAGTGACTGATAGATGTTTTTAAATATAATGTCACCATTAAATTGAAAACACACACATTGAGTCATACTGGGATCACTATGTGTCAGATTGGAATTCAATTGATTCTTTCATTTCACAAATGACTTTTGGGTCTTTTTATAAGGTATTTAGACTATCCAAGAATATTTCAGCATTTTTTATTATGTGATGTGTGATTTGAACGAAATTTTTTATTTTAAATAGAGAAAATTTTGTCAAAATGGACAAAATTTTTGTTAGAATGATTTGTGGATAATTCTTAAATTCGACAAATGACTTATGGATCATTTCACTATATTATCAAGAAAAAATGATATGGGTTTTTTAATATTCTCTGACTGATTGATGGTTTTGAAATAAAACGTGTCTTTGAAATTGAAAATAATGAATTTGATTTTTTATGTGAACACCTCATATTGGATTGATGTGAAGTTGATTCCAATATATAAAAAATAACTTATGGTTTTTTACTAAATTATTATGAAATTCTGAGTGAATTTTCATTGTTTTTATGTAGTGGCACATATTTTTAAACTAAAATGAACCTTTTAAACTTAATAAATGTACAGTGAGTCATAATAATCATACAATGTGTCAAATTGATGTGTGGTTGATTAGTACACATCAAAAAATGAATCACAGGTCATTTTCCCAGTGTATAATGAAAATTATAGAATTTTTTCTTAGTTTTGATTATGTTATTCATCATTTGGACTATAATGTTTCTTTTAAAATAAAAATAATCACACTTTGATTTGTATAAGGAATACCATGTGTTATAGTTAATTGAAGTTGATTCTTGCATGTAATAAATACTTTATGGAATTTTTTTCTAATTTAGTAGGAAAATCCCTATAGTTTTTCTTGTTTTTCAGGGAGTGAATTTTTTGGAGATAAAATATAAATTTAAAAAAACTAGATCTTTGGGTCATAATAGGAATGAAATGTCATAAAATGACATGTGGTTGATTCATAAAAATGGAAAATGGATTATTTATCATTTTCCTAATGTATCAAAAAAATAAGAGAATGTTTTCTATGTTTTGAGTATGTGATGTGGTATTTAAATTAAAATTCATATTTTAATTTAAAACGCACACTTTCAATTTTTTTGGAAACACAATGTGTTGGATTGACATTTTATTGATTCATAAACATTAAGGGAGAATTATGTTTCTTTTTAATAAATTATCAAGACAATACATGTTTTCCAATTCTTCCTGTGTGCGATACGTGTTTTTAATTAAATATTCATTTTTAAACTGAAAACATACACTTCGAGTAATATTTGTTATATCTTGTATTATATTAACATCCAGTTGATTAATATCCATATATAATGATTGAAATATAATTTTATTAAAATATAAAGATAGTAAAAGTGTTTTTTCTATTTCAAGTGAGTGGATTGTTTTTAATTGAAATGTAATTTTAAAATGAAAAAATTGAATTTGAGTAATACTGATCACACCATGTATCAAATTAACATGTGAAAAATTGATAAACATAAAAAATTTTATATTTACTGTTTTAATATTTTATCAATATAATCTAAATTCATTTTTTAGTTTTTAGTTGGAAATACATGTTTTCAACAAAAATATTAGTTTAATACTGAAACACACACTTAGAGTTATACTGGTCACACAATGTATCAAATTTAGATTCAATTGATTCCTCCACATAAAAAATGGAAATTTCTTTATTTTCCAAATTTATCAAGACAATTTGTTATTTCATTCCAAATTTTGATAATTTCACACATGTTTTGAACTGAAATGTGACTTCTAAAGTGAAAATAATCACATTTAGTAATAGCGGACACAAATTGTGTTAGATTGATGTGTTCATGATAATTACATGTTAAAATTACATATTGATTGTTTTAAAAAATTATCAAGGATATAGTGTATTTTCATAGTTTTGAGTATGCTAAGTGTGTTTCGTACCAAATGATAATATTAAATAATACAGAAAATTTTAGTAATATTGTCCACATAGTGGGTCAAATTCAATTGTAGCTAATTAATATATTAAAAAGAGGAATTATGAATCATTTTGCACATTTATCAATTCTATATGAGTGTGTTATAATGGTTTTCAGTCAATCACACACTTTTTGAAGTAAAACGCAACTTCTAAACATAAAACTATTACATTATGCAATACTAAAAACACTATTTATCAAATTGACAGGAGTCTAATTTCTAAATGTTATAAAATGAAATATGGATCAATTTTGAAATGTATCAAGGCAATTTGAGGGTTTCTTCTCAGATTTGACCATGTGAAGTGTGTTTTGTACAAAAATGATCGTTTTAAATAAAAAATAGACGTTCAGTCTTACTAAACACATCATTCCTCTAATTGATGTGTGATTAATTATTATCTTTAATAAATTAATTATGGATCATTTTCCTAATTTATCAGGACAATATGAGTGAGTTTTATTGATTTTTAAAAAATCATGCATTGCTCAAACAATAATTTTACTTCAAAACTGAAAATAAACACTTTGAGTCATTTCAGGCACACCGTCTGTCTGATTTATGTTCAGTTGATTCAAACACCTAAAAAAGATTTATTGATCATTTTTCTAAAGTATCATGATAACTTA
The DNA here is from genome assembly GCA_963277665.1 of Viscum album. Classification (NCBI taxonomy): domain Eukaryota; kingdom Viridiplantae; phylum Streptophyta; class Magnoliopsida; order Santalales; family Viscaceae; genus Viscum; species Viscum album. The sequence continues at coordinate 1,082,236,220 of OY728131.1, read as the reverse complement.
AGTACATTTAATTGATTTTAAACATTCCACACGTGTTTAAAATTAAAATATTGATTTAAGATCAAATAACGATCTATCAATAATACCAGCACAAAATGTATTAGATTGATGTGAAAGTGATAAATACCCATTTTGGATGTCTTACATATCATTTTTCTATATTATGAAGAAAACTCGAGTATTTGTTTTTTTCAATTTTGAGTTTATTGCACATTCATTATACTAAATATTCTATTTCAAATTAAAAAGGCATAAATTGAGGTATACAAGTAAATCATTCATTATAATAATGTGTATTTAATTACTAAATGTCATAAATTTATAATGGATAATTTTCATAATATATTGAGGTAATTTTAGTGCAATTTCACTATTTTTATTGAGTGACATGTTTTAAAATAAAATGAATTTTCAAAATAGCAACCCCTTTAATTGATTCATATTTTACACATCGTGTGTAAAATTGTATAGTGATGTATACCTACATGTTAACAATGTAGTGTGGAACATTTTAAAAAACCATCATGAAAATCCATGTGTGTTTTCTCTGATTACAGTGAGTGACACATGTTTTTAAATAAAATGAAAAATTTATATAGAAAACTGTCACTTCAAGTCATATCGGGCACACGATGTATCTGATTGATTTGGGGTTAATTTATACATATGCCAAAATATTTATTGATAAATTTACTAATGTATTAATAAAAATGATCATTTTATCTTATTTATTAGTGAGTGATGTGTGTTTTGATTTAAAATATCACATTTCAACCAAAATTCCACAATTTTAATCATACCGAGCACCCCATGTGTCATATTGATGTGCTGTTGATTCTAAAGATTAAAAAATGATGTATGGTATATTTTATAAATTTTATCAAAAAAATTAAACAATTTTTTCTTTATTTTTATATAGTGACACATTTTTTAAATTATAATGTCACCATTAAAAAACATACACTTCTAATCACATAGGCCCCACCTATATTATATTGATGTGTGACTAATTCTTATATATAAAAAATTAAATAAATATCATTTTTATAAAGTATCAACATAATATGAAGGTTTTTTATTAGTTTTCAGCGAATGAGAAGTATTTTGACCTAAAATGTTACTTTTAAATTGAATCCCTGATATTGGAGTCATAATTGGTACACCGTGTTCTAGAATTACATGCAGATGAATTCTATGAGTCACTAATGAGTTATGCATCATTTTACTAAAGTATCATGATTATCAAAGAATATTTTTTTAGTGTATGATGGATGTTTTCATATAAAATACTGTTTTGAACAAAAAACACATACTTTGAGTCATTCATAAATTGAACGTAAACACCACTAAACATAAATATATCAAATAAGGAAAAAATATCACTACGATGATTAAAATATTACATGAGTTAATCATCATTATTAATACCTTATCATTAATTGATCATTCAATAATCATTTTTTTCTACATAAAGAACAAAATGGTTGGAGATAAATCAATTTTTGATGACTTCACCTATTCATGATCTCTGTGAAAGGTAACTAAATTATTTTTATGTAAAAAATTATAGGGAAAATAAATGAAAATATATAGTTAAAATGATCATAAAAATAATGAAATAAGTAACAAAAGTAACCACTTTATGATTTCAATATAAATTCCAACACCATGTATTTGACCCCGTCATTTTTAAAATAATATATTTCTTATTGTGAATACATGGATAGTTGATAGTCCTTGGAGTATTGTAAAAATTAAAATAAAAAATTAAATAATATATATTTTAAATTAAATTATAATGATCATTTAAAATACCTCTTTGCGGATGCTAGTTTGTTGAAGTAATATGAAATATTGTATAAATTTTAAAACATAATAATGGAAATATTATCCAATAGTTTGTCTTAGTAAGTACAAAATACATTGAAAAAAATAAGTGTTTTGTTTTGAAATATTTTTTGTTACTGAAATATTATTATACATACAGTAATACTTATACGGTGGAATAATTAGATAGAAATATTGTGCTCATGGACCATACTCATACCATGATTTTGAATAAATATAAACACCACCATATCATAATGTTTTTTCACTTATAATAATTTAATTCAAATAAATTTATTTTTATTATTAAAACAATTAATTTGTTATATTAAAAATGGATAAAATTCATCATGTATGGTAAATTTGTTGATGATCCATCGATTGAGTCCTAAAAAAAATGGAGTGTCAAAATTGATTTAAATGATACATCATTTCTCCCTAATACAAAAATGAATAAGTAATGAAAGAAATGAAAATATATTGGATTTTATTATATTATTGACTTATACCCCTACATCATGGTATTGAGATATTTTCAAATACATTGGCTAGTTGGTCCACATTTTTATAAAAATAATTTTCATTCAATTTCATTAGTTATGTAGAAGTTGTATTAGTAATAATGACTCCAAATTTTTCAAAAATGTTTAACCTAAAAATAGTTCTAAAGTATACAACATAAAAAAGTATAAAGAGTAATTATTTATATTTAACATAATAAATATCTTATTAGAGAAATAAATTATGAAAATAAACCTTCTTTATAGATTTAAAACTGAGACCCCCAACAATTCAGGCTTTATGATTTTATTTACATTCTCAAGACTAAATTAGTCTTCAATAACCTCTCAATACTGTTTTTCTAAAAAATTAACTATCATTATATTTCAATCTTTGAACTTTTTATCTCCAATAAGTTGTGATATTAGTAAATGTATTAGTTTAAGTAGTTGTGTAATGGAAATCTATGATTTGTTTTTTAATTTATTGATTTATCTGTTAGATTGTTTTTATTTGAATTTTCGTTTCCCAATCATTTTCTCCATTTAATGTAACAATCCTCAATTCAGGAACATTTCATAAATTAATAATGAATTTTCACAAATAATAAAATCTGAAAGGACATACATTTTTATGGACATTTACTTTTACAATATCTAATGTCCATGCTTTAAAAGATCAAATAACATATTTTATTATGTGAACATGCTAATCATCAAGTGGAATAGGTAGCTTAAATCGTGGCTCATGAGAATCATTATCCTACATTCTCTAATGATCATTCAGAAGTTGCTTAATTTTTAGAAGATATTATTGGAAGATATATATTTTCCATCACAAAAAGGTGATAGGGGTTGTTGATAGAGAATAATAACAATAATATTTACCCTAAATAAAATTACTATAAGAATGGTATCAATGTCAACGTAATTTACATTTCCTAGATATAGTTATATCATACTTACACAAGATTTCCATTCTTTTTATCTATTTTCATATAGTCATATTCTATCTTTATTTAAATGATCTTACTTCTATAGAATATGATTGTTACCTTTGGTGGTGGACTTTCTTGTATTGTTTGATATTTTTTTGGTTTCTTCCCTTTGAATCATTCAGATAAGGTTTTATAAAAACCCATATGACTAATTAATTTTTTCTTTTGGAAAAAGAATTGATTCCTACATGCCATTAATGTTCTTATCATTATCACATTTTTCATTTCCTTTCTAAAAATAATTTTGAGGAAATAGTCTAAATACCGAACTTCTAAAATGGACATATTAGCTTCGCTACATCAAAGACATTAATGGGAGTCATTTATCAAATGATAAATCTTTTGTCTGAAACTCATAAAAGAATCCAGGAAGATATATAGTAGATTATATGTAATATAGATTCAAATTCAAATTTTTTTATCTCATATATACACATGACTCCCATACTCTTTATGTATCTTTGTCTACTAGTATTTATAATTTATTTACATGAGTGTCCTTCCATAGAACATGACATGGTATGGAAGTGGCATTAAATTTTAATTCATAAATCTTCATATAATAAAAATAATATAGTTATATTTTTTCTTCATTCTATATAAAGGTATTATTTTATATTTTATATTAAAACCATTTTTTCTTGTGAATCGTTCCACATCCTTGCCTTATGATATTGGTACATTGTTTTTTATACACATTGTTTTTTTTTCATAACTCAATTATCATTGCATAAATGAATTTTTTTAATCAAAGTGATTAATACAAATATTTAAAATTAATGTGTTTCTAATCAAAACATACATAAAATGATGCATCCTCATATAGTCCAGTAAATTCATTCCATGTTTCTTGGATTATCATGTTCGCATATATATGTGGTTAGTGAAAGTTTACATTCCCATAATAATGCTTTTGATTTTTATTTTTATGATTTTTCATAAATTATATATGAGACTTTCTAGTGACCATAAATACAAATTTCAGTCAATAAGTAATCTAGTGTAAATGCACTCTTTATGGGATAATGAAGATTCAAGCATCATTTCACTATTTTATTGTTTTATAAATTAAAGATTTTATATCATAAATTTAATCAAATAACATTCCAAATTAATTCCTTATTCAGGGGTACACCACTATTCTAGGAATATATAACAATTAGAATGTGAATTAAAGCGATGATAATAATGTAACTAATGAAAATAAACATTTTGGGTTTAATAGGATGTCTATGTGAATTTCATCAGACCTCATATTTTATACCTATGATTTTCACCTTAATAATTTTTCTTAAGACTATCTTGATGTGACACTCCTATATCGTATTAGACATAGGTCTTTAATCTTCATCCATTTCCTCAATTTCTAAATTTTCAATTTTTTTCTTCATGATTGGTAGCAACATAATGTAGAGAGACTTCTTATTCATTTGGAATTTATGTATCGACATGTTGGGAAAACTATTGCTCAATAGGATTGTGTGCATCAACATATATAAAATCTATTATCTATAGAAGTAGTTAAACATTTAATTTAGATTACACAAATTCAGTGGTGAAGATATAATACAATGAAGTAACAAATTGTATTATAAAATATTTTCAAAATTATTGAACTATTTTTTTCATTAAAGGATGAAGCGATTTGGACCATTTATCCAGTGTCTAAATACCCTCAGTTTGGTCTCCTATAACATAAAAGGACAAATATAAATTGGGTCCTCCATGAACAGATTATGAAATACAAATAAAAGGGTCATCCTTAGTATAATTGATATATCACTCTTTAATGGAATTAGTCAATAAAAAACATTTTACCGATTTCTGTTGGAAGTATTTGGGACCTAGAATACTTGTACCACATTTGATTCTATTATAAATGAATTGAGCATGCACCATTCCTGACTAAAATCCTTTTTCATGTGTCCCAATTCATCAATTTTGACTTCAATTTTATTAATAATACATATTCAATGAAAAATGGGAAGTTTGAATGTTTTATAGAAGTACTCCCATATAGGTTTTATAATACAAAGGTATGAAATATTCATGTAAATAAGATATTTATACTTGGTATCAGATACATGCATAGCATCTACCAGAAGAGTAACTCCACTTATTTTCATTGAATTGTAATCATCATGTTCCTTTATATTAAAACAAATAATAAATAATTACATAACCATTAAAATATAATACATTCCCACTTGTTACTTGGGATATCCATCTAAGTTGGTTAGAAATTGAATTTAAATTTTCAGTTGAATCTTAAAAACTATGGCCCAAAAACCATCCCCTTAATGATTTATTATGTATATTTGGTACATATATTTCATGAATTTATGGATTCAAATGACTAAGTATTAATTTGTGTTTTTACACATATATGAAAACCCCTAAATTATTAGGTAAATAGTAAGGGTTATCCAACACCATCTATGTAATGGTAATTGAAACAACATATATTCTGATAGTTCCTTCAATAAAAAGTTGCACAACTAAATAAATTATTAGTTGACCAGTGCTCTCTATATTGGATAGAGAGTTTTTATATAATTCAATGGACTCCTCAAAAAAATATCATTGTACACTAAAACCTCCTAGAAGACATCAATTTTTAACATACCCATTCAAAATCTTCATATACCATTTAATGATGTAAGTTCCTCTATAATGTATTAAAAACATGTCTTGATATCGATATCCATGTAACATCCCATTACTATTTTCATGTTATCAAGCTTAATTATTTTTTCAATTTTTTTGGTTTGGTTTCATTTGGGATTGAATCAGGTGAAATTGTAAATTATCGGATGTTTCTGGCCCAGTCCAAAGTTGGCGCAGAACATGTGCTCGGTTTTCCAAACTGTACACCCTACTAAATAAAAATTAAACAAATTGGTCAGTGTGCTTCACATAGCTTACAAATAGTTTACCAAACTATGTTTCCTCTCTAGAGAATCCATGTGGCTAATTTATATAAGAATAAAGGATTGTGTATAACTTTTCTAAACCGTGCAGATGGTCCCAGGAAACACTGCAGACAAGTATTTCTTTAATCGGAATTCTTATTAAAAATCCAAAAACTATAATTTTTTGACCTTGATGGACCTCCATTGGCCCAAAAGCATTCCTATTTTCTTTATAGCTCCTAATGAGGATTCTTTTCTCCTTATACCCCTCGTGAAAGTGATCCGAATGTAGGAGAATGGTGATAAATCCTCTTATTGTTCGTTTCGTCCTACCATTCTTAATATTCCAAGATCTATCACTTTCTCCATAGAGTTACCTGGATCAATATGTTTAATTTTATATCTAGTACCCTTTGTTTTGTGGTTATAAACCAAGTTTGGATTGTCTTTTCCCTATATTCTTTTGTTGTCATTCTTCCTATGCAAATTCAGATTAGGGTTTGAGGCTTCTAGATCTGCTAACTCTATTGTAGGATGTTCCATTATGATTCCCAATTTATCATAACCCTATTTTTTTAATATTATATTAATGATTTTAATATAATATCTTTATTAGTATTAAATTTATTTCAATGGCTGTACTAAGAACCCAAATCCATTTAATTGTGTTTTTTTTGACAAAAATAGGTCTTTAGTTTTAATTCAAAAAAACCCATACTCCATTGAATAGGAGAGTGTTTATGAAATTTTATTAATTTTAATATTTCAATTTATATTATACATTTTATAGAAATTATTTCAATTAAATTATAAAGTTTAATAATGGAAAAATATATTTGATGGAATGTTGTGAAAAAACCCAATTCCAATTATTTGGGTGTTTGTAATAAAATTGATTGTATGTGTTCAAAATATGAAATTGAGGAATTTAATTTGTAAAAATGGAATGTGAAATTGCTTGATTTTTTTCATATCCCTATTTTAGAAAAATGGATCAAAATGACTTCAATAGAAACCATAGGTTTTATCTTAGTGAAAAGACATGTTTTCGATTAAAAACTGTAATTGTTTTTAACTAGAAAATTGGAATAATTGAAATGGGGAATTGTTTTATTATATTTTAAGAAGTCCTGATATAAAATTACCATCATTGATTTTTTACTTGAGTACATTCAAGACTCAGGTAGTTTTTGAGTTGTTTGGATAACTGTTTAAGATTAGAGAACTTTCTAAAACATCATATGAACACATCAAAACCCTTAAAATATTTGGATGCATCCTCTTGCCCTTTTTAATGGATGTATGTACATACATTTTTATTTCATAGTTTTGGGTCCCTATAGCTTTGAACTATCATACCAATATGGAATATGACCATGTTTCTCAATTTTTATTATTTTAAATTAGTATATTTCATCGTTGTAAACTGTCTTACCAGCCTTGTGGATTTATATAAACAATTATATATAAATGTGTTCATTTGAAACATTTGTAAATGTTCCATTTGTTTAAATTCCCCATTTATTAAAGGTAAATTTCATTATTTGAAATTTGATGCATTATTTTCTAAATCATTTTGATCTTTTAAAATTTAATGATGATTTATTTAAATTTTCTTTCGAAATGACTAACCTGTGTGTTTTAAATTGAATAAAATTTATTTGGTTAATTAAATATTAGAATTCAATATGTAATATTTGAGTAATATATTATTGGGATTTGTCTCACACACTACTTGTGCCTTTGGGTGTTTGGGGATTATCTTCTTCCAGATTTGAGCATGGGAAAAGAATTTATTGGAGGTCGATCTAGTTGTTGAACTTTGGATTTGGGGAGTTATTTCCACTGGGGCTTTGGATTTTTTTCCTATTTAATGTACTTGGATGATGTACATGGGCTTATTAAATCTATTTTACTTCAATTACATTACTTCTAGTGGAGTTTCATTTGATATGCATACTGTCTTATCTCTTTTACCTTTATATTTTTGTCGAAAAAAAAATCAAACATCAATTTTGTATAATGCTAGATGCTAAAAATTAACTTATGGGGATCGGGAATGACCTTCAGCATATGAGACGACTTGATCGTTTATCAGGCTACCAGGGTACCAGGTTTGGATCGTGAAAAAGCGGTATCAGAGCTCCAGGTAAAACTTTTTTCTTGAAGTTAGTATTCATTGTGAATTTTTTTCAGGAACTAAGAGGTAGTATTGATTGAGTTACTCTCAAAATATCACATCAATGAATCTTATTTCACTAAGTGTAGTAATGGAAAGGATTATTATGGATTATTTCTATTTTTTCCTATTTTTATTAGGATGTGTTGATATCCAAATCATAGTTAATCTAACTATTTTTATTAATTTAATTTTTTATTTGTACGAGTGTAACCTAATGTCTTCATTGTGTCTGATGATGTTGTGTGGAAACATGCCTCCAAGAATACATGTCTATCAGATCAAGGAGGAATATTATGCTGAGCCTCAATGACAGAATACTCTTGTGGAACCAAATCTAGTTATGGTGATCATATATACTATCCAGGATCTAGGACATGCTCAATCTATAGTTTTCATTAAATATACTTTAATAGAACCAAAAATGGATGCTCCCAATATGGATTCCCAAGATTCCATCACCAGAAACTAGAACCTTTTAAGGGATAAAATGAACCTCAATAAGATGAGGAGTGGTTGGGTATAATAAATAACTTGTTTGGGTGTTTTAACAAACTCATATTTATTAGGGTAATGTTTTCCACATTCATGATGGAATAACTAAGTGGGATATGGTGGGATGTGATGGTGATGATGAAGATACATGCGGGACTGGATATGAAAGACATAAAGGTTATGTTTATAGAACAGTTCTATCTAGAATCAATGTTTTTATCCATGTATATTGAGATTTTAAGCTTGAGAAGGCTGAAAAGGCCATGAATGAGAAAGAAAACCATTTTTTGAGCTCGTGTACTTCGTAGCTAATATTTTATTTAATGAAAATATGATGTCTCGATGGTTCGAGTTGGGAATTTTTCAGGATATTTAGTCTTTGGATTTTTTTACCAAAGCATCCATATTAGGCTTATGTGGTGGATAAAGTGATAATGGTAGATATGGACCTATCTGGAAAGTTAAGGTTATTAATAGACTTGTTTATCCTAGTGTTAGTGTGAGTTCCTTCATTGTAAAACTGTAGTGTTATGTTTCTCATTGTAGATCTTGATAGCATGGTTATTCAAGACCACCTAATGTTTAATGAAGAGGTATCATGATTTTCTTTTTGTGTGGAAAGCTTGGACATTCAAAGAGGGTTTTCATAGAAGAACACAAGAACAATGGATCTTATGGGTTCTTAGTGGAACATAAATATATTATTCCATGTTTATTGTAATCCACATACTAGGATGAGATCATCATCTCCTCATAAATATACAGAGTAATCAAATGCATCATATATAATATGGTTCTATCCATATCCATCCATAATGATTCTTCTTCACGCATTGGAGGTGTCTCTAGAGGATGTGTATAAGGGTCCAGTGATTTTGAGAGGTACCATTAATATAGCTTTACATTGGTGACTTCCCTATATGATTATGGTTAATATCATTTATTTTTTTCAACCCATATCATTAATATTATTAATATTTATATGATGGTTTTATCTTGTGCAAAGAATATTACTTCACCGTCGGTGTGAAGATAGACTTAGGTATCAATAGTCCCACATTTGTTTTATATCTGTCAGATGTTGATCTTGCATTGAGTTTTCTAGTTCCCAACATGAAAGATCTTGATGTCATATTTGGATGGGTTTAATCATTTCTTATAAATCATGTATTTATTGTTATCAGCAATGGGTCTCCTTTACTACACCTAGTAGTGTATTCCATGTATTCTAATGAGAATGTGACCCATCGTCACACATAGCTATACCTTCCTATCTATTTTTGGGGAAATTGATATTTGTGTTTTCTTTTGAAATAGAGTGGGAAATTATAGAAGTGCTATATCTCAAATGGTCACTGAGTTTCCCGATGTGTTTCTTTCTGATTTCTCTAGTTTGAAACCAATGAGGTAGGTTAATTTTCCCATTGACATAACGCTTATTACTCAACTAGTTTTTATTCCCTCTTACCACATGGAAGAATTAGATATTAAAGAGATGAATTTGTAGTTTTAAAATCTCATAAAAAGGCTTCATACTCCCAATCATGTAACCTTGGGATCACTAGGTCCCTTTACAAATAATTTTGATTGTTCACTTCGCCTATGTGTTGATTACTAAAATATAATGTGATTTATAATAGAAAAAATATCTATTTCCATGGATTGATGATCAATTGGATCAGTTGAACGGAAAAAGTTGTTCTTGAAGGTTGACCTTTTTTCAGTTTCTTTCATTTGAGGATAAAAGAATCTCACATTCTATAATTTTTTTAAAAGAAGGTATTATCTCTATGGGTACCTTGTTGTTACCTTTGTTTGAAAAATTATCTTGCCGTGTTTATGGATTGGATGATCATTATTTTACATGTTTATATTGATTCCTTTTTGGTAGTCTTTGGTGATGATGTCATTGTTTACTCTATTTTCACAGAGGATCGTGTATGTTATTTGATAATGGTTCTAATTTTGTTGCCAAATCCCAGAAATTATTCCATTATTTTAAAAATGTGATTTTTGGATTGAAGAAGTGATATTATTGGGACACATGGTGTCATATTATGGTATATCAGTCGATCCAAAGAAGATGAGGGATTTTATAAATTTGTAGAAAACAAAAATTTCTTCAATATCTGGAGCTTCTTAGACATATCCAAATAATATCTTCAGTCTTCTCAGGACTTCATGAAGTAGGATTCTCCAATTAATTACCTCACTCATAAGGGTGTAATGTTTTCTTGGGATGAAAAATGTCATAATTCATTTTTTGAGCTGATACGACTTCTGAATATTGTGTCGAGGTTTACTATTCCAGAGGCCTGACATGGCTATGCAGTTTATTGGGATGCATCATGTTTAGGATTGGTATATATTTTTATTAATGTTGATCATGTTGTTGCATATGGTTCTCGTCAGTTTATGCTACATGTGAATAATTATCTGACCCATAACCTTGATCTTGCAGTTGTGATACTCACTCTAAATAGTTCTTGGAAGTACCATTATGGAGAAAGGTTTAAAATCTTTTCAGACTATAATTGATGAGTTATATCTTCTCATAATAATGTATGAATCTATTCAAGAGGCATTTAGCGGAATACATGAAGTCTTTAGACTTCCACATCACCTTTACCATGTGGGTAGGTAATGTCAATGCAGATGCTTTGAGTCAGAAACTTCTTACCAAGGTAGTGAATGAATCATCAGAAGACTGAAATTTAAATGTTCCCTTTTCACAATTTCATATTTTAATTCAGGGTAAAGTGGTTGAGGATTCATTGAACAGTGTACAGTTTATATTCTTTATTCTCAAATTGATTGATTACAATCAGCTACTTGTTGATGAGTTTCACATCATCACAGACTCTCTTGATGTTGGGGAGGCATTTTTCCAAGTGTCATTATCCAAAGATGACATTCTATGCTACCAGAATAGTTTTTCCATACCGTCTTTAGTGAGGAAAAATGTGACTGGGGGTTTTCAATGTTACTACTAATATGTGCAACCAATATCAAAAAATATTTCCTATGACATGATAAAATAGTATTGGCGTCGATCAATAATATAGGGCATTGTTGAATTTTGTTCTTATTTTTATACATTCCAACATGTAAAGATAAAGAACCATAAACTGTCATGGTTTATCCAACCACTTTCAGTTACTACATGGAACTTTGATTATATTTCTATATACATTGTGTTTGGGAATCTACATACCTAGATGAAGAATAATATTATATGTTTTTTTGATTTATAGGCTGAAACAATGTCTCACCTCTTACCCATTCATGATAAAACCAAAGTTAAGGATTTGTGGATTATCTATGTGAAATAGATTATTCATTTATCATATTTCAAAATGCTATATTTTTTACATGGATCATAAGTTCATATAATTATTTTGAAGAGGTATTTAGGAGGCACTGGTGTCTCACATCTGTTTCAGTATAGCATACCATTAACAGTCAGTTGGTATAAAAGAAATAGGTATACAGAATTTTGAGGATATTTTGTGACCTTGTGTTGTCTACTTTGGTGGATCATAGGATGATCACTTAGGGCTATTTGGGTTTTTATATATTAATAGTTACTATTTCATGATCAGGATAGTTCCTTTTTAGTCCTTGTAAGGATGGACTTGTAAATATCTATAGGGTTAGTCCAAAGTTAGTGAAAGTTCCTTGTTTGGAGAATAACTGGTTCAAGAGAATACAAAATGTTATAATTGGTTCATTAGGGAGTTTTGATGACATAAAGCCAATATATGTTTTATTCTGATAATATCTTTACACCTTTGGAGTTTTGGGCTATTGCATGGTTGGCACGGGGCTTGCACACTATTTTCCAAACTATGAATACTGATATAGAAAAAATGGAAAAAAATTAGATAGTGGTATACAGTCATCTAGTTCATGGTTTAAGAATCGATGTTTTCTCTTAGAATTAACAATGTGAAACATTTACAAAAGGTTCAAGGATAGTGTGTAGTTTTTCTAAACCATGTTCCTATTCCTAAGAAACTGTGCAGATGAGTTTTTCGTTTATCTAAATTTTATTTAGTAATTATTGACCCATTTTTTAGATCATCGATAGACATCATTCATACCAATGACATTTCTCCCACCCTTGTAACTATTGAAGAGGATTCTTTTCCCCTCATACCCCTCATCGATGTGATAGGAAGCTTAGAAAAATATAATATATCTTTTTCAAGTATGATTTATCCTATCATTCTTGATATCTAATGATCTCTCTCTATCTATTTAGGGTTATGTGGATCCTTGTGTTAAATTTCAATTCTAATAACCCCTATTTTGGAGGATTAAACCTAGGTTTGATACTCATGTTCATATATTCTGTTATTGTTCATTCTTACTTGGAAAATCCTGATTAGGGTATGATACTTGTATATCTAGATACTTCTATTTCGTTTGTTTCATTACAATTCCCAATTCATGTTAACCCAAAATTACTATTTTAAATTCTATTTATTATTTAAATACTAATTATTGGTTAATATTATATTTATTTCAATGGACTAAATAAGAACCAAAATCCATTGAATTGGGGATTATGGAAAAATCGGTTTCTGGCATGAAATTGGGAATCCCCTAATACCGTTGAATTGAGGAGGGATTATAAAATTTTGGTAGTTTTAATTGTTTAATTTAAATTATGGTTTGGATATAAATTATAGAGTTTAATTGATGAAAAATTTATGTGAATAAATGTTGTGAAATCCCCAAATTCCATTAAATTGGTTTTTTTTATAAATTTTTTTGAAGGTGTTTAAAAGATTAATTTTTTGAATTTAAAATTTAAAATTGAAATTTAAAATTTAATGATTTGGTTTCAAATCATTATTTATGGAAAATGGCTTAAAAATATTTTTATAGAAACCTTATAGTTTTATATCAATGAAAAGGTATACTTTTTTTATTAAATATCATTTATGTATTTTAAGGAGAAAATTGGTAAATTTGAAATAGATAATGGGATGAATCATATTTTAAGATGTGTTGAAATAAATTTTACAAAATTGATTTGTACTTGAGAGCAAGGAAGGATTAGGTAGTTTTGAGTTATTTCGACCTAACATTATGATTCAACAACATTTTAAAACATCATATCATGACATAAAATCTCTTCGGTGATGATGATGAGTGCTCTTGGACTTGGTTAATTGGATGTATGTACATACATTGTCATTTTACAATGATGGGACACTATATCTTGGAATAATTGTACATATGTGAAATATGAACATGTTTATCACTTGTTTTTATTTTAAATGAATATATTCCATTTTCATAAAATGTATTACTTTATATATGAATTTATAAAAACTAATTTATATAGAATTGTTTATTTAATCCATATGGAAAATGTTCTATTTTTGTAAAGAACCTATTCATTAATGGTAAATTCCATTACATGAAATGTATTTCAATTATTTCAAATGTGAGGCCTGATTTTCTAAAGTATTTCCATCTTTTTAAATGTAAGAATAATTTTTTTAAATAATATTTAGATATTCCAAACCTATTTGTTTTAAATTGAATGAAATTTACATGGTTAATTTGATATTGGAATCATTTATAATCTCTATTGGTGAAATCTTACTGGGTTTTGGATCACACCCTACTTGTGCCTTCATGTGTTTGTATATTATCTCCCTCTAGGTTCGAGCAAGGAAAAATGATCTCATTGAGGTGGATCTATATGTTAAAACTTTGACTTGGTGAGTTACGTCCTTTGAGACATAGGTAATTTTTCCAATTTTCTAGAACATGGTTATAGTACATGGCCTTATTGTGTTGTTTGACATGTTGTACATTACTCCTAGTGAATTTTATTTTGATATTCATATTATGTTGTCTCTTTTACGTTGACCTTTTTATTAGAAAAAATAATTTCCACTTAATTTTTTTTATTATTCCCAGGAGGATTCCGCCATCTCCAACCTCCCTAGCCCTCCTATTACCAGATCTGCTGGTAAGGGAATGTTGTCCCCAAAGGCCTCTACAAAGTCTGGTAGCTCAACCTGAAATAAGTCTAAAGGAATTTTCCAACAGGAGGAGGCCGCCATCTCCAAGGACCTGGTTCTGGTAATATGTGATGCTTCTTGTCTTGAGTCTTCTTCTGAAATTGTGGAGTTGAGGGGTCAGGGGCAGCAGCATGAAGATGTTTCTAAAGCTGACCCACAATGCCAAATGGTCTCTATGTTGGAACATAGGGATCTACTCATGCATTCATACGAGGAAATGTTTGAGAAAAAATTGGATATAAATTCTTTGAAGAACTGTAGACCGATCTAGGTGGATACAACAAAAGATCAAGGCAAGTGTGCTGACAACTAGGCACACATTCTGCTTAGAGGCTTCAACATGGGGAATATTATCAAAGAGGAGTTCAAGAAATCATTGGAAAACATGGATCTTCTTTTCAGGGGCACCTTGAAGGAATTCCATGGAATGAAGGTAAACGATACTCCCTGGGTTCTGTTTGGGGAAACTAATTCCAAACAACTCACTCTTTTCATTAATAGATCTGTCATATCCTTTGTCTTTGAAACTAGCTAGTTGTGAGGGTTCCCACTTTCCCCTTAAAAGTGCTTTCTCTTTAATAAAAAAAATTAATGATGAATGGATGATTCCCAGTGCTAGTCGCCAACCTATGGGGATTGGGTACACCCTTCAGGCTATGTCAGGACAAGATCAGTTATCGGGTTACTAGGGTACATTGGATGGATCATGAAAAACCAATTGGACCGTAATATCAAAGAATGAAGTCAGGAAGAACCAATACAATCACTATAATATGATTTCATTTTTCTTTCTCCATAATTTGTGATTTCATGTGGTCTATACCTTTACATCATATAAGTTTGAAGGAAACAAATCCTGATTAATGCACGAGAATTTTTTTAGGGAAAATGAAACACAATTCAATATACATTAAATATTTTTTCAAAAAATTAATTTCATTTGATTTTAATACATTTTACATTAAATTAATAATTGAAACAATATTATTGATTTTTATGAATACCACTAGATGTTTTAGATCAATTAAAAATCTTTAAAACTTATGTCACCCATTCCTAAAAAGAGTGTATGATTTTGGAGGAAGAAAATTCTACCCTTCAACAAGTAGTAGTGTTAACTCCTTTTGTATTCCAATGCCAATCATGTCCAACCAAGCCTTAATTACATCTTTTTTTGGTGATTTTAGAGTCATTCCAATGGAACATGCATATTCTTTTTTTCTACATGATTGATATCATGAAAATTTATAACATATAAATAATTCAAATATGGTAATTAAAGAAATGTAAATTTTTTTCCAAATGAATTTTGTAATGGTTTTTCAAATAGTTCTTATAAAAATTGATGAACATTTCCATTAAATTCTCAAATAGATTATGAATTATTTGTGGAGATGAGGGTGTTCCATCTTTTGAATTCACATCATATAATGTTATCTAAGATCAATATTTATCTCATTAGGCTAGAAATTTATGATGTATAAATAGAATAGTGTTTTTAGAATGTTTTAACCATTTAAGTGCGCAAATTATTCATAAATGGGTCATCTATGAGTTATTTTATATTTATATCCTGAAAAAATCCATTAAAAATAAATTTATTTATCCCCCATAAAACATGAATTTCAATGCGAAATATTTACTTATATAAGAATTAAATAATGTAACACCTAAACCCCACATGAATTTCATATCACTGAACAATATATATTAATAAACATCAAATTATTACGTGGTTTTTTTGAATATAATATAATATGGTTATACATAATGTATTTCCTCTTCATGCATAAACCTTATTGAAATTTATAATTTATAAATTTAAATGGCCACTACTGTGAGGGAAAATTTCTACACTAAAATGATTCAATCCATCTACAAATTGAAAAAATAAAATGTTTATCATCTCATGTCGAAATAGAAGATCCATATGATCCTCTTTTTTCTAGTAAGGAGAGGCTTCTAGGTGATGCAGATTCCCATATTGATTTCATGTATCTACATGGCATTTTAACTCCCTTACAATCTCCTCATTTCTATATAGGAACAAATACATTGGAAGGAATATAAATTACCATACATTATTCAATTTACATGATTCATATTGCTTTTATCAAGATGAACCACTCTATGGGAAATTTTTAAGCAATTCCCAATCCTTAAAAATAGTATTCCATCACTTAGCTGTTGATGTATTCCTTTAAGTGTCATACATTTTTTAAAATGCTTATTTTTACAGTCATATATTCAGAAAAGTAAGATAATTATCTTCTATTATAATTTCATTCAAGATATAATTTAGTTCAATAAATACGATTTCACTCCATAAGTATCCAGATGTTACATTATATATCTCCAATTTGTCTGAAAATGTTGTATATTTAGTATCACTAACCCAAAATTGCATC
The DNA here is from genome assembly GCA_963277665.1 of Viscum album. Classification (NCBI taxonomy): domain Eukaryota; kingdom Viridiplantae; phylum Streptophyta; class Magnoliopsida; order Santalales; family Viscaceae; genus Viscum; species Viscum album. The sequence continues at coordinate 1,082,218,857 of OY728131.1, read as the reverse complement.
TTTGAACAACTAATTTACTTTATAAACATATTTGGATCGTAAATAAGTTCATCATTAACTTTTGTTATCATTTATTAAATACAATATTCATACTTTTTTAAAATAATATTCATATCCTTAATATGTTATTCTTCATAGTTAATATTAGTATTTATATTTTATTATCTATAAAATTTTTTCTTTTCCCAATCACTAGTTATATTCAATTACTCAGTGTGTTTAGAAAAACATTTATAACCAAGATTATTCCATGCAGATCAAGGGTTCTTTCAATCCCTATATACTAATTGGCCTTGAATAATAAAATCTTAAATATAGGAAAAGGAATAAATATGAGTTATATCCATGATCTTTTCTAAACTTGATGAACACTTCAACACCATTTCTATGTCAGAATGGGATGGTAAATAGAAAAAGGAGGATGTAATTTAACAAATAAAATGAAACAATTGATCATATAAAATATATGGTAATACAATAATGAAAGTGATATAATCATTGTTAAGCGCATCAGAAATTATAACATGGAAATAATGTGAAATTGATTCTAAAAGTAAAGTGAGAAAAACATATATACTGAGTAAATTTATTTCATAAGTTAGACAATAGTACCCAAAGGTACCCCTATGTATCCTCGATATATTAATTACCATGCAGTTCAATATATTAAATCGATATGTTTTAATGGGAACCAAGAAAAAAAATACCCTTGTTTTTAATTAAAACAAAGAACCTCAAAAATATTTATTTTAAAAAATAAAAATAGTCTCAATATCTTAATTTGAATGGGGAACAATGAACAAAAAAATAATGTTGGTAATAGATTACCAAGAACTAAATAAATAGTTACCTAAAAAATGGATGAATTGTATAATTGAAATCTCATAACAATATATGATCATCACTCACTTTTGAAAGAATTAAATCAAGATATAATTAGAAGGAGTGAACAATAAGAATCAAAAGTCAAGAGGTTTTATAAAATAATCTCCCAAATATTCGAGAGAAAGACGCATGAGAATATAGAACAATAATTTTGATTATGATTGGGATATAGTAATAAAAAAACCCACCCTTCTTGATTTGGTTACTTGATCTCATCATATAATATTTTCTTGGATATTATCCTATGATAAATGGTGAGGATGATGTAACATTAGTGATATTAAGATATTATGGAGTCATTGAAGATTTAGGATTGTTTTTTTTGATTTTCACAATGTTTGGTTTACATTCCATGCCTCAAAAATAGTCTTTAAATCATACTTTTAACAAAATAAATTAAACACACTAAGACAATATAGTGGATATTATTAGAATACAATAAAAAAAACTCCATAATAGTGTAATAAGTATACCAAATAAGAATTTTGGTAGAAGTAAATAATTTGTGAGAGGACATGTAAAAAGAAAATTGAATATCATTATAAAATATAATTCATAAACTCAAGATTTATTGAGAATTTTTCAATGGGGTGAAGATGGGTTAGATCTGTTACTTTTTTTAGCATATATGGTATGGGGATTGAATACTAGATGACTCCCCATTCATGGTTGTTAACTAGGGTTGGGGATGACATGATGAAACATATAACCCCTTATGAGTTTAGTCTAAGGTGGCGTCAATGAGGTTATGGTTCAGGAATGCTCAGTGGTTTATATGGCGGTGAAGGACGGTGGTAATGGATTCATAGAGGATGATAGAAATCATTCATCGTTGTCGGAGTAGTAGAGCACAATCATAGTGATGTAGTGGGGCCACTTCCAAGTGACAATGTTGATGGATGATGGTTGTGAGATGACAAAATGTGAGATGTGTTGATGAGTGATGATTTTGGCGACCTAACTACAGAAATCCCATACATGATGTCTAATATCAATTACATTATAATAGTTACATGGAATGAAATCCCAATGGACTGAGAGTTTTTTAGTGTTGGTAAACAAGATAGATAAGTGAGTATTGCATTTCAAATTAATACACTAATTACAAGATTTTTTTCTTCTTTTCTATATAAATTACTTTGGGGATAAATTTATTCCATCTTGAAAATCCTAAAATATATTTCATAGTATGCTTCTTGGATTCTTTATGATAGAAACATAATAAAGGTGAGATCAAATGCTCATTAAGGTTAAAGTATATTCAAAGAAATAATTAATTAATGAAAACAAATTATGGCATGGTTAATATTTGAAAACACATACCATATAATCAAAATTATGAGAATGAAGTGAACAAAAAAAATAGAGAGATAATAAATGGAATCAAATTCTATTCAAAAAACTAGATAATGAAAAATCAATATGCAACATATGAAACTAAAACAAATACATTCTAATAAATGAACTTAAATGATATGTATCCATATATTTTTCGATGGAAATTTCATGGATTAATAATTATAAAAAATTCATAATTTATGAAATACTTAACTATTTTATTACATTTTTCATAAAAACATAATATCATTACCCATAAGAGATAATTTAATAATTTCTTGTTTTCACAACTACTTCATCCTATGGGAAAACTAATGTATCATTGGGCGTGCATTTATATGGACCCAACCCACATGGCTTGCCTCAAATAGTCCCCAACCATTGTATTACATATCCAAATAATTTCTCATATACTCAATAAATAATGTGCCTTATCAAAATGTATCCTAATTGAATATAATATCCATATTTATCAATAATTACTAGTTAATTAAATTACTAACAAAGTGACCAATGTATGTAAAATGATATATTGTTTAGGTAATAACACTATACATTGTATGAGATTATGGATATTAAAGGTAATATCCAATGAATAATGATTACACTAATGTGATTGTTACCAGATAAATTTTACAATCACAAAATAATTGTTATTTGATAGATAATACTCAACAACAATTCTATGGAGAATAATCAGTAATCATTATAAACTGTCCCATACCACTTTGAATCATTTTAAATCATAGTCCTAGAGAATGAGTAAAATTAAATGAATGCAATAATATTATTATAGTAAAGAGATTCATGATATATCTTTTAAAATTTCATTATATATAAAAAATAATATAAAATAGTTGCATATCAATATATAAGTGTTAATAGAATGAAAATGATATGAAAACTCTTACCCGTATTTTTATTTCCCATGAATATCCTTTAACGTCTTGTACAAAAAAATTATATCAATTTTAATTTTTCTTGAAAAGCATTATCATATTTATTGTTACATTTATTTAACTTATTACTATTTTTTTGTACTATGAATTAATTAATTATGCTTACGTTAGGTGTTTTGAAAAATTCCATTTATGTGTGAAAACCATGCTTATTAGGATAGCTATGGTAAAAAATATCATTCTATAAAATATCCATAATAATAATAATATCATAAAATACATAAATGAAACTTTTAAAATCACTCATTAAATATTTTTTGGAAAAATGAATCAATGTTATGATCATGGATATGGTTGGTCGTACGCATGTACGAGTAACGTTCCGATTTTTCAATGATCATTATGGAAAGAAGGTATATAAAAAAATATCATTACTTAAGGATAATTATATAAAAAATAACATGTTAGTTAAACATATATACCTATATATATAATTTTTGGGATCTAAAAGGAATTACAATGTGTCAAGGAGGCGGTAGTCCAAACGTCCAAAAATGATGTTATCACTTTTTAAGTGTGTGAATGGGTAATAAAAAAATGATATATATATATATGTATAATATTTATTGAATGATAATCATTTCATGAATATCATATAGAGTTTTTTTTTAAAATTTTAACTAAAACCATCCTTTATATGTCCCATGAAGTGTGTGAACAAATCACATTGCTTTGAGGGGTTGGTAGTCCACATTTCCTCAAACGATGTTATCGTATCAACATGAAATGGAATCTTTTAAAGGTATGTGTAAAAAAGTATTATTTAAGTATAAAAATATAATAAATAATATATATATGTAGTTTCCATCATAATAGACACTAGAAAGGCAGTGATGGACAAATTAACAATCATCGTTCACGAGGCAGTAGTTCGTCTTTCAAAGAAACAATGTGTTTTTTTATTATTAGATGGAACTGTGTGTACTTTTTGCTCAATATATTTACATAAAAATATACTACTATATTTAGGATAATATTTTTTCTATGTTTATTCATTAAATATATTTTAGGAGGATTAAGAATAGAAATGAATCTAGAGATCTTGATACAAGATGTTACCTCTTAATTAATTAACTTCCATTGGATTGTACCAAGAGACTTCCATGGGAGGATTTATACCCAAATATTGGAATCATGGTATATGGTAAGGATTTTGGGAAGATATACGGTTAGATATTTGATGATCCTGAGTGGTTTAGAGGTGTGATTAACATGAAGAGGTGGTGGGATTTTAAAATGAAGGAAAACGACTCATTTGGTATTTTGAAAACAAATTAGGTTTGCTATAATTAGTACCTAAAATTAGTGATAAAAATCTATCCAAAATCATTAATTGGATTTTCATAGCCTAATTATCGAAATACAATGGGTTTTTGACAATTTTACAGGTCTTTTTTCCCTCAAATTAATGGTTTAGTTCTTCATTAAGCTTAGTTTTTCCATAATAATTGTAATTAATTTTATTTACGTTCAATAATATTTTTCATAAAAAATATGTATTATTATTCATTATAAATTATTATCATTACCAATATAGAATCCAATTTTCCAAATTCTGATCATAGAAGTAGTAAAAATTGATTTATATTTATTCTCACTGGTGGGATGACAATGCAGGTTTTCACAGGAAACCCTTCCGAATGATTGCAATGTTTTTATAATCAATTTCTTATTTAAATTGATTAAAATGATATAAATTTTATTAATTTATAAAAATATTTCAAAATTAAACTTTAAAGAAAATATAAAACATAATTTAACTTTATATATAAATTAGATTCAAAAACGTTATGAACTAAAAGTCAGTATTTTTAACTATTCGTTAAAAAATATAATATTTCAGAAAAATATAAAAAATAATCATATAATAATTATAATGATTCTCATAAAATTATAAAGGTCATTTTTTCATATTATATAATTTAATTAACCATAATTTAGATTTTTTTGGGTTCTCCAGTAAAAGGCTATAAAATTACTCTGATTATAATATTGGTTTTTTATGTTAAAACTATATTTTTTTCTTATGTTATACCTATCAAGGATAATAGATCATTATAAAAAATATTTCATTAAATATATAATATATATTTCATTAAAATGATTAATTAAGTTGAAATAATTATTTTTATTATGAAAAAAATCATTAGAATCATAAATATAATCATATTTCACTTATATCTAACTAGTTTTTATTTTCATTTCTCATTAATTCGTAGGAAATGAATTAATTTTATATTTATATAAACCATAAATTTTTAAAATCTATTTAATTATATTCATGAACACTATCATAACATCTTATCATTTCATATTATATGAAATAATAAAATTTTAATAATATATTATTGTTCGGTAAAACCCGATTTGTCGAGTAACAAAATCCATCGAGGAAAGTATATCTTAGGTTTAATGCACAATAACTCGGTGTTGGATGAATTGAAATATATAAAGAAAATTTAAATTGTTTATACATAGTTGATATATTATATTACCTTATGATATTATTGATGCGTGTTATATATGCTATCAAATAAAATGTTCTTACATTATATTTTCAGGGCATCAAATTCTACCCACCTTATTTAAATTATGTGCTCACAATTTAAACTCGATGATGATGATATATTTTTTGATGCTTCCTATATTGAAGTCCCATATCATGAGAATAATTTGTAAAAAATCCTCTAGAAAAGGTATAATGTGAAGTTCAAAGGTTACATGGAATGCCACGTAACTGGGTCTCTATTTAAAAGAACATTAATGGATATTAGAGATATGTACTTCGAGAAAAAGTCAAAATATTAATTAGGAGTGATTGAGGTTATCAGTCACAAACAACTTAATTATTAATAGAATGTTAAGGTCATCAAATCCATATATCGATGTTGATTTACTAGACCATAAATCAACAAAATCTAAGGTATTAAGATAACATTTTTCTTCTAAGTCCTATTTCTAATGTTGGGTATTTATTTTACTTACCTTTAATATAAGGAAATATTTAAACTATATTGGATACAATTTAGTGTGAAAAATATAAAATATTGATTTTTCATTGATAAAATCATAATTTATCCCTTTACTCCCAGAAAATAATTAACAACAATGATTTTTTATGTTTGACGGACTAAAAGAAACTTTTAACGAATCGTAAGTCCTATAAAAGTGTGGCCAAAATAACTTTTTGTCCTTATCTATCTTCCAAAACCAATTAGGGTCATAAATTAATCTATAATCCTTAAATTTGATACTAATTTTTGATCATTAACATGTATGCATAAATTTTTTAACTAAAAACAGGGAATATTTAACTAGGAAATTACATAGGTTACTGGTTGGAATGAAAAACTTATCTTCCTTCAGTCATTGGATCACGATCCATAGGCTTTTAGTGTTTGATTGGTTGTCACTCGGCTTATAGTTTTTCCTTTTAGAAAACAAAACTAATATAATTTCCAAAATAAATATGATGGACATATTTGAAATTTTGTTAATCACTAAATAGACTTTTAACAAGAGTTTTAAATAGAAACCAAATACATAAAAACATCATCTATTTATTTCAACATAGGCAAGTCCTTTTTCTTGGATTTATCCAATCTATCATTTTTTGAATTTCTAAATATAAAAACCTTATTTTCAACCAAAAACACCTTAGGTTTTATCTATGATATTCATTTTCAAAACATTTTATAATGGTTTGTAATGAAAATGTGAATTATCCTATGAATATCCATTTGGAGTGTCAATCCAGGTACATGGTAAGACCTGTTGTCATGTACCAGGATACCATGAGTAAACCATGGAACACCTTTCTAGAGGTATTACTCCAAGTTTCATCTGTTCCAGAACCACATCTTGATGAATTATCCATACAGGTCTATATTGATATAAAGATCCAAATAATCGTTCCCTTAACAAAATTATGGGATGTTCTTTTATATGTACCCTAAAATTATACCATATAATTATGTTCTATAAACTTTGTTTTCCTTAAATATTTTTCCTTACTTTTCTACTAATCTTCCATTGAAACCAACTATAGTGAATCACCTCCAGATAACCCAGGTCAAATGTCTTTTATCAATTAAATTGAAATGATTATATGGATTTAAATCCATAGGGACGAAGAGTCTAGTAGTATTGGTAAACCATATAAATAAATGAGTATTGTATTAAAAATAAATACACTAATTACAACATAATTGTTTTCCTTATTTATAAATAAATGAATTCACAGATAACATTATTCTGATTCCTTTTTTTCTTCAATGTTTTTTGTAAGCCTTCGGGAATTGCTTTATGGGAATATGTGCCCTTTTCATGTAATGGGTTGCTTCTTCTCCTAGTCCTTTTAAGACGTTTTTTCTTTCTTCTCCAATAAAAAGGTATTCCCCTCAACCTTTTATAAAAAAAACTAAAACAAAGTCCCTATAATCAATGATTGAAATGAAATGTATCCATAGATATGTCGATTAAAAATATTATTGATGAATAATAATAATAATAAATTAAATAAATTAAATTCAGAATTATTGGACATCACATTGACTCGGAACATGATACATTTACTATCAAGAGACAGTTTAAACGTTTCCAATTTTCATAACTAATTTGTCCCATGAGAAAACTGATACTTCGAGGGGCTTGTATCAACCTGTCCCAAACCTGTAGGGCTTTATTTAGAAAAGACCCAACCTGTGTATTTCATGTCCAAATATTTCCTCATATAATATATAAACTATTTTCATTATCTAAATGAATAAATATTGAATATAAGATACAAATTTATCAATAATTCACAGTAATTCAAATAACTATAAAAGTGAACACCTTATGTAAAATGATATATAATTTAGTAAATAATAGAATCCATTGTATGAGATAATGACATTAAAGGTAATTTAAAATGAAAAATTATTACAATAAATTTATTTTTTAAAGATAATGTTATCAAAAACCACATGAAGTGAGATTTCATAGATAATCTTCAAGAAAATTCTTGAGGAGAACAATCTTTAATCATTCCAAGGTGTCACACACCTCTTTGAAACATTTTAATTCACAAGACTCATAAACGAATAAAATTAAATGAATATTTTAATATCATTAGAGTAATTATATTCATGATATATCATGTAAAATGAAATTATATACACCATAGAAAATAAAATAAGATTATAAAAATAAACAATCCACAATAGAATCCAAATGGAGATGAAATCCATTACATTGCATTTTCATTTGAGTGAACATCCATTAGAAACATCTACAATAGAATTATGTTTATTTTATTATTTCATGAGAAATATTTTCATTTTTATCATTACCTTTATTTCCCTAACACCATATTGTGTACATCTACTTAAAAAATTATGTTTACATTGAGTGTTTTGAAAAAATACAATTTTTGTGTCAAAAAAACATTGTTAGTTCAACTATGGTAAAAACGGACATTATATAACACTTAAATAATAATAATAATAATATAATATACATAAATTATAATAGTAAAATAAATAAATAAATATTGTTATGAAAAATGAATCGACGATAAAATCATGAAGACTGTAGATCGTACGTACTCATAAGTAACTTTCCCATTTATCAATGATCATTATGGAAAAAGGTGATTAACATAATATCATTCAAGAAAGACTGTTATATCATAAATAACATGTTATTTAATTATATATACCTATATATATAATTATTGTGATGTAAAATGAATCACATTGTATTGAGGAGGAAGGAGTCCACACATCCGCAACTGACGTTGTCGTTTTTTATGTGTGTAATAGGGTAATAAAGAAAATGATATGTATAGTATATTTATTGAAATTTAATTATGTTTTGAATATCATATAGAGTTTTTTATGTCAAATATATTTAATTAAGACCATATTTAATATGATACATTTATAGTGAGAATGAAACACATCACCTTGATGGTGCAGTAGTCCACACTTCGTCAAACGATGTTATAATATTAATGAAAAATGGAATATATTAAAGAGATGTGTAATAAAGGATTAAAGAATTATAAAAAATAAAAAATATCATATATATAATATATAAATGTATTTTCTTTCATAATGGCCACCATTAGTGGTGGGAAATAAAAAAATGAACAATCAATATTTCATGAGGTAGTAGTTCACCGTACATAGAAACAGTATGTTCATTACCCATTAGATTGAATTATGTGTTGGTTTAGTTATAAACATTTACATAAAATCATATTAGTATATTAAGGATACTATTTTTTATATAAACATTGAATAATGGTATTTTAGTGGATGGAGAATGGAAATTAAACTAGAGAGCCGGAGTGAAGATGTTTCCTCTTAATTAGGTAACTTCCTTTGGTTTGAACCAGAAGGATTACATGGAAGAATTACTACCCAAAAAGATGATTCTTGGTAGAGTGGAGGGATTTTAGAAATCTATATGGGCATATCTTGGAAAAAAATAAGTGGGTTGAGAGTGGTGATTAATGGGGAGAGGTGCTGTCCTTTTATGTGGAAGGAAATGGACTCACTTGGTATCTTGAAAACAAGTTAAGTGTACCCACATTTTACCTAAGAAAAGACATAGAAAACTAAAAAAAATGGACGTTTAATTGACTAATTATTGATAGAAAATGGTTTTTTAACATGTGGATTGGTCATTTGTGCCCCTAAATTAATGGTTTAGTCCTTTATTAAGCTTAATTTTACCATAATAATTGTAATTAATTTTAATTAATTTTCAATTATATTTTTGGTCAAGAAAATGAAAATGATATAAATTTTTAATTATTCTAATTCCAAATATAGAATCCATTTTTTCAAATTCTAGTAATATAAATGGTATAAATTTATTTAAATTTAATGTCACGGGTGGGTCGACAATGCACGCTTTTAATGTAAAAACATCCCAATTATTGCTATGTTTTATAATGAATTTCAAAATGGAATTTACTAAAATGAAAAAAATTGCTTTAAGATATAAAAATTTTATCTAATTAATCTTCATAACAAATCGAAATCATATTTTAACATTAAAATTAAATTAGTTGAAAACCCTTTTTTGAACGAAAATACATTATTTTTAACTATTCGTTAAAAAATGAAATGTTTTATAAAAATATAAAAAATTCACCATAGACTAATTTTTTAGTTTCTAAATCAAATATAAAGTTATGTTTTAAAATATTTATTAATTTATATTTCTAAATTCAGAATTAAAATGGGTTCCCCATTAAAAGGCTTTAAAATTTCTTTTTTAAAATATAGGTTTTTTGTGTTTAATAGAGTTTGTTTGCCTTTAATAATATTTGTTTTTATATCCAATTGGTTCCTATTCTCATTTCACATTAATTGTTAACCAATAAATTGATTTTATATTAATATAAAAGATAAATTTCCATAAAATAGTTTATACTATTCATAACTAATACCAAAACTGATAGGTTATATCATATTATATTAAATCATAATATTTAAATAATACATTATTATTCGGTAATTCCCTTTCATTCATGTAACGCAAGACAACGAGGAATGTATCTTTTGTGTGTAACACAAACTAACTATATGTTTCATGCATTTTAATATATCGAATCTATTTTTATTCGTAAATATATAATATAGTCTTGGGATATTATAATCTCTTATGCTTTTGGGATCACATATCATACACGCTATTGAATACAAGGTAATAACTTTGGATTTTCAATGTGTCACAATGATGATAACGTTGTGTTGGATGATGATGGAGGTCTAAGATGGCTACCCTAGTGAAGTAAGGATACAATTTGTTGTTAAGGGAATTATAAACAGGAATGAATCATAGAGGTTGTCTGGAGACATAGTTCATAATTTGTAGGAATAGGAAGCAGGTCAGCAAGTGCCTGGGATAGATCAATTGGGCACAATCCATGTTTTAATGCGATTTAATGCATATTAGGCTTACATTATATATAATGAATTCCCTTAACCCTATTAAAATAGTTCTTTCATGGTTTAAAAATATAGAAATAATGGGATTCTCTCATACCTATTTAAAAAATGAGAATTTGAAAAAAAAAGAAAAAAAGAAAAAAATTAAAAAAATCATCCACTACCATAATAGATAAAAATTTTATGCTAAAGGGATCATATCCTGAAAAAATTATTTTACAAAATATTAAATATAAAAGAATATATATTAGAATTTAATTTTGAAAAATTATTAAAAAATTAATTTTTAATATGATCTATATTATGAACCAAGGAAAATAAATTTTTAGAAAGAATTGAAAAGAAGATTAATAATTTTTATAAAAAATCTTATAATTTCCAAAACTCAGAATATAACATTAAAATTATACAGTTATAGTTTAATTTAATAAAATGTAATAAAATAGTAAAATGTTTAAATATAAAACAGAAAAGTTCATAAAATAAAAAAATATATCCCTCCCCATTTGAGAATTAATTCACTGATGAGATTAATGTTTTTTAAAATGTATTCAATAGAGAATGTAAAATAAAAAATAATGAAGAACCATTTTAGATGAACATCAAGGTTATATATAAATATTTTCTTAGAATTAACGATCTAGGCTCCCCCTCACTTAGAGCATATAACATTAATCTCGTGGTGAAAAGAGTTGGTAAATCAATTTAAGTTGTAAAAAATTACTTTTTAAAAAAGAATCCACTATTTGATAGATCAACGTGGTTTAATGGAATAGTCCTATAAGATATCAAAACAAGTGTCTCTTAGTTTCCAGGTTTTGTGTTAGGTAATGTGAACTAATAATAACTTAGTAGGCGAAACATTTTTGGGTCCACTAAGGTTATCAAAATGTGATTTGGGAAACCAAAATTGTTTTCAATAATATTTTTATTAGATATTTGATTATAATTTAGAATTATTTTTTCTCTAAACAATCATGAATTTTGAAAATTACATTTATAGATTACATGACCATATTTATAAAAATAACTATACAATTTTTTAGAAGTTCCACTAAAAAATTAATTTTGGGGATAAGTTGAATTATTATACGAAAAACCAATGAATTAGAATTCATTTTAATTAATTAAGACACAAGGATCATATTTTGATATTTTTCATGTTGGGAGAATCATTAAAGATTGATTTTAAGATAATTTATTTCACACTTGAATAATTCAGTATTGGTTTGATATTATAGTTTTAATATCAATTCATCATTATCCCTTAAATGAAGGACCTTTTCATTACAAATATTATTTTTCTCATTAATAACCCATATTTATTTCTCTTAAAGATTTTCACAATTAGAAATAAATTTTTAACAAAAATTATCAATTTCATTTTCTAAATATGCGGAGAAACCCGAAGAGATTTTAGACATGAGTTGCTGGATGAGGATGAGTTTATGGAATCATCACTGGAACTACTAGTTGAGACTCTTAGAGACATATTCCCATTCATCATATATTTAATCATTTGGTTCAATGGAAAATATAGCTTGATGTTATCAGAGAGGGTAACTTTTGAAACCTCAAATTAATCTTTCATTTTCATATATTGATCAGTATTTTCATCCTGATCAATTTAGAATAGTTTTCATTGATGTTATTGAATTCAATGGTCTGTTCTAGATCCTTATCTACCATGACTTCTTTTATTTCATGATAATATAGTTCTAAAATCTTCAAAATTTTAGGAAATTCTCTTCATAATGAAATACTATTGAACTCCATGCTAATACCACATTATCATATGAATGAAACCCATCCATTTTCTATTAATATCAGTCATATTTTATTAAATAATATTCATATTTCTCAAAAAAAATAATTTCTACTAATTTATAAGTAGATAATCTTAGATTGTTATTATTTAAATATATACACATACAATCATCATATTTTATATAAATTTTCAATTATTCAACAACTTGTTTGAACAATATAAAAAATAAGGATTATATGGATTTAAAGTATTATAATAGTAATTTAAATTATAGGAATTCACATATCAAAAATCATTAAATTTTTGAAATGATATCAATAAAGAAGATAATAATGTAAAGTTATATAATATGGAACTTTATCACTTGATAGTTCACGTCAGCAAAGTTCATCAATGTAAAATAAGTCATCAGAGGTCTCCCTGAAGAACAAATACATAAAAAATGTGGTTTTTTATGTATAAATCACAAATTATGTATTTTTAATTTTCATTCATCGAAATTTTTTAACTATGAATGCTATTATTTTATATTATAATACAAAATTAATATAATAATCTCAATATTAGATCACCATTGGTTGAAAAACATTTAGTAGTGTTTTTTTATTTTAATACACAATTATATTATGGTATTTCAAAATGACTGGGTTATGAATCCAAACAAATATTGAGATTGAAGATGTACTTATTATTTTTCCATTCCTTCAGAATTAGAAATCACAAAAAACATCTTAAAAATATGATTACTGAATTTTTATGTCTTAGGTATTTTAGTACTTTTTTAGGAAAAAATATATTTTACCTGACATAAAATTAATTATAATGTGTTACAAATGGTAAATTCTTATTCGTCATTACAATCCATCAGATCAAGGATGTGTCTGATTAACTAGACTAACCACAATCCTGAGTAGTGTACTGAATTATGAATTGTCTCTTGTACTAAAAATATTCACGACCATTATACTGATACTAGAACCGAAATATCAGATGAATACTTATAAAGTTCATCATTCTGAGAAATGATATAGATGTTCCTCAGAGCAACCTATGTTAAATATATAATATATATACTTTTTTCACTCATAAGGAATAAATGTTATCTTAGTAATGGTTCTAAAAATATTGTATTAGTCTTTCATTTATTCCAGATCACGATGAGTTATCATGTTCTTGAGGTTCAAGGCCATTACAACAATCATAAAAATATTATTTTTGGACCTTCACCTATAAATAGCCAGTATTTGAAGAGTTTAAATCTCGTGAATTTTAAAAATCAAGTATTATAAGGTTTTCTCTGCATGAACATCTCAATATTAGTCATTGTAATACTTTATAGAGTTATCATTCAAGGGAATCCTTGTGTGTGTGTTTTCCTTTAGAATATTTTTATTTATTTTTTATTACGATTGAGGTATTATAGGGATAAGAAGGTGGTGAATCCAATCCAACAGATTTAGGGAATCTCGGGCTATGAATATAGGTTTTTATAATCATAATGGGTAAATTTTAGGATAGGAAAAAGATCTTATTCTGATCATCATTTTGAGATATTTCCCAGTAAGGAAATATAGTCATTATAGAATGTTTAAAAATATGGATATATTTATTTAGGTTTGATCACAACCTTTACTATTATAGTTAAAAGATTAAATTATTTTAATATATATTAGAAGTCATTTTCATGTTATATGATTTTTAATTTCTTGTTTTTACAGTAATTTATTTTGCTGAGAATATTATAATAAATATGTTATACATTTCTTACTTAGAATTTGTTTTATTATGATATTTGTAATAATGATAAAATCATAACCTGATATAATTGTATCATTTGTGATACTGATTCTAATAGACCTATCTTTGGATGAAGTCTACTTTTGGTTATTTTAAATTAATAGGTATTGTGTTTTGTTTAGTTTAATTTTTTTTAAATTAGAATTCACCCCTAATAAGAGTAACCATCTCAACTACTCTTTCGATACATCAATTTGTACCAGATCTAGGTTTATACTATTAAAACATGATTATTTTTAAAACATCTATCTAATAAAAGTTTATCATGTTATGTTATAATCTATTTATATAATTTTTTTTGAAAGAATTACGTTTTAGTAGAAAAATAGTTTATATTTATGATAATATAGATGCTATGAATATTGGATCCCTTGATAATATATATCCTAGATGACCACTTTTTTTGGAGGAAATGACATTGTGTATTGCAGAGATTGAATAAAAACTCTTAAAATCAACACTGGAGTTGATAATTTCTTAATGCTAACTTGAATGCACATGATTCCTGATAAGAATGTTTATGATTTTACTAATTATTAGTAGTTAGAGAATTCATTGAACTACAATGTTAATAATAAGTTATTATGGTATTTGATAAGGAATATCTATAGTCATATTTTTTCTTGTAACACTTCAACTAGTAATTTGATTAAATTGGATGAAACATATTTCCATACATACAAATTAATTGAAACAATAAGAGCTATGAATAAAGATGATTACCAAGTATTCATTATTCTATACGATGATATAATTAAAAATATGAAACAATGGTTTAGGAAAATTATTAATAGCTTGCATTATATTAGTGAAAACTTTCATTATGATTATAAATTGGTTGAAAATATTATTGATATAATTTAAAATCAGTGAGTATCTAAAAGAACTATTATATATGATAGAAAAAAGATTACCAATATAACTATTGATGATATTATTAGAACCCCCATTAAATATTAAGGTAGATTAAAGTGATATGATGAAAATACTAAAAAATGGTGGAATTTCTTTTAAAACAACATAATATATTCATACTATTGTTTAGTCAGCAGGGAATGTAGTAAAGTCCTCAAACAGAATAATTTTTTTGTTGAATCAGATTATACTTCATCTGAGAATTAAAAAAATGAGTTGTCTAATTTTTTAGAGGGATGTGAAAGAGTGTGGGAAATAAATATTTTCAATATAGATAATAAATTACAAGGATAAAAATGATATAAAATATACAGAAGTTACTTGTTACGTATACTAGAAGGCATGACATATCCCACCTAATTTTTGTAAGCACAAAATAAAAGATGATATATAAAGTCATTTAGAAATAAATACTAAGAATTATATTTAGTAAAAAATAAATAAAATTAAAAAATATTATGACACCTGGATTACAAATGGTGGAGACTCTTCAGAAAATTATTTTGATAATTAATTTTCTTGATAAAGGAACATTGGTCTCTTTGAAAATGTAACTATGGTAAATCAATTTATAATGGAGAAGTTACACACTATGGAATATCATAATAATAATTCTATAAATGGAAAAAATCATTATAATAAAAAATATACATCAACTGATGAATAATATTCCGCTTCTGAATTGGATAATAAATTACCTAGTTAGGAAGATGTATTTAGATTTTTAAAATTACTTGAAAATTAAAATATTAAATTATGTTAAAAACCTGATAATTTCAAAGAAAAACTTGTCACAGAATATTCAAGTATAAATATTTTAACTAATTAAATATTATATCTTTCTAAATATCATGATAATAATATTTCTGAAAAAAAGAGTATTTTTTAAGGAATGTAAAATATATTTCTATAAGAAAAATGATTTATAATTAAAAATTAGTTATAAAACTAATAGTGATAATGATAAAGACCTAGTTTATAGACTATAATATAACATTTATATTTTGAATATTTTTTTCCATGTTTAAAAATGGTAAATAAAATGTTTGAAAAAATAGATTACAATCTTTATAACATCAAGAATGTTATTTTTTTCAAGGAAATGAAATTTCTTGAAAAATGATGTTTGGAAATTTTCGGATTCCTAAAATTTTATTTCCTGATAATATATTAACCAAGAAGGTTAGGGTTTTTAAAAACTAATTTTTTTTTATTTAGGAAAAGAGGGATTATAGAAACAATAAAACTTTTTGGTACATGGATAGTGTTTGATCTAGACACTTGACTGGTTAGAGTGATATCTTTAAGATGATTATCAATATTAATGGTGGTAAATAATATTCATAGAACTAGTAAAAATTAATTAATTTTTATAAGAAACAACATCCTCCTTAGAAAAGAATTAATTTAAAATAATTTTTTATAGGAAATAATCATAACCTTATAAACATAAATGAATTATACGATAAGTGTTACCTTGTGAACTTTAGGTATGATAAATGTATTATACCTAGTTCCAATGATGAATTTATTATTTCTTCCAATCAGAATTAGAATGTTCATATAATATATATATAATACCATAAAAGACAATACCCACATTAACATAGTTTAATGAAAGATCAGTTATGGTTATGAAATAGAAGAGATGTTATAACCATAAAAAAATTTCTACATTGAATTAGAAGGGACTTGTAAATGATCTATAAGAACTAAGATTTGATACTTCAATTTTTTGGTCCTTGTTATTATGAAAATCAACATAAGTCATGTTTTAAATCTATTAGTGATGACTCAAATTATGATGCTTTATAGTTAGTGATCGTGGACTTGTTTTTTCTCACAGAAAAAGAATGTATTGGTGGAAAATAAAAGGTATATGTATTAGTTGATAATTACACTAGATACATTTTCATCTATTTGATAAAAAGTAAATATAACACCTTGAATAATTTTAAATTTTTTATCTATATATAAAAATGAGAAAAACCTCCCTTTTATCACTATTTATGGTGACCACAGTGATGAATTTAAGTGTTCTAATTTTGAGACATTTTGTCTTATGAAATTTATAGATCCTAAATTTTCAGTACATATAAATCCCCATAAAAATGGTGTATTTAAATAAAGGAATATATTTCATTTGGATATTACTAGATCCATTATTATTGAAAACTCAATTACAATATTTTGGGCTACAGAAATTATTACTACCATATATACTATAAATCGGGTTTCAGTTAGACCTTTTATTAGAAAAACTATGTAAGAGTTGTGGATAAGGAAGCATCTAAAGATTTCATACCTAGAATTATTTGTATGAAAAATATTCATCCTGAATACAAAAGATAACTTACATAATTTTTCACAAACATATGATAAAGGAATATTTTTATGTTATTCCACTAGAAGTATGGCGTATAGTGTTTTTTTATAAAATATTTTACACTTAGAGATCCATTACATGTTATGTATGATGAAACTGATCCATTTTTATTCAAATAACTTCTATCTACATCTTCATATGTTATTTTAAAAACCTATTTTAAACCATTTTTAGAGAGTTCTTCTAATACAAACATAACCCAAGAATATGTTTATGATGTTTTTTTCATAAATATTATATATCTATTGGTGAATAACAAAATTTTAAAAAACCTATAATCCAATTGTTTATTATTAATCATTATAGTGAAGGTGTCATTAGTTATGTAGATCAACCATTTATCACTAGAAGTTATTTGATTTATAAAATTTACCATCTATATTTCATATCACTATTTGAACCTAAGGATAACAATGATTTATTAGGTGATGAATATTGGTTAAATGAAATGAAATATGAACAAATTGAGTTTGAAAGAAACCATGTCAGAAATTTAGTTGAAAAAATTAATAAAATGTATATAATTGGAGTAAAAAGGGTTTCTGAAACATATGTTATGAAAATGGAATAATATTTAGAAATAAACCTAGTATTATCTATAAGGTATATATTAAATAATATGGAATTGATTATAAAGAAACCTATACCCAGGTATCTAGATATGAATCTATTTCAATACTTCTAAACTTTGCAGCATTCTTTAATTTCAAAATCATGCAAATCGATGTGCAGTTTCATTTTATAAATATATAAGTTTGGGAGGATGTTTATGATGAACAACCCCATGTATTTAATAAAAATATCTAGAACATGATTACAATCCTACCGTAGAAATTTATGGACTTAAAATCCCTTATAGCTTGGTATGATAGGCCAACATGTTTTTTGTTACAAAAAATTTCATAAGGGATCCAAAAATCAAAATATTGTTATAATATATTTAAATAAAAATATTATGATTTTAGAAATATTTTTTATGACATTATATTTTGTTCAATTGAAGAATACATAAAATATCCCTTCTCAATGTTTATGATGTCTCTGTTTTAAATTAGTATGATGGGTGAGGTAACATATTTTTTTTTTAAAATTTCACAAAAAAATATAAGGTACTTTTATATCTCAACATGAGTATATAAAATATTTACTTAGTAAATTGGACTATGGAAAAACTAAATGTATTATTACTCCCATTGTTACAATCAATACTTTAGATATTGGTGAGGTTGGGAAACCATTTGATCATAAACATTTTAGAGTTATGAATGGAAGATTACATCACATAATAGCCATCCATCTGGATCAAATGTTTTCTGTATTATTATGTGCTAGATATCAAGACAATAATAAATAATCCAATTTAAATTTCTTTTTATGAATCGTTAATTTTCTTAAGGGAACTATGGATTTAATCATATTCAATTCTTCTAGAAAAAATTTCAAACAGAGAAGTTGTTGGCATGCTAAATTAGGTAAATGTAGAATGGATAGAAAAAGTAAATTCTGAAAATTCCTTTTATTAGTTGAATCATTAGTTTCATTTATTATGAGAGAAAAAACCCTTTATTAATTTACACTCCAAAAGATGAATTTTAGTACTTGGAAGTGGTTGTGTGCAAGTGTTGTGGACGCAATACACACTCACAGATTGTAGCATGAGATTAACTAAAATTGAAATATTTTGTGTCAAAACAAGTTCTATTTCATTAAATAAAACCCACCACATCACCCACATTATAAAAACAAATATATAAGACCTTATTTTCATTGGCATTGGACACTTAATGAGATATAATTTCATAATTCATCAGAATGTAATAACAAGTTGTTGATATTTTTTTAAACCCCTTAGTTCTGATAGATTTGAATATATCAAACAGAAGCTATGGATGATCCATATTTAGTGATTATTCATTCATACTTATTTTTTAACCAATATCCTTATATTAATGGAATACTTTTTCTAGTGGGAATATATATGTTTATTTTTTTAATAATTTTTTATTCCTATTTTTTTAAAAGTAATTATCATAATTTCTTTTTTGAAATAGAATTTTTTTATAAAATATTTACAAAATAAAAATTTGTAAATAAAGTATGGAAATTATTTTTTATTATAAATTAATAATAAGTATTTTTTAAAACTATCATAATATATCATTGAAAAAAAAATTCTATGACAAAATTTTTAATACTGGCGAAACATTCTACTATAAAAACTGGTCTTCTATTATATTATGTTTTACACTAATCAATTACTTTTGTTTATAATGTTTTTGATTAAATATTCTAATAGTTTTATTAATTTTATATGACTTTCTAAATTTCATGAAGTATTTCAAATCATAATTATTCTAAATGTAATTGAAAACTAAAAAACATTGAGATCTCAAATAATTTTTTTAAAAAAATCATTGTATGATTAAATATCGGTTGACGGATCAGTTATGGTTTAATGAAAACTATTGAAAGTATTGTAGAATATAAAGCATTGTTTTCTCATTTTGGTATAATGTTTGGTAACCCGATTGACCCATATTAGTTATAAAAGTTTTTATCATGATATCATTGACCCCATAAATCCATCTATCTTATTCTGTTTCCTTTCATTTGGCCTCTGGCTTAGTTTTCATCACAATGGAATCCAAAGAATATTATGTGAAATTGTATGTTTATGGAAAAAGAATAATTGAAAGGTATTTCATTGATAAATAATATACTATTCTTAAAAGAATAATCTATTTATATGGTTTAGAGGGTGTTTGTTTATAAAATCTAGTTAATTATTTGGATATGTATTGTTCTGAAGTAGTTAGATAGTTTTTTTGGCTCTGTTTACGTAGTTAAAGAAGAAGGTAAGGATAAAGTCTCTTTTTCCATGTCTGTGAAGAGGTATAATATTATTTTTATAGAGTAGAAGACATGGGGGTAATTAATTCTAATGGTGAGTCATTTTTACCATCTCATAAGTAACAAGACATTCTTAAAACTTTTGAGTATAATACTATTGTAGATTATTTGTTTCCATGATATGAGAATGTAATTAATGTTTTGTATCTATCACCAGATAAAAGAGAAATATAATTGCATAAGTAAGGTTTTCTAATCCATAGGATGTGTGAAAAGGATACATTAATAGTTTCTAGTGTCCTTTTTCTAGATTAGTTTTTCAATTTGAGAAAAATAGACTTGGTGAAATATATTCTCATTTTGGCGGACAATACTAAACGTGCTTTGATAAATTTTCTGTAATATCCAAAACATCATGGAGGTGTGTGCTGGACGAATTTTTGGTTTAAAGCCACTATGTTGGATAGTGGAATGTTTATCTGGTGAATAAGGATCCCCATGAATTTTCTAGTGGTTTAAGACATGAAAGGAAGTAAAACTAAGCCAAATTGTTTCTGGTGCATAGTTGCTACATGGTTATGTAAATCGTGTGTTTTTTCCAGAATGAAAAACCATTTACAATGGAATTAAAACCAGTTGGACGATGGTTATTCAAATTCTGTGGATCTCTCCAGATAACTATGTGACCTCACTCCCCTTGTATAATTTATTGTGCACAGTTTTTTTCACGGTTTGGGAAATAATGCGGGTAAGCCCTATGGACCATTAAATGTTGTTAAATCTATATTTTTTTTTCTATTACAAGATTCAAGACCCCACCAAATTTATTCCATATTTATTCCCCTATAACCACTACATAATAACTAAATTGACTAGAGCTTCCAAAGGGTGGTTCTCCTTCAGTTATTGCTTGTTTGTAGCATCATTGGTTGCAAATCGATGATCTCGGTGAGTCTAATCCCTCTCCTATATATCTTTCTAGATTAGGCATTGTATTTTGAGTTATCATCTTCTAAATCCCTAAAACAGTTTTTTTTTGTGGAATCTAGACCAAGGACTCATTTGAAACTTGAATATAGATCTAAGTCTACAATTAATAGTGATTTCAACTTTGGATTCCAAATACGTGGTCTAACAGTTATATATCATTGTTTTGTTATAGATCTGTGTATGTTTGTTGATACATTGCCTCCAACTTGTAGTGCATTAGTTACATTGAGTATGATTTGGTAAACTGGTTGGTTTATTGATTATTTTGACCCATCACTGTGCCAATGGGTTTCGTTGAGGATGATTAGAATGATTTAGGGTCACCCATGCAGTGTGCTGACATTTCCAACCCTAGTAATTTGTAATGTATACTATAGGGTTGACATGATATAATATAGATCCCATGTGAATATGTTGAATACGTTTAGTTGAGTTGGAAATAGAATATTGATAGTTGTTGCTAGGTATTAATAATGTCATAAGTGGTTGTTTTGCGTGTCTTGAAAAATATTTAATTGGGTTTATTTAGATTTAGTAATATAGTCTATGAAATATGTTAAATGTCAAAAAGGATTAGTGTATATGAATTTATGAAAATGTTAAATTGGAAATGTCTTGGGAATTCTAGAATATAGAAATGGGGCTTCATAAGGAAATTTGAGATTTGGTTGAATGGGTAATTACATGGAATTTATAGAATATACATAATTGGTTGCATGGAATAAAGTGGTTGGGCCACATGACTTATGAATTGTACTTGAAATGCATAAGTGGGTAACTGCTTGGGAATTGACAAATGTGAAAAGTGGGATAATGTATGGTAATTGATAATTATTGGCTAATGTGTAGGGATTGATTAATATAATTAATGGGTTAAGGAATGAGAATGTAATATGAGAAAATGGTTGATGTGATGTAAATGTTAAATGGGTAGTTTTATGACATAAATATACCATGATGATGTTTATAGATTAATATTTATATTTTAATTCATTGTGTATGGATTTCGATATGGTATATGTGGTAAATCGACGAATAATAATGTGCACATGTATTTATAGTGGGGGGTGTTGACTATGGTTTTATGTCCACATGTTTAATTAGAAAACTTCGTTAAACTCCACCCCACAATGCATGGGTTAGGGAAGGAGATGGAGATCTATTACCCTAATTACTACATTCCACACACATTAAGTCTTCTAGTAGTGGATAATGTATTACCATGATTTATTTTTCCACTGTGATATATAAAATTTATTTATTCCCATATACATAGTGATTTATTTCATTAAACCTAGGTTTAAATGATGTATATGCGTAACATATGAACAATTTGATGAAAATGGATTTAGTAATGAATATGGAATAAATGATGGTAATTTTAGAAATGATAGATAGTGTTATATTAATGATGTTTCACTAATAGATTATGAGTTTTCCTTTATCCATGTTAATTTATATATTATTTGAATGCACTATATGTTGGAATGGGTATTTTGTAAACACTATTGGTGGTTTCTTACTGAGTGGTACTGACACCCTGCTCGGGCTGTCGTCAGGCACCAAAGAAGATATCACTATTGTAGGATAAAAAAGTGAAAGGGAACTATTCTAGGTAGTTTAATGGGCTTGGTAAAAACATGATTGAGAATCCAGAAATGCCTTTAGGATCCACTTGGGTGTTCCACTATTATCTTTACTTTGGGTTTTAGTCTACATTATCATCGGTTAGGATGACAAGAAAATTTTTACTTTTGTCTATGGTTTGTACCATGTTTGTGGAATAATTTGTTAAACTTGTTTATTGGATATTTCATATTGTTTCATCCATTCATATTGTTATGTATTGTGTCTTACTTGGGTAAAGATGGTACGACCTCTACAAATGGAATATTAGAACCTCACCACAAGACAAAAACCCATATCGTTTGGGGAGGTGCACATGGGGACATGTGATGAGCTAGCTCAGGACACTGGTTTAGTAGATCCTTGGTCAGTAATGTTATAAAATTGAATAATAAAAGTTTTTTTCTATGGTCTTGTTACATGGGATGGTAGACAAGAGGTAAGGATGTTTTGGGCCATTCTAACGATCTCCTTCTTGGGAGTATCTAACTCATGTAAGGGAGAATGACCTTTTCACCCAGGTTGCAATTTTTTTTCATCATATGTGTTGTTATAGTTGAATGATATTTCACCATTGGGTCATGCAAATGTAATGTGATGTGACTATTTTATGATATTTTTTCCACAGTTTAAATTTCATTAGGTTGTGTTTTAATGCATCATTTTAGTCACCAAAGGATATAGTAGGCATTCAACATGACAGGCACACACCAGATGGTTGTATTTGGAATAATGAGTAGAATGAAATTCACTTCCTTGGTAATTTTAAGAAAATGTTCACTAATAAATATCATGATAATGTTCTAACAAAAAAAATTAAAGAATTATAAAATAATTATATCTAAATAAAGGTGTAATTATGTTAAAATAAGAATTGTAACAGGTTCTGAAATGGAAAATGTAAAAAAGAGAAAATAACTGTGTTTTAAAAGCGTAAATGGTCTAAATAGGTGTTTGATGAAGGACTTGTGATTGATTAAATTAGTTTACTCCATGATGGCCATGACTGTTGATCATTTATTGAAGGTTCTATTGATGAGTTTTTTTGGAATTAAGGTCGTTAATAAGCTTGAGTATTTAGAAATGGAGGGTGAAAGTGAGTTTAAAAAGTGAATTCTTGAGATAAAATAATAGAGAAGTTAACATTAAAAATAATGTATGATGATGGAACTTTTGAGAAAACCAAGCATTGGTTAATCCTTGTATTGTGGATCTGAATATTTATTGGAATGGTTCTGGGTAGTGAGAGTAACCTAGTTTAATACATTGGATTTGGATTGTGAAGCCATGTTGGGTTATGACATGGAATAAGGGATGTGCTTAGAGAACCCTCATATGGGATATGACCTATGGGTCATGAGGCATTGCTTGATATTGAAAATATGTAAACAATTATGGGTTGTGATC
This sequence comes from Viscum album, assembly GCA_963277665.1. Classification (NCBI taxonomy): domain Eukaryota; kingdom Viridiplantae; phylum Streptophyta; class Magnoliopsida; order Santalales; family Viscaceae; genus Viscum; species Viscum album. The sequence continues at coordinate 1,082,193,990 of OY728131.1, read as the reverse complement.
ATATTTACTACATGTTTCACCTTAATAATGATACCTATATTTTAAGGACATTGTTCCTATGGACCTATTCAGCTGTATTTTGAATCCTAGAAAGGGTGTTTGAGTCATATTAGGGATGTATGTGTATGATTTTCCATGGTGTGGGACCTAGAGTAAATAGGTTCATGGGGTGAGGGACACAGTGTGTAACAGAACTGGGATGATAGTGTCATTCCCACCCCTATTTTGATATAACATTATGTGTATGGTTTGGAGAGCAGACCAATGGATTTTATTTTTTTACATTTGTTTTTGGATTGCATATCACCGACATTCATGGTGACATCTGAGAGAGATCCAGGGTGGTGTTGTGGGAGGAACTAAACGGGTTCTATCCAAAGGCCCAACCCTGGGTGGTGGGAGGGGACTTCAACATCATCATGAAACAAGAATAGAGTAAGGGGTGGGGGGAATTCGTGAGGAGGGAAGCTCATCCTTCATGCAGTGTATGGCTGGGAAAGGGTTATCAGACCTAGGGTTTTCAGGTGATCCTTTCAACTGGTGGAACAATAGAAGGGGCAGAAGCCGATGTTGGAGTAGGCTGGACCGTTTCTTTTCCAACATTCACGCCAGTTCCAAGTATCTGAATGTGAAGGTAAATCACCTAACTCGAAGTATTTCAGACCATTCTCTAATCCAGCTATCTCTCTGCAAGACAGATGCAGCGAAGGGGAGTTTCAAGTTCACCATCCAGTGGGTGTCTGATCCAGAATATCATCACGTGGTTGGGAGGGTCTGGAACAAGGCTCCCTAGTGCCATGCATGGGAGGTTATCCACTTAAAGTTGAGGCGCTTAAAGCCGAAACTTCTAGCATAGTCAAGGTCCCATCCCTCCCGAGTCCAAGAGCTGGCGGATATGCAATAGGACATCCAAAGCCTGGAGGTCAGGCTTGTGGTTAGTTGTGATGACGGGCTGTATGCTGAATTTGCAGAGTTAAAGAGCTCGATACAGGAGTTGGTGCTCGCTCAGGAGAGACATGCGATGGATCAGTCCAGGGTCAAATGTCTGAGGGAAGGGGATAAGAACACTTCATTTTTTTCACGCATGCATTAGGGAGAGGAGGCAGGTTGTGAATCCCAATCATGCAATGGAGGATGGATCCTTTTCAGAGGATGTGGAGGTGGTCGGGGGAAGGGCGTGCGATTTCTTTAAAGACCTACTTGCAGGCACAAGTGCAAACATGCAGGGAGGATACCTGTCTGGGATTTCTATACTTTGGGAGGTAATCCTGAATATGGTCTCTGCAAAGGATAATGTCGTGTTGGAAAACATTCCAGAAGAAGGGGAGGTGCACGCAGCGATGTCGAACCTGAACCCGGACAACGCTTGATGGCCAAATGGATTTCCAGGATCCTTCTACAGGGGCTCCTGGGAGGTGGTGAAATGTGATCTTATAGATGCCATAAAGGACTTCTTCCGAGGGGGTGCCTTCCTCGTATTGCTTCCGCGACCACTATGGTTCTTCTATCGAAGAGAAAAGATCATTCCTCTCTATCCCACTACCGACCCGTGAGCATGTGAAGTATCCCCTATAAGGTCCTGGAGAATATTATCAATAGGAGGACGTCCATCTTCCTTCCCCAGTGGATTGCACTAGAGCAACACGGCTTTGTCAAGGGTCGATCGATCCCGGGAGCTGTGGCTATGTCACAGGAGATACTGAGAGACTTGAACACCCCTTCTCGTGGTTATAACATGGTTATAAAACTATAAATGAACAAGGATTATGATAGGATGGAATGGGGTTTCATGAACAGAGTACTTGTAAATATGGGAGTCTCTCGATGGGCCTGCGACATCATCTTCAGGTGTGTGAGTTCAACATTGTTGTCTGTGTCATTTATGGGGAGAACCTATGGCTTTTTTAAAACCATTTGTGGTCATCGCCATGGCGACCCACTTTCCCTGAGCTTATTCATAACCATGCAAGATACACTGAGTCAGATGATCAATAAGGGTGTCTGCGAAGGGGCCATTCTGCCTTACCGTAAGAAGTTTGTCTTCACCCTTGTATCACATTTGATGTTCGCTGACGACGAGATTGTCCTCATGAATGATGGGCAGACGTCCCTTCGAGAGATGAATAGAATCCTTGAGGAATACTGCTTCTGGAGTGGAAAAATCATTAACAGGGAGAAGAGTAGCTTTTTTATTCCTTCTTCTTGCAACTCGAACAGGGCTGCCAGGATGGGAAGCCTGCTGGGAATGGGGAGAGGATCCTTTCCCATGGAGTACCTCGGTACCCCTATCTCGGTAGGTTGGCTGAGGATCAGGGACTTCGACAGGGCGGTGAATAGGATCTCGGATATCATTTTGAATTGGGAAACCCATTTCATGTCGTTCGGAGGTCGGATCACCCTGGTGAATAGTGTACTATCTGCGATCCCGGTGCATGCTCTAGCCTCATCGTGCGTGCCGAAGGGGGTTATCAGGGTCAATGATAGGATTCTTGCGCACTTCATCTAGGATGCTGTAGGAGAGGGAAAGAGGTAGTGGGTGTCATGGGACAAGATGGCCCATCCCATGAGTGAAGGGGGAATCAATGTTAAGAGTATGGTGAACACGATCCACTGCATGCATGCAAAGCTTGCATGGGAGACCATTGAGGATCGAACCTTGTGGGGGATGCAGATGTCTCAGAGATATAAGGCTGATAAATTTCATGGAACTGCAAGGGGATCAGTGTTATAGTCCTCAGTGTTTAACATTATACAATCTCTTTTACTGCTATCGTAATGGATTATTGGGGAAGGCAGCATCCACTTTTGGCAACACAACTAGGCGAGCGAAGTGCTGGGATACCCAGGATGCCCGGCCCCGACCATCTCTTTCAGGGAGGGAAGTATGTACCCCCTATTCTTTAAATCAGTTCTTGATGCCCCACATCAAGGAGCGCACCTCAGGGGCAACTTGAACAGTGGCATAGTATGACCTGGTGTAAAAAGATACCTGCAAAACTAAATTTCCTCACTTGGAGGATCCGGAAGAAAGCAATTCCCTCCGATGATCACATAAAACAGATTGGTATCAGTCTGACGTCATGCTGCCAGTGCTGCGGGAATAGAAGCGAGGAGAGCATGAACCATATTTTTTTCGATGGAGAATGGGCTCGGCATGTTTGGAGGATCTTCGGCTCCTTTACAGGTTTCCTCCCTCGAGAGGGAAATGCGGAGACTGTTATGTAACACTGGTTTCAGGAGGGTTGCGGGACAGAGGAGGAGATGAAGGTGCGAGCTGTCATTTTCAACACGGCCTAATGGTGCCTTTGGCAAGCTAGGAACCGGGTCAAATACGAGGGGATCAGTTTCTATGGTCGATCCGGGGTGGAAAATTCCGGTTGCTTGCTGATCGACCTGATTGGCACCACAGGCTTTGGGAGGGGGGTGTTCTCCCTTGGGGTGGTGAAGGATACCCATTGGAGGGGTATTCAGAATAGTGAAGAGGTGCAAGGTAGGTGGGTTCAGTGGTCTCCCCCTCAAGCTGGTCTTAAACTCAATTCTGATGGATCCTGTGTGTTGGGTGACATGCGTGGAGGAGGAGTCATTCAGGACTCCAAAGGAAGTTTGGTACTTTCCTTCACAGCGCATTGTGGCAGAAGTTCCTCGATTCAAGTGGAAGAAATGGCGGTCCTATCTGGATTCTCCTTAAGAAATAGCAGTGGCATTTCCATTGAACACATTGAAATAGACTCAATGTCCATCCATGATACTCTCTAGAATAAAGGAACCATACCATGGTACATCATCTACACGATTAGACAATGTAATGCTCTCATCAAGTAAAACGTTAGAATATCACATACGTGTGTGAGGGGAACAAAGTGGAGGACTATATGGCCTCAATTATGGTACCTGGCTCTCAGATGTTGTGGTTTACTAATGTGTCTTAGCTTATGCAAGAGGGGGTGAATCTTATCCAGGGTAATTCTCTTGGACTAAAATATTTTAGGCCCCCATAATATGGGTTTGCATTCCCTTGTATGGTCCTTATGGGCCTCATCTTTATATGAATTAAAAATTTAATGTTGGATGGAGAGAGATCAGATGGGTTTTCTAGTGCTTTTGGGTGTTTGTTGCATAGATTAGCGTTTTGTACATTGATAGTGGGACACAAATAATTTTACCTTTTGTGTGTTTGGAATCAAGAAAAAAGTGGGAAGGTTCATTCTTTGGTTATGTGACTCAGTGTGTTGTTAATCCTTGAATGTTTTTGGGGAAATCATGTGTTTCAACGTGGGAGGCTATCCCACAGATGTTTTGGACTTTTAATTGGAATCATGGGAGATTCATTAGAGGTAGAATCGATTAATAATGAGTTCCATCATGTTTTGAAAATTGAATATTTGTGAAAAGGTTCATTCATAATGGAATATGATTTTTTTATTAGATTATAAGGTTATTTCAAAGGGTTGTAGCATATGAATGCCTATCCCATCTGTTTGGGTGATGCTTTTAGGAGGCATCGAAGAAGTTTCTTGAAAAAATAGGCAAGGGTGAGTGATTCAATTTTAGACGATAAGTTATGGATGTGATTCAAGAGGTGGGGGTGGTTACACAGTTTGACGTATCTATGTGAATGGGTTGGTGGATTGATGATATGTTTAAGATACATTGGGGCCATTGGGGATGATGGATCAAGTGGCAATGTCAGGTGAGTGAGAATGGTTTTGGATAGGCTCTAGTGATTCCTAACTTGTGAGAGCTAATGTTAGTTTAAATGGGAGGTCATATGAAGATGCAACTCCACAAGGGATCTGATGTTGTCTAGATGTAGGCACGCATCGGCAAGATGAGATTTCAATCAAAATGTAAATAATGTGAGTCAAGATTAGTTAATGAAATTATATGTGAATACAAGGTGGGAATAATATATTTTTGAGTGACTATTGAATTTTATTTGTATGGTTTTCCATTGAGTATGGTTGTAAACTGCTAGGGATATGCTGAAAGATTTTGAGTGGTGTGGTTGAGGTAGTGCTGAAGGAAAATTTGGTTCATGGCTACATGGTTAATGCTCATGGATCATTGTTGTGTCTTGGTTGGGAATCATGCATAAGAAGTGGTGGTTATGTGATAATCATATGTGTGCAGCAGGAAAGCAAGAAATATTTGGAAGGTCTTGGTGTCCCATGGTAGTAAGTGATATCAATGATATATAGGATGATGGTGGTGTTCCTCAACAACTTCTTAGTGTAAATTTAGCAAAAAAAATTATACTTAACATGTCGACATCATTACCATATTTGTTGAGGATGTTTTGGAACTGCGCCAAGTGACTATAAGGTATATTGGTTGGATGAGGACACCTTGGATTTTAGAATATTGGTGTGGGTATTTTTTGAGTTGGATGGTGGGATGTACACCATCAGCGGTTATTGGGATTGGTCCTTAGGATAGACTAGGTATTGACGAACATCGGGAGAACTATTCTTGGAAGCTGGGAAGGGGCATTGGGTGATATTTTTTTCTTTTTATGGGAAGTGGTAGACAACAATTTCCTTATTTTATTGTTTGTTTTTTGACCGAGTGTGTGCTTTGGTGGTTAGAATTCCTCATGGAAAGTGATGGTAACAACGTTACTTAGGTGGGGAGTGATAAGATAGTCTTGGATGTGAGGAGGAGAATGTTGAGTTCATATAGTAGAAAAAGGATGCCCAAACAGAACATGTGATGTGCACATTGGGAATCTTATAGTGGACATGTGGTACTTTATTAGGGAGGTTGATTGATCCATGCAATGTATTTGGGTTTAATTAACTTCCTAATGAAAATTTGAGATGCCAGCATTAAAGGCATTTATGGAATGGTAAGACATGAAATCAGTTTTTGGTAGGAGGGGTTAGGTTCTATAACACCAAAAAATAGGAATAAACTAGGGTTAGTGTCTATGGGTTGAATGAGAATATCATAAAATTTGATGGAACCTTGGCTATGTGATGTAGTGTCATGAAAACTGTGAATCTATGCATTCTAGGATGAGTCAGCTAGGGAAAGTGTGCCAGTAGTGGAAGATGGGGGTTCTAGGACAAGCCAACCGAGGGTGGTCTGACATGATATGGTGAAAGAGAATGGGTTTGATGAGTTTGACCACTTATGGTATAATATGTTTAGCATAAAGTGCAATTCAAAAATAAGTTTATTATTTAGTGAAACCATGTTGATCTTATTCCACGAATAGATGGTGTAAGAATTTTTATCTATGCAATTTCAACTTTAATGTAGGAGGTTAATGCTGAGTGATGTCCATATGGATGTTTGGGCATTGTGATTAAAGAAAAAATCTACTATGATGAGAGTGTAGAGTTGAGATTCTAGTAGTATTCCTTCAATAGTGTGGGTTCCAAACAACAAAAGATACTGGAGATCACCATAATGGAAAAGTGTTCATTTGATGACATGATGAGATTTTTGGGTTAGAGGGACTCAAACAATCACAGTTCGGATTAGTTAGCTCTAATGGAGATCATTGTATCGGGTTGGATTAGTTGACTATCCCAAGGATTTTTGTTATGTTTTGATCTACGAAAATGTAATGGAACCATCAAGACACGACTAGTGGATCAACAGAATTTGGGAAATTTTTTTGGAAATATCATGTGTTTCCTTTGGGTGATATTAATTTTAGGTTACTATTAGAGTTTTGGAATCATATTAAAAGGGGCACCAATAGATTTAGATCATTATTTTCAAATATGATTAAGGTAATGGGGTAAATATTGGTTATTCCATGATGGTATAATGATATGTGAAAATTTTCCTTGTGACGTGAATTAGGAAATGATTTCAAGGCTTTGCTACAATGTTCTATTTGTTGATATATGGCTAAGGATAAGGAATTATTTGAGGCATATCCAATTTGTATTGAGGGTTTTGTTGAGAAAGACATCTGGGTAAAGAAAATGCTTTTTGTTCATAAATTAGTTTCATAAAATCAATTTTCAATAGGAATAGTGTAAAAGGGGAATGGAAAGGCCGGTCCTAGTTGTAGGATATCTTTATTTTTGAATTTTATTAATGATTCGCATTATGACTTGAGGACAAGTCATTGTATGGTGCATAAGTTGTAAGATCCGAGAAAACGTGGAGGTATGTCGTTGTTTAAATTATTGTTTTAATATATTTATTTAGTTAATGATATGTTTATTATATGTTTCATGGGCCTTTAGGGTGTTTCTAGGGTTTGGGATATAGAAGGAAAGGAATATCGGGCAAACCTGTGCGAGGCACATAGTTTACACATAGTTATGTAAACCATGCTTTCATACTAATAAAACTATGCATTCTTGGATAGCGGAATTATGCATGTATGGAACACATTTAGTCAATCTATGTGGAGATAACCAAGTAAGAATTCCAACATACTCCCCTTGGGCAGTTTCCTATGAACATTTTGTGGAAAGTTTGGAAAATCATGCCGGTATACTATGAAGCTCATTAAAAGTTGGAAAATTTAATGTTCTCAACAATAGGATTTTAGACCCCACCCAATTTATTCCTAATTTATTTTCATATAACCCAGTGGTATAATCCAAATCTATCCATGCTTTTCATGGGAGGTGATCCTCTAATTCTGGTCTATTTGGATTGTTGTTGGATTCCAATCGATGATCCGGGTCAGTCTAATCCCACTCTTATCTCTCTTTTCCAGTTTAGGGATTGTATCATGGTTTATCTAAATCTTAATCAATAAAACCATTTTTTTAAATGGAATTTAGGATTGTGCTCCTATGGGATCTCGAATATTGGACTAAGGCTTTGATGAAGAGTTTTTTCACCTTCAGATTCGAGGTAGGTGGTCTACAGGTTATATCCTAGAGTTTTGTTAGAGATTTGTGCATGTGTGTTGAGACATTGCCTCACTATTTTTGTGAATTTGTTACTTTGAAAAATATTCAGTAAAATATTTGGATAATTAATTAATAAGACCTCTCAAAATCCCCACAAGATGAATTTAGGATGAATAGAATGATTTAAGTCCATCCATGAGGTGGGAAGACATTTTAAAACCTCGTATTTGGTATTATTGATTGTAAAGTTTATGTGATCTAACATAAATCCCTTGTGAACCTATTGAAAATTCATAGTTGATTTGGAAATGGAATATTTATAGTTTTTCCAAGGTCTCAAAAATTGAATAATGGGGTTTTTGTGTGGTTTGAAAAGGGTTTAATTGGGTTAATTGTGATTGAGTCAAATAGTTTATAAAATATGTTAAATTCTTAAAAGGATTAGCTCATATGAAATGGAGAACATGATAAACTAGAAATCATTTGTGAAATTATGAATATATAAATGGGTATTTATAAAGGAATTGTTGATTATGTTTAATGGGTAAAGACATTGGAATTATCGAATACACCTATTTTGTTGTATGGAATAAGGTGGGTCTGCTGTGTGACTTAAGAATTGTACTAAAATGAAAGAGTGGTTAAATTCATGTGAATTATAAAATGTTCCAAATGGGATAATGATTTCTAATTGATGAATAATGGATAATGTGTGAGTATTATTGAATACAAATAATGGGTTAAGGCATGAGAATTGTAATTGGGCCAAATGGGTGATGTCATATAAATGGTAGATGGGAAATTTGGTTATCAAGTGATATTAATTTACCATGTTGATGGTTATGGATTATGATTTTCTATTTGTATTGGTTACCTATGTCTTGTGATATAGTACATGTGTAAAATGGATGAATATGACAGTGATCATGGCTTGTAGTGTGGGGTATTTACTGAGGTTATATGCCCATGGGTCTAGTTATATCGATGCTCTGAACCCCACCCCACAATGTATGGGTTAGTAAAGTAAATGATTCACCAACCCTATAATGTTTTCCTACCACCCTTACAAAGGCTTAGAGGTGAGGATAACCTATTAATGTGATGTTTTTATCCCTAATGAGATAAGTACATGACTTATTATTTTATTCAAATTGATTGATTGCCTTAGAAACCTATGTAAATTTTGAATACTCATATCCTATGAAACAAGTGATTAAAAATGATTCTGTAATGAAGATGGCATAAATTAAGGAAATTTTCAGAATGAGAGAAAGGGTTAGACAATGATCATTCACTAATGGAATCTAGGTTGTCCTTGATTCCTTTTCATTTATGTATTACTTGGATGCACAATGTATTAGAATTAATATTTTATAGACACAATTGGCAGTCGCCTACTGATTTTTACTCACACCCTGTCAGGCCACCATTGGGTACCTAAGAAGATCTTATGGTTTTATGTCAGACAAATACATGGGCCCCATGAAAGGGAGTTGAGTTGTGCTTGGTATATGCATGATTGAGGATACGAACATGGAGTCAGGTCACTTTTTAGAGTTTCGTCACTATTTTACTTTTTATTTTTTTCACTTTGGCACTTCATATTATGACATGACATAATTTACTATTGGATATGGTTCTTAACATAATTCAGGAATAATATTTTATGAATGTTTATTGGTTATTTAATATTGTTCCCACCATTAATATCATTATCAAATGTGTCTTACTCTAGTATAGAGGGTGTAACCTCCCCACATGTCTTATTAGAACCTCACAGCTTGTCACCAACCTCTATTGTATGGGGAGTCATTGTTGAGGCCATGTGATGACTTGGATATATGTACTGACATAGTGGATCTGGGGTAGGGGATGTTACTATTGATAATTATCATGTTTCCTTCCATCATTAGTATGTTAATTCTGAAATGTATGGAATGATTTAATGGTGAGAATAACGAATATGAATAAGAGAAGTGGTTTTTTTATTGGATAAAAAACAATCATAATGATGATATGTTTTTGATTTAAATCAATTTTATTAGATAATAATGATATAACTCCATCAGTGGAACGCCTATAAATTAATGTTGAAGATGTTAATAAAAAGTGAAAGGATGAAACATCGCCATTGAAAAAAAATATTTAAATGATAATGTTGAATGATGAATTCAATAAGTTGATTTAACATAATGGTGAAAAGAAAATACAAGATCCGGATTTTGGTCTTGATCTTACAGTGGATAAAGCCTTCAAAATTCAGGTATCAGATTAGTTAGAAGAAGAAACAAAGATAAATAAATGAAACAAGTGGCTTTCATAAGTAAGTGTGTGTGAATATTTGTTAAAAAATGGTAAAAAGTGTTGTCAGAATCCATTTCTTCCAATTTCTCATAATGATCAATTATTTCATACTGCGGGACATGAATTTTGTGAAACCAAACCGTTTCCTACAATAGTCCCATCAGTGGTTGATAAATGAAAATAAAAAATAGTTTTTATATAATCTTTTCTAATTATATATGAGAGAAAATTTTTATCTATGTTTTATAGAAAGGGATTTTCATGATTAACTAGGATATTATAAAATATGATTCAAAAATTAGTTGAGGAAGTAGAAGAAAAAAATATTATGAAAAAGTTAAATAAAATATAGAAGAATAAGTCAAAGAAGAAGTATAATAACAAGTTGATGTTGAAGAAAAATAATAAAACGAGTAAAAATATAATAAGTGACTCAATGTAATGAAAATTTATAGGAAATTAAATCATCAAAGTCTTCTTCATTATAAAAACCATTACCTTCACAGTATGATAATAATGAAATCTCAAAAGTCTTTCAAGATGAAATATATACAATATGAAGCGGATGAATCATCTTATAAGTTATATGAACAAGACGAAAAATTAAATACCAAATTTTTTGATGAGGTATAATCAATCAAAGATCTTGATACCATGAAAATTTAAGAGTAAAAATATGATCTTGTTAAATTTGTAGAGATAGTTTCAAAGAAAGTTGAAATGAAAAGATAATTAGTTGATGTTAGTTTTATTAGACTTGATACTCCTCAGGTTGAACATGATCATTCAAACTCAAGAATCTAATATTTCCCCAAATATTTTGGAATATATTTTTCATACTTTGAAATGGATAAGTGATCATATTTCTTATCTACATAACATATAATAATGATTTACGTTGATTCAATAATAATTGAATGTGATATATATATCACTAATTTTGTTTACTTAATCAGTGATCAAGATCAGGGAAGATTTTAAATTCAATAATGAAATGTTCAAGTCAGAAAATTATTTATAAAATCAAATGGTTAAGTGATCGAATCAAATCCACAATGAATTATGAGAACATGATGACCAGTTTATTGAAATTTAAACTCTTACAACAAAATTATAACATTCATTAAAAAATTTATCCTCTAATATTTTTTATAGATTAAAGTTCATAAAAAATTCCTAGACATAATATATATTCACATAGATGATGTAAATATTTTTCAATAAAAGGTTCAACATTTTGAATAGAAAAATATAAAGATTATTACATTTGAATATGATATTTATTTAGTTAAGGAATTTAATAGGAACATTTCTAGTGAAATAAAAATCATCTAGACTAAACTTCATAAGATGACTATGATGAATGAAAAAATCACCATGATTGAGAAGGATCTAGAGGAGTTAAAAAATGATGTCTTTTATGAAGAAAAATGAACATCATCTTATTTTTAACTCTTGGTCTGTTTTCTTTTCCAAAAATTTTAATTTTTGATGAATGTTGTTATATTTTCATCCAATACATTATAGATGAATCTATTCCAATAATTTTTGATATATGTACTTTCTATTATTTTTGGGATGTTTAGATAATTCAAAAATTGTTTTTCGGTGTGATATAATATCTAAAATGTATGAAATGATGGATTATTTCCATTATTTTTTTAAAATAAAAAAGGGGAAAAGGTTTTAAAAAGGTGAAATTTTAAAAAAAATAGAGATATTATCCTTAAGAAGAGATGAAATCCTTAAGAAGAGAAGTATTCCTAAGGGGAAGAATTATTCCTTATGGTTTTTATTTTCTAATACATTCCATCTTTTCATGAAGTAGTTATAAACATAGTGAGGTTAATCAAAATAATCTTCAAATTTTTTAAAATAACAATGTGATGTATGTATGTCATGTTATTATTTTTCAATTAATTTTTGTGTTTTATACATACCAAAAAGGGGATTATTATTGAGTCAAATGTTTCACTTTTTAATTTTCTATTCCTTTAGCTTGTAAAATTAGAAAAACCTTCATAACAATTTGTTTACTTAATTTTAGGTCTCCAGTGTATTCATATGTTTTTGTAGATAAATTATTTTTTACCTAACATAGAAATAAGTAAAAGGTATTATGAATGAAACTTATTATTCCCCATTATATTACATTTGATCAAGGATGTATCTGGTTAATCAGACTACCCACTCTCTTGACCATTTATTATAATTTTGAATTGTATCTTGTACCAACAAAATTCTTGAACATTAGATAGATACAGGTACTGATACATCATATTGATCATTATATATTCTATCCTATTGAAAAATGGTATGTAATTCTATTTTACAATCCTATTAATATAATAAAATACATATAAATTATTTCTATTGAATGTAATGCACTTTATCCTTGGAATATATCGGAATGAAATCATTTTGGACATTTAGTTATGCCAGATCATAATGAGAATTCAAGTGAATTTTTTCTGAGGCTGTAGTAAAAAAAATATAAATATGACTATCTGAGGTTCACATATAAATATACAGTCATTCGAATATTTTTCAGATGATGCATTCCACAACTCAAGCCTTCAATTGTTATCTCTACATGAACATCTAATTCGTAGTCATTGTAATACTTTAGATAGTTTTCATTCTATATAATCCTTTCCATGGTAAATTCCTTTAAAAAACATGAATATTCATTCTATGTATTGATTATTATTATGATTTTTGGATTTTAATGACAAGAAGATAGTATATTTGATCCCTTAGATTGGGGTATTCCAAGGATAGTAAGACATATCTTATTCTGATTAATATATCGAAGGATTTATTGGTAAGGAATGAAAATTTTTATTGTAACCATAATACAATAAATAGCATTAATCTAGGTTGTTGGATACCTTTTTTATTATAGTTAAAAGATTGGATTCTTTTAATATATCTTATATGTCACTCTTGCATTATATGTTTTTATTACTTTTTTTTACAGGTATTTATTCTGTTATGATTGAATGATTGTTCAAAATATATTTTATTATAAGTTTTTATCATTTAATTTGTAAAAATAATTAAATAAATATACGATATAATCAAATCATCTGTGATTCTGATTATAATGTTCTGATAATCAGATAATTTATGATTCTGAGCATTTAACATTAAGAGGAATTGTGTTTTGTTTAGTTAAAACGTTTTTAAACAAAAATTCACCACCACATTAAATAGTAACCTTCGTAGTTGTGTTTTTCCTATCCAACAATAATACCTCTTTAAAAAGTAAGTAATGTATTCACATAGGATCTCAGTCTCTGAATTTTGTTAAAAAATTTAATGACATTTTCATGATTTCTTTTAATATAGTTATTGAATATTTTAAAACATTTCCAAGATTCCAATTTAATGTGTCCTTAGAAATCTAAATTCATATATATTAATATTACCCATGAAGGTTAAAATATATCATAAAACAGCAACTTATGGTTCACTTATTGATACACACACATATGTGATGATATAAAAAATCCTCTATTTTGGGAATTATTAAGACTTTTCTATTTGTGTTATTTTTTTCCTATTTTGGATTTGGTAATTAACATCGATGCGAGAAAGGGTTTATATTACAAAGGAAATCATGATAAAAAATAGTGTGGAATTGGTATCTTATTACACAATGTGATGATATAATTTTATGGGTTTTTCAAATAATTTTAAGGATTTAAATATAATATAATATAAGATTAGTATATATGTAGTTATACATAGATAGATTTATAAATAATCAATGAAAAATAAACTAAAATATACACACTTTTATAATTATACATATGAAATCAAATTACCCCCTCCCCCCCCCCACACACATATATATATATATATAAGAATACATTATATATCATGTCACTTTTCTATAAAAACCCAGTAATCTGTCCCTATGATCATCCTCATTTCAAATGTAGTTTCTAGTTTTACTGAAACTATAACCTAATGGATAATATTAAATCTATTAGTATTCCTAAGGCCCACAATTATTTATAACGTTATGAATATTTATTTAATGTATAATATTTTTTCAAACCTTTAATTCTCCAACTAATTAATAAAAAATTTTATTCCACAGAACCCCATTTTAATTTTCAATTAATATAAATTAATAATAATTTTAAATTATTTTTTGGTAATACATATCAACAATCTATATATATATATAAAAAGTGGAATAAAAACCCAAAAAATCATGAAAATCATTCAATAATACTAATAAAAATTAGAAAAACCCAAAAAAGTGTTTACATATTTTAAAAATTGAGAAGAACATTGCACAGAACTGATTACAGTTTAAAATATAGAGGAAGAATAATTACAGAAAAACATGGGAATAAATTTTCAAACAACAATCATATGAAAGACATGAATGATTGTCTCTGAGACATAATAAATATGTTAGCAATATCATACATTTAATTAAGAGTTTTTATTTTTCTAAAATATAATACTTTGATTGTATCATACGAATTTGGGAACAAAAAAAACATGGAAACACGTGAAATATCAACTAAGAATTCATAAAAAAAGTTTAGAATTACATAACTATTGTTTGGAGGATCAATTTTTCCAAACAAAATGTTTCATGCTACTGTAGGATATCAGTTGTTTAGGAGTAATAATGCAACATAGGAGAAGCATATTTTAATGGTTTTTTAAATAAAGAAATTTGGGTTTAATTAGAGCTTAATTAGAAGAGTTAATAAAAGTATATTCTATCCGTGTTATAAATATATGTGCTGAGAAATGCCACTTTTGAAAGTGCTATTTTAGTGAAGATAATTTATTACCTTCATCATTATTAAAAAACTTTGAAAATGGGGTATTTCTTAGTTGTTATATTTTTTGCATTATTAAAACAGTATTTTGTCAATTTTTTTTTAGAATTATTAAACTGAACTTTTATTAGCCTTTAATCTTTCACTGGGAAAATTGTAACAAAAGTATAAAAATGAAATAATAATAAAAAAATTTATATAAACAAAAAGGTCATTAACAATGAATTATACTAATAATTTAAATTAAAAAAATAATGAAAAACATATTTAAATAAATCATCAATATAAAATATGGTCACATAGAAAGTATTAAAAATTAAAAAATAAATACTTATAAATAAATATTAATAATTAATCAAACTTTGAAACTGATAAATTTAATAAAGAATAAAGAATAATAAATAATAATGAATGAAGGAATACTACAAAGTAATAAATATATTTTAATAAAAATAATAAAATTAAAAAAAGAAAAACATAGAATACATAACATTAATTACAGATATTAAAAACACATAAAAATTGAATAAAATGAATAAATAAATATTGATAATTATAAAATTAAAAAAAAATAAAATTATTTATATTTAAAATAATATATATAAATAAATAAATATCTCAAAATAAATAATAAAAAGTCTATAAATTTGAAAAATTTTAAAAATAAATAAATATTAATAAATATTCTATAATTTCAAGATAATTATGTTTAATGTTGAAAATTAATGTCGAATAAAATGGAAAACATAATAAAAAATTGAATTTGTAACATTAATTATATAAATTATAAAACCCATAAAAATTTAATAAAAATTGATTAGTTAAATAATATTAATGTTATAAATAAAAATGATAAAATCGAATTAAATTATATATTGAAAATTATTTTTTGGAATTTTATTTTATGGTTTTATTTCAATTTAATAAATATTCTCCACACCTCCCCCTTCATGTCCCCTTTACACCCATGTTATCCTCCCTTTACCCAATACAAGAACGCCCCATTGCTAGTTGGGAAACATTTTTACATGTAACTAATTAGAAACAAATCATGAATAAAAAAACAATAGTTATCGACGTTTTATAGAAACATAATTAAATAAGTTTTGATTTAATGAAGTTTCTAAAAAAAAATTAATGAGGTGATACTAATTGTAGACGTTAATAAACGATGCTAATTTCGTGACACGCCGTTTAATGATGTTTTATTAAAAAAGGTTGTAAATGAATTAGTGTCACGAACCAAATATAGTCTCCATAAAAACCGGTGCCAAACACAGCCTTTGAAAAGGCGCTAAGGAAATTCCCTATCCCCATGTGTTCGAAGAAGTTCCTGAGTATCGTATATTTTGGTTTGGAAATAATTTACACATATATGGAAATATAACACATTGAAGCCAATCGATAAGATGAATCTGCAAAACTCGTACCAAACAAGAATTAAAAAACTTATAATAGAATACGTAGGTCAAAAAAAATTCATGATCTCCAAGGACACATAAAAACATAAAAAACATCCCCAAGGACTCCATACGACAAGGGGTCGTCACCCACATGCCATCTCCACAATGCCACACCATGGAAGAGAACTAACAGCCTGAACCGCCATCACCCAAAGTCGTTCCTTTAATGGTGTCAAACATGATCAAGTCTACATACACCAAAGGGTTATATGTAAGGTTTTATACTAATCCCAATAGGATACCACCAAGAGATTTCATAGAGTAAACAATACAAGATAAAATGCATTCTAGTTTTGATAAGTTGAAAATGTTGGAAATAATTTCTGAAGAAAGAAACATTTAAATGAAAAAAGTTTCTAAAAAGAATTTTCCATGAGAGTGAACATGTATGTAAAACATTTATTCTACTTTATATTCCATAAAAAAACAATAATATTTTAATTATAATTAAAAAATAGTCAATGAGAACTAATATCGGGAACACCCCTAGGAACTATTTAGTCTCAAGCCCCATGTACCTCGTACCTCTGTGTAAAGTAACCATAGAAAAATCGTTTCTCTTACATGAGCCACTAGTAGAGAACATACCCAAAACCTATTGGTCCCCAATAATCATCAATATAGTTTAGTTAGTATTGTCGTTATCCATTTTTCTCAGTGAAATAGGTATACGACACATCCAGATCATTATCATACTAGTACATATCTTCCCTCCTAGATACTCGCACTTCCCCATTCATGCTGAAACCATTATCTCATGATAAAAAAAGACATTATAACATAAAAACATTAGTTCTATTCATTATAATCTCAAAATAGTATCTACAATTTCTTTTCTCCACTTACATAACTAAATAAAACATTTATGATTTCAATCAAGTAACTACACAAAACCGAACCATGTTTTGCATAAAAAATCCATTTAAAAGCACACTTTGAACACCATTCGAATACAAATATTCACCAAATCATAATTTTTAGAACTCAGAACATTTATATTAACCCATTACATGAGTAATAAATCAACCCCATTTGAATAACATAAAATAGACTTGTAAAAGACCCAATTTAACACCAAATTGGTACCTACAAAAACTTCTCTTAACAATCGTCACCAAAACAGATTTCTTAGAAAGTATAATGAAGGATAAGTGTTCCAAAAATAGAAATTCAGCAAATAAAACTCATCTATCATTGATTTCACATGGAATCACCCACTACAAGTGACCAAGCCCTAGAATCTTTAGAAAAACGATCAACCATAACACCACCACACAATAAAAGACTTAAATCAAGCCTAAAACTTCAAGAATAGACCATGAAACCCAAGATAAAAACCTATGATCTAATCCAAACATTATAGAAATTATAAAATTCAAGAAGAATTGGAAGAAACCCTATGAAAAAAATGAAAAAAACCCTAAGAAAATGGGAGGAAAAATGAAGGAGACCCACTTACATTAGGCATCTTGAAGAAATCACCCAAAGTACTACAATATCTGAATTTAAAAACAACCGAAAATGATGGTGGGGTTTCAATAAGTCTTAGAAGGTCATATTAGAACCAAAATGTAGGAAAATAGTATGAATTGATGGAATTATGAATGAAATAATTCACATTTTCAAATCTTGACGATCAGAGAAATTCGAAGATGTTCTGTCATAATTAATGTTGCATAAGAGCTCCAAAGTGGGGGGGAAGATAAATGGGGCATGCGTGGGATCATTGGGCTCGGGGGAGACTTGGAATCAAAGAAAAATTATAAAAATTGAATAATATATTAAATAAAGGTATTTTTAACTGGAAATGGGATTTTAGGTTGGACTCATTCCTTAAATAAAAACCCAAATCCACCATTGTTATGGATTTCAAAAGGGTCCTAATTGGAATGGTGGTGTTAATACGTTAGGTTAGGCTATTTTGGTAGCATAATGGGTGAAAAATATTAAAAAATTAAAGAGTTATTAAAAAAATAATACTGGGTTTTAAATCTGGAATTGGGCTCATGGTTTGGCCTATATCAGGATAACTCACCCATTCCTGCAAAAATACTTGGTAAACCCCCGAAACAAAGAAATAATGGAAATTAAATGAAATTTACCATTAATTAAAGTTGTTTATGTGACAATTCTCTTATCTATGAATGACATTCCACCCCAGAATGCCAACCTAAAGCATAATTTGAAAAAAAGAAATGGTACTTCTTCTCAACCCACAACCTCTACTCTCATGTCTCATGTGTATCAATCCTATGCTATTAAATTACCCAAACTTGTAGAAAGACTTTCTTTGAAGCACATACTCTTGGGAATCATCAGCCGCTCATAAATAGACAAATCAGGCTCTATATCCAACTATTCGGAATTCAGTACATGGGATGGATCCGGGTAGTATTTCTCCAACTAATAGACAAGGAAGACATCAAGAATGGATGTAAAATGATAAGGTAAATACAACATGTATTTCACCTTGACAATATGCTCAGTGATCTCAAAAGGTATGAAAAACCACAGTGTCCACTTTACTTGCATTCCTAATTGACGATGGCACAAATGAGGGGACTATTTCATGAATACCCTATCACCAAAAGAAAACTCTAGTTATCGACTCCTATGGTCAGCATACCAATTAGGGAATGTATGAGATGTCAATATGTGCTGCCTGATCAACATGACCATCTCAGACATCTTTTGCACTAGACTTGACCGCAGTAGTGAGGCCTCCCCTAACTCCACCCAACACAAGGGGACAGACAAATTGAACTCTATAAAACCTCAAAACCATCCATTAGAATCATGTATTGGTAAATATTATTATAAGAAAACTCATCCAATTCAAAATGGATATCCTAAGAACCAACATAGTCTAGAACACAGGCATGAAGCATGTCTACCAAAATCTGATTCACACTCTCTATCTAACAATTTGTTCGAGGATGGAATGTTGTTCTCATGTGAATCTGAGACCACAAGGACCTATGAAGGCCTTCAGAAAATAGCGAAGTGAAGTGGGGGTCTCTATTTGAGAGAAATTATGATGACACACCATAGAGTCTTACCACCTCTTGAAGATACAAACAACCTAACTCATCCACTCTAGTTGTATTTGTGATCATAATGAAGTGGTATGATTTGGTCAGATGATCAATCACCACCCAAATGGAATTCATACACTGAGATGTACGAGTTAAGCCAATAATTACGTCCATGAATACCTCATCCCACTTCCATGTAGGAATGGGTAATGGCTAGTAAAAATTGGGGGGCCTTTGATGCTCTACTTTCACATGTTTCTATGTGTAGCATCTCATCACAATGTTCGTGATGTCTCATCTCATACCAGGAAACCAGATCTGCCAACGAACATAATAAATTATTGTGGATCCCTGATGGACTACCCATTAATACTGGTGACTATCATGCATCACCATCATCCACATAGATAACGACAAAACTAAATGTCCCTAAAAGCACATGATGCCCTCGGGAGATAACAACCAATCAGAAGACGTATCCCAAACATGAAGAAACTTCTTTGAACAATTACAAAGAACATCACCAGGATGTTGCCGCTAAATAAACTCAAAGTGAGAAGGATTAAACTTCATTCTTTCCAAGAAAACACTTCCATTATAATTCATAGTATCCCCTTGCAACTGAGCAAAGAGTGCCATCAGAGTCCACTCATCACTGGACATCCTAAAATCCTACACTATAACACTTCTTCTTATGGTGTTATCGACCACGCTACCCTTACCTAAGGTATAGTCAATATTAATGTCAAACACTTGTAAGTAATTCATTCAACGATGATGCCACATGTTGACGTCCTTCTGCGAGAAGATATATGCCTAGAATTTATGATCATAGTAGACCACAAAATTCTCCCTAAAGAGGTAGTGATGCAAATTCGTCAAATCATGCACCACAACTGCTAAATCCAAGTCATGGGTCAAGTAATTTTTTCGTGTGGTAGGAGTTGGTGAGATCCATACACCACCACATGATCATATTGTATTAGAATTCACCAGAAACCCATACCTGAAGTATCAAAATACACCATATATCTCTTTTCAACCCCTGTAAAAATAATAATAGGGGGGTATTCAACCGCCACAACAAATCCTCAAATGATTCCTGAAATGATGCGACCCCTAAAAACATCACCCATTTTTTGGTGTGTGTGGTCATGGGATATGAAATATTCATGAAATCCCAAACAAACCACCTGTAGTAACTATCCAAGCCAAGGAAACTCCTAATCTCATACACATTCTTCGGTTGCTCCCAAGAAAAAACAACACTTATCTTATTAGTGTCTACCATAACCCCCTTCTCTGATATCACATGAACTGGAAATTTCACCTCCTGGATTGAGAATGTGCACTTGGACAAATTTTTATAAAGGTGATGATCTCCCAAAGTGCCCAGAATGATCTGTATGTGATTATCATGTTCCTCATCAGATCTCGAATAAACTAGGATGTCATCCAAAAATACAATGAAAAAAGAATCCAGATACTAATGGAACACCCTGTTCATTAATTCCATAAAGACCATTAGAGCATTGGACAGTTTTAAGGGCCTGACCAAGTACTCAAAGTGGTCATACCTGCTTCGGATGGTTGCCTTTGGGATATTTTCCTCTTTCACCCTGAGTTGTTGATAGCCCGAATTAAAGTCTACATTATAATACCACCTTGTCCCCTTCAACTGATCATAATTCATATATTAATGGAAAATGATATATTTTCTTGATTTTTACCTTATCCATCTTATAGTAGTCAATGAACAACCGGAGGGATCCGTCACCCACTTTCGAAAACAACACAGGAGCGGCCCAATGAGAGACGCTCGGGTGAATGAATATTTTGGATTCTTAGTCATCCAACTAAATCATTAATTTCATCAACTCGATTGGGTCAATGTGATTTTGGGGGACGTTATTTCAGTTGTGTTCTTGGTGCCAAATCAATCCAGAACCCCACATCCTGCTTTTAGGGAAAACCTAAAATATCATCCAGAAATATCTCCAGAAACTCGTAAACTATTGGAGGTAGTCCACCATTAGTAGGATGACCATAATCCTCTATCAAGAGAGAATATTTCTGAAAAACAAGGTCTCAAAACAATGGGAGCAGAGGCCCTACATGACTCTACCGATGATCCCATTCCCCATGAAAAACCTTACGAATCCCATCAGGTTCTAGGAAACTCACTCATCACCTATAGAAATCTATGTTAACCTAGAAGTGTACTAGCCAATCCATTCCAATTATTATGTAAAATAGATCCTTATATAATACCATCATGTCCCACTCCATATCAACCCCTGACAAGGAAAGTGAATACAATGGGTACTTGTGACCCGACTCCTTCTTTACCATCATCGTCACTGACTCCATCAAAAAAGACAAAAGATCAATTGGAAAATTCAGTGTGTTCACAAAATGGTTAGAAATGAATGAAAAAGAGGCAGATGTATCAAAATGAGTAGAAGTTATAGAAAAGAAAATCAAAATCGTACCTCAAATTGTCGACGATCCAGCCACTGATCCTACTAGTCCCTGATTCACTGAATGGAGATGTCTGGTCTCTGCTTGAGGATGACTGCTAGTCTCTGGTTGTGCCCTAAAATGGATCAGACTAGAAGATGATCCATCCCAACCACCATGGACACCAAACCAAGATCCCATTGCCTTGAATAATCTGACTAAACTGACAATTCTCTTTATGGCACTGATCTTTCCCCACTCTAATGTAGATGTTCCAAAACACAAAATCCCTGTAAGTGACCTATATCTCCACATTGATAATAGAGATTCAAAGAAAATGGGAATGTGTGTTGGATGTTCCCTATTCTCCCACACTAGTGAAGCATGAAAAATCATTCCTCAGACGCCACAGATGAATACTGCCTGGAAGAGTGGACTAAACAACCACCTACCTTCTTCCCCTACTTCTATCGCTTCCGTTTATTATCTAAAAAGATGTCACTGCCCACTATTGATACTTTCTCGGAGAAACCAACCCCCCTTTTTAGTCAATCACTACCATACACACTTGATCAAACAACTAATCATAGGTCCTTAGCTTAAAATAGAAATTCTAGGAGTATATATTTGGTCGTAAGCCTTTCTCAAACCTCTAGGTCTTCGCCGGCTCATAAGAGACTATTTCAGGAGCATACCGAACCAGCTCAGTGAAACGGTTGGCATAATCCATCATATAAAGATACCCCTGAATAAGATCTGTGAACTCTAGGGATCTTGCATATTCCATGACTTCAGGGAAGTACTGTTCATTGAATATGGCCATGAAATCTCTACAACGCATCTACTCATTCTTTTCAATGTGAAGTATTGATTCCCACCACCTATTGTTGGGACCCTCCAATAAAAAAAGGAATACTTCACCCTAACCTCCTTGGGTTTGTCCAACAACTAGAAACTATGATGGATCTTTTTGATCCATTCCCTAACTTCTGCGGGTTTTATGATATGTCAAAAAAAATGTGGCATATTTTTTAGGAACTCCTGCACCTTTCCCTTCGTAGGACCAGTCTCATCTTCTTTAGCAAGATCTGTAACATAAGAAAAACAATGTCCAAGAGCTTGGACAGGCCAAACCACAACCTATACTAGACTCTGATCATGCAGTGTGGGATATCACTCTCATGATTCCTCTTGTGTGGGCATGTGATCTTTCATAGGAGGGATGTTTCATTAAAAGACAACAGTCCCAAGAACAAAAACCAGTACAACAATTATGAAAATTTCATCCATAAAATAAAATATAAATAATCTAAACACATTAATATGATAAAAAAGACAACTACCCCACCCCCAACTGATTTTCATGTGTAGTCAGCAACCCACACATCTGACATAGATGTGAAGTTAAACAAACAATTCCAATACCCCATCGTGACTCGAGATCTGCCAAGAGAGGTGCAGGCCAAGCTCCCTACTCATGACCAAGTTTCTATGCCCCTGTAGTTCTAGCTTTTGTCTAGCCTAACTCATCCTAAAATAATAACATAAACCAAATACATTAACCTGCTCTGATTCCATTTTTGTCACGAACCAAATATGGTCTCTATCAAAACCTGTGCAAAACCAGGCCCATGATAAGGCCTGAAGGGCCTTTCCTATTCACAAAAGCTGACACAATTACTTAAATAATAACCCAAATCAACCATTATTATGGATTATTAAAGTGTATAAATTTAAATGGTTATGTTAATAGGTTGGGTGAGGCCATTTTTTAAGTGGAATGGATGAAAAAATTTAAAAAATTAAATAGATATAAAAGAAAAACAATTGGTTTTAAAATTTTGAAATTGGAACACGGTTTGGACCAAATAATGAAAACACACCCTTTCCTCCAAATATTATTGGGAAACCCCCACAACAAATAAATAATGGAAAGTAAATGAAATTTAACATTAAAATAAGTCATGGATGTGACACTTAGTGACGATTATAAATACTAGTAACATAAAAAACATCAATAATTTACAATTTTCATGTAGTGGAATCTCATGATAGTCAGATTTGATTCCTTAACATTGGGGATACAGAACCCCTGGTAGTACTATCATATAATAAGGACTTCACAATTTTTTGGTTTCATCCCATGATAATCCAATCGCATTCCTCTACTCCAAGATTCATCTCCTCTAGGAAGTCTTGGTGTTAAGTCATGAGCTTCATGCTTGTGCATCCCCACCCCTAGGGAATTCCCATTTTGCATGTATTACTAGGTGAAACTCTAAGCCATCACCCAAAAACCAATTAAAGTTCATTAGTAAAGAGGGAAACGAAGTGTCCCCTTAGTCTCACTATAGTAGAGGAACCCTCACCTCAGTCCTCTATATTAGTCACATTTTTATTCTACACCAAAAATACTAGGACATCATTTCCAATAATGTCATCAAAAGGGTAGTATGGCCATTCCCACAACAGAGGGTATCACAACATGGGTGTATGTCAAGAGATTTATGAGATCCCATCATGGTCCTCTTGGTTAGTCTAGGTTAGTTAGTTAACAAAAACCTTATACTAGACATCATATAGTATTCCAACCTAGGTTTTTTTACATTATAGGGTAGAGGATCGCTCATCCCATAATCATCTCAATGTGGCCAAATGACCGAATGTCTATAAGGTATTTCATTAATGTATCCACCCCATAAACATGAGGTATAAGTTCCATGATATAGTTTAACTTCATAAAAGGTATAGAGGCTAGACCATGTATCATGGTCATAGAACCATCCATCAGCAGTTGAGATATCAAGCAAGTGAATAGTTCTTGGTCATGAGCATTAGTGTAACGTTATTGCAATTAATCATATTTGAAATAATTGAACCATTCATTAAACTAAATTAATCCAAGTGAATCACACATAATATAATACTTTGAAAATATATAATGGAGTTATCTAAATTCTCGTCCTCACATCACATGAGGTCGGGTGACTATCAGTTCATAAGGCCTTAATATCGACCATCGATGTCTGAGGTGTAAAGCTATCAAACTATAATTTTTCATAACCATAGGCATCTTCCACTATAAATTTGGAAATTAATTTTACGAAAAAAATTTATTAATGGAAATTGAACTTGGGAATCGCCCTGAATGCTAGGCCTTAACACCCACATGCAACAAGGATGATATAAATTTCATAAGAAAACCATGTGAGACAGCAGACCTCAAATGGAGGTTTTCCAGTTTGATGATAAGCTATTGTAGTAGATACCCTGGCACATTAATTTATTCATTCATTTTCCTTGGTTAACCAAACCCATATCAAATCATCAATATCCTAAATTTCACCAAGAAACAAAAATTAATTAATTTTAGAAGATATAATGAATTAATTAGTTATTTCCATACATGGAATATTGTCAGTTAATAGACTTGGGCATTTTATCATACTAAAACCATCATTGACATGTTGTGTTCCACTTATGAATAATTGTCAGATTTAGGATGCCCCATGTCTATAAATAATTACACTAATACCGTAGTCTAAAAAGATTGATTTAAGGAAAATTCCAACTGTAAAATAGTAATTGTGACATCCTTCAATAGAAAATCATGTGAACATACACATACATAATTTTTGGTTCCCCAATTTTTAGTATTCATGGAACCTATAAATGTATCCAAAAACTTATCCATTATTTGGTGAAATCAACTTCTTTTCCTAAAATGAACATATATGAATTTAGAAAAAATGAAGGAGAAATAACATGGAACATATAAGAGGAAGACCATATGAACTGACACCATAGAATCCCACTCAAGAATTATATAGACTAGGATGATCAAGGTCATATAGGTGTGTTTTAAGGCCTCTTGTGTATCCTCCATTCTTTAATTAAATGAGAGGGCTATTACCCATATCAAAACCATAAAGAAGGTCTACAATATTAACGACGTAAAAATAGGGTTTACACCATGATTTTTTTTTGTAATACACTGGGATCCACCTTCATGCACTTAATCCCTTTGACTACACCACCATGAAATCCATTATTATCATTAATAACTATTCACAACATGAGTTGATCCCAACTGGTTATTTTATTATCTCAGTTTCCCTATTTATCTTTTGGTGTTTTCCCGAACACCAAGTTGTTCACTGAAGCTTAAAATAGGTCCAAAAACACCATTTTTGGATTTTTAAACACAAAGAACCTCATGATAATTTTATGATTGCAAATTAACCTATCCACCAATGAGGAAAATTCAAATCCACTCAGAATTTTTGACCTGTATGGATGTCATGGATTAAAATCTCCCCACCTAAAAACTTCTCATCACTAATAGGTCTCATCTGGCATTCAGAAGACAAACTTGAATTATATTGGTTGCAAAAAAATGCTCAAAACATTTGTTTCTTCTCTAGACCATGAAATGATATTCTAAAATGTGACTCCAAACATGAGGTGTGTTATTATCAAAAACCTAAGACACCACTCATAACCATCACTGGACCGAAATACAAATCTTAAGGAAACCTATATATTTTTTAAACAATAGTATTTTTTTTAAGTAACTCATCTCCCACACTTTTAGTGAACCCCACCATAAGCCTCTTCTTCCAAATCTGATTCTGAGTAATGGTGATTCCCAATTTTGTGATCGCCTTGAGAAACACATTCCCAACATTCCAGCATTCTCATGTACATAGATTCTATATCATGATACATGAACATAGAAAAAACACAATATAGATATAGTACCATATATCATATCTTATTTCCAAATAAAATAGATGAGCATCCACTACCCTTTCACATGACCTATATATGTCGACCTCTCCTCTGAAGTACTTACTGATGCGTTGGAATACTCCCATCATACCCAAGATGATGTATTAGAACCAAAACAGTTTCCCCCTTTACTTTCCTTGAATTTTTCCCAAAACGACACCTTATTCAGTTTTCATCTCATGTTTCACCCCATGAAACATGTAATGAAATATTTATTCACATAATCACCCCTTGAACCATGTAAAAAAAGAGATACACCCCTTTAATCAATACATGAAATCTGTTCCCCCTATAAACCATGCCATGAAACATTTTATCACACGATTCACCTCGTGAACCATGTAACAACATATAGACATGGCTCTTAAATGAAGTAATGAAACTGGTTCACCCACTAAAACTTTTTACAAAATCGGGATCCCCCATGACTCATCTTTTTATCATACTAGAACATGAAATTTTTTTATTTCAATGTAGCATATTTATTCAATAGATTTTCCATATTTCAAATAGGGTATTTATGTGGAACTAGATAAATCAAAAATTATAGTTCACTAGAATCCAACACCAATTCGAAAATATATTGGTCAATCTTATAATGACAATGACCAATCTGACATAAGATTTTCCCCCAATATCCCGTTGTGGTCTCCCAACCATATGCATTTTTTTTATAAAGCTATATGGGCATAATACCTATGGAATCCATTCCTCTAACTCAAAAAGACATTTATATGTATTTGGTATATAGTCATTTGTCCATCATCATACATTTGATGATGTCAAGTTATTAGGAAATATCATCTCTAAAATTTTAGTGAACTAAGATATTATTGATAATTACTACAATAACCCATTCTATGGCTTTGACTTACCTTGTCTATAAGCATGTCACTAGCTATTATCCACCATGGATGAAATGATTCCCAACATAATATTGACTTATCCAAATAATCATTTCCCCCGTGGTGGATGCACATCATCTTGATTTCACTAAAAGAAAAATTAAAATACTTCTGAGTAAACCATATAATTATCTTAAATGACACCATGCATCCCGGAAATGTGCCTAACAACTTTACCAGTTTCATCGGACATGTCTAATCACAAGACCACATGTCATCCCTAAAATTGTTTTTAGATCAGAACTATATATCCACACTCTATCCACCCAAGACTTTATCATCCTAGTTCAACATACATTCTAGCATTGAACAATATCAGAATCATAGGTTCCATCAACTTAATGATCATTCCCCTCAATCCGACCATAAATCCAACCACAAAGACTCAAGGTTATATTTTTAAAAAGAAACCAATGCATAACCATTCCTTTAATAAAATCACAAAAGAATGAAAACATGGATCAATTTCAAAATCCAAAACATTCACAATATTATGGTAACCCCTATAAAAGGTAACCATGTGATAATAAAAAACATCAACCCTCTAGGGTCCGAGTAAAATGAAAGGGATTCTATGACTCCCATCTATAAATACTTGTAAATTCACACAACATGTTCAAAAACTAATGGACATCACTCACACTCCCATCTCATATCACAAAATTTAACTTCCACAACACCCCCAATGAATAGGAAACCCATCAATTATATGAATTGGTACACCAATATAGACTTATAGGATCACATATCATCTTTTCATTTCACTTTATATGCATGGTGATTGAATCATCCTTCTCTCTGATGAATGTCTCACCATAGATCCCTATGAATATCCATTAGAAGAAATTATTTATAATAGTAAATCTAGTTATGTTAAAGGACACAAAGTACTTATATGTGAAAAATCTATATGAGAAGTGGTGAAAACATTATATTTTTGTACCTCTATTTCCATTTAATTCACATTTTAGTAGGCCTATATATCATAGTAATCCTATAAGCCTAGTATGTTTAATTTGATGCATCTTTTCCATATAGTCCAACTGTCAAACTCAATTAACATTTTTTTATATAAAAGTCCAAGACATAGATATCCATCATAAATAAAAAAATAAAAACCAAATTTAATTTAACCAAGTTGAAAATAAAATCCCACAATAAAAATGCTAATAAAAAACAATTCCCATTACCTGGTAACTTGGTCTTTCTACTAGAATTGGTGTTCTCAAAATTGTATCCTAATATCGATCACATTCTTTGATATATTCACTGATCTCCCTTCTATTGGATCCCAAAATCAAAAGAAGAAATAAAAAGATACACCTATGATGAAACATTGTAATTTCCAACTATGTATCACTTTATAAATTGTAGCCGGACTGGTTCACCACAAGACCTCAGGCATTCCTACCCATATATAGAGGATTCCAACGAGTAGTAGGGCTCTATGTGTTGAGTCAATAAGGTTTTCCTAATGACTTTTCCATTCATTCATACATGGGGGAGATTGATGTGTCAATAAGTTTTCCTTATTGTTTTACCATTCCTTCTTGTTTTGAAAATCACAAACACCATATCGTAAGGAAAATCTCATTATACAATCTATTTTGCTCCCATAAAGAAAAATTTTCTTCCTCAAGGAAATTCATCCTTACCATGTTTTTCATTGTTCATTATCATGTATAAATGAAAAATTTAGTTTCATAGCTAAAACATCATAATCATATAATACATAGATAAATAGAATTATGTTTTCATAATCCAAATTCAGGTTCTGGGTTCTCTAAATTCAGAATTCGACCTCTTCTGAGTTCCGGCTCCGATTTCTCTGAATTCAGACTCTGTACTCTTCGGAGTTCTGACTCTATGTTCTCTAGATTCAAAATCTGAACTCTTCTAATTTCTGAATCTGAGTTCTCTGAATTCAGACTCTAAACTCTTCTAAATTTTGTCTCCGAGTTCTTTGAATTTTGACTCCAAACATTGTAAGTTCTGACTCCGAATTCTATAAATTCTGACTCCAAAATTTCTAAGTTTTGACTTCGAATTCCTATGAACTCTAACTCCGAACATTGTAAATCCAGATTCATAATTTCCTTGAAATTCAGACTTCATAATTATATAGAGTTCAGGTTCTGAATTCCTTATGAAATATAATACGAATATCCTTGTATTATAAGCACCAAATGTGTTTTTGGTATGACTCTGAACATTTATTTTCTTACATTCCAAATATCTATTTTCGGTAATGTTACCATATATTTTTTACACTTGTTTTTTTTATAAAATGATATCATGATTTCAGTTACTAACTAACCATTGTTTGAATGAAACATGTACAGTTTCCTCTAAAATTCAAGGAAAAGTATGACATTTGGAGGATGGAGCTAATCATTGGAGCTGTGCCTATAAATAAAAGCTCATTTTAATGAGCTTAGGACTTCACATTAACTTTTTACACTAGCATTGATAACTTTTCTTACATGCTATTGAAGTGACTTCCATAGAGAAAGGCTCTTATAAATTCTCAGGCATCATGCAGAAAGATTGAACGGCTTGTTCAAACTTTGCTTCATGTATATTTTCTTTGTGTAGAGGGGTGATTTCCTTGAAATAAGAGACTTCAGGTTGTGAAGTCAGAGGTTTTGATTTCTTTACAAATTGAGGGCTTACGAGGATAGCAAGACAGACACCGATCTTCAGATTGAGGGCTTACCTAGGTTTGGGTAAGATATAATTTCTTGAAAGTATAAATCAAGGTACCTTTATACAAGGTTGGCTTATACCATTCTATTTGGGTTAAAAGAGTTACTACTTGTTACTTGAAGTGTTTCAATTTTGTTTTCCACTGTAATTTTGGATGTTAAGGAATGTATAACTACAATATACTTCCTTAAACTTGTACTCTGATTATATAGGATTCTATATGATTTAATGTAGAATTTTTGTGGTTGTAAAATTTTGTTAAGTTTCATTTCAGGAATCACTTTTCTGGAATCATGCACGTTATTATAATTTATTTGTGTTGTGAATTTTGTTTATGAAAAATTTCCTTTAGGATTTTTAAAGTATAAAATTCACCCCCTCTTGTATATTGTGTATCTGCATTATTTTTGGATACTAAAATATGTATCATATCTATCGTACTATCCATCCAACAATTGGTGTCAAAGGAAGTGACCTTGTACCCTAAACCAATCTAACAATTGGATTCAGAGTTTTGGTTCAATCTGAATTAATCTCATGATTAGATTCAAGAGAGAATTGATATTTTTCTTTCTTTTGGAATCATCTTTTCATATTCACATGTTCGGATTCAAAAGTTCATATTCGTTTTTTCTTAGAGATACTCTAGATATATATTTTTCTTGGTAAGGAATTTTTTCTTTGTTTACAAACTATTATTACTAACAAGTTTGTGTGCCATGATTTTCCTTAAGATGGGAGGATTAAATGTTGGTTCTATCGAAAATCTAAATCCTACAAGACCTCCTGTTTTTTGATGGAAATGATCATAAGTACTGGAGAGATAGGATGAAGTCATTCGTTATTAACACCAGAGTTGATAACTACATAATGCTGACATATGACAATAATGTTTATGATAAGGAATTAAGAACTTAGACTAATGATGAGAAATCATAATATGACAAAAATTTTAGAGTCATAAAAACATTATCATGTTCAATGACTAGGAACATCTATAGTCAAATATCTTTATGTGATGCCCCAAAAATTATCAGGATGAAACTTATAATTACACATTTTGGTAATTCTAACATTATAGAGACAAAATGAGCTATGTTGAGAGATGAATAGCATGGATTTAACATTCCTTTGGGAGAACCTATATGAAAACTTTAGCAAAGGTTTATGACTATCATCAATAGCATACAGTCTATGCGAGAAAAAATGTTTGGATGATGAAGCACTTGTAGATAAAATCGTAGACATCATGCCAAATGAGTGGGAGTCCAAGAGGACAACAATCGATGAGAACAAGAATGTTACCCAAATTTTTCATAGATGAATTGTTTGGTACTCTTCTTCAGCATGAGACCAGAATGAAGAGTGATGCCGATAATGTCAAAAATAAAAATGGGAATAGAGGAGTTTCTTTTACAACTACTTCTAAACATATGAAATCCATGACTCCAGAAAGATTTACTAGATCAAAGACAAAGACAGTGACTATTCAGTCAGAATCTACTAATACAGAAATGTCTGACAATGAATTATCCAATCATGCTCTAAGAAGGAACAAGATATTAGCTCAAAAGAACTATCAGAATAAATTCAAGAAGAGAGACTAAAAAGAGAATAACGATGGGGAAGTTACTTGTTATGAATGTAGAAGAACAGGTCATATCAGACCTGATTACCCTCTTTTTAAAAAGAAGAAAAATAAGGAAAGGATTTCAGAATAAAACAAGAAGAAGTTTTATCGCTCAAAGCACAGGATAAGTCTTAAAGAAAATGATACTTCGAGTGTTAGATGTGGAGACTCTTCGGGAAGAAAATATTCTGAATATGAATCATCAGCATAGAAAAATATTGGATTCATGGATACTAATTATTTACCAAATACATGTTTTATGGCCAAGGTACACTCTGCCGAGGCTTTATCAAATTTATCTCTTGATAAGAATTACTATTATAGAGATATTACTTCTAATGAAGATACTTCATCTTCAGATAATGAAAAAATAAATTCATATAAAGATGTATCTCGATTTTCTATGTTGTTAGAAGAAAAGAATTGATAAATTTCTACGAAATTGGACTAGGAAAATACTAGAGAAGAAATTCATACAAAAGATATTTCATACCTCTCCAGAGATCTTAAAGATAATGATGATATTTTAAGAAAAATTTCTAAAGATATTAAGGAAGTAAATTATGAAAAGAAAAAACATTCTAAAGATCTTAAGAATGCTATTTTAAGATTAAATGTTTTTTAGGAAAAATATAACTCTAAATAAATAATTCCTAAGGATAGAAATTTAGTCCTCAGACTAAAATCCAAAATATATTTCCTTAAGAAGCTTCTGGAAAACATAACTTCTGGTATTGAAAATTTTGACAAGATGTATTCTCAAATCAAACATCAAGGAATTACTACTGGAGTAAGTTATACTCACTGAAAAGCTGTTTTCAAAAACAATTATTTCATTCCTTCTAGAGCCCATTTTTGTACTAAATGTCAAAGTGGTGGGAATTGGAAAAAACTTCCCTTTTAATAATGTTTAATCTCATGGGTTTCATAAATATCATTTCTCTAAAATAATTTGGGAACCCAAAATTTTACTGTCCAACAATTCCGGATCCAAGGAAGTTTGGTGTCCAAAAGTATAACTTTCTTATTTTCAGTAAAATAATGAAGGACCAACAACAATACTTGGTACATGTATATTGGATGTTCTTGACATATGTCTGGTAACAAATACATTTTTGAAAATATTATCAAGACGAAAGGAGGAAAAGTAACTTTCGAAGATAATGCTATGGGAGAAATTATTGGTATATGAAACATTTTTTTCTTAGAAAAACATTGATTTCAAATGTCTTGTTTGTTAAGGGTATTTAGAAAAATCTCATTAGCATAATTCAATTATGTGATGAAGGTTACCATGTGAATTTTGGGAATGAAAAGCGTTTAATACACAATTCCAAGAGATAATTTATTCTTTTTACTAATAGGAAAGAGAATGTTTACACCCTAAAATTAGAATACCTTATGAGCCAAGAATTACATTAAATTAGAGCAATGAAATACCATTCTTGGTTATGTCATAGAAGTTTAGGTCACTGTAACCTTACGAACTTATGTAAACTCTCCATGAAAGGATTAGTTAAGGATCTATAAGAGCATAGATTTGATTCTTCAAAAGTTTTCGATCCTTGTCAATATGGAAAGCAACATAAATCAAGTTTTAAATCAGTTGGTTATGTATCAACCAATGATGCATTACATTTGGTGCATATGGAACATTTTGGTCCAAAACAAACTGGATGCATTGGAGGAAAATATTATGTATTTTTCTTAGTTGATGAATACAATAGATTTGCGTGGGTATATTTTCGAGCAAAGAAATATGAATCTTTTTCTTATTTCAAATGTTTTATAGTCCAATTTAAATGTCAGAAAAACCTTCCTTTGACAACTATTCATGGTGATCATGTAAGTGAATTTGAAAATTATGATTTTGAATCTTTTTGTAGTAGAAAAGGCATTACTCATAAATTCTCAGCACCTAGAACACCACAAAAGAATGGTGTTGTTGAATGAAGAAAAATAATTCTTCAAGAGATAATGAGAACCATGGTGAGTGAGTATTATATATCCAAACATTGTTGGGCTGAAACTATAAATATAGCTTGTTATACTATAAATCGATTTTTGATTAGATCTTTTCATACCAAAACACCTTTTGAGTTATGGAATCTTAGGAAACCTAGATGTTCCTACTTTAAGGTTTTTGGATGAAAGGTATTCAGTCTGAATACTAATGATAATATTCACAAATTAGCACCAAAATATGATTTGGAATTTTTGTTATTCTTCTCAACAAGTTCTGAGGATTATAGAGTTTTTAATATAAACACTTGTGCTGTTGAAGAGACAGTACATGTCAAATTTGATGAAACTGATCCTTTTGTTTTTAAAAAATCCAACCTACATATTCGGATGTATTTTAAAAAACTGATTACCATCCTTTGTTAGAAGATCCTTCTGATAAGGAAAATTCCCAAGAGGATTATTATGAAACATTTACCACAGATGATTTCCTACCCTATTTTGATGAACATGTTTTACAAAACCCAAATCAGTTGCTTCTAAAGAATCATCCCAGTGATAGTATCATTGG
This sequence comes from Viscum album, assembly GCA_963277665.1. NCBI lineage: Eukaryota > Viridiplantae > Streptophyta > Magnoliopsida > Santalales > Viscaceae > Viscum > Viscum album. The sequence continues at coordinate 1,082,159,526 of OY728131.1, read as the reverse complement.
TGATGTGAATAAACCTATAAAGACTAGAAGTTCATTAATAAATTAAGTAGAACATCTTGCATTTCATTCCAAATTAGAACGAAAAATCACTAATGAAGCTTTAGGTGATGACGATTGGATAAAAGCTATGCAATATGAACTAAATAAATTCGAAGGAAATAATGTACGGACCTTGGTTTAAAGACATAAGGAAACATCTGTAATTGGAGTAAAATGGGTCTTCAGAAATTAGTGTGATGGAAATGGAATGATAGTAAGAAATAATGCTAGGTTGGTTGCTAAAGGAGATAATCAACAAGAAGGAATAGACTATGAAGAAATCTGTTCTCTAGTAGCTAGACTTGAATCTATTCGTATCTTACATGCCTTTGCAGCATTATTCAATTTCAATCTTTTTCCAATGGATGTGAAATGTGATTTTCGTAACATTTTTGTTCAAGGGGATGTTTTGTTGAAAAACCTCCTAGTTTTTAAGATACAAATCATCCTGATCTCATTTTTAAACTTACAAAAGCTTTGTATGGACTTAAGAAAGCCCCTCGAGCCTGGTATGATAGATTTACAAGATTTTTTCTTAAAAATAATTAATTTAAGGGAAATACATATCAAACCCTTTTTATAAAGAATGATATGAAAACTATTTTAATGGTTCATATTTATGTTGATGACATTATATTTGGTCCAACTCAGCAATCATTAGCTAATTCCTTGGAGGATCTAATGAAATTTGAGTTTAAAATGAGTATGATGGGTGAGTTAACATTTTTACATGGTTTTAAAATTTCTAAAAAACCGGAACGAATCTATATATCCCCACATATGTATATTAATGATCATCTTAAAATATATGGATATGACACACTAATAGTATAATTACTCATATCGGTACCTCAAATACACTTGATCTTGACGAAGCTGAGAATCGAGTAGATCAAACATCATTCAGATGTATGATAGGAAATTTACATTACTTTACATCTAGTCATCGAGACTTAATGATTTTAGTATTCTTATTTGAACGATATCAATCCAATCCTAAAGAATCTCATTTAAAGGCAGTGAAATGATTTTTTTGCTACATAAAGGGAACCAGGGATATAGTACTCTTTTATACTTCTGGAAATGATTTTATTCTAAAATGTTTTTTGGATGATGACTTTGGTGGATGTATAATGGATAGAATGAGTACATATGGAACTTGTCAATTCTAAGGAGATTCATTAGTTTCTTGGTCATGCAAAAAGCAACACTCAGTAGCACTTTCTACTGCTGAAGATGAATATGTAGTTGCTAAAAGTTGTTGTGCTCAAGAATTATAGATGCACCACACACTCAAAGACTATGGTATGAGATGTACCAAAACACAAATTTTGAGTGATAATACTAGTGTCATTTCCCTATGTAAAATCCTTGCACATCACTCTCATGAAATCTACATTGATATTAGGCATCACTTTTTTAGGATCACACGCTAAAAGGATATATCATTATTCAATTTATCAGAACACAAGACCACCTTGCTGATATTTTCACAAAATCCTTACCCTCTAATAGATTTTAATACATTAAACAGAAGCTCGGAATGACAACCGTAAAGTAATATTCCTCATTAAATTTCTGTTGAAATCAATCTCCTTACCGTAATAAACTTATTTTCAAAGAGGGAGTACGTTTTCTTATCAGCTAAATGAAATTTTTTTGTAATGGAAATTTTTTCATAGGCAGTTTTTTAAAATTTTTCGCAGTGAAAATTTTTCATAGTCAATTTTTATAAATTTTCCTAATGAATCTTTTCTTACTCATTTTGTTTTTCCGTAATGAGGTTTTACTTTTTGAAATCAATTTTTCAGAATCTAAAGATCTTCAAGGAAATTTTTCCCCAATATGAATAATCTTCCTAGAAATCTGAAAGTTCTGTTTCCTTTATTATGTTTTCATAATCATCTTTTACATGCTTGTATATTCTGTTGTGTTTTACATTTTTCAGATTCACTTTTCAATAAATCCAAATGTTTTTCTTAAAAACCACAAAAGATCAGATTCTATCATGTTTTCTTTACCATTATCATTTCAAAAGACTGATCTAATCATGAGTTTTCTCAACCGTTGAATTGACTTTGGAAGTTCAATCATCACTTCAAATGCCTATATAAAGAACCCTAAATGGGCAGTCCCACATCGGATTTCAATCCTTTGCGTGCCGAAGCTCTGCCACTATTTCAAAATCCCTTTCTGAACCTCTCAAATCGTACTCAAATCCAAAAGTCTGGTGAAGTTCCTTCTCTAGTGATATTAAATGTTCCGTCAATTTCGGAGTGGAATATTTATAGAGAGAGGTTGGTGCACCCGAATTTCTTTTCCAATTATGATTTCATTATATCCATGAATATCAGGTTGAATGGATGGGAACACATTTTCATATCAAATCCAAGAGCTCAAGATGTATTTTACCAAGATCTTCTTGTAGAATTTTATGAATCTGTGAGATTCATCAAAGAAGAATAGAGGAGTATGTTTTCTCTCAAAAGATATGAAAAAATATACTATTTCATATACAAAGGATGCTATCATGTTGGGGTTGTCTTAAGAAAGGGATTCTTTACTCTGTTCCCACAAATTTCTAGATGTACAAGAATGTTTTTTCAAGGTGAATTCTATGGAGTGTCTTGGACTTTTAGATCTCAAGACTCCAAAGATTTCTTATTTTTCAACAAATAATTGGATCCTTGAATTATGGGTGCAAGGTTTCATCATTCCAAGAAAAGTTGATAAAAAAACGTTGAAGAAGAACAACATGTGGATCTTAGATTTTGAGGAGAATCTGAGGAAGATAAACTTGATGAATAATATTCTCATTACGATTGAGAATATTAAGAATGGGAACTCGAATTATCAGATAATCATGTACCCGAAAATTCTTTCAATGTAAATTGTTCGGTGCCTTGAGTCTTTAAAGATTCCTTGATGTTATAAGCCGAGGAATTACAAGGTCTTGTTCATAAGTGATGATACATTGAACAGAATTAATATTGGATTCTCTAAATATTCTGAAGAATTTTATGACTTTCTAGAGGAAGAGGTTGAAGCTGTTCCGAAGGAATAACAATTTCTCGAACCATCGAAAAAGGAGGAAAGAAGATAAAATTTAATGAAGTGGTAATTGAAGGTTACAACCCATAGGATAAAGGAACCAAATCCGCACCTCCAAAGACCAAGAAACAAAATCCTATCCAGATGAGGTTGCACCCAAGGGGAGGGAAGAGAAGAAAAATCGAAAGGAAGGAGAGCCACAATTTGGCTTGGATCCTGCAGAAGTTAAGGCTTTAAATGAGAAGACAACAGATGATATTGAGAGGAAAGCTATGGAAATGAAGCAAAAGAAAAAGATATCAGAGTCTATGATTCTTCAGTCCCTTATAATGGATACTGAGAATGCATCTAAGAATATCCTTGTACATAAATCCTTATTGATATAGGCCATACCTGAGACACTACGGAAAAAATTTCTCACACTGGAAAAATTACAAGAAAATATTGTTGAAGAAAAATAAGTTGTGGAAGAATTACATGATGAATAAAGTACTGGTGACACAAGAGACATCATAAATCTAGTTTAATTATTTCATGAGAAGGAAAGTTCATCTGAGATGTTTTCAATCCAGAACTCTCAAGACGGATCTTCAAAGCTTGCCACTAATGGGTTAGATGAAAAAGCTGAAGATGAGGTGAATAAGACCTCTAAGGAATATAGTTACAATCATCATTTCATTCACCCAGAAGATGATGAGGAAGGAGCTAAGAAGGAGAAAATAGATGAAGATAGAATTGTTCAGCTATCTGACAGTGAACAAGTGTCTTTGGATGAAGAAGCTGTTCTAAGAAATGATAAAGGGAAACAAGTGGTTGTCGATAAATCCACAAAAGCAGCTATGAATAATAATGATATTGGTGGTACATCAAAGAGTAAAATTGTTTATCTATAGAATGATCTTTCACCAAGAAAAGTATCAGATTCAGAATCATCTTAAATTGTACATGATTTTGTTGTCCAGTCTTTGAAGAAGTTGGTTGGAACTATTCCAATCATTCTAATCCATGACTCGAGATGTCAGATTCTCCAACACAGCATGAATCAAAAATCAGATTCAGTGTCATTTTTGATGGACAAGTGTGTCAAGTTGTAGGTAGACATAAAATCTATCCTTATCAACAACGATGCCCACAAAAGGTCTTATAAGAAAATTGTTGGTTGGTCAAAAAAGACAGTTGAAGATTTGAAATAACTTGATGAGTTTCAAGACGGTCTCAAGGATGATTTTGACAGAGATGGTGGTAAAATCAAGGATCACACGACTATCTTTTAGGAAAAGATAACTCTTGAGAAGAATACCCGGATCCTATAAGTAAATGATCTGAAAGGGAAGTGGTATTCATTTTACCAATGTTGGAAGAGGGAATGGGATCTTCGGATCAAGATCGAAGAGAAGCTAGTTAAGCAAGATGAGTTGTTGAAGGCTTAGGTAGAGGCTCTGAAGTCTCAGGGAAAAAAGATAAATGCTTTAGAGAAGAAATAAGAGGATCAATATGAACTCCTAAAGAAAGCAGAGGAATACAATATGGTACTCAATAATATGAAAACCATAGTGATGAAATAGATACCCAAGGAGAAGGATGGAAAATAGATCCAATCTGATCTTTTGTTGCATTGTTTCCTTGTACAAATTCTTCCTATCTTAATGAAATTTTTGGTTGCTCGTTTTTGTTTGGATGTTTTGTACTAATATTTCAGGTACTATAATTTCTTTTCCATTCATTCAAATTATTTTTGAAAATCACAAAGGGGGAGAAAGGAAAAATAATACTAAGAAAAAATATATATCCCTAAATGAGGGGGAGTTTATCTAAGGGGGAGTTTTATTTACAGATATTTCCATACTTAGGATAATGAAAAATCTATTTATGTAAATCTAGAATATGATCCTTACTGTTCCAAAGCCTAAAGGGGAGTTACTCATATTTAGCCTTGCCTATATGATAATTTAGATAGGTTTTACATTCAAAGTATATAAAAATATTATATAAGACTGTTAACTCTTTTCCGTAAGGATGTGTGTGCTTTCTAAAAAGGGGAATATTGTTGTGTCAATAAGGTTTTCCTTATGAATTTTCCATTCCTTTATACTTAGGGTAGATCTGTGATTAAATATGGTTTCCTTATGACTTTCCCTTTCCTACATCTTTTGGAAATCACAAACACATTATATTAAGGAAAATTTCAATTTACCCTATGTTTTGCTCTCATAATAAAAAAATTTCTTTCCTCAATAAAATTCATCATTACCATGTTTTTCATTGTTCATTATCATGTCTAAATGTAAAATTATGTTTCATATATAATACCTTATAATAATATAATACATAGATAAAGAGTATTCTATTTTCAAGATCCATATTCAGGTTCCGAGTTATCTAAATTCAGACTCTGAACTCTTCTCAGTTTTGACTCGAAGTTCTCCGAATTCCGACTTTTAACTCTTCTGACATCTGACTCCGAGTCCTCTATATTCAGACTCCGAACACTTCTGAGTTCTGACTCCGGGTTATTTTAATTCAGACTCCGAACTCTTTTGAAATCTGACATTGAGTTCATTGAATTCTAACTCCGAACTTTGTATGTTCTGACTTCGAATTATCATGATCTATGACTCCAAAATTTTTAAATCTGGATTCGAAATTTACTTTAAATTATGTCTTCGGAATTCTATAGAGTTATGGTTCAGAAATCCTTAGAAAATAGAATCTAAATATCCTTGTATTATATACACCTAATGTATTTTTTGTTAGACTTCGAAATTTTATTTTCTTACATTATGAATATCTGTTTTTGGTTATGTAACCATATTTTTTACTACACTTTTTTTGTTATAAAACAATGTCGTGCTTTCAGTTACTAACTAATCATTGTTTGAGTGAAATGTGTACAGGTCCCTCTGAAATTTATCGAAAAATATGACCATTGGAGGATGGAGTCGACTGTTGGAGCTATGCCTATAAATAAGAGCTCATTTGAATGAGCTTATGACTTGACTTTAACTTTTTTACTTTAACCGTGACAACATTTCTTACATGCTATTGAAGTGATTTCTAGAGAGAGAGGCTCTTATAAACTCTACGACATTGTGAAGAAATATTGAATGACTTGTTCAAACTTTTATTTGGGTAGATTTTCTTTGTGAATGGGTGTGATTTCCTTGAAATCAGAGACATTGGGTTGTGAACTCAGAGGTTTCGATTTCCTTACAAATCGAGGGCTTGGAGGGATAACAAGACAGATACCAATCTTCAGATTAAGGGTTTACCTGGGTTTGGGTAAGACAGACTTTCATGAAAGTTTAAATCAAGTGACCTTTATCTTGGGTTGTTGGATACCCTTCTCTTTGGGATAAAATAGTTACAACTTGTTACTTGTAGTGTTTTAGTTTTGTTTTCAACTGTAATTTTGGTTGTTAAAGAATGTATAACTATCTTTTACTTCCTTAAACTTGTACTCTGATTATATAGTATTCTATATTCATTAATGTAGAATCTTTCTTGTTGTAAACTTTTGTTAAGTTTCATTTCCAGAATCGGTTTTTCAAAATCATGCAAGTTATTAGAATTTAGAGGTTTTGTGAATTTTGTTTATAAAAAAAATTCCTTAATGATTTTTAAAGTATAAAATTTACCCCCACTTTTATATTAAGTATCTGCATTATAGTTTTATACTACAATCAGTATCATATCTATTGTACATTCGATCAAACACTACGGTGGTAAATTTTGAGACTATAACACCTATATTTAAGTGATTAATAAAATATAAATAACAAAATAGAATCCATCATAGTAAATAATTAGAGTATACATAAATAAATGGAAAACCAATAAAAATGTAGGAAATACAACAATGAATCAAACTTCTATTCTATATATACAATGGTCATACCATTGGAATGGTCATAGATACATACCAAAATATAAAAATGAAATAAAAGGACATTGTAACATCATTAACCTAAACCAAATCAATTATCTCGATACAATTCATGATACCATTCTCTACTATACTATCATAGGATTTTGGCCAAACTATTCTTATAACCAGGTGAATGTTTTCTATGGTACCAATGAGTATTGGTGACTTTAGAAGGGTGTGAGTAAAAAAATCAACTGGGAAACACCAACACAGTATCATTATAACTAGCGTATACAACTTTATGGGAATCTAAAATAGTTAGAATAAAATACATAGAATCTACAAAAAATATGTTACTATCTCTATGGACCAAAACCCCAATTAACCATACCTACAGTGGCCCAATTTTAGAGATTCTTTGGGAAAATCGTGATGTCCTTTCCTCCCAATTAACCCGTGGATCCCAATCTATGGAATCACCCTCAAGTCTTCACTAATTCAAGGATAAATCCTACAAAAGTTTGATCAGATTCCTTGGCTCCATGGATATTCCTCCCCCTGATAGTCCAACCATATCATGAGTCCTTCATCACTCTATAGAGTTGTCCAATGGTAGTTTTATCATATTCCTTAATTTTTGGAATATTCCTACTTCCAACATTACATTCATATCATGATGTCGTTAAATCTCTCGGGATATATCCCACGATAGTCCAACTAGATTCCTTGACTCAATGGATACACCTTCCCCCCCCCCCCCCCAAATTCCAATCATATACTATGGTCTTCCTAAAATTGGGGATGTATCCCATGATAGTCTGATAAGATATTTTGATTTTTGGGGATACACCACCACCGGTAGTCCTTTATATTTGGGTCTCTTCATAACTCCAGGGATACATCCCATAGAATTATAATCAGCTTCTTTAACTCAAGGGATACACCCCCAATAGTCTTGTTATCTCTTGAGATATTTTGTACTTCGGAATAATCCAATGATATTTCGATTAGATCTCTCACTTCAGGGGACACTCATACCCATGTCCCTCTCTTCTTATCATAAGGTCTTGAAGAATTTGGGGATGACTCTAATGATATTCTGATTAGATTCCTCATATATAAGAATACACACCCTTGGCAGTCATTCCATATCCTAAGGTATCCATGAATCTATGTTTTCTTCCCATGAGAGTCTAATAAAATTTCTCTACATTAGGGATACACCTCCCCCACCAGATTATACTATCATGATATCCATACCATTGGGAAACCACCTAGGTATCGACCATATGATATTGGTTCCAAGGTGAAACCCTTATTCATCTCCTAGAAACCCTTCATCGTCATTCAGTCAATAAGAACCCACGTGGTCCCCTCAGTCTCAATGTAGTTGAAAAACCTCGAACTTATTCATCGGTCTCAATCAATGTCTTGGTTGACACCTGAAAAAATAACAAATCATATCCCATAGAATTTTTTATATGGGTAGATTGACATTGTTAAATACATGTGGTCTTTCCACATGGGTATCTGTCAAGTGATTGATGATTTCCCATATCTGTTCTTTAGGTCACTCTTGGCCATTTCGATCACCAAAACCTGGTTTGGGATATGATACAATCTGTTACCCTAGGTTTGATCACATCATATAGGAGGGGGTATATCATCCCATATTCATCTTGATGAGCCTAAACAATTCTATTTTTATAATGGTATTCTGTAATGAATCTCACTTCTATACATGGGAATTGGGTCTTGTGGTTTTGTCTCAACACACAAGAGGAATATTGGAAAATTGATATCTCAAGGTCTCATCACCATCCATCAATGGAAGTAGTGTCGAGAAAGTTCACATGTGTGGTTTGTGACCATTGAAATTTCTCAATTCCAATTGAGCATCATTGAATTAATTAAATAACTTATTTAATTAAATAAATCCTTGTGTATTTTCTTTAATATTGTTCCAAAAAAATCCACTTACTTCACATCCTCACGTGAAAAGAATCTTGAAGTCCATTCGAGTCACAAGGCATTTTCATAGGACATTGGTGTCCGAGGTGTTAAGTAATCACACAAGGGTTATTCAAAAAAAAAAATGTGTTTTCCCCTACCAGTATGCAAATTAATTTTATTTAACGTATATATTTACTGAAATAATCCTTGGGAATCACCCACAATGGAGTTCTTTAACACCCACATGTAACATTGAAAACCTAAATTCTATATGGAATGTATTTGAGTCCACCATGCTAAAATAGAGCATTTTCAATTTTATGACAATGGATCGTAGATGCTTCAATGTGTCAAGAAGCTCATCCTGCATTTCTACAGGTAATGAAAACCTATCTCAGAGCCTTGAGATCATATATAACTTCAATAAAAAATTAATAATTACTTATAGACAATAAAATTAATTAGTTAGTTAATTAATAAAATCAAAACATGAAAATTTACAGTTAACATACATGGGAATTCCATCGTGTCAAAAACATTAGTTAAAATTTGTGTTCTACACTTAACACTTAACAATAGTTATGATGAAAAAACACTTTATTAACTATACCGATTCCACAATCCAATAAAATTTACATAGGGAAAACCACCTTAAAAAATAGTAATGTTGGAATAAATCTACGAAATGATAAATGAAAACAAGGGAACATCTACTCATTATCTTATATTGGTTTTATGTAAAGACTTCGTGAAGATGTTTTGGGATTCAAACATTCTCTAGTGAAATTTCCATTTTTACCTAAAATGAAAATTTCAAAATTAAATAAGATGGAGAACAAACAAGGAAGTAGGTAGGAGAAAGACCTTACCCACTATCCTCATCCAATCACACCCATGAATGCCAAAAAAATAGAAGATTAGAGCGAGAGTGACTCTTACCAATCCATCTAGTGGACACTCCATTCACAAAAGAAGCAAGTTGGCCAAGTCCAGTATTCAACCCTTAAAAAGAGCTATAATATTAATAGTGGAAAATTGGGGTCATCACCATGAAATTTTTAGGTATGACATTGGGTTTGACTTTCACATCCTAAACCCCCCCTACCGGACCCCATGAATACCATTAATGTCATGAATTAATATATGTGATGTGAATGGTACCCTATAGATTCTTTTAGCATCTTGGTTCTGCCTTTTCTCTTTTTGTTCTTTTCATAACCCTAATCTTTTCTAACAACATAAATTAAGTCCAAATCATTATATTTTGATGTTAAAACACATAAAAACTCATTCAAAAACATGGAATTTAAAATGGGCCATCTAAAAATGAAGAAAATCCAAATTATAACAGAATATTCAACTTGTATGTACATAGGTTCTTACACATATTTGGTGAATATTCATGTGCCTGCACTCATAAAAAATGATAATTCATCTCATCATTTTATCACTTTGTAATATTTAAGACAATATATTTAAAAAAACTACCCACACGTAAGAATTCATCAAGTTTTGGTTTCATCATATATTTCTATCTATAAGGGAATGTAACGTTCCTTAGATAATAATATTATCATTTATTCATAGCCTGATTTAGGAACATAGGTTTATGGACTAAAACTGTGAATCCTTATGTTCTCTGGAAGTATGATATGTTTGGTGTGTCCTGAATGTCATATTATTAATGGATAAGTCAAGGATGTATTTTTTCCTTTCCATTTTTATAGAATTTAACAATTCATCCCTTTGATTGGAATAGAACCACTGCATTATGTTTCATGGCCATGGTAATGTGACATGTTTATTTAAGAATGTCAAAAAATACATATCAAGCATGTTGGTTGATGACACAAATGTGAAACCTATTTTTCGAGATATTTGGAAAAATAGATTATATTGTATAATGAGTGTTTTTATGAGGATTTTTATGTCATGACATTTTGTTTATTCTCTTAGGTTCCTTTATCCATTATTAGATATTAATCATGATCTTTAAGAGATTATGCCTCTTGAAAACGGGAATAAATTATACTGGGTCAAAACACTATGTGTTTCCGTTGACCACAATTAAATTTTATATAAATTTAATTAATGTTATAAATATTAATCTCAACAATGAGGAATAATTTTATTCTAATTTTATGAATAACAAATATTAATTTGAGTTTTCCATAAATATTTATGATTTTGAACAAACGAAATTCACATCTAGTAATAAATATTAATTTTCACGATGGTAAAATAATATTTATCTTTGTGTGAGTAATTAAATTCCCTAAAATAACGATTTTATTAATATTACATATCATGTGTTTTAATAGGAGTTGTTATATTAGTTAAGGGATGATACAGAAATATATTATATTTCAACATAAATCTAAACCCTATAAATATATGGTTGTGTCTATTCAGTAGGGTTAATCATGACTTGAGAATTGTTATGTGAATATTTTCCAAAACCATTCCTCTTAACCTCTTTATCTCAATAATGAAAATAACTAGAGATATTCCTTTATGCTCAAAGGAACTAGAAGTGATCAACAGACTTGATACATGATAAATCTATAATGATTGCACACTATGTTTATTTGTGGTTCCTCAATGTTCAAAGTCACATTTATGAATCACCACTACATGGATCCAATAATAATATCCTTACAACACAAAGATGGTATTTATATAAAGGGTTTTCAAATTACCAAAATCATAAACGAATAATGGTCCCATGAAAATGTATCATTTCTTAAATAATAATATAAATTAATTAAAAATGTAATAGGAAATTATCCTCTCTAGGTTTTGGGATCACATTTGTCAATATTATGTGAACAATGTTTCTTGGTCTGGATGTTTACATCTTTCACAATTTTTACAACAATCCATCAAATCGAAAGAGACATTATAGTTATTTCCCACCAAGGATATTCCATTGTTCTTGAGGCCATCAAGTGGAATTATATTTATGGTATGAATAAGGGAAAGAGATTAAAATGGGATGTGCCAAATGTTTTGGCTAGTAAGACTGGGTTACACAGTTAGTAGCTAGAGTATATTCCAGGTACCCATTTTCACAACACATAGTCATGTAGTGGGTTAAATAGAATTACATGAAGTAAATAAACTGGAAACATTTATTTTACACAATATTAGACCAATCCAACATGGCACATGGATTTTCGAGTTACATGACATATAGCTAGTTTACAGGTCACGTAGTCTACATGGTTTTGTAGTGAAATTTGCACAAATTGTGTGGCTAAATACTTTCTATGATCTTACATGAGACTGATTTAATGGGGGACTAATGAAATACATTATTTATAGAAAATATACCTAGAAATTAGTTCACTATTTATCACACATAAAATACACACTCAATATTTGAAAAATTTATTCAAAGTCATGGTTTGTGGAACATACAACATTTATCTTGAGTACACACAGTGTTGTCCCATAGATAAGGTACATGAAATGTTATTTGGTGTATCTGGTGAACCCATGTAAAGAGTAACACAATGTGTATAGTTTAAAAACAAGTCATTTGGTATGTTGTCTAAAGAGAATGTTGAGTCCTTTGGTAGGTTGCACAGACACTCGACATGTGTCATACATGGAATCTAGCATGCTATTACATGCCATGTATTCCAGTTCAGGTATATACCAAATCCCATTGCATTTATCCTAGGTTTGAAGCTATCACAAAACACGATGTGTATCCTGAATGTACACACTATGTAGTCTTCCAATAAATGATTAAATTAAATAACTTTAAATTTATGATTATAGTATGAAAAATATATTGTATTATTTATATCCTTATGTGATAAAATATTTAATAATTGTTCTAAATAATTATTAAATTTTAAATTAATTTATTATAATTCTCGATGATTATTTCATATTACATTTATTTTCGCTAAATTTTTTTATTATGGGAATCTACAATAGAATTATTTGTCCATTAAGATAAAAGGAAATTACTTTTTTTAACTAATTAATTAATTAATTCAACTATATCTATCTTAATATTAAAAAATGAATAGAAATAAATGATTTCTACATGTCTTTTTCTTAACCATTGTCTGTGTACAATTGTTCCAAATCTAGACCAAGACCTATATATGCTTTTGTTTTAACTAATAAAATTCATTTCAGGGTTTTTCAAATTATTAATTATTAAATTAAATATGATTGACTGTGAGTAATCACTCCATCCATTATTATATAGGACCTATGCATCCAAGGTGTTTTATGTAATTCCCTAAAACCAATCATTTTGTTTGACATACCATCTTGTCAGTTACAAATACATGTTAAAATGATGTATCCTAATGTGTGGGGAGGTGGTTCAAGATATAACCAATACAATACCCACCCAGGTGACACACTGGTTGTAAGTGGAATTTCGTAAATAATGCCAAGATAAAAACATGGAGTTTTCCAATATGTAGTAGGTTGATTTATTATCTTCTTAAAAAATGAAATATTAGGAAATCTCAGGATTGGGATATATTTTTATAAATTCTTTGTTTCTTTCATGTGAAATATAACTTTAATGTGTGCAAGACCATGATCACGATAATAAATTTACTGATATGAAAATATTTATTTTAAATAAATGTAATATGTCTACTTTTTTTAAACCAAACATGGTTATTCACATAAGAAAAATTTCATTAATAATAACAAGGAATGTAAACTATAAAACTATTTTACATTACACATATTAAATAAAATCCCTCAACTATATATTTGGTCATACTTGGACATTAATTACTTGACTTGGAATGAAATCCATAGAACTAAGTGTTTTACTAACCATCATTATGACACTTTCTTTTTTCAGGATGTTATTTTGATGGTGATGGGTTGAATTAAATATCTTACATCAGGAGAAAAATTCCTCACTAAACATGATAAAACATAGAGGCAAGTGATGAGGAAATCAAACTAAGGATTTCTAGATTGGGGATCCTATTTAACTAATAAAGGAACTACAAGCCTATTGTTCAAAAATACATAACAACTTAAATAACTTCAAGTAGCTTGAGCAACCCTCATCGGGGTTATGAAAAAGTGTATATGGATCCCTTTCATTAGATTTTTTTAAACAATATAAATTTCAAGCCCATTTATGGGGGCTGTTGGGACATGATAAATTTGTTGGAGACTTAAAAAAATTATCATTATTATTTCTCACACAAACGGTAATCATGAAAAGTAATAATAATATTATCTTTTATAAATTTAGAATAAAAGTAATATTAATCTTCCACATTATCCTTGCAATCAATTTTTTAGAAATACCATCTTATTGCTAGAATTATTATTATGGAACAGTTCAGAAACATTCAAGATGTGGTGTGCCATGAAAGGAAACCATACATCATATAATCATCTATACCTAATCCACTTGCTATGGAAGTGAGTGATGAATAGTTCACTTTAAATGAAAATAACTTGAATAATGTTGTTGACATTCAATTTTTAATTCTTTATTCTATAATAAGTGAACTCTTGAAGTCACAAGAGAAAAAGGATTCTTATTGTAATATCAAGTATATCTATGTCATTTGAAAGCATAGATCAACAGATGAACATTTTGAAATAACCAAGAAACTATTTTAGTGTAATCTCAGAGAGGACATGCAAGATGGAACTCACATAGACATACTCATTGTCTATATTTATCTCTTAGATGTTATATATTTTAAAGTTCCTAATTAACTTTGCACAAATATATTTTATTTACTGCTCCCACAGATCATCTCTAGTTTTTTGTTAATTTTAATATGGAAAAAATTGAGAGGCCTCACCAAAATCTACTCACAACCCTTTACAATGCTGATAACTATATAGAGCATGAAAATTCCTTTTTCCTTATGGAGAAGAAATAGAAATTATAAGAAATTATATCTCAAACAAAAAATTCATAGAAAATTCACTTATATGAAGTGAGTGATCAAAGGGAAAGAATAGGAGCATGATTATATATATTTCAGATATAATAAGTATGGCCATTGGATGATAAATTGGACCGACATAAAGAATTATTTTAATTTTTTAGTTGGGTGCTTTATCCAGTGAATTTTATCAATTTCTAAAAACTGGGTATCAGATATAGCATATGGTTTTCATATATGTATTGAAATATATGACTCATGTGGAATCATAAATATTGATTTAGGGGAGGTTGATTTATGGGAATCCAATATATCCAAATGTGTAACTATGGTAATTGGAGACTACCACATCATGTTACTGATTTGAATTCTCTTGGTTTTATGTGAATTATTTGTTTCATCTACACCCAAAGATATTATTACTATATTGATACATTATATATATGGAATCATATTGATGTTTGGGAGTAAAAAATAATTTTTTATATAATATATAATTTCCCATTAAAAGTCACATTTTAATTAAATTCTTTTTGTGTTCGATTAAAAAAACATTTAAAAAAATGATAACAAAAATACATCATGTGACTCATACAACAACAATTTATGGAATTACCTACTAGGTTATGTAAATAAACATTTTCTTTCTAAACTATAATATTAATGTTATTTTGATTCTTTTGAAGTAAATTTACATGGTTTATGTCTCACATGTTTATAAGGAAAAATTACTAAAGACGTATTAAAGGGAAAAGGTTAAAAGGAAAAATTGATTCTTGAATTAGTTTATAGTGATATGAGTAGACCATTATCAGTAAAAGGGAGGGGTGAGTACTCATACATCATTACATTAACTTATTATTTCAGTAGTTATTGATATGTCTACTTAGTGAGGTATAATTTGTAATCTTTTAGATATATAAGGAATAAAAGAATGAATTGGGGAACCTTCTTGCTAATAATATTAAGAAACGATCATTATGACTTGTTTGAGAAAATCTTAATCAACTATTCATTGTTTATTTATATGATTTTGCAATTTTTTCCCAACACACTCTTCCTTATAAACCTATATGCAATGGTGAAGGATTATGGAGGAACTGCACCTTATTAGAGAAGGTGATATCAAAGAGGAGTCATGTGAGTCATATATTATCTTTTTGGGGATATTTATTTCGAATAGAAGTGTAAATACCAAATATTGGACAAAATAATCGAGAAGATTGTATACCATAACAAATTTGGAATGGAAAGAAACCCATTTTGTTTTACTCAATGTTTTGGGTTTCAATGTGTATGTTAAGGCCTGATTAGATAAAAAACAGTCACCTTGATTCACAATATTTATCATTATAGGATACCCTGTAGAAATAATGGGATATTACCTATACAATACCCCTTAAAAAATGAAATCATGGAAAGATACACATATTCATTAAGAGGGAACAAATATATAAAGAAGATAGTGGGATAGAGATTGAATTATATTAATTCCAAGATCAAGGTAAACAATATTTGTTATATTAATAGATTTATAAGACCTTTATGGAAGAAGATGTTCAAGAAGAAAAAGTACTACGTATAAGTAAAATTGATATTATTGAACCAGAACTGAATTATTTTTTCCATCAAGGATGGTGAATAATTTTTAGTTGATAATAATGATTCTCTAACCTAAAAATATGCATTTAGTCTCTCACATGATTCGATGATACAATAATATATGGATTTTGAAATTGATTCCTAGTAGAAAAAACATGTTTGGATTTCAGTGGGTCCACTAGTGTATGTAAATCTAGTTTGTTGCGAATGGGTATTTAAAAATAAAATGTTCATTGATAGAAAATTCAGACATATAAAGAATTAATGGTTGAGAAATAGTTCAAATAGAATTTAGTCGTCAATTAATAATTTACGTTTTCACCAATTTCCATGCTGAAATCTATCAAAATTAGATATTACATTGAGGATTTCCCAAAATATGTTATTTGGAAAAATGATTTGAAAACATCATTCCTTAGCCATAAACTTCAAGAAGATTTCTATATGACCCAACCCATATAATTTTTTAATACCAATGATGCCAAATTGGTATTACTATTGATATGATCCATTTATGTATTGAAGAATGAATATATTTTATGGATAATTTAGATTTATGAAGAAATAACTGAATTTGGTTTAAAAATAATGAATGTGGACATTGTATCTATAAGTTGTTTAGTGGAAGTGACCTTATTTTCTTAATAGTATATGTTAATGACATATTTTTTATTAGAAATGTAATACAATTTTTATATTGTATTAAAACCTATTTGAATAAATGGCTCAATATGAATGAATTATGTGATAAAACACATATTCTTGGGATGAACATCCATCTTGATAGATCTAAGTGAATGCTCTCTATATGATAAGGTATATATATTTTAAAAAAATACTAAAGTGGATTATTATTGGAAAATACATGGTGTAAGTGTTTCCAATATCACATAAAATTCATATTTCTATGGAAATTTGTTCTCATTAAAATATTGAAAGATATAATATGAAAACAATTACATACACATATGGAAAATGTTCAATTTTTTATTATATTCTATATACTAGGTGAGATGTTTATTATGCCTGAAGTGTGGTAAGATGATATCAATCTAACCCAGATGGAACCAAATAGATATAGTCCAAGCTATTCTTGAGTATCTGAGGCATAATAAGGTTAGTTATATAGTCAATGGATGAGGTTAGAAAGTAATCATCAAAGGATATGAAAATTATTTTCTCTAATGAGTTTTAGAAGATCTAAAACTGAATTATTGATAAATCATCACTCTAAATACCGGTGTTGTGAGATGGTTGTGCTCAAAGAAATATATGGAAAATGATTCTACAACAAATTCTATGTGTGTTATGAAATATAAGGTATCTAAGAAAATTAGGTTTCATATTAAACATCATCCAAGATCCTAATGTGATTCTATGTAATAAAGACCTTGTCACACTCTATTTTGGTAATATTTCAATGGTGACTATTTCTATGAAGGTAAGGTGAAATTAGCATATGAAGAATATAATTAAAAAGTATCATGTAATGATGATTTATTCAAAGATAAAATATGTTTTCTTTAGTATTTTCATTAAATAAATATGGAAAACCCCTTGACTGAAGTCATAACTCAAAAGAAACATCATCATTATATGAGGTATAGTGGAATTAATGTCCCATGTAGTTGGTTATACTCTCTGTGGGAGTTTGTTTGAGTTTATATTATTGAACCAACAATTTTTCATTTGATTGAATGTATATTTGAAGGGTTGAATATTTATAAAACATTTTATTAGATATTATTCTTTGTTCTATAATACTTTGATGTGATTACTTAGAGTGGTATCTATCACATTGATATGATTGTATTTGTTCAACGCTATGATGACAATCTAAATGTTCAATGATGATATTCATTAATATATATCTATAGTTAGATAACATACAATGGTAAGGTACACAATATGTATACTATCATGTCTGAGAACTTTTAAGAATATATGACATTATCTCATGATGTTTTCACTTGGTAATCACTAAGATGTGAGCTTATGCGAATAGACCCACCATTAGAAATACCACATGTTTTTGTGTCATTAGATTTTCCTATCTATGAGTTTTTTAATGGGATTATACTTTAATATTATCATTTATTCATGTCATGAATCAAACACGTAGATTTAGTGACCAAAACAATGAATCCATAGGATCATGCGATGTAGTGTACTTTGGGTGTGTTAAAAATTACATGTTATCAATGGATAAGTCAATGGAATATTTTTCCATTAAATATTTATGGATTTTGATATATTATACCATTTATTGGAATAGAACCATCACATTAAATTTCGTGTCCATGGTGTAATGATTTATTTATTTCAAATAGTAAAATGAAGACATATCAAGCATATAGGTTGATGATGTAGACATGCAAGCTACTTGTTGTGAAATTCTGAGAAAATAATTTTATTACATAGTCAGCCCTTGTATGTGGTTGCCAATTTTGTGAAATTATGTTATTTATTTTGGGTTCCTTGTCTAATTTATATATTGTAATATTAGACTTCAGGTGAGGCCTGCTAAATAAAATGGAATATAATCATAGACGGACACAACCTAAGTGTTTAATTTTTTTTGGACTATATTATTTTTCAATTTAACTAATTGAATAAATATTATACTCAAGAAAAATAATTAATTCTATTCTTATTATAAGGATTGAATATATTAAGTCATGTATTCAATAAATTTTGATGAGTTAGAATGGATAAAGATCATGTCTTGTGATGAATATTAATATTCAACATGGGAAATTAATATTTATCATCGTGCGAGTCATCACACACAATAAAATAATAAAAATAATAATATAATTATTTATCGTGGGGTTTCATATAGATTATTATAATATTTAATGGTCAGTACAATGAGACCCCCTATGTTACTATCTTTCTATTTAGTATTATTTTTTCCAATATTGAATTTTTTTGATTATTGGTTTCTTGTGGAATAAATTTTTTATTTTTAATTATATTTTTGGGAGAACCATACCTAGCATGTACAATTAGCAGTAATATTCTGGTGCCTATGTGGATGGGCCTAACTTAGTGATAGAGACATTTTCATGGATTTCATATGGTTTGACAAAATAAGCAATGTTCGCCATATATCATGAAACCTCTTTTTCATAGGAAGTGGTTGGTGAATGGTTAGAACATTGTTTAGAAACCAGTGTGGTCAAACAATATGGTCGTCGGGTGTCTAGATACTGGGTTAGGCCATGTTAGCTATTTGTTGTTTCTTTTTTGATAGACTTGTTTTATTTATCATTATAACTGACATCTGATTTTTTAGTTATAGGTAATAGAATACTACGTGGGAGATCTATAAAGTTATACTTGTTTGATCACACACCACTATTTTTACCCCTTATAATCTAGAGACAAAGGGCTTGGAGGGGGTTGGCATCATAATGAGGTTTGTGTGGGATAATTAGATAAATTTAAGTTTAAACATTAGCACATGTCGGTATCCAGTTTATGGGTTGATATAATCTTATGCAGTCAAATTCATAACATTTTTTCAGTCCTAGGGTAGAAATCACGACACATTAAATTGATTAATTAGTTAATGATTAAGGTGATTTTGATATAGTTACCCTTTGTATCATTTCACCTTATTTCATTATTATAGAACCCATCCATGTTTATATCATATTTCACACCTTGTGATATATGGTTCCTACTTTGGTGTACCATACCCATTCATATGTTGGTCAATTTATTTTGTAAAATGAAATTTAAAGTTTCTTTGAAAGACTATTTTGAATTTAATTACTCATTTGTGGGTTTGGAAAGAGATTTTGAAAATTAGTTTTTTTTGGTTTAAAGATTTATTCAAATTGTGTATCATTTTTGGGTGGCCATTCCAATAAAATATAGCATGTGTTTTTATAATTTTTAATGCAAGCTGGTTTTTTAATTTTATATTATAATGGATATGTTTTCAAATAATGTTTTTAATTTTATAAAGTGTACTAAAATCTTTTGAATGATGACTATGTATTTGTTTTAGTTTTCCATGAGATATATATGAAAAGATTAATTTATAGTATATGTTCAGTCTAACATTGATGGATTGACCGAGAAGAAATATTTCAATTTTTGGTGGCTTTTCGTGAGCTACAATGATTTTTAACACATTCATATACATTTATGGTTCCATGATTTAAATTAGATCTATCAAATATTCCTTATGGATTATGTGGGGTGAGTTGAGTGTTGGGGATAAACTGAAGGTCTCAGGGGTTTGATCTTGGCCTCATCTTGAGTTTTTCATAGGTATTTTATTTTTAGTTAGTGTTGAGTATATTTGGACTTGTTATATATTTCTATTTACGGATGGAGTTTTGTGCAAGAAAAAATCTCTTGGATCATTTTAGTTTGTTATTAATTTTTAGGATTGTTATTTTATTTTGGATATTGTGATTATATATTAGACTAAAGTTTTAAATATGATATGTGAGAAATTGAACCCAAAGGGATTCCTATAATTCAAAAGATTTTTTTCATAGTAATGAACCAACTTATTTTAACCCATATCATCACCTATGTCGGCCCACAACACAACCCAAAGCTTGTTGTAGATCACCATGGGATGGAAATAGGCTATAGTAAATAAAAACTACAACATGGGAATGGTTTCACCACTAGTAAACTGGAATGGATCATCTATAAAATGGGACAACCACAACCATATCATTAGAATAAATAATGTGTAGACATACTTATTAACACATACTAAGATTAAAATATTTAACAAACTACAAGGTATATCAGATATAAACATTCCATTACTAGAGATATATATATAATGTATATAAAAAAACTGAAAACCCAAAATATTGGGAACAAATTCAAACAATGTGTAACCAAAATTTGAATAGATACATAACATAAAAATTAATCAACCATTGAAAACTCCATAAAACCACTTCTCAATCATATAAACGTGAATGAATGTTGTCAAGATGATCCACTCTGTTACTTGTTTCCCTTTCTCATATCTATGTCATGTAAAATGATATCTCCATGAAAAAAAATTCCCAAATAGTGTGTGATTCATGAATCCCATTAGGATACCACCTTGAATATATTCATGTATTTCTCCCATAAAAAATCATACTAGTTTGAAAAAAAAATTAAAAACTAAACCACATTGAAAATATAAATTTTTTAATTAACCTATGAAATAACATTGGTTTTCCATTTCAATCAAAACATGTTTTCCTAAAAACATTCTAATATAAGTCAAATAAACAAACAAGGAAAAGGGATTAACACCATGAGAATGTCCAAGGAGGCATAATATTATATATCATAAACAAGAACATCTTATCCCCCTATAAATGGAAATGGAAATGTGTATAATATATATCATGAAATCAAAACGGAACAAATAAAATTCACATAGCATATAACTAATCCACATGAGTAATGTTCTCCAAGGACTCTAACCATGATGATTATCATGAGTGAGTAAAGAACTATGCCAACATGATAAGAAAATGGAACCTCTCATGGTCTTCCCTATGCCCAAATCCAATAACTCTCACAATATCTCCACAAATAAAATGGACTCACTATCAATCTTCCCACCAAAAGGCATTCAACGTTCTTAGGAAACAAAATTTGAGGCTTTTATGATCCTCTCTGTGAAGGATCACATGACCACTTGGATAATACATAGGGGATTCTCACATGATCTTCCCTCTGAAGGCTTACATTGTCCCTGGAACCAATCCCTTTTTCACACCCTCGGTTAACCCATATGTTACTTCATGCCAACACAACCATAAAAAATATTCCATAACAAAAAATCTATAAGATAATCCATTTCATAAAATACCATAAATATTTTATCAAAACAACATTACCAAGATAAAACCAGTTCTAAAACCACATTATAAATCCTTTTTAAACCAAAAACCTCTCTAATCCATTTAATAAAACATTTGTGGTGCATACTAGACATACACATTTGGAAACACCTTTTAAAAGAACAAATTTTTAATAAATTTATTAATCACATAATTCATGGGAAAAATAGACCATAGATAATTAATTTGAAATTTTAAAGACACAAACCATTAGATATTCCTAATTAATTGTATATCGATGGAAAATTTCCCTTAAATAGAGACACCTATATCAGATTTCGTCTAAAGATCATAGCCTACAATTAAAACCATCTGAATGATGATGAACAACGCCTCACTCACCTAATCTAAAAAAAACCATTTCCCCCATTACACACCCCATATTACTAAAAAATCTCCCCTGGGGTTCCAACATCCACAAAAATGGAAGAACAAGAAAATAAAAGGTTTATGGGGGATGTAACAGTGAAGAATATGACTTGAATAAAGAAAAAAAACACCATTATATCTATGATAAATCCACTAAGAAAGGTGTGAAGAACATACAAGGAAAAAAGAAGAGAGGATTCACATGATGGGGAAGAAAATGAGGGCTCACAATTAAAAATCAATATGGGAAAAAAGGTAAAAATCCACTTTTTATATATCCTAGATAGGACTCACTGTTTAGCTATAGGGTTAAAAAAACCATGTGACAAATATTTTTATGATAATATCTACCATAAATGGCCACATTGTTTCCCTTGTGTGTCGGATAGTCTGATAAAATATCTTCAAATTGTACAAAACCATAATATCACAAATTTCAACACCCCTGCAAGGTTAACTGTATAGTTAGAAAAACCTTGCACAAACCATGTGCAAGTTTTTTATTTCCAAAACATCCAATTTCAAACCCATATCACTTGGTAGATCCTACAATTAATCAGAATATTAATTGAAATCATAATATAACATTCCAATTACCCGACATATTACACAAACCCCACCTGCATTCTACTTTCTACCCCCGAAATTCCTCAGCCTTCCTCAGAGAAAACAGGTTGGGAAACAATTCCATCACCCAAAATTCATGCTCCCATATATCATGTTTATATCCTCCATTAATCTAGTTAAAATTATCCAATGGTTTAAAAATACCATATGGAACCTTGATAGAACATCCATGATTCAGACACACTTCTCCACAACATTGTCATTAGGCTCTAACTCCAAATTGTCCAACTCCCACACATGATATGGGTATGGATGGTATTTATTCATCGTGGAAACATAAATTAAGTCATGTAAAAGGGTCATGTATAGTGGAACTCTATAAATTAGGCTTCTATTCAATGACATCCCACAACTTGAAATGACCCAACGTAATGTGGTACAAATTCTCCCTACAGTCACAAATCATGGTGTCCCAGCTGAAATGATATCAACATAATCACCTAATCCCAAAAATGAAATTATAAAAGGGAAATTCAATTCTTATGATATGAATTCTTGTTTCTATGATCTATTATTACACATTTATGAATATAAAACTCTATCTCAGCCATCTTTGGGATGAGACGTGGTCCTACCAAGTAAGACTCTCCCACCCCTATCCAATATAAGAGGGATTGGTAGGGACTCTCAAATAACACATAAAACATGGCCATCATGATTGAGGGATATAAAATATTATTCTAATAAAAATTGGACAATAGAATTTTTCTTTCCTATGAACCCCTAAACTAAACTACACATGCTAGCAACATATCCTTGAGGGTTTGGATAGTCCATTGAAACTGATGATATTTTGATGGGTCATTCGTGTTACAATATATTTTCTTAGATCCCAATTCCTCTTGTAGTCCCTTCCCTAATGATATATGTAAAACATGCATCTCATTCTAAATCAATTACCATAGGTAATGCATGAATTTGAAAACCCTCTCAACCATACAGACATCCAGAGTCCCCTGCCTTTTTCGACTCCCTAATTGGATGAATGTACGATAATTTCATAAAAAGATTGGAAATCACCAATAGGAATCCTTCCCAATAAAAGTATGAGGCATCCCATTAAATAAATCCATAGACATGTCATCCCACTTCTTCATTATCTTGGGAAGTATCTTGAACAACACGATTATTCTATAATGATAATCTTTGATCCTCAGGAAGGTCAAGAATACAGATACAATGTTCAACACTACATGTCTCATCCCAAGACACCAATAACATCCCCATAGGGAATATAACATCTTGGTCACCCTAGGGTGAATAGACTGACTAGATTAGTGTGTCTCATCTATCACCTCCTACCTCAAAATCAAAATAATAACCAGTTACTTTCATAAGAAAAGATAACCATTAGGAGGTTAAGACCAATCGCCCAAGGACTCCCTAGAACTTAAAGAATTTATATTCTACAAACACTGTAAGTTGTATAACTTCTCACTCCTAACATGATCAATAAGAGAGGGTATAACTTATACACTAGATAAGTACACCAACCCTCCATCCTCTTACTCATCAAGTATTATATCAGTAAATAAACTCATCTGATCCCACTCATACAATAACTCCTAAATAGCTTGTACTGGAAGCATCCTTTTCAAGACGTCAGCAATTACATTTCCCTGCCCATATGTATATGAAATTTTGAAATCATATATCTATAGTTACTCCACCCAGTGTCTCCATCGTGGTTTAGGTCAATGTCGGTGAAAATATACATCAGGATCTTATTACCCAATTACACCATAAAACACAATTCAAAGAGTTAATGTCCATACATATCCAATTTTTACATCACAACTACCAATTTCAGTTCCTAGATGGGATATTAATTCTCATGTGGGTAGAGATTTCACGATCAATATTCCACAACATAATCATACCTCATCAAAAAACATCCCGAACACACATCAGAATTATCACAACACACTATATATGCTCATCCCCGATAAAGATGAATAAATTATATGTAGATTTTAGATTGGTCTACAACATCTCAAAATAACTCTAGAACTTTTCAACCCACTCAAACATCACCCCATTCATGGTCTAATACATTAAGGGTGAAGTAATATAGATAATTACTGAAAAAGATATCTATAACACATAGAAAATCCAAGAAAACAGTAGATACCAAACACATTCTTGGGATTCTACCAAGACATAAATACTCTATCATTCTCTGAAAATACTAAAAATCCTATAAAAATTACATTTCACAAAAAAATCACTTCTTATATCTAAAACTGGAATATGTAAAACATAGAAAATACAAAGTGATTTCTCAAAATTCCACAAAAAATGCTATATAAGGTAAGCATGTGCCTATTCTATATAATAATAGACCATGATTTAATTAATTAAAATAACAAAAAAGAGTCCAAAAAGTAATATAATATATTTTTCATATGTTCCACAAAGACTATAGGACCATTGGTATACCCAAATGGGATAACCATTATGTGAAATGTTTATAATGGATATAAATGGTAGTCAGTAGTACATCCACTTTATGGACAACCAACTTGTAGAACCCTAGCCTTATGCCAATATTCTTAACCCAATCGTCCCCTCTAATATGATAAAAAAGGTTATAAACTCTTATAAACAAGTATTTTCTTAATACTCCCAACTGGTTAAGATTTTAATAGTTTAAGAAAAGGAATAGGATCTCATACACCTTCATTACAAGTAGAACTAAAAAGACCACAATGAAATTATAATATTGAAAAAACCTATAACCTCAAGATCCTATAGCTGAAAACTTATCAATTTCATATCATCAAATTCAATCTGATAATACAACATGGAGATCTGGTTCATCCAAAGGATAATACCAATAGTAATCTTTACCTATAATTGGATTGAAAATCCAAAAGAAAATCATCTTAAAACATTTCTGGATACCATTCACTATCCTATATAAGTTTGCCTACTAAAACGTACTCAATAGTATCAATGAACAATATAGAAAAGTGGACCTATATTAACCCCAAGTCAAATGAAATTGGTCCCTCCCTCTTTTAACATAGATCCAACGTATCTTGAATTATGTGAGTGAATCCTTTTAGAGTGGGGAACTAAAACCAATTGCAATAATAGCTGAATCGATCCATGTACCAGATCAACTAATCCATGATAATAAAAAGTATGAAAACATCACTTTCAAAAATAAGGACGTCCAAAATGACTTCCACACCTTCTACCAATAGACAACACTTAGGGAACTTAAGACCTTTCTCCTTCTTCTTACATAATGTGCATCTAAAACATATACTATAAGGTATCAAATAAAATCAAATACCAAAATAGTCAATTATATTATGAAAAATTAATGATTAAGATCGGCCATTATTGAAATAAATTATTTCATATAATTATAGATAAACATCACACCTCTAATGGTAGATGCCCTATAATCTATGTCCTATTGTATAACCTATACTGCAAGTAGATGCCCCAGCTCAAACCTACCCTAAACATTATTTCCCTAGATAGAATTAGTCTAATCATGAGTGAGATATCCCCCACCATTGGATTCCTTAGACAACACCTAGGATTCATTTGAGAAAGTGGGTCCCTCACCATTCCCCCATAAAACGAACTAGAAAAATCTCTAAAGATGACATATATATCCACAATGGAAGAACACATTCAGAGTCTCTATAAAACTAATCATAGTGTGTCTATCCTTCACAAACTCGTAATGGGAAACTATTCTATTCATTATAGTTGGAATATTAGAAGAACCCAATGAATGTTTGAGACTCTTACAATTACTAATCTGACACTTATTCCTTTTTCGATTCTTCCTTGAAATAGAACTCTATATACTTCACATTGAAGAAACACCGCTATGACTGGTCTTTCTAATCAAATAAAAATATTCTATAAATTTATTTTTCAATAACTCTGAATTAATTGGTCGAAAATGAAGGGTGATAATAGATATGATCTCTATACCCTATCCTACCCCACAAATGTTGATCCTTGAGATAATAATTCATGAGGAGATCGAAAATGACACGAACAAACATAGTAAATCTAGTGGAATATTCTAACACCGAACAATCACCCTACTAAAACAACATAAAATAATTGAACGTTTACAATGTCAAGGTATATGGTAAATAATTATGATAAAAACTCAGAATAAATACGGTTTTCATGAGATCATTATTCTTTTCGAAATGAACCATAGAATCCCATAACCTCTGACTCAGTCCTTCAATCACATACATGTAAAATCCATCTTTTATGACTCTAATGGTCTTTATAAACAATAATATTATCTTGATATGGTCCTACCACACTATGAGATCACAGGGTACCCTTTCACCATATAACATGGGTGTTATATTTTTCAAAAGATATTACCAGGGTCTACAGTCTGTGTCTTCTCAGAACCACATACCTGTCCCATGGTTATGATCATACAATCCACTGAATCCAAAATTGATAGATCAATAAGAATGATTTTTTTGGCTAGTCTCCACCATACCCTCTCTACAACTGGATGATATTCTTTTGGGAGGCATTGTCTACAAGACACAAAGAATGATCTTTTTCAATGATCATTCAAACTCAAACCACATCAAATAAACCAAAAGAAACCATCATAATGTTTATAAACAAGGAAAAAGAGAATCACATTAACCTTTAGACATAAAAGGTAAAATATACAAAAATTTCAAGGATTTTCCCCACTAATTTACTTCTCCCTGAATTTTGACTAACCATTGGGCAATGGTGCATGTGTCAATAGAGTTTGAAGGAATGACAGTATGAGTTTCACCTGGTTCTTATTTACCGCATGTCTCCAATAGATGTCCTTGTTTCACACATTGATGTAAAAAACTCCACATAGGATTAACCCAAAACATTACAATGACTGTGAAATTAAATAAATCACCTTCAAATCAACCCATAACTATGTTCCAATAAGAAGAACAATCCCAGAACTCCCATGAAAATGTAGATTTTTGATATGAGGAAGAGATGGCCAAGAATACCCCCATTCCTACCAATCAAGACCCAATGGCCCAAAGTCTAGTCTATCAATGAATCCCAAATAACAAAATGGATCCGATAGTATTTTTTTAAAGAAATAACCCTTCCCAACCAATACTATCACCTGATCCAGCCTGCCATATGGCCCAAAGTGTGTTCCCCATCACCATGGGATGTTGAAAAGAAATATAAAAGACCAATTACAACTCAGGAATGGACTCACCCATAGTAAACAAGAAAGGATTGTCTACAAAAGAGGATAGAAACACCTATACCAATATATTCAACAATATATAAAAAACTAGAGCAACATATTGTAAGATAAATGGATACTAGAAATAACAAGGTGCACCATATACAAAGATTCTATAACATGATATAAACATACATGGTTTCTCACAAAAACTCACAAAACCAAAATGAATGGTATAAAATACAAATAAGGCCTAACCCACATTCAAATTGATACAAATATTCAAAAACTAAATCTAATCCAACTACATTAGATCATGTATTCTCCCCATAAATACATAAAATAGTAATCGAGATGGTCCACCCTGGTAACATGTTCACTTTCCCTTACCTGTGTCCTAGATAATGAAATATAAAAATACCCAAAGGACCATGAGGGGCATGAGTCATGGATCCTAGTATGATACCACCATGAAACTATATAATAATTTTACCCATATAATATAACAAACTATTTTGAAGATATTTTAAAAACTAATCCACAAAAAAATATACCGTATTCAATAATCCTTTAAAATTCCTATAGTTTACCATTTAAATCTGTATTTTTTCCCAAAACACATAAAATCATGGATAATATATATGAACAAGGCCCAAATAACAAAATTATCAATATATCCAATGATGTAACACAACGGTGAGAATAAACAACAACATAATTCAATAATATAATGGTAATTAACAATGGGAAGAATATATCTCGTCTTATAAAAATGGAACTAATAAAATGCACAAATCATATAAAATATTTAGCATTAGTAATTCACACCTATAGTTGTTACCATGAAGACTATCATTAGTGAGTAAAAAATAATGAAATATAAAAAATAAAATTTAAGCTCTCATGATCTTCTCCGAGCATAAATCCAAGAGCTCCCACAGTCTCTTAGTAACTGATATGGAATCTATCTTAGTAACCCCACCCAATGCCTCTCATGTTGCTTGGGAATCCTAATTAAGGGATCATATAGTCTTTCATATAATGAATCACTTGGATACTTGGACATACCATAATGAAATATCATTCAGACTTCCCTCCAAAGGCTAACACGGTCCCTCTAAAAAACCCCTTTCTCACACCCCAGTTAACCCTTTTTCTACACCATTCTAGCACAACTACAGTAAAGTTCCAATTTCAAAAAATATACAACCTAACAGATTTCATAAAAAACAATTTTTCATTTTAACAATTCATATTTTCAAAAGTAAAAACCATTTCAATAACCAAATTGGACTTATTTTTTTAACCATAAATCCACATTGGGCCGTTTTAAATAACACAAGGATTGCATAAATGACACACCCATATGGAAAACCTCATTCAAAATCTCAAATCACTAAATAAAGACATAAATTCAATTAATAATTAGAAAATATATACCATAAATCATTAATATAGAAATTTAAAAAACAAATACCAAAGGATACTAATAATTCAAAGGTAATCAATAGGAGGCACCATTTTATATAGACACATACCTTGGATTCAGCCCAATGAATGTCAGCTTCAACATAAATGACTTAAATAAAAAATAATACGGCCAAAATCTCACAATTCAAATAAAAACCCCCATTTTTAAAAAATTTCACCCTTGATTCAGCCAACATCAACCCTAGGGTTTCACACATATTCATAAATGGATGATAAAGAAAGATGAATGGGAAAGAGGTAAAAACCCTGATGAAAATAATTTACCTTTACTTAAACAACCATGATATCCAAGAAAAAATACACCATTGGAGAGACAATGAATATCAATGGATAATGTTGAGAGGTTTTCTATATAAGGGAAGGAAAATATGCTTTCAAAACTTAAGAAACTAGCCAGTAAAATATGTAAACCCCACTTTTTTCATACCTAGGATATGCCACATTGTTTTCTGCATTATTAGGAATACAATGCACTAACAATTTGGTTACAAATATTTACCTAGAAATCTGACTCACTATTTACCCAAGGTGTCAGATGATTTGAAAAACAATGCTAAAACTACTAAAAACCCCACTATAATAAACTATAGTACCCTCGAGCGGTTATTTCCATTATTGCACAAACAATGCTCTAACTATTCACCCGGGTTTGTCTTCCCTAAATCTCATATTTTAGACACACTATAGTGGGGAACTCAAATAAATCATAAAAATATAAATCATACTAAAAATTAAACATACTACTTACCTAGACAGTGTCCCATGGATTCCAACAAATTTTTATTTGGAACTCTGTTAAAGATTTATGGTGGGTCATGTAGCGTGCCATGTTTAGTGGAAACAAATAACAATTCATGAAAAATTAAAATCAAAGTCCTAGATTATCAATGGTAGATAGGTTTTTGGGTAACCATTTTATGTCAGAGGATTTTATGGATACCCAAAAGGAAAATTTTTATTTGGGGCTTTCCAGTTTGAAATGAGACTATGGTTTTTTGAGATTGAGATTTAATGGTGATAAGAGTCATGCTAGATCATGGTTATCTCGAGCCTCAAGATGAAA
Organism: Viscum album; assembly: GCA_963277665.1. Lineage (NCBI taxonomy): Eukaryota > Viridiplantae > Streptophyta > Magnoliopsida > Santalales > Viscaceae > Viscum > Viscum album. The sequence continues at coordinate 1,082,128,481 of OY728131.1, read as the reverse complement.
GGGGGGTGTTTGGAATAAAATTGTGAATTCAGTTTTTATTTTGTTTTTGGGTAACATATTTCTATATTATAGACATATTTTTTTATTCAATTTGATTATGTATGGGGTATTGGGGATCTAATCTTTGTGTTAGGGTTGAAGTAGAGTAGTACCTATGTTGAATGGTTTGCATGCATTGAATGGAAAACTATGTGGTGTAGGTGAAATTAGGTATACTAATTTTAATTTGTGTGCTTCATGGTTAGATAATGGTTTCCCAACCCATTTAGCCAAACCATACACATCTCTTTTCCTCCCTGGTTATCCTATTATAACTCCTGATTGGGGATCACTCTTAAAGTGGTCCTCACTTGTAGGAGGTAGATTTCAAAGTATTTTTTTACCATTTGTGTATGTCGTTCATGTGAACCTTTTTTGATATTTTATGTGGGTTACTTGATTATGATTTTATTTTAATATAATATTTTGTAAAATCAATTGATTTTTGTGAAATGTTTTTAATAAAATTGATTTATAGATAGTTGGATGTTTCAAACTGAATTCCTTGGTTTTTACCAAGGGAAATTCATTACAATATTGAGTTTTGAAACTGTTTTTGGATAAAAATGGGAGATTTGTTTAATGGAGTTGTATAGTGTTTTTTAATAGTAATTTATTTCGATGAGTGTTATTTGGGTGATTTTCTTTCAAAATGAAATGGTTTTTTTGAAAGAGATTTCATGAATGAATTATATGGGATATTTGTGTTCTAATGAGTGGGTTTTATGATTAGAGTGATATAGGTTTTGAAAAAAAAAACATGATAGAAGGTGAATTCTAATTAATTGATTAAACAATGTTTTTAAAAAAAATTATTTGTATATGTGTTTTGTGCCTCTTTTGAGGCTTTTTTTCCCTTGATTCCTTCATTTTGATGAAACTGTTTTCATTTTTGTTATAAGGAATTAAATGTTATTTTTTGTTTCACTTCTTTTGTATTATGCCTTCCATAATAGAAAAAAGAGTCTCTTCATTTCTAGATCCTACCCATAATCTAAGTGGAGTAGTGAAGATGGAAACATCCATATTCTCAAACCTATTTTGGGATTCCTGAATCAACATCCCCCATAATTATACTGTGATAAAGGGTTTTTAAAATTATTGTGGGGTTTGTAAGTTGGCGAAGTGTTCCTAAATCCTTTTAGGGCTTCTAATTATTTAAAAGTAAAATTCATTGAAAGCATTCTGGTCAGTTTTAGCTGAGGTTGGTGGGAGTTAATGGTTCCCTCGCAAATGTATTATGGCATGTCAAGGGATCTCTTCAAGTTGGAATTTTTTCAGTGGTTCTTGCTTTATTACATTAATGTGTTTATGTAACTTTATATTATGTGCCTTTATCTAGGTGACCTGTTAGTATGGGAGTAAATCCATCACTTTTCAAGGTTGGTTCTATTTTCTTCAAGGCTGGTGGCCAATGATATTGAGAAACATTTTTTATTATGTAGTGAAATTCATCCATATTTTATTACGTATAATTTCATATCTCATAACAACATTTTAGGATTTTGAAAAGGGAGAAATTCAAATAGTAGTTGACAGGTCTTGGAAACTTGTTTTTGGTGATTACTTTGTTCCATATAATGCACAATAATATCATGGTTGGTGTAAGTATAACCCGAAGAGTAAGGGGAATAAGTTATATTAGTCAAAGCCTAGAGGAATGAATATTTCTCTTTGGATGAAAATGAAATATCATGTTATTAAATTGTGGGTATCCATGTCATGCCAATCCCTCCCATATTGAGTATCTATGATTTTTCCTCTATTATGTATTTTGTGGATGTGCTTTTTTGGTACATTTACATTGAGGGTCGTAATCTTGGGATAAGATTTTTTAATTTTTGATGTGGTTATGGAAATATTTTGGATTGTTTCCTTTTTACGATGTTAATTATGGATGGTCTTGTAAGCTATTTTCTAGAAGGATGGGTTTTCTGTATAGTATATTCTCTTTCTCCGTAATGGATATCTCTTTATGTTTTTTGATTATTATTTCCCATTCCATGTTGTTGTGTGTATGGTCTATTTTAATATGATTAATATTTTGGTTGAACCATACAAGAGTGTTTAGGTTTTTCATGTTCTTTTGTTTATCATTTTAGGTGATCCTTTTAAAGATATGGGAAAAGCCTTGAGTGCATGACTGGGTAATTAGGGTATGTGATTTACCTGTAGAGTTTGGTATAATAACTATTATCTAGATGTGGCCTTTTATAATTCCTAATGTCAGGGTGATCTAGATCTTGACCCTAGGTTTTCTACATGTTTTATGATTCAAGGTGATAGGTCATGTCTTTCTCTTAAAGATTCTCGTGTTTGTTCATCCTTCCATTGGGTTTAGAAGTGTTACTATTTTGAGGGTGAGTTTTTATTATAGTTGATATAATTTTTGAGGAATAAATCTTAATGGTTTTTATTGGGTTCCATCATATTGAGGAATTATAATTGTTTGGGTAACCATATTAGGTCTCACAAGTTGATTTTGTCTTTTTTAAGCTTCTATTTAATTTTATATCAGAGATAACTGGAAACCTTTTAGTTGGTTTGGTTATATCAATTTTTTAATCATGGATGTTTTATGTGAGGTTGACTATTCATGGTCCTTATTTTATTATTAATTTTATATTTTTCTAATTTAAAATGAATTTATTGGGGGTAGAAAGTGGCATGTTGGGGAGTGTTTTGAACCCCATATGCCACAATATTTGTTTTGAATTATTTTTTCCAATATTCAGTGGTTGTGAGTTATGATGGTCTTATATCTATGATTTTTAGTTTTGGGGAGGATTTTGGGGAAATCATGGTTAGTCCATAGGGTTTGAAGTAACTGGGTGGTGACAATGAAAATGGGCCTATCAGGGGGACAGTGTAATGTCCCTCCACTTCGTTATTAGCTTCAGAAGGTGGTGAGATGCTACGTGGAATTAAGAGATGTTCCTAGTGCCCAAAAATCTAGATATTAATACCAAGGTATTGAAGAAGAAGTGGGTTATGATTTTCCCTTAGAAAAAAACAAACCAACCATACAAGTCAAAACCTACCAAACTACACGATGCAGGTCAACAAGGTTTAGAACTTTTCAAAACAAAAACACAAATACAATCAATCCACAGGAAAACATGATCAGAGTATCAAGCAGAAGACTAAAAAACCAAAACCCAAAAGCCATGACATAAATATGCAGTTTCAATCGATTCTACATACTCCCAGCACCAGAGAACCATCCATGAATCACGGTGAACCACTAACAAAATGAGTTGCTTTACCCTTACTTTTGTACTGGAAAATGACACATGTAACATCATCAAAGTTCCAAATAAGGGGGTGGGTACAAACATTCAGTAGGTTTTCTACAAATTACTTCCCTACACATTCCACTAGGATAAAACCGTTATCACATTAATATAAAATAGTTTATATAAAGTAGTAAATAGTAAAACAATTACATCAATCCAAACACACCCTTACCAAGTCTCCTTTACTAAAATCCAGTTAAAAAAGTGAAATCTAAAAAGCCATTCCATAATCCATTTCACCATCACACATTTGAAAAACCATTCCAATCATGCTCAACAAAAAACATAAGGAAACTATACATTCGGGAAAATCCTCTCCAAGGTCGTTCACTACATTTCCAATCTTATGGTACTTCATGACCAATTATCATTAATAGTGGCCCTTTCATCCACTATCCATCAACTTATATAGTGGAAATTAATTCTCACTTCACTCAAAATCAACACAAGCTATAATAATAAATCAACCAATAATTATAAATCACTATAATACCACACATCAGATAAAAAACCAATTCCAAAACATTCCAAATCACATAAGAAACCACCCATTTATTTAAAAAACCGTTTACTAATATCCATGAAAAACCACATTTAAATAAAATAACATCTTTATGGAAATTCATCATTCACAAAAACAATTCCATAATTCAAGACATTATGTACTTTAAGAAAACATTTTATAATCACACAAGAAAACACCTTTTTCACAAATTCCCCATTTTACCAAAAATCTCCAACTCATCATCAAATGTATTTCCACAAATACTATCAAATCATATTAACACATAATTTCTTAAGAATAAATTTAATTTCAAACATGAACTCTAGTTCTAGAAATATGGAGTCATGTGGGAAGAAACCTACCTTATGGTTTATGAAAAATTGACCTACAAGAAATCACACCACAAATCTGGTTGAACACTAAACCAAAAACACTCTAGATCCACATTCCTATCATAAAAAAGACATAAAAGCAACACATTAAGCTACCATAGCCCTATATCTACATGAAGCATATGTAGATCAAGAAAAAAATGAGAGAGAGAGAGGAGTATATTTAATGAAAACCACAAGAAACCAAGAGGAATGACATGACCTAGAAAAAATGTGTTAACACCACCAAGAAACCCCTAAGATTTCCTTCCAAAATGGGTGGGTAAAGTTACCAAACCTTTGAGGTAAAGAAATATTGAGTGACGTTAGAGATGGGGAAGAAATGGGTTTTTCAGAGAATATCTTGGCTAACCCTGTTTTGAAAAAAACCTAATTTTAATGGGCCACACAGTTAGCTTGCACAGTTTGACAAAATGCATTCTAATCATGTTGATGCTACTAGCCGAATAGTGAAAAATCTCATAGTTACATGGGATTCTTATATGGGTTACCTGAACCATGATCAAACCATGTACCCATAAACAACCATCCAAACATTTCCAAAACCTTCTCAAACTCTCCCAAACATTACATTAATACTCCAAACACATAAAAATTCATAAACAAGTGTTACCTACTTCAAAAAAAAGTGTGCTACATTATCCCCAACATTGGACTTTCCATCCTAGGGGTATTGAAAAACATTTCATTGGGTAAGGTGCTCGGGCCATTGCTCGACCAACCATTTTTTCCATTCCCAAGTCTCTTCTTTAATCTGACCATGCTGCCATAAAACCCAAAGTAAATTGATTATTTTACCTTGTATGTGATTCTCTTTTCTATCCACCATTTTTACTCGCACGTGAAAAAGGAAGCATCCACCTCTAGCTCAACATGATCCCATCCAATCACATGGTCATGATCCGGATGATAATTCATCAACTGGCAAAAGTGGAACATATTGCACACCGCAGAAAACCGTGGTGTAAAATCCAACCTATATGCCTCCTCTCCAACCAATTCATGTATCTCAAAAGGCCATATATACATCATATATAAATTTTCTTGCTTTCTAAACCGACAATGTATCAATATCAGAAAAATTCTAAAAAACACATGATTACCCACCTCGAATGACAATGACCAAAGGAAATGGTCCATATATGATTTCTAAAAACTATGACATGTCTCCATCCTCTTCATGATAAACGTGATCATATCCATAGTCTTTTGGTCAAGGCTCGGACCAACCATCAATATTTCACTAGTTTCCACCCAACATAGTAGAGAACGACACAGACGCACATACAATTCATCAAAAGGATCCATATGTATTGATGAATGATAAATATTATTATAGGAGAACTCATCCAATGGAATTAAATCCTCTCATGAACCCCCCAAAAAATATCAAAAGATCCCACAACATATATTCTAATGTTTGTATCATCCTTTATGTTATCCCATTCGTTCAAGGATAATATGTCGTACACATCTTCAACTGTGTCCCAAGGGACTGATGTAAAGATTTTAATAAATTATACGTAAACCGTAGAAATTTATCTAATACAAATGAAACCGGATTTCTGTGCCTCTTTACCACCTATCAAATATAGATTTTTGATAGATCCTTGACCATATGAGATTCACAAACCAGGATGAAATGGACTGACTTTGTGAGTTGATCCACTATCACCCACATGTAATCATGATTCCAGACCATTATTGGGATTCATGTAACAAAATCCATCACTATCTCTTCCCCCATTTATACAGGATATGTAAATATTTAGACATTCTTACTTGTTGCTAATGCTCTTCCTTGACATGCTAACAATCCAAGCATCTCGAAACAAACATAGCCACATTTCTTTTCATACAGTTCCAACAAACTATGATTTAATTGCCTTATACATTTTATAAATTCTAGGATAGATATCCATCATAGAATGAAGATAATCATAGAGAATTTCATCCTGACAAGCCTCTAATACCAGCATCTGATTATGAAAACAAAAAACTGAATGACCATTTAGTTTGCAGCACTCAATGGTCACTGCACCATTGAGTTTTGACCTCATTTTCATGAACACAAAATAATATTAATGTTCCACTCTAATTATATAATATGGGGCCAATATATCACCCTGGTCCTCACATTCCTACAGCATGTCAGCTATGACTGACATCAACTTCCAATAATCTGACACCTGTTTCACCACCTGAGCATATTATTTCCTACATAATGTATCTTTCACCGAATTTTCCTTAACCGTAGTGTACATTAATTAAAAATATAACATCTAAAGATACATTATATATCTCTTTTTCCTCATGATCAAATATCTATGTGAGAAAATATACATTAAACTCTTATGATCAGAAAACACTATGAATTTCTCACCAAAGATAAAATAACAGCACATTTTCAAATCATGAACAACTAACACCAACTCCAAATCATGTGTTGGGTAGTTCATCTCATGAAACATCAAATGTCATGATCCATAATAAACCACATGATTCCCCTTCCTGAAAACACACCACAAACCTAATCATAATGCGTCACCATACTCCACTTACTCCATTCCTAGTGTTTTAAAAACCAAGATTGGTGTAAATGTAATATGACCCTTATGATCTTCAATGGATTTTTGACATTTCTTATTCCATTGAAATAGATTATTCTTCCTTTCCAAAGATAACATTGGTGAATTTTTTTTTGAGAAATTAGGAACAAAACACCAATAATAACTAGCTAGACCAAGGAAGCCCCACATCTCAAAAACATTTTCTGGAAATTTCTCAAAGATAAGAGCCTATATAATTTCTGGATCAATTAAGAAAAATATTTCAGAAATAACATGGCCATGGAAACAAAACTCATGTATCCAAAAGTCACACTTCAACAATTTATCAAACAACTAATGATATTTCATGATCCCCAGCACTATCTCTAAGCACTACTCATGCTCCACCATTGTCCTTGAATACAACAGTTTTTGATCCACAAATACCACCGAAAAAAATCTAGATATATTTGAAATATCCAATTCCTCAATTACATGAAAACTACTGGTTTCTTCATGAGACCAAAGATAATAACCTCTTACCCAAAATATCCATATCTACTTATGAATGTTGTTTTGTGAATGTACTTTTTCCTCACCAACGATCAATGATATCCTGACCTCAATTCAATCATGGAGAACCACTATTCTCCCTTTAACTAGTCAAAAAATTCATGAATGTGTGGAATTCTGTATCTTTTCTTTATTGTAACCTAATTCATCTTAGGAAAATCAACACAAAGATGCAAGGTTCTATATACCTTTTTAACAAAAAAACTAGTGTTTCTCACAAATATGTGCTAGGCGAGATGAACCCTTGGTTCTTTAGCTCCTCTAACTAGAAATTGAACACCCTCAATTATGGTCGAGGCTTATGGAAAGATATAAGAAAGATAGTAATGGACCCTGGTAAGAGATCAATCGTAATCTCCACTTCTGTCATGGGTGGAAACCCTAAGAAATATTCAAAAAAGACATCCAGAAACTGATCAAAAACCTCTTGAAATACAATATTTTTGTTACCTTCTGTTCATTCCAATGTGTGAAATGCTAACTAATAGAAGATTGTTCCAATAGTTGGTGCTAAAAAACATATTTCACCAGAATTTTCATTCTTCTCTCCTATAAAACTAAGTTTGACAACATCATTTATCGTGAAACAAACCATTCATTAATAAAATTCAATGTGGAATTTAAACAATGATAACCAATACATTTACATGATTACATCATAAGATTCCATCTCATAAACTGATAAATCACACATCAACTCAACCCAACCCATAACCAACAACATGGTCTACACATGAAGGCACAACACTCTCTTCGACATAGAAGAGTTTGATGTTTCCAAATAGAAGGCCTCATTTCCACATGTCAAACTAGAAAACTAATAGTATGAGAAGCAATTAAATAATGGGAATAACTTGTATCAAATAAATCATTCATCAATGTGGAATTTAGAATAATTGTACCTCATACTATGGATGGTCCTGACTAGTCATCCATCACAAACATTTCATCTCCAAAAAACTACTTTCATCGCTCACTCTACTATTTATTTCCCTACTGAGGAGTCATGGTATTCCTTAAATCACCCGGGCAATGTTTTCTATATTTTCAAGGGGTTTTCTACTTCCCTCTCCCTATCGAGGCATTGGACACCTGCGATCCCTGGGGAGTGTCACGAACACACGAACTCAGTGCATTATTACAATACAGTTGAAGATTCCCCATATACTTATATTTATTGAATGTTCTAGGTTGTGTTGTACAATCATTCTTAATGTGACCCATAGAGCCATAGTGAAAACATCCTATCTTACTTAAAGGATTTTAGGATTCACTAAACATGGCATTGGATACTGATCCATACTCCTACCTCATAAATATGTTTTCCTTTTCCTCATAAACCCAATATTAGAGTTCCCATAATTTCCCCTGGGTACCAACATGCTTCACCTACCTGTATCCCCCAAAATATACCTTTCATCCACTATTTATCTATTCACCATTTCTATGTAGTTACTCATACAAAGAACCGCTATTTTTAATAAAATATCTTGCCTCAACTGAGCTTCAAAAATACATGTATTTAATGATGTACTACCCACCACCTTGGGTGAAAAGATCACTATGTTCATAAACATTGCCGCATATTTCAATTACAAAAGGTTCTATTGCATTACAATAAGTAAATCTACTGTGCGTTGAATTATGAATGAACATGTGTATAAATATTCATTAAACAATTCCTCAAAAACAATCCATGTCATAACCTTTTCCGTTCCAGCTTCAACCCAAAACTGACACCACTAATGGGAATAAACATCAATCATGTATGTTGAAATATTATCTTTCAGATCCCATTGGTTTCTGAAGAATTAAAATATCTGGGTTATTCTATTCAACCATGTTTCTTCCCTTTTTGGCACATAATCACGGCTTAATATGTGTGAATTCTACTTTTGAAACTAAACTGCATGATCCACATGATTCATATCATCTGCTTTATTTCCAATTTTCATATATTTTAATGACTGCACTATACTCTACACTAGATGGTGGTTCACTTGTGGCTCAAGTGAAACCACATTTTCAGAATCCTCCTATGGTTGGTCCCTACGATGCGTACCCAGTTCCATTTATATCAATATAAAAATAATGATAAGTCTCACACCCTTATCTAGAAATGACATACAATTGAAATTCATTTTCATAGAAACTATCCCTACATGGATTTCCACACATTCACATTTCCCAGGTTGCACCCTTTTGAAAATAAAATCAACTGTGTTTTCAAAATCAACCCATTTCAATATTCCAAAAACATCCACATTTCAAATCCACATATTGGAAATTATTCTCAGATTTTCTACACATCCATATATTTATATCACAACATCAGTCCTTACACCAAATTAAACATGAATATTAGTGGGAAGTCATTTTTACCAAGTTTTCCATGATAATATCATTAGCTACTCCCATGATATTGAGATATCCAATGCCTATTAGTGTCTCCAAAAAACTTATGTACCCTACACCTTGGTAATGTTATGATAAACATAAAAGGGTTTGTAACGTTCTTTTTTTATACATTTCATGTTCTAGAAATCCTACACCATGATACAATCCCAACCCGACAAATAGAAAAAAAATAATGTCCATGAAAAGACCAAAAACCAATGTCAATACCAAAAAAGATTAACTTTACTTATACATCATGGACTGAACAAGCTGATACCACTTGTAACATCTCACCACTTACTAGCTATCTTGCTAAGTCGGTGAGATGCAACTTGGCCTTAGACAATGTTCCCATGGTGCCAAAGGCTGGAAATTAATAACAAAGGATTGATGAACATGTGAGGAATTATTTCCACATAGAAGAAAAGAAAAAACCAAATGATTCATTGTAGAGACCCGTATCTTGACGTACATAGACATTACATTACTTTTGCGGAATACTTAGTATATAACAAAAAATACACACACAAGGATCGTAATCGTTTAGTGTCTTTGGAAACTCGGAACGTAATCTTCTAATCGTGGTGAAAGATCTCCAATATCTCCAATAAAGATCTTCCCTTTTTTTACCTAAAACCTTTCTTTATTTCCTGGGGAAAATAAAACATAAAAGGGTGAGCTCAAATGCTCAGAAAGGGTAAACAAAAGAAATATAAATCTCATCGTATACACAAGCACATAACCTTTGGAAATCTTAACCTGCAAAAGAGATCATAATTTCATAAAATGGGATAAATCATGGCAGTGAAATTTAATCACAATAATCATAACATAAAACATGAAACTTTGTGGCATACACACATAATCATAGAGAATCATTTCTTGTTAGTCAAGACTCATTGCCAAGATTATCTTAGTGGACAAAGTCCCTTTCTGAATCGAGTCACCCTCGTTTCAGTCCTGTTTCACTGAACCGGTATAACCTACCGTTCCAGCCATGTCTATCTCATGAGATATAAAATCTTTACCCAATGCATTGTAGGGAGATATAGGTCCCACCTATCTTATAATGAATCCTTTCTTATATGTGCCACATAATCATAAATCATACATCATCGCATAACACATGTAACAAAAATGGGATTCTTGAAACATCATGACATTATAAAAAAAATCATATAAGGTAAATGACTTCATAAAAATAATTCCCTCACAACATGATCAAATCAATGTAATAATAGGGATAAAAACAGAACCCCTTATTATCTTAGATGGAAAATAATTTTGATAAAACACTTGAAATCAATTCTTGAGGAAACTATCCTTTCTTCTTTAAAAACATTTTTCCTTTCTTAACATGCCATACGACTTTAATCTAAAACAAGGTGATTAAAAATAAACGTGAAAACTTTTAAAGAAATCTTCTTGAAAATAATGTTTTAAAAATCCATTCATGTCGTATAAGTTAAAAAAACATTCTTTGTACTTTTATCAGAAAAGTCAAAAAGTACCTCGTATGAAAAACGACAAAATATTCCTTTCATATCTTTTAATAAAAACTCACCAAAGGGTAAAATAGGTTTTAAACAATTTTAGGTGGATGGAAATAATATTACATATTAAGGGAACATGGATGTGGATGATAAAATACACCCCAGTAAATACCAACGTATAATCAATCTCAGATAAAAATGAGATTGTGATATTTCCCTTACCTTAGGTCCGACTTGCTTTGTTAGTGTCCGAACCTCCTCTTATTTGGAACACCTCTTTGAATACTCCACTTAGGGAACTAATATTGGTCTTTGAAGAAGAGAAGGACCTCTAGGATTATTCTAGGGAAGTGGAGAAGGGATTTTGGCAGGGGTTGGCCGAGCATGAGTGCTCAAATTGGTGTGAGGAGGAGGGGGAGGAGGTGCCCTTTTATAAGGGAGGAGAGGGGCACCATAGGAATATCTCAAAATATTATTTTATATTAAAGTCAAAATCGATTTATAATGGTTCCAAAGGGTCGTATTTCGAAGATATAATGGGGATGGCTCGAAATCCTATCAACCAATAGGATTTAGACAAGTTTAGGTTATTATTTTAACCTTATCAATTAGATTTAACTCTAAGTTAAATAATTTAACTTTTACCGTGTCTTTTTGTTTTCTTACACTATATGGTTAATAAACTTACTATAACATGCCAAACGAACCCAAAATTAAAATATATATCCTTATCTAAGTCATTTGGCCAAACCTTATATTTTTAGGAATAAAATAACAATTAATAATATAATATTTGATTTAAAAACTATTTTGTGTCAATTTTGACACTATTTGATATATGATTTTTCTGAAAGTCATAACAGAATTATATGTTCGAACCAAGTTGATTAAATCAACAATAATATATCATAGTAACCTAGAAAATTAGTGTAATTCATAAAAGGTCTCAAATTACATTTATTTTGGTGTTTATAACATCAATTATGTCAATATTTCATTAATAAGATAATTACTGCATCATCATTGTGTCATAAATAAATTAACTTATGTAATGTATAAAAATTATAAATAAAATACCATTATGTAGGAAATCTTTTTAGCTTTCTAATGAATATTTATATTCGAATTTAGCATATGTATAACCCCATATTAAAAATTATTTACTTATTAAACTTTGATTTTAACTATTTTAACTCTTCTTTAAATAAGTTAATAATAAATGTCCTAATCTAATCCAAGTGGGCCTAAATGATGATATTTTACACTTAAGGTTGTTTTTGGTCGATATACACTTGTCCAATAGAATTTGGACATGTGTTAGGGTAATATTAATATCATTCTTACCCTTAATTACCCTATTTACTTTTAACCGTGGTAAATAAAAGTAAAAAGTTAATATTCCCCAAAAATTATTTTCATCTCATTGAACCACATTTTACTTAATGACATCAACCGTGTCTCTCAGATTTTTGAAATTCCATTCACAGAAGTGGTAAAATTAAGTTTTATGAAAAATTCAGTTTTTTTTAACTACCACTTAGTAGTTTCACTATTAATCAAAAATTGATGTTTTTCTAAACAATGCCAAAATTTCATCCTAAGCTATATTTCATATTCCGAATTCAAAAATGAAGTCTATTTTACCAAATTCATAACATAGAAATTTCATTAATTAATTTTATAATTAAATCCCGCTGTTAAAACAAATAGCGTGTTTTTAAGAAACAATATCTATCAAAAGATTGACACTTGATTATGTCTGGTTTAAATGTGAAATTACATCCAATGACCAACATTGTATTAAATTGTAAAAATATATTCTAAATATACTTTAAAACCACTCAAATTAATGATTTATCACTATTAATTATTTCGATTAAAAAAGTTGTTTTTAATTATAATTTAGTAATTTTCACTATTCATCAGAATATGAAAGTTATCCGAAAAGTACCAAAATTTCACCATAGGCTAAATTCGATACTCCGAATCCAAAAATGAAGTCCATTTTGAGAGATAAAATTTCTAAAATTTAAAAAGTGGTTATTACTATTCATAACGGCTAGTCTTAATAATATTTTAATAGCATATCGTTGTTTCGTGAAACTCAGTATTGCGTTCTACACACGCTATCGAAGAAGGTTGTGATTCCGTGTAATGAAAGGCAAGTCAAGGATGCGTGTTGTGCAAGATCCTTTTGGTTTAGCCTACAACACAAGACATTAGTGAAATTAAAAAGAATATTTTTCATAAAATCTTGGGCTGTTACATTCTACCCCCCTTAAAATGAATTTCGCCCTCAAAATTCGTCGGGGTTATAAATGGTTTATTATTCGAAAGTTTATTTAATAGAAACCCACATCGTAAAAAGGAATACCAAAACCAATATTTAAAAACAAAAGTATGAAACTTAACGGTTACCCAAATAAACTAATCACTGGGTTTCCACATAGGTGAAAATATGGATATGGAAGAGAAATCTAACCATCATGTTCTGATGGAGAGTGGTAGAGAACATGGCTATGGAAAAGCCAGCAATCACAAAGCCATAAATTTGTGACGATCTAAGGTACCATCTGATTCATCAGATATAAGATCACTAGGACAAAATTTTTGGTTTTCAAGATCGTTTCCCTAAAGTTAAAGAATTTGAATTAGAATAAATACTTACTTTATTTTGGTACAATCTCACTGTTGTTCGTGCCTTTATCAATTTCCACTTCATCTCTTAAATAAATGAAGTTGAATTTGTTATTCGTGAAGTGTTAACAGATCATGTGATAGAATGACAGGTCATTCCATCTGTCTCAAAAAAAGGTTAGAAAAAAATTATATACATAAGTCGATCTATAGTGAGATTAATCATATATGGTTCCTAAAACGGACTTATACATCATATGTCATACAGATTAATATAATAAAACTAGTTTCTACTAAACAGGGACTTCCTGTAGGCCAGTGGTAGGCGATAAAGGCAAGTCTCACTTCGGTTGTGGGTTCGATTCCCACATCCTTGTCCGACGCGATGGGCTGTCGCCCGTCCTGCAGGTTGTCCTTTTTCTAAAACTATATTACTATAACATCCCATCAATAATAACGAGAAAACTTATATCCTTAAACAATACTAACTTATGTCCAATATAATCCATTCCAATCTTTAGGCTTATCCATAATACTGCAGTCCACTCTCATAACATAGTGAAAATGATTACCAGAGATTTAACACCCTCGTCGATCCCCATATATCAAACATTCAAAGGCCTTAATCATGTATTCTCTTGAAGAATGAATACCCATTTAACCTTAGTAAAAACCTGAATTCAGTTAAAAGTTAACACTTTCCACATACCAAAATCCTCAAAATTATTTATACTCAAACCATGATATCACTTAGTCCTTATATCAATCATGAGCTCATGAATACTGTTAAACATTTCATTTTCTCGTTTTCCCTTCATTATGCGCATATCATCTTATTTCCAAAAAATATATCTCAATCACTTTGAATACCACATTAAACCAATACATAAATATTCCAATACTTTATGATACAACCTTATTTTGGAATCCCATTACATTAACACTTAATCATTTCTCCACATCGTTGTCATATTCAACATTGCCAATAGTGATCGCATGTGACTTCCCTTTATCCTTTGTCTTAAGCGGTTGCTCATGTCGATCATCACTAAACCTTGGATTAGGGCATTTATTGGCATAATGTCCCATCTCCTTGCACTTGAAACATTGAAGTGTTGGTGGTGCGTTCTCTGCAGTGTTTGCTTTATTCACATCATTAGAAACCCTTTTTCCATTACTTCGACACTCAGCTGCTCGATGACCTTCTTTTCCACACTTAAAAAATTTTCTAGTCCCTTTAAGACAATCTCCACCATGCTTCTTTCCACACTTTGTGCATAAGGAAACATTCATCTTCTTTTCACCATTATTCTGAGATTTCTCCTTGAACTCCATCTTTCGTTTCTTGTCAAAACAATGAGATGGATATGTAACACCAACTTCCATTTATACCTTGATAGCACAACGCACAATTTCTTCATATCAACTGATGTCTCTTATAGCTAATGCCCTTCGAAGACTTGGTTTTAAGCCACTGAAAAATCGATCAACTTTACTTTCAGGTTGGATGATAATACCAGAAGCGTACCTTGCAAGTCTTGTAAAATTGGCTTCATAGGTACCAATAGATTCATCATCCCTTTGCTTCAGTTCAAGAAACTCTTTCTCCATCTTTGTTCGAAGAATACAAGGGAAGTACTTACTGAAAAAAAAAGTTCTTGAACTCGTCCCATTCCATGGACTCAATTTCATCTCTTTGCCTCGTATTTTTGATAAGATTCCACCATTGATCAGCTTCACCTTCCGAACGATATACTGCTAAGATGACTTTATCATGATCAGAACATTGAAGAACTGAAAATATCTTTTCAGTGGTACTGATCCATTGTTCAGCAACAAGTAGATCAGAAGACCCACTGAAAGAAGGTGGACGTTGCCTCATGAAGGACTCAATAGAATATTGTTCCCTTCTCTGCTCATTTGGAAGTCCAGAATGATTCATATCTTGTGTAAGTATAGCAATAAGATTTTGCACTCCATCTCCCATAACATTTGTTTGTTCAGGAGGAAAATCATTGCATTGTCCATTGCATTGATCAACACGGTTCTTTCGGGTTCCATCCATCGTCTAAAACCCAAAAAGAATAGTGTGAGAGGCAAAAATCATGGTAGGGAAAACAACATAACAAAGGGGGAGTACCTTCAATATCTAACATCTTAGGTTTAATTCTATAATTGTTAGTGTAATTCTAGTACTATAACCTATACGTATACTTAACCTTAGGGACATCCCTAGACAGACCTTAGAAATATCTCTAGGGATCTCACTAACGTTTTCGCATCCTAGTTTCCAAAGGTTGACTAAACCTTTCCTCTGATACCAACTGTAGAGACACGTATCTTGACGTATATAGACATTACATTACTTTTGCGGAATACTTAGTACATAACAAAAAATACACACACAAGGATCGTAATAGTTTATTGTCTTTGGAAACTCGAAACGTAATCTTCTAATCCTGGTGAAAGATCTCCAATATCTCCCATAAAGATCTTCCCTTTTTTTACCTAAAACCTTTCTTTATATCCTGGGGAAAAGAAAACATAAAAGGGTGAGCTCAAATGCTCAGTAAGGGTAAACAAAAGAAATATAAATCTCATCGTATACACAAGCACATAACTTTTGGAAATCTTAACCTGCAAAAGAGATCATAATTTCATAACATGGGATAAATCATGGCAGTGAAATGTAATCACAATAATCATAACTTAAAACATGAAACTTTATGGAATACACACATAATCATAGAGAATCATTTATTGTTAGTCAATACTCATTGCCAAGACTATCTTAGTGGATAAAGTCCCTTTCTGAATCGAGTCACCCTCGTTTCAGTCCTGTTTCACTGAACCGGTATAACCTACCGTTCCAGCGATGTCTATCTCATGAGAAATAAAATCTTTACCCAATGCATTGGAGGGATATATAGGTCCCACCCATCTTATAATGAATCCTTTATTATGTGTGCCACATAATCATAAATCATACATCATCGCATAACACATGTAACAAAAATGGGATTCTTGAAACATCATGACATCATAAAACAAATCATATAAGGTAAATGACTTCATAAAAATAATTCCCTCACAACATGATCAAATCAATGTAATAATAGGGATAAAAACATAACCCTTTATTATCTTAGATGGAAAATAATTTTGACAAAACACTTGAACTCCATTCTTGAGGAAAATATCCTTTCTTCTTTAAAAACATTTTTCCTTTCTTAACATGCCATACGACTTTAATCTAAAACAAGGTGATTAAAAATAAACTTGAAAACTTGTAAAGAAATCTTATTGGAAATAATGTTTTAAAAATCCATTCATGCCGTATAAGTTAAAAAAAACATTCTTTGTACTTTTGTCGGAAAAGTCAAAAAGTACCTCGTATGAAAAACGACAAAAGATTCCTTTCATATCTTTTACTAAAAACTCACCAAAGGGTAAAATAGGTTTTAATCAATTGTAGGTGGATGGAAATAATATTACATATTAAGGGAACATGGATGTGGATGATAAAATACACCCCAGTAAATACCAACGTATAAGAAATCTCGGATAAAAATGAGATTGTGATATTTCCCTTACCTTAGGTCCGACTTGCTTTGTAAGTGTCCGAACCTCCTCTTCTTTGGAACATCTCTTTGAATCCTCCACTTAGGGAACTAAGATTGGTCTTTGAAGAAGAGAAGGACCTCTAAGATTATTCTAGGGAAGTGGAGAAGGGATTTTGGCAGGGGTTGGCCGAGCTTGAGTGCTCAAATTGGTGTGAGGAGGAGGGGGAGGAGGTGCCCTTTTATAAGGGAGGAGAGGGGCACCTTAGGAATATCTCAAAATATTATTTTATGTTAAAGTCAAAATCGGTTTATAATGGTTCCAAATGGTCTTATTTCGAAGCTAAAATGGGGATGGGTCGAAATCCTATCAACCAATAGGATTTAGACAAGTTTAGGTTATTATTTTAACCTTATCAATTAGATTTAACTCTAAGTTAAATAATTTAACTTTTACCGTGTCTTTTTGTTTTCTTAAACTATATGGTTAATAAACTTACTATAACATGCCAAACGAACCCAAAATTAATATATATATCCTTATGTAAGTCATTTGGCCAAACCTTATATTTTTAGGAATAAAATAACAATTAATAATATAATATTTGATTTAAAAACTATTTTGTGTCAATTTTGACACTATTTGATATATGATTTTTCTGAAAGTCATAACAGAATTATATGTTCGAACCAAGTTGGTTAAATCAACAATAATATATCATAGTAACCAAGAAAATTAGTGGAATTCATAAAAAGTCTCAAATTACATTTATTTTGGTGTTTATAACATCAATTATGTCAATATTTCATTAATAAGATAATTACTGCATCATCAATGTGTCATAAATAAATTAAATTATTTAATGTCTAAAAATTATAAATAAAATACAATTATGTAGGAAATATTTTTAGATTTCTAATGAATATTTATAGTCTAATTTATCTTATGTATAACCCCATATTAAAAATGATTTACTTATTAAACATTGATATTAACTATTTTGACTCTTTTTTAAATAAATTAATAATAAATGTCCTAATCTAATCCAACTGGGCCTAAATGATAATATTTTACACTTAAGGTTGTTTTTAGTCGAGATACACTTGTCCAATAGAATTAGGACATGTGTTAGGGTAATATTAATATCATTCTTACCCTTAATTACCCTATTTACTTTTAGCCGTGGTAAATAAAAGTAAAATGTTACTATTCACCAAAAAATATTTTCATCTCATTGAACAACATTTTACTTACTGACATCAACCGTGTCTCTCAGACTTTTGAAATTCCATTCACAGAAGTGGTAAAATTAAGTTTTATGAAAAATTCAGTTTTTTTAACTACCACTTAGTAGTTTCACTATTCATCAAAAATTGATGTTTTTCAGAACAATGCCAAAATTTCATTCTAAGCTATATTTCATATTCCGAATTCAAAAATGAAGTCTATTTTACCAAATTCATAACATAGAAATTGCATTAATTAATTTAATAATTAAATCCCGCTGTTAAAACAAATAGCGTGTTTTTAAGAAACAATATCTATCAAAAGATTAACACTTGATTATGTCTGGTTTAAATGTGAAATTACATCCAATGACCAACATTGTATTAAATTGTAAAAATATATTATAAATATACTTTAAAACCACTCAAATTAATGATTTATCACTATTAATTATTCCGATTAAAAAATTTGTTTTTAATTATAATTTAGTAATTTTCACTATTCATCAGAATATGAAAGTTATCCGAAAAGTACCAAAATTTCACCTTAGGCTAAATTCGATACTCAGAATCCAAAAATGATGTCCATTTTGAGAGCTAAAATTTCTAAAATTTAAAAAGTGGTTATTACTATTCATAACGGCTAGTTTTAATACTATTTCAATAGCATATCGTTGTTTCGTGAAACTCAGTATTGCGTACTACACACGCTATCGAGGAAGGTTGCGATTGCGTGTAATGCAAGGCAAGTCAAGGATGCGTGTTGTGCAAGCTTCTTTTGGTTTAGCCTACAACACAAGACATTAGTGAAATTAAAAAGAATATTTTTCATAAAATCTTGGGCTGTTACATTCATAACCAACCAAACTAGATGATGCATGTCAACAAGGTTTACAACGCAAAAAAAACAATGAGAACAATACAACCAAAACACAAGAATCCATAATCAGAGTACCAAATAGAACGCCACAAAACTAAATCCCAAAAACCATGACACAACTCCATAATTCCAAGACATTATCCATTCTTCAATCACAACATAATTATATAACCATCACAAAAAACCACTAACAAAATAAGATACATTACCCTAACTAGTGTCCTTGAAAACAACATCTGTAAAATAACTAATCCGCCAATGCAGGAAGTGAGTATATATCCTAAGAAGGTTTTCCTGAAATGTCTTAACAATAAATTCCACTAGGATAAAACCATTATCACACACACACACACATATATATATATAAACATGTTTATAAAAAGAATTAAATAGTGAAACAATTTCCATAACCAGAAGACACCCTTACCAATACACCTTTAACCAAATCTACAACAATAATTGAAAGCCAGCCAACCATGCGATAAGAAATTTCACCATCACACATTAGCAATACCATTTCAAACATTCACAAAAAAATATAAGGAAACTAAAAATGGTTGAACTTCTCATTGAAGGCTATTCACTAAATTCCCATTCTAGTGGTACTTATTGACCGCCTATCATTAATGGTGTACCTTCCATCCACTATAAATCCACTTTTATCACATGACTTCCTACCCACTTCCCACAAAATCATCACAATTCATAATACATATCCAACAAACAAGTATAAATCACAATAAGTCCACACATCATAAACAACCATTTCCAACACATTCCAAATCACTTCAATAAATCACCCATTTGTTGAAGACACCCTTTCTCAATTTTCAATGCCAAATCAAATTTCAATAAAACATCATATTTATTGTAATTCATATTTCAGGAAAAAATTTCCATAATTCAAACCATTATTTATATTAAACAAAAATTTTAAAATCACACCCCAAAAAACCTTTTTCAATAATATCCCATTTTACCCTAAATCCACAAATCCTCACAAAATGGGTTTCTACTATGATTCTAACAATATATCGATAATTAATTTCAGGAATAAAAAAATACTTCCATACATGGCCTCATGTTATAGAAATGTGGAGTCATGTGAAAAGTCACCTACCTTAGCATATCATTGGAATAAAATTGCAAGAAATCACACCACAAATATGAGAGAACGCTCCACCAAACCACTCAATATCACTTTCCGTATCACAAATAAGCCCTTAAATGAAAACCTTAGGCCACCATATCCATATATCTACATAAAAAAAATAGTATATCAAGAAAACCTAGAGAGAGAGAGTAGAGTATATTTAGGGAAAAAAACACAAGTAACCAAGATGGGATACTTATGCAAGAAGAACGTCCTTCCAAACAACCAAGAAACCAACTATATTTGCATCCAAATTTGGTGTGAGAGGTTTTCTAACACATGACAAGAGGTAATACCATGTGAGGTCTGAGTTGCGGAAGAAATGGGTGTTTTAGGGAAAATCCCGATGAACACCATTATTAAAATTATATTATTAGTCCGCACACTTAGCTCACATGGTTTGAAAAACCATGTTCTAACTATGTGTATGCTATTGTCCTAACAGTGAAAAATCATATAGTTAACATGGAATCCGACATGGTTTCTGCTAACCATGATAAAACAATGCACGCTTAAAAAATATTCATAATATTTTAAAAACCTTCTCAAACACTCCCAAACAATACCTGACAAGTCTAAACATATAAAAAGTCATATAGAAGGGTTACATAGCTCAAATAGTGGGTTCTATAAAAGACGGAATTTTTCATAGATTCCACACAGTTTTCAAACAATGAGGACCTCACCATAAACAATGTAGGCTCATTATATTTTGCACAAGCTAGCACAAAATTGGGGACTAATTGGGATAATCATGAAACTATATTATACGAGTTCATGGGGTCTTGTCTATGGTCTACAAATAGTTAGAACACAGTTTGGAAAACCTTGTGGCCTAACTATGTGATTAATTTTTAAAAAAAATTATTAACATTGCCTCCAAAATTAAAAGTTGTTTCACATCTATTTTCCCCCATTTATGTTGTACAGCCCCTTGGGAGCCATGTAAGAACTACAAACTTCTACTAATGTGATTATTGGCCTATATTTAGATATTTCAAAGTTGATTTGAGGTATTTAATCTTGTCTTTCTATATTTATTCATTTTCACTCTCCTTTCTCTCGGATTTTGTTTCCCCCATGAACCTTTTAACCATTTTTATAATTTTATAAATCCATATGGATCTAAATTTGGGATTATGGTGTCAAGGGTTAGTAGATATCTTCTCGATCCTTGTGGGTGTGGCGTCCATTGAATGTGATACATTATAATATGTGTTTGGTTGGATTTTCTTCCTCTATATAGGTGTTGGTATAAAATTATTTTATTGTATAATTAAAAATGTTCTTGAGATTTCTAAATTAATTTTTATTAAATTAATATATATTCGTTATCTTTGGGGTGATTTAAAAGAATTTCGATAAGTTTGGCGATGGGAATAAAGTGTTTCTCTTATAAATTCTGTGTTTTAATCTATGAAATTAAATGTTGTACTATGAGGTTATATTTGGTAAATTGAAAGTGTATATTGAAATTGTGTTAAATGAAAATTTCGTATTTTGATATGGTATTATTTTTTTCATAATGAAAATAAATTTTTAAAGGAAAATTATTTTAAAGTGAGGTGTTTTCCTAAAAATAATATATGAAAGGGTTTCTTATTATCATTTCAAAAGGATATTTTGAATACTTTTGTTGTTTACATTATTTGAAGATTCATTAATGTTTTCATTTGAATATATTTATGGAAATGGATCCCCTTTGGAATTGTTTGGGATTTTAATGTATAATAATTGTGCTTAAAGGGTGTCTCTGAATTTTTTTTTGTTGTGGTGTTTTTATAAATGTGAAAGGGTTTGTTATTCCAAGTAATGTTTTAGTGTCAATCTCACTGTTGGAACTTTGGTTATAAATGGGTGGTTATGGAAGAATATCCATAATTTAAACATTAAATTCTTACACCATTAATGGTTTCTTTATCACTAAGTGATACTTATTCCCCCTTGTTTGGTAATGTACATGTTAATGACATGGTTTATTTTGAATATGTGTACGGAATTAATTTTTTTTTGTTTAGGGGTGAGGGTTAGATTTTTTTTATTAAATTCATGTTAGAAATGGAATTTTTATTCGTATGACTCACTTTCATGTTTTTGGTCATGGGATATCATGTTCTAAATGGGAGATCTAATTTGTTACAACAGTGGGTTCATATGCCTCTAATAATGCTAGGATTAAAGGCATTTGAGGTGGTTCTCATAATAATTATTATCATGTGGGCTAGTTGGATGAATTTTTTTAAACATCATCACATGTCAAGATCTTGTTGTATAAATTTTGATATATGGTTCATGCTTTGTAATAGATGAATCATCCTTATGTTGTGTCGTTTCCATAGAAAAATGTGTTTTCAATGTTTTTCCCAAAGTATATGATGAATGTAAAGACCCTTGTATGGATTTTAAATGTGTTTTTATAAATGGTTGTTTCTAGAAAATATTTATTTGCATGGTGTAACATTTTAAGGGGACCATTTTCATTTAAAAAAGGTTGATTTTTTCTGAGAAATTTTAATGGGTGGTTGTTTTGAAATTTGTTAGGCCAATAATAAATTTTTCAATGCACATATTTTAATTTGAGAAAAAGTGAAATTATTTGAAAGATAATTATGTATTTTGGTATTTCCATGTGATATATGGGAAAATATTTATTTATAGTTTTCGTTCAAACTCAAATTAATGAATTTACATATGAAACATTCTTCATTATCCCAACAGGTTGTAGTAACCTGCTGGGAAATTTAGATCATGCAAATATATTTTAGGTACTAAATTTTCAATTGCATTCATCCTTTATTCCTCACAGCATACATGGAGTGATTTGGGTGTTTGTGAGAATGAAAAGGTTTCCTGGAGTTGGTTTTGGGCTCTTATAAAGTGGTTTCATAGTTTTTTATTTGTAATTGGTGTTGTATTTATTCTGCATTGTTATATCTTTCTGTTTATGTATAATTTTTTTTATGAAAATGTATTGGATAAATCTAGATAGTTATGAACTATTTGGCATGTTTAGTTAATTTGGATATTGTGTTTATTTATTAAAATATCTTTTTTATATCCAATATGGGTGAAATAATAAAAGCAATCGGTTCCTTTGATTCCCAAGAACACGTTTCCTACCCGAGGGAATTAGAAATTCCACTGGGCCTTTTGGTGGGATGGGTCAGGTTACGGTTTTTGATGTTTCCCAAGCTGGTTCATCACTGGTACAGAATATAAAAATATTTTCACATAAAGCATTACATTATAAATATATGGTAAACAATATTTCTATGGGTTAATCAAGACTCTGGAATCATTTTTCATAATAGAATTATGACATCAATCCTCCTCTCTTTCTTTCAAGAACGATAAGTTCTAGTGATATTACTTTAAGATTGAAGGAAATAAAATGGATCAATATTATTAAAAAAAAATATATCAATGATTGTAGCACACTACATTTTTTAGTGTTTTGAAAATATAAAAGGATCATGTTTGGATCCCCATAAGAGGGATCCTACACTATGATCCTTATAATGCAAGAAAGGTAATATAGAAAACGGTATTTGAATGGTAATCATCCACTATGTGAAAAGATCCTATTAATGTGTATAATTTTTTATTATAAAATATAAATTAATTATACATTTAGCTTACAAGGACCCTCTCTAGGTTTCAGGTTCTTTGATGACAACATTTGGTTGAAAAATTTCACAACTTATGATGTTTACCTCTTGTATAATTTTTCAAAGGATCTATCGAATCCAATGAAACCATTATATTTATTCCCCCCCCCAATGAACTTCTGCTACTCCCGGAACCATTACATACTATATAAACATACACATACAACATAAACACACAGACACACATATAGACATATACATACATACATGTAAACACACACCAACACATACACACACACATACATAAATGTACATCCCCACACATAAATACACACAAAAAATACCCATACATGTACAAGTACATATTCATATACATAGACCTAAATTACATAAAAATACACATAAATACACACACACAGAAATGCATTTCTATAAACACACACACACACAAAACATATTTACACGTGCAACACATGTAAACACGTGCATTCATATATATATATATATTCACATACAATTGTGGACATACATACACTTATAGTGAGATAAAATCACATACATAAAAATATATGTTTATATTTTAAATAATTTAATATGAATAAAAAATAGAAATTAAAATAAGAACTATATTTAAATAAATATATATTCATTAATATATTTAAATAATTTTTTTAAAAAATATAAATATATTATATTTTTTTTTATAATCTATGTATATAATGATATTATTAAAAAAATTACTAATTAATATAAATTTGATAATTAAAATTTATAAAATTAAGAAATTATGGTTGATAATATTATTTTATTACAATATAGCTATATAAATCATACTTATAAATGAAATTTACATATATATACTTATTGTAATATAATTAAAATTTAAAAATATATAAATATGTATATATAAATTAAAATATTCATGGGGACCTTTATCCATGTTTTTAACACTATTAATGGGGGAATTTGGTAATCTCTAAGGAACTCACTGATTAATGGATACCTTTATCAGTACTGAAAAGATAACTTACAAAAAGGACCATTTTATACGGTTTTTAGCAACGGTAAAGGTATCATATTCAATGCTAATAAAATTAACCTCTCTATCAGTGATTTTTGTTAATAATTGTAATGATTAACACATAATATCTCCAAATTATTATTAATTAATAAAAAATGATAAAATGACCATAAATATTAATTACATTGTTATGGAATGCATAATTTCATCCCTCATAATATTACAATCAAGGAGTTGTGAAAATACATCATACATAAAAGTTATGGTGTATGCAAAATACCCATGCTAGTTTGTGTATGGTGACCTATCTATGGATTGAGGGGATATATAATTTAAGGCCCCACCCATAACAACATATGTCCTAAACATTCATCAAATAAAAGTAATGAATAAACAATATATTATTATCTTGGATTATTAATCCATATGTATTGAAACAAAAGTACAAATACGACAAAAAATTCCCCAATTAAAAAATGGATAATAATTCTAGGTAAAAATAATTCAATTTTAATGGTATTAATAGAATATATAATTGAGTTTATATGGTTATGATTATAATGGAAATGATATTGCACAAATATTTAATATTAATGTACATGTGTGATAAAAATAATGTCACGAGAGGGATTAACAATATCTGAGATTATAAATTGATATTAAATATATTAAATTCATTTATTATGTTTCATAGAGAATCATGTGAAATATCCAAAGCATATTATTTATGTGTGTTAGAAAAGTTGTGCAGTTAGGACCACTAGTTATGAACGAAGTGAACATTGAGTAAATACCCAACTATCCATTTTCTGGGTTATTATTCCTGAAAAAATCTATTCGAGAGGCTGAATTCACCTAAACATATCTTGAAATAAATTTCATTTCTATGAAAACCACCACTCTTTACTCTTATGAAATTTTAGGATATTCCATATTTCTAGATTTATTCTTTGATTATTTTCTAACATTCAATCATTTAAACCACCTATGAAGGTATAGAATGAGAGAGAATACTTGATATCTCACTATATATATAATGGATGATAAAAAAATGG
Organism: Viscum album; assembly: GCA_963277665.1. Classification (NCBI taxonomy): domain Eukaryota; kingdom Viridiplantae; phylum Streptophyta; class Magnoliopsida; order Santalales; family Viscaceae; genus Viscum; species Viscum album. The sequence continues at coordinate 1,082,102,096 of OY728131.1, read as the reverse complement.
ATTTAAAATTATGAAAATTTATTAAAATAAACATTAAATGATCTTAATACCAAGTGATTGTAATTTCAGATGAAGGATGAGCATTGAAAATCCTAGTTTTTCTATTATTTTAAAAATTGAGTATTTTAAAAAATAATGGGAATTTATTTTACATTTTAAACACATGAATATATTATAGTGAATATTAACAATTATTTAAGGATTTTGTAACAGGCAAATGGTTACAACAAAAAGTGTTAAAAATCATTATAACTCGATGAAAGGTAATTGAGTTATAAATTCCCTTACCTAAATGCTCATGTAACATTATAGGTGTGTTAAAACTCATTAATAATAAAATTATTGTTATTAAATAATTACTTCATAATTTTTTTAATATAAATTTTATTTTTATGTTCAATTTATCTCTATATGACATTCATTTATTATATAGATTTTTCTCTCATCTATTATTTGGGGTTGTTCTGTTAATTTATCTAGAAGGACATATGTTTTTTCAACAGCTTCAAGGGATATATAAAATAGTTTCATAATATCCATAATTTTATAATCATAATGTATTTATCATTATATATATAAAAATGTTATATAAGTACATAGATTATGAAAATAGATTCAAATTATTAAAGTTGTCTCGATATAATTAATTTTTTATGATTATAATTACAATGATCATTTAATGTTAATAAAATTAATATGATTCCACTTTTATTTTTATATAATCCTAATTATATTTTAAATATATTATTTATTCATAGAATCCAATTATAAAACCATCCATGTAAGGTGGTGACAAAAAATAATGTACGTCAACCATAGAGGTGGTTTTCTACAAGTGACACAGGTGACATTTCCTCTTTTTGAAGGTGGGAGGAAGTTAGATAGTGGGTATCCAATAATATAATAAAATTTTAGTATATTAATGAATTTTTTATTATGTTATTATGGCTAGGGTATATTTGGAGTAGGAAAATAATAAAATATGAATAAAAATAATAACTTAAATTTATCACCTTACTTCTTAGGATGAAAACTTTATTAAGTGACTTATTCCATCAAAGTGTGGAATTTTGATGATACTAGAACCTCCATTACATGTTTAAGAGTGTTGGGGATATTTTTTGGTATATTTTTGTTTTCTATTCAGGAATTTTTAGGTGATTGGAGAGATGGGATAGTGAATGGGTCCTTTTAATGGTGAGATGAGTGACCCATTTGTAAATATAATTATATATTATAAAAAAGGTTAATATTGAAGTCATGTGAATGAAAAAATAATAAATAGAGATTATTAGATGAGGATAAATTTTCAAATCCCTCATATACCCATTATTTATGAGAATGTTTCGGGTTTATAACCAGATTTTTACCCATTTAACATCATTAACCATTACCATGGTGACTAAATTTTACCATTGGTAACTAATTTTTATGATAAAAATGAAACCAGCTTCAGTAAAAAATTTAAGAATTTGGATTGCAAATACAACATCAATTTTTTTGGATACATTTTTTAAAATTGAAAATAAACATTATTATATAAAATAAATAAATATTTTTCTTTAAAATAAGATGGTTTTAATGTTTTAAGACATTATAGATACAAACATCAATGATATTTAGGGTTTTTTATGCTAATTCAATGTAAATATAAGTGATTTTATCCCACATCTTTCTTCATTAGAATTATAATGAAGGATTATGAGTATCCGAGTTTGGGAAACTTAGGCTTGTTTTGTTATGAATAAAATCTCAATAATCTAAAGATAATGATCTTGAGAATTTCATCAAGACAAAGCATGAGAAAAATATAACTTCTAATTCAAATAATCAGGAAACTTGGTAGGATTCATAGGTGGATATGGCTATTAAAAATATTATATTCTATGATGGTTATGTTTAATCAACCTCCCATCCCAAGAGTGTCATGAAAAATGCAACCCTAATGTGTCATGAACATGATTCCATCATCCTTGCATATTTCATTATATATTGTGGGTAATCAATTATTTTTCACCAAATAAATACATTAAAGGTTCGCCCATGAAAAATTTAATATCTATAGAGCTGACTCACCTATGTGTGGGGTTTTAAGGTTTATTGGTTTATTTCAACTGGTAGATTGTTATATCATATGGTTTTCCCCTCAAATTAACTCATGAATAATTTTTGGGGACTCATCTCAATACCACTTAATCCTGGTTTCTTGAGAATTCAAGATTAAGAACCTATTTTTTTATTCAATTAATTTAAAAATATTTTTATCAAACATTGATTATTGTTAGGGTCCATAAATGGTATTTGTAGAATAAATTAATCTTCTAGGAAGTGGATTCATTCATGGTATAACCCATTAAATTAGACAGAGAGATTGATCTTGAAAGGGATGAACATTATGCTATAATTCTCCTTTAGGTTGACCATAGCAGTCCCCCTAATTTAAACAATATTTTTAACTACCAATGAATTAATGATATATATATTTGTTGTATATGAGTGGTCTCTATATTTCTGTGAAAAAAAACCAATGAATTTTTCATTTTATTGAAAACACCAAAAGGATTTAAAATGAACCAATTGAAAAAATGAGGTCATTTATTTATGAAATATAAACTCATGGAGAATATATTTGATAACAAGATGGTTGTATTTGGATATTAAGGATAGACTACGGGATTACATACCAATTATCTAGCTTCTTTAATTGCTGTAAGGAGTATAAATATGGAGATGTCTAGTCAATATCAATTGGTATGCCACAAGATCCAAATCACTATGTGAAGAGAATTGTAATGGAATTTTATTCAATGGACTATGGATCAAATTTTTAGAAAAATATTCTAATTTTTTGTACTACAAACCCTAGTCCTAAAACATTGGGAGGTTATGAATTAGAGATGGATGGTAAAGATGAATATGGAATCTAGAAGAAGGATGAAATAAAGAGTGACGTCGAGCCGGATTCTTCATCCATACTTGATGATATTCAAATTTCATCTGAGATCAAAAAGAAAAATAAATCAATTAGCATAGGTAGAGCCCTTCCAATACAAAAATCAGAGACTAAATTGACCACTCCAGCTTCTGAATTGCAATAGATAAACCACACCACACTGGTATATGAAAAGATCCTAGGAATGTTGAAGAAAACTCATGGTGTTCCTTAAAAACAAACCGAAAAGGATGTTTTCAGAGATGGAATAGAAGATGAGTATGTTTTAAAGATTGATTCTCTATTAATGGTGATCCTAAGAGGGTTTTTTCATGAGGGTTCATTGAGATATTGTGAAACAAGTAGGTCTTTTTGATATTCAATAAGGTCGTTCTATATAATAACACCCTTATACCGATGTGAAAATAAATTTACACCATTAAAATGAAATTTTTATAAGTTCTCCAATCATATTTTCAATTTTTGAGTGTAAAAATTCACTTTAATTTAATGAGTCCAACCTTGATAGTATTGAGAATAATTTTTTTCGTAACAAGAGGAACTCTTAACTCTCTCTATGTAAGATTTATACTAATTATGATATTTTCTATGAAGGATCAATTAGGGATCCAACTTCAAAACATTTGGATGAGATATCTTCAAAAGAGGTTCATAAGGATTCAATAGAGGATGATTCCCTTTATGATGGGCCAATTTGTGATAAAGAAAAATGACATTATAATGGATTATATTCACATACAAGATCACTAAATAAAGCCATAAAAATGCATGGATATCTAAAGGAAAATGAATAAGATCAGTATAAGGATGAAGTGAATTTGGATATAGTTGATCAAAACCATATATATATTTCCTAATAGAGGGGTGTTCATCAAAATATATCTTACAATGGATATAGTGGATGGGGAGGTTGACAAAATAATGATGATTTTAATTATTTTAAATAGAAATTTTTCTAGGGTGGATTTTTTTGTGGAACATGACATAAAATTTCAAGCTCTTTGTTTCCTGTATGCTATATCTTTTGTTAATAAATTTGAAGACCCAACATGCTCAGTACTGAACCATTATTGTTAATATTTTCATTTAAAAATATATTTTTATTAAAAAACCCTAAATCCACCCTAATATAGTTATGATATACAAAATATGTAAATTAAATCAATTTTATCAAATTTAAATTATAATATTTCAAAATATAACTCTTTAATATATTTATGGAAAAACCCTCTTTCTCATATAATATAATAATATCGTAATAGAATGTTAACTGTTCAATAAGATTAGTGGTATATTTTAAACCTATAGAATAATCTTAGGTCTTAAATACCCCCCCCCCAAATACCTTTGTCCTCAAATTTTATATATATGTTAGATCATAAATAAAATTTTAAATTTCTTCATCATTTCTTCTATATATTTCCAACTTTTTTACATTTACTTGTGATTCCTCCATAGTAAGATCACTAGTTGAGTTATCCAACTCTACAATAATTTATCTCTATTGTTAATAATATAGACATAATATTCATTATAAGATTACATTGGTTCTAACTATATTTCCTTAATGGTTAGTATGGTTGTTTTGTATCACATATACATCATTAATAATGATTCATGGAAGAAATAATGAAATTGAGAGATTTTGTGTGGCATAGCTAAATGGTAAGAAATATTTAAATATTTCTCTAAACATTTAGAAGGTCAAATTTAACTTGAATTAAAATTGAATTTTTTTTAAACCCTTATAACTCTCTTTCATCGAGATAACTTTATGAAGACATGATCCTCCAATTAATATTTCATGTCATTTATTTGATTATCTAAAATGATATTTTTTTGAAATGAGATATCATAATATGATCTCAAATATCGTTACCCCTTGTAGATGTATCCTAAACTAGATATTTATTAATAGATTCCTCTGTCAAAATTTATCCAAATAAGTTAGAGTTTCACATCTCTTTATATGAAATTATTCATAGGATTATATTAGAATTATTCATTTAATGTTATTATTATATAAAAATTATAATAGAGGTAAATATTGGAACAATAATCCTTAAAAATCTGGTGGTATTGATATCAACATGTATTTTAATGATTGAATCGTATATTATGATTACCCATCAATGTTATGATGATAATTGGTGATTAAAAGTATATTAGTGTTGAGAGACTTTGAATAATTATCCAGAAAATTTATGTGAAATATGGACCATCATCAAATAAAATTGATATAGGTGTCCCATGATGTCTCAAAACATTATTTATATAGATTCATGCATGAAACTCTAGGGGTAGATCCACTATCATTTCTATGAAATGGGAGGAATTAGTAAGGTAATCCAGAATAAACCATATAACATCAATCCTCCATAAGTTATTTGGAAACCGAGTAATTAAGTCAATTGTAACAATATCCAACATTCACATTGGTCTAAGGAGAGGTTTCATGACTTATTTAGGATATTTTATTTTAGCCTTTTCTATATGTGATTATAAGAATATAGACACGTTGTCCACAGTTTTAGACTTTAGATCATACCGCTATATATTTTCACTTAAATCCTCATACATATTTGTGATACCAGGGTGTATAGATAAAATTAAGCTATGTGATTGATCATGTTGTTAATTTTTCAAATCAAGATTTGATGGAAAACATATTATCTTTCCAATTAATAACAAAAGAAATTCATAGAGATTTATATATATAAATATCCCATATTTTATGGCTTTGATTTAATTTTGTAAACCCACATCATCATACTATGACATATTTATATTCACTAGAAAAGGAAGATTGAAAATTACATTGTAAAATATTGATACTTACCATTTCATAATAATTACCACATCCAAATTTATTAAATCTTGTAATATAATATTCTTTTTTATCCTCATTATGGTCATAACTCCATGGTCTTTCCCACTAAATGCATCAACTTCCTTGTCTTCATTCCCATGGTGGATATGTATTTATAATTCACAGTTCATGAGTAGTTATGGCCATATACTATGTTTCATGTCGATATATCTATAATATAATATTTACATTAAACTTTTGTGATATATATATATAATGTTTCACCATAGAGAAAATGTATCAATGTATTTTATGAAAATATTGAGGTTTCCAACAAGAGATCACAAGTTCAATAGTTCTATTCTTTAATATTTAACTTCCATGATGAATGAGAAACACTTTTATAATTATACATTTGAAATGGTCCTAGTCCATTAATCAATGAATGAACATATATAAAAGTCAATCCTTTATTGATTGAATAATTAATATAAATTAATTAACCAATATCTTCTTAAATTCTTCAAAATACTTTCGCGCATTCATTTATCCAAGTGAATTTGACCCATTTACATGTCAACATGGTTAATATTATTTATGATCAAGAAAACATAACAAAAATTATTAATATTTACCTAATAAACCATGTAAACTACATATCTCAACTATATTTGTTACTACGGGACATTACATCATTGACTATATCATTTAAAGAATAACAAATTTTATATCCTTTGAGATAATATGGACCAACATAGAAACATTATGGAAAAAAAATTCACACTTACTAAATTACAAAAATAACACATTTTAATTAAGACTCTTAATAATGAGTAAGAATTGATTCTTATTCACTTCATATATTTTATGTTATAAAAAAATATCCTCAATAAATACAAAAAATAATTTATCAAGATAATATTTGAATACTATATCTATCATATTATTAAAAAAAGGTGAAATAATTATTTCAAATGAAATTATTATAAAATAATAAATTTCATACCTAAAAAATGAAATTTTGGGGAATAATTACTTCTCTACCCTTAATTGATTATAACTAGAACAAAGATCAATCTTTCAAAAGTATTTATTTCCTTGATGTTGATCAAATAAGTCATCAATACACGATAATATATGTTAATGATTAATAGTAATATCAATTATTTTCTTATAATTGGAGAAAAAACTCATAAAACTATCTATATTTTTCACTAACAGAGAAAGGGATCCCTAAGGTGATACATCAAGGAATATGAATAAATTTTCACACAACACCAATAATTGATTCTATTACACCACTAGTTCCACTTTGGGCATTTTATACTGAGTTTTAGATATATTTTTTCATAATGGAATAGTTAAATGGATAACTAAACACAACTATTAGGTGTATGTCTCTGTAATTATTCTGGAAATACATCTATGATTTCGTTTATGAAGAGTACATACTAAATTATAAGGATTTATTTCCCAATCACAAATTTCATTTCCTCTTCATATTCTCCAAAAATTTCATTAAAGTGAGATACATGATGTGTATCTAGAAATGACTCAGATAATTATTTGTGTTCTCTAAAAGAAAGGGATACTATTCCTCCTTCACAAAAAGAAATATTCATTTCCAAGAAATAAATTCAAGTATATTACATCATGATTTAATACAATGTAATGATCATGCTAAATTAGACCATAGGTATACCAATAAATATTAAAAATAGGGAATATCATTATCACTTAATATATATTTCTAGATATATATTTTTCAAAAAAAGAATATTATTATCCATCTTTATTAATAAACCCTTTTTCAGTGTGTCAGGGGTTGATTTAATTTTCATAGAAAAAATGAACTCATTAAAATAATATCACAAACCACTAATGGTTTCTATACAAGAGGAGTGCTTTTAATTATTTTATAAGGCTAAGATCCTAACATAATAAAAAATTACCATTATAAAGTGGATGTGAGTGTTGCTTATAATGAAATGAATTTAAATAGTTAAATTAATTTTTTTTGAGGATTCATAATTTTTTATAACATTAATCATATAACCTCCATAATATATTATTTTAAAGGGGAAATGTATATATTTGTTTTAAGACAGCTTTTATGTAATATATTATAGTAGTTTTGGGTCGTTATGTTATCAAAATACGCAATATATATATATATATATATATATATTGTTTTTTATTTTGACCCATAGAATAAATTGTCTCAGAACATTAGGAAATTTTTATTTTGGATAATCACAATGTAATAATTTATAAAATGAATTTTATCTTCTAAAAATAATTTTATAAATATTTAAATTATCAAATTTATTTGAAAAATCGATATTTTTTGAGATACTAATTTTTTGAAAATTTCATTTTTCTAACACATATAAAAATTATTTTTATTATATAAAATCATATTTTCAATTACATTTTATAAATATTATTTAATAATAAAATTTTCTTAAATATATAATTTTTTTCATAAATTAATGAATTAATTAAAATTAATGTCTTGATTGAAACTTAATATCGCCAAAAATATGATTTCTGTTTTTTCATATTAAAAACTTATTTTTATAGATTTCATTATTTAATAATTTATGATGTAATAAAAAAAATTATATAATTTAAATATTATTGAAAATATATATAAAAATTCATAATTATGCTCTAGATACACTTCCCTTCATTACCCCCAAAAATCACTAAGTTTACAGTGTATGGTGGTGATATTGTAGTGGGGTGGTTCGATGAACATTGTTAGGAACATGATCTCAATGACTATGGAATTTTCTTATAAATGGTTTAACATATGATCTAGTTATTGAATATTAAAATTTTTTTGGTCAAGGGAAAAGGCTAGAGATGCTTCTCCCTTGGAATCTCTTGGAATGATATTCATCAGGTACAATCATACTTGTCTAGGCCATCACTTTTTCCATATGTGTCAATGGTACATTATCTTATCCGATTATATATACTTCTTATACAATGATTGATCAATGACTACATTTTTAATAGTTATCATTCTCAAGGATTTTTTAAATCATACAGTATATAATGTTCCAAATTTACCAAAGTATTTCATATGTTTTTTATAACTTAATTTCATAATAATGAATTTATTCATTAAAAAAATATGGAATTTCAATTATAAAAGTATGGGAGATTAAAAACTCTCTATATTAACTCATTTTTCATGATGAAATTATTTTCATAGAATAATATATACTTAAAATTAATCCATTCAATGTGCTCTATCTCTTATACCTCTTTAGTGGTTTTAATCAATGGCATCAATTGATCAACATATTCCTTAAGATGAAAAATCAATATAATACCCGTATCCCTTTAAAAACATCCAAATATGAGAAATATTTTTTTGAGATATGTGATCCATTTCTTGGTTACCAATGGAATAGTTTCTCCATTTTAATGATGAAATTTGTTCTCATATTAAGCAGTATAACAATGACAATGTGTGCAATAAATTGTTAGATTTGACTATATTGGAAGGTTATTCATCATAAACTATTTTATAAACCCTAATATTGTTATAATATGCTTATATCAAACTCTTTCTTCATTTAATTTCATGGGAGAGAAATCCCTTTATTAATTATGATCATTGACCCATTTTCTATAAATTCAACTAGGAACCATTTCTAAAAAATGGAATACAAATAATTAGCATAAAAAACTATAAATATATAATCCTAATATAATATCATTATATAATAAATAGTTCATGAAAAAATTCTTCAATTTATTAAGGGATTAACATAAAGTTTATCATATCAATTTATGTTTCTCTATATCGAGTTCTAAAGTGACCTACTAAACTTGCTTTAATACTAATTGTAATAACTCATACTCAAATAATATAGATTTAGAGGTTATATTTATACATTAATAGATAATAAAATATATCACATAAAAAATTATATAATAGTTTAGATGTCAAATAACATTGGATACATATATGGAATATATAGTTCAGTTGAAAATCTTAAATACAAATTATTCCCCTAGTGAGAACATTTTTATTCCTCCTAGAACATCCTTGATGCTATCTTCTGTTCTCTCCTAGATTTCTTAGGGGAAGGAAAATAACATAATTGTTTGAACATAGGTTTTCAGTAAGAGGTAACATATAATGAAATATATCTTTTAATAAAGAAAAGATAGGCATGACATGAATAAAAAACAATAAATTATTTTGGAAAACTATTAACATGTGAATATAATATATACTAAGATATATATAAATAATCATAGGGATATTAAAAAATAATTCAATAGTTATAGAATACATAATTTTAGAGAATCCAATATTACCACAGAAGCTTCATGACTGTACATCATATGTAATGGGTAAGGAATACGTCTAATACCAAAGCTATTCTGTCTCATGAGACATACCGATCCATCTGGGGCATTATAAATCTAGGACCCACCCATCACTCAAAAAGTCCAATGTTGTTATTAGATAAAAATAATTAATAAAAACATGTGATCCACATTCCTTGGTAATCAATTTCATTTGAAATAACAAGAATACAGATACTCAATACTGAACCAATAAATAATTTGAATAAATTACTTTATAAACATCCTTTAATTTTTATATTATTCAAACTATACACAAAAAAATTGATTTACAGTTATGTAAATAATGTAAATTATATGGAATAAAACCATTATATTAATGTGTTGTCATATTTTATAAAATCTAGAAATATTCAATATTAAGGTATTTAAGTTAAAAAAAACATTAAATTCTCATCATCTATAAGTATTATGTTGATTAGTATTACATAATTCCAATAAAATAAAAAATTAGAGTTAAAAATATAAAATGTATGAAATATAGTTCACAGAGTGCAAATAGAGTGATTTATATTTTAAATATTTTCATGGAAAGAGTTATCACCATAGAAATTCAAAAAAAATAATTTAATTGGTTAAAAACTGAATACTCCCTTAAATGGATATTAAAAAACTGTAATTTTACACCAAAATTAAATGAGGATCTATATAATATATCTACGTTATCCATGAATTTAAACTCATCATGAGGTACATGTAAATTTATACCTATCATATGGGTTTTCTTCTTACCCATTATTACATTAGGCCTTTGTAAATTATACAAATAATTGGAGTTGTGTCTTCCCATTTGGCAATGCCATTTATCTTCTCTAAAGTTTAGAACCTATTATATATCTCATTATTGAGGAAGCACATATCATACCTAATTCATTTGATGTACTAGTTGGAAATATAATTGAATCCTAATTTCACCCACACTAAAAAGTATATACATATTTTTTCATAAGGGATAAAGTGTAACAAAATTAGGAACTCAGCTAGTAAAGGTTATGTAGGGAAATCACAAACTAAAAAAAGGAAATTTGGGATCCTGAAGAAGACATGTGGTAGGATCAAAAAAAAAATATTTATAAATATACATTGATAAAATTTATTAGGATGAATCTATTTGGGGGAGAATGTAATACCCGAGGTCATTCTATAATAGGCAGAGAATACATCTCGAAACTATTTCCCTATTCACATCCTAATAGTTTATCATTATAATAGTAATAGTTTATGTTCATTTTTAAATGTAAAATTTATGAATTTTATAAATTTAATTAGATTAAGTGTATTTAATTTTTTATTTTATAATGTACAATTTAATTTAGGATTAATTTTTGTTATTTTTCAGAAATATTTGATTTTTTGGTGAATAGTGAAAAATGTCTTTTTTTGAATAAATATAATTTATTATCAATAGATAATGAAATTTAACTGTTTCATTATTTTAGGGATTTTTTTAATGTAATATTAGGTCAATTTTTATATATATTAAAAAAAATTCTATATGAATCTATATTATATTTGGTTTTGGAATAAAAATTTTTATGTTTTGAAACACATTTTTCTATAAAACATATTTTCTTCAATGTATTTTATGAACATATATTGTAGTAGATTTATACTATATAAACTTTTTGAATACTAAAAAATATATCCTTTACTATTAATAATTAGTTTTAAAATTAATAATTATTTCAATTTAATTTTTTTTGTTTGTGAATAGTATCCATTGTAAAAATATTATCTCCTCATTAAAAATGTAAAATGGCTTAACTAAGGATAACACTCTGAGATACGGTTATAAAATAAATTCATAATTATTGTTTTGTTATTATATTTCAACTATTATCATATTCTATTATAAATAAAATTGTTTAAGCTACACACATCCTTAAGTAAGACACTTGTATTATTAAATAGTTAACAATAATTACAATTGTGCCACTCACTACATTTATAAAAAGGAACATCATCTCTTATCTTATCCACATTACATGCTCCATTTATCTAGACTAATATATACCAAATTAAAAACCCCAAATTCCAACCAATGTCATATATGTCCTTTCCACTCCAAAATATAACTTGAATAATGCTTGTGCTGTAAGATAAATGAGGTTTCTCAAAGAAGAGGTACAACTCTTAACCGAGTGTTTTCATGTTTATTTCTTATATCAAATCCAATAAATATTATATTACCATTTTAATATGACAAAATAATTATCTTAAAATAATTTTATTCAATATTTTTATGGAAGAAACCTTTTTTGATCTATTTTTTTTTCCATCCTATTGAAAATGAAATCACTACTCTTGTGTAAATAGGTATTTTGGTCTCCACAAAGTGTTTCAATTCCCTTTTCATCACAAAATGACAAGGATTGTTAAAAATATATATCAAAGGAATATATATTACAATTATCGAATAATTATAATTACAGAAATATAATATATCATCTACCTTCCTACCCTTCTACACAATAAAAAATGATTACATCGCCCAAGAGTAAATATGGACTACAACCCCCCCAAAATAATGTGATTATTTTTTCATGTCCACCCATAATGGGTGATTCTAAAATTTTAATTAATGAATATAAGTTATAGTTATTATTTTATTAATATTATTAATATAGTGGAACCAACACCCATTTTACAACAGTCAATGCCCAGATGTTATTTTGAGGTTATAGACTGAAGGAATTCAAAATGTCCCACATGAACATAACCAATTTACTATGTATATATGAAATTTTAATAAATGAAATAAATTGGTTTCTTAGAAGGAAATAAAATTGAAATATTTATTAATAATGTACGAAATTATTATATGTTTATTATATATGAGTTTAAGTACGCATGTAACGAGTTAGACTTGAGGTTAGGGTTTTCCTCTCAATTTTGTTTCTAGGTTACATAAATAATATTGACTACTTGTTTCGTAAGTGTGGTGTATATATTTCCAAATTGAAATGATATATCTAGAATATCTGAAGAGTGTTGGTATTTGATGGTTTGTTTATATTTATTTCTCCCAAGGATTTATGAATCAAAATATTGCGAAGTGGTATTGGATTTATGTTACAAAATCCAATTTTACTATGATTGTTCTTGAATATATCTCTAATAATGGAATTATATGATCTATCCCTGAAAAATACATTTTAATTATTATAATTTTTTTATTTTATGATGTTAAATTCTTTCCATTCATTTTATTCAGCTTTTATGTTCTCAAAAACTAAAATGAATGTCATCTTGTAAAACTAAATTTATTTATCTCTTTAAATAGGAATATTTATCCTCTATCTCAAAATTTTCATTAAAATTATTTTTCTAATATTTAACAATGATTTAATAATTTTATTTTTATCCATGAATGAATTTTTATAAATCGTTGAAAAGAAATATTCATAGAATTTATCAAAAGACGTAATTTTTACAATTGGTGTGAACAAAATATATGTTCCAACAAATGCCGCACGAATAGATTATCCAGACATCAAGGCTACTATTTTATTTGAATCATACATTACATGTGTAATTTTTTTCAAATATAATAATAATATTAATGTAAACAAAATTTTTATATAAAATTTAATCAAAAGAAAAATATTTTTTTCAAGTTTTCAATTAAATTATTGAATATTCATTTAAATTTATTTTCATCCTTTATAACATAATTTAATCGTAATTATACTTTAAGGATGCACTAAAAAACATATTACTTAGGAGCGTAATTGATGGTGTTCAAATGGATCACCTCACTTCCATACACTCTATCTTTTTATGGGTTTCTTATTTAAAAGGATTGCACTTCCTATGGGGGAGGCAATAGTAGTCGCCACTACACTATCGATGCACTTGACACCTACCTCCTAAATGTCCACTTATAATTACCATTAAGATTATCTTTCTATTTATCCACATTTTTTTATATTAAATAATTATTTATTAGATTTTTAGGGATATTTATTGTTTGTGACACAAAACTCTAAAATCCTTAATGCTATTGAGATGTAAGCCAATGACCATCTCCGAGCCAAATCCATTAAGTCCCTCCAATGAGTCTTTCAAAACTCGTCAGTATGAATTTTTTATTCTCCTAGGACACAATACATACCTTGAATATTGGGAAATCCATCAGTTCCCCCAGCTATATCCTCAATGATTAACTAGTCACACCGTCCATAAAGCTCTACTTCATATTTGAAACTAGTAAAAAACATATATGAGTTCAGTTCCTTCCATGAACAATGTGATACACCCCAGGTGACTCGGTCGTTTACCCACCTATGTCCTCTATTAAAAAATAATCATTTGGAAAAATTCAGTGAAGACAGACGAATTCTCTAAAAGGGAGAAGAAAAATATATAACTCAGGGTATGTTTTGTACACAACAAACTAGGATAATTTTATGATGGGGTTTTCTTCCCTTTATATACATTATAATAAATATATACATTTTTAATCTGACATTGAAAACCACATGGGAGCCTTAATGAGGCTATATTGTATTGATCAATAAAATAAAAAACAAATGATGCAAAAATAATTGGGGGGGAGTGGATAAGAGTGAAATTAATCACCCTATGAAATTAAACTCTATAATTTCAATCGCCATAACCAGGTATAAAAAATTATAATATTCACATATGGATATTGAAACGTAGAATATACATGTTTATTTCTGAGAGTGTCTTCGAAATTTTCTTCCCTCAAATCCTTCTTTTCTCTCACCAAATCTTCCTTGTAATGAATATGGAATGCAGGTGAGCCATCATTCTAGAAAAGGGGATGACTGATTTGTCTATAGCAAACAAATTAAAACTACATCGCCTACTGAGTATCGCCTTTTTTCATCTTCTCCTAGGGTTTTGAGCTATATTTTAATGATGGAATGCACACTCAATGACTTATTCTCCTTATCCATCACTACCTTAGATGAAATTGTCCATGGTTTATCCTCATCCTTTTTATCATTCCATCATGCATGTTGTTGTATTTTTTTGAAGAAGGTTGACTCATTAACTATAGTGAAGTGTAAATTGATGGAGTTTATCTCATGTTATGGAAATCCAAGTGTCATTTTCATCTTGATAATGTTATCGATAGTGGAAAACTGAATCAGAAAAACAGCAAGATATGCATCCAATTATTCCTCCATGTAGAATGGTGGTGAGGAAAAATCCTCAATAAATGATTTTATTAGCATCACCTTGACCCTTCCCTATGTTTTAGTGACTTTTTAGTGCGATCTAGTGGGTGTGGGTGGCAATCTCTAGTCTTCATCTATTTATTCAGTCACATCCATCCCTTGTCTATATAATATAGTGTACTGTAATGTGACTGTATCCTAAATGTTTTCCACCTAATATTCATTATGAGAACTCAATTCCCACAACTCATACACATTGAATATGAGTTCATGTGTTACATGCATACACATGATAATGGGATCATGCATATAGTATACCTTTGATCAAGACATGTACCTCATAAATATAATTATAATAATTTGGTCATCTGGATTCCATAGGCGAGCCTTCATGATCATGAAATGTGTAATCTAGCTAATGGTGTGGATAAATTTCATTATTGGTTGTTTTCTATATTAGACCTCATACGATGTCACCCCATTAAGCTTTATTTTGGTACTTGTTTGATGACTAAAATTAATGTGGAGATGACCTCACCCCGAAACATTATAGGGAGACCCATTTTCATTAGTCTGATACATTACATAACTACATTAGTTTAGTTTTTGTATTCAATAAACCAATTAAGTTAGGGTGAATAAGGATTCATGACCTTCCAATGAATGAATTTCTTGACGGAGTATTCAATGAATTTCACTAATGTGAACTCTCTACCATGGTTAGTGTAGAGGACCATTATATTTATACCTATTTCCACATCCACCCTGGCCTAAAATAAATTTATTTATACCTAATATTGGTTCTTTTTTGAAGGAATATTGATCCACATACAGGGTTCATGGAATCCATGAGTAGTATAATGTAGGGGTCGTCACATGGATTCAAAAACATGTTCTGTCTTTGAAAGTAACCACAAACACATTCAAGGATGTTTTTTATATGATGGTTCTAATTCTCATGTAATTAAACACATTAATACGTCATTGCAACACATTATTCATTGAATTGATCCAATTTATCATTTCGTAGAATCCCATGCACCATATCATGTTTAGAGACATCGTATAGAGCCTCACAATTAAAGTGGTCATTCCCCAAATTCAAATACCATTCCTCATTAATCTTCCTTGAAGTCATTTATATGTTTCTGCAATGTTATATATGAACTTGTACATCCAATTTGAGACATGTTTTACCCTATCTAGAAGGCCCCTCTACTGGTTTTTTATTTTTTTCATCTTCCATGATTAGTACTGAAAAAATATTATTTAAATATTTTTTTTATGAATATGTTGGTAGTGATACTCCGGATGAATTAGAAATCCTTGAGCATTGGGTGATCTATAATCATGAAGGGGATCATTATCATCCCACAACCATTGATGTTGAAAATGGAACCATCACCAATTATTATGGTGGCACAGATCCTAGAGTCATGCATTGAGAAAATAGAATGAGAACCAATAAAATTGTTTTTGGAATTGATTTCTTATTTCCATATTTCTTTATAATGCACCACATTATGATCATTTTGTGAAACATCTATCACTTTAAATTGCCTTATAGTTTTTCATCATGAAGATGTGGAATTGGGAGTGGTTGACGGTAGATATGCGGAGTCTATCACCACTATGAATTCCCTTCACATAAGAAGAATGGTATCATTATCTTTTATCGATACTAAATATAAATTTTCCTATTTTAATATCATGTGAAAATATTTTTCTTAATGGCCCATTTATTTGATGTAGTGGCATTGGTCCCTATGGGCATCATGGGATCCTAATACCTCTCTTCCATTTTATCCATTTTGATTATCTATTTATTACTGTGGTGGTTGATGAAACTAGATTCTAGACATGGAGCCCTTTAAATATTCCTCCCCCATCTGTTGTTCTATCATATACACAATATACTTCTTATTGGAAAGGATTATTTCCCTCTAATGTTGGAGGTGGGAACTAGCATAAAATAAATCTCTTCCAATTTTAGTTTATATGTTACCTCCTCCATATAGTGTGTCGATATGTCGATTAGAGTCTAAGTAAAAACATAATTTTTGAGAACATGAAGGGGATGTCAAACATATACTTGTAGATGACCTTGTGTTGATGATTTGGATCATTGAAAATTGTGAGTTGGTTAACCAGCATTGTGAAACACATTCCGAAGTCATACATATATTCACCAATGTCAAAAGAAATTCCTTCATACTCTTTACATTAATTATAATAATTTAACCTCCATAATTGATCAAAGCCGTTGTAAATGTTCTTGAATGTTTCACATGATTACTTAGTATTGGACTTTATAGAAATTATGGAGATCATATGTAATGGGACAACACATAAGACATACTGTAGAACAATTGGGTCTTCCTATAGTTTAACATTGCCGGTGTAGAATATATAACATATTCGAGCTCATAGACCATAACCTTCATCATCCAAACCCCATTTATATTGTTTATATTAGTATAGATAGGACATGTTTCTAATCCCCCAACCTAGTTCACCACTTAATGTAGCACTAAAAGTTCACTATCTCTGTAATAGAGGGCTCTAAGTTATGAAAATTATGTTCTAGACTGTCGTTGAAATAAGAAATCAAAATAAATAATATTGGTTCAATTCAACCACCTTTTGATACCCGATGATAGAAATGTCTGGTCGGTCATCAGCCATGAACATATATAAACATTTGGGAAGGAAAAGGGAAACATTATAACTCAAGATATATTATTGAAACCTCAAACATTGATTATTTTCTAATGGATATTATATTTACCTATATACATAAAAAAATCTAGGAATATTTACAAAAACATTAAAACCCATGCAGGAGTCTTAAGGAGGTAAAATCAATTAGATCGATTAAATAAAACATAAATGGTAGAAAATCATATAGTTGAAAAAATAGCTATGAAATTTATAACCATAAGAAATTATTAAACATCCACAAAATTTAAAAATATCCACTACGTCTCTATGATATATGAAATCCCTAAATAAAAAAATAGTAAATCTAGTATGATTTCTACGTACAAATTAGATTGTAATTATGGATTAATCACTCAGGGGGTCATTGGAAATAACACCCTAGTGATGGGTGGGAACACAGTTTTGGAAACCAAAACATGAGGACCTTTTATAGCATGGTATGGTTCCTTGTCTTCGGGTAGGGAAACTAATTCCTCTTATCCCAGACTGCCTTGATGAATGGAATCATTTTCTCATAATTCCTTCAATTCTCCAACATGTGGTACCTCAGGTATGGCACCACAAGTGGAATCACACATGACATAGTGTGTGTTGAGATCATGACTCAATATATAATGTCATAATCTTACTTCATCTTTCTCTAAAAAAAGTTTTTGAATAGTGATATGTGAATCAACCCATTACTTTTCATCCATGCGATCACTATAGACTCTAAAACTACACTCACCACGTTTTTAAAAATAACATAAGTTACCCTTCATGCAGCCTTCCAGAATAAAGTGAGGAATCTACACCTTGTCATTGTAGGTTGATTTTGTAGCATTAGTGATAAAATTGGATGACTAATGGTGATCACAATAAAATATCCATCAAAATAAACTGATTTCTTCTCTAAAACTTTGAATGACATTAAAACCCATATAAAACATCCTCTTTATTCAGATACAAATACACAGTAAAATAAATAATGAAAAATAGAGAGAAAGTAATTTCCAAAAATACGGTGTAGTAGGTTCTACCCAAGCCTTACATTCCAAAAATGTTGAGTATTCATAATATAAATTACCCATCCACTATTTATGTAATGACAATTGGTGATTTCTAATCGGGGAAAAAGTTTAATATTCAACACCCCCTTGAACTAGTTTTCCTTATGACATGGTCATTTTATTCATCTTTCTTCAAATATCTTGAGAGTTGAACATTGTTTAAAATAATTCACCATATTTAATGCATTACTTTTCTTATAGACATTGGTTGCCTTAATGTAATTTATTTCCTCATTTATCGCTATCCTCTATATTTTATTTTATTTTGAGTCCTCAAAGATAACTAGATTGAAGGTAACCGGAGGAAATAAAAATTTACATACTCGTATATTTTTTGAACACTCTGTTATATATATGTATGTATTTGAATTAATTTGGTATGTATATGGGATATTTATCATTAAAGTTTTTATGACATTGAAGTATGTGATAATGGTTTCATTAGATTTTCAATTCCTTGTACCAACTATGGTACTTTATTGATTATTTTTTATATTCTTGAGTGAGATTCACTTCACTAGTATCATAATCTTAACTAAATTTCATTGATCAATTTTCATTAAAGATAATATATGTGATGTATATAATCTTCCTACCAGTGGTAATATACATGATACATCGCACTACTCAATATATGTATCATGTAAGGAAACACATTAATCATTTTTCCAAGAGTTTTGTTCTTCTTTACCCTAGGAATTGTACATCATAAATATAACAAAAACACTTAATTATAGTTATGATGTATTGTGTGTACAACATGATTCATCTAAAATCATTATTTCATAATTTTTTGGTCATCTACTTGGTAGTTACACCACCCACAATGATGCTTTAGTCCAGAAAGTCACAGACACTAATTGGTCTTTTATTATGTTTCTTTACATGATGATAATATTTTGATTTTTTTCAATCTACTACTATATCAAGATAATGTGTTTCAAAAACATTATTTAGTCTACAATTCCATGTTTCTTGATTTACACATGGTTAAAATTAGTAGTGTACTCCACTACTCGATTTGATCACATAGTTTGTTTATGATGGTTGTTTTTATTTTCCATGAGGTCCTTGTTTTTTTTTAAGATAAAAAAAATGAATTTACATTGATAAATTATATCCATGTTTTTAATTTATAATAATAAATAAATATTATAATGTACTTACTTTTTCAATTTTATCAAAAATTCAATGGACCACACACATGGGTATGGACTAACTCGGGTGAAAAAAAATTCCATAGAGCCTTAATTTCAATTATCTTTCTATTTTTTTCAATAGAACACAACATTATCATATTTGATTCATATGTCAAGTGATAATAACCCCATTAACCATATTATTTACATATAATAATCTTTATATTTAAATGCCTTAATATTAATATCTAATATTCCATGGATAATTGTTATCATTAATTACTATCACCTAACATCTTGGTACATCTGGGTGGATCATTAGATGAAACATTCATATTTTCAGCATTAGTACTTTTGTGACGATCCTTCCACTATCATAAAAAATCTCCATTTGTTTTTTTATATTATTATGTGAAATTATTCTTTACAAAATATCCCAATACATAATATTTTGGTCTTTATGATTGGTATATATAAGACATTTGAGATTGAAGAATGATTTTCATGTTTTTACATTATCAAAATATCTCATATTCTTTATATAGAAATTATTCAATGATCAAAAAATGATATCCCTCCTACAACCATCTCATCCAGTTTCAAAAACATTTTCTTTTATCCTTATATGCAGTTTCTCACTATAGATTTAAGATACCACATACATGGATTTTTTTGTTAATGTTTGTGTCACTATCACATGAGACTATGAAAAAATATCTCTTGTAATAGTGATATTTTCCTACTTAGTGAAATTCTCCATGGGATTCTTTCTCTAATACTCATTTCCAAAATTTCAATAATTTTGAAAATTATGGCATTAACGATTTATTTTTTCTACACACTATCTATTTTTGAGTTAGAATCTTAATATTTATCTTCCTTCTCATGGAGTATAATTTAATTATCTAGGACATCCCTAGTTTAGGATTCTTCTACATCATCCTCCTCTTATTATGGAATATTATTTTCCATGGAATACCAAGCCATGACCCCTCAAAAATTCCACTATATTCTTTTTAATTTTTTCGAGATATTACTTTTATTATAGGGAATTCTCTACCCCGATAGTGTCAATCTATAAATTCACCTTCAATTAATGGGATTATAGAGATCCCATTAGTTTTTTTAAAATTGTCTGTAGGTATTTAGTTTCATCTGTTGAAAAAAAAATGTGATCACATTTTTCATATAAATATTGAAAAATGATATTTCATACCCACATTTCAGCAATATTTTCTCCATTTTTTCATTGTTGGTTCCTAAGAACCATTTATAGAGTATGATACTTGACACTAGTTTCTGAATATTTCATTAGAATGCGTTAAAACTCACCACATAGTTATTGATATCATATATTCTTCTCTTTCTAAAAAACATAGAATAATATGAAATCATTTTGTCATGTTGCAGAGATTAATTTGATGAAGCAATTATTTATAACTTGGAATCATTATGTTTATAACATATGATTGATTTGGTATTATATTCATGTCTATGTTCGACTCAAAGAGATTTCTTTTTATCATTTTTAACAGTATCCTCAACTTCTTTGGATTCTATCTCATTGTATCCATCATTCATGATGTCAATGAAATCTAATAAGTAAAAGAGTTCTCAAATTTGAATTCCCCATTTTTTATAATTTTCATTCATCAGCTTCAAAAAAAAATCTTGTGCAGTGCTATTATCTATGGAGGATTATAGTTTTTATCAAAAGTGCATAATACTATTTTTGTAATAAAAATTAATAGACGAAATATATTTTTTATTTTAGGGAAATATATACATTGAATGTGACCAAAAATATTTAATATGTTTAATGGAAATGATACAACATTATATATGTGAGAATGAAAAGTGGAAGAGATTAAGACATGAGCTACAATGTAAAAACATGATCATTTCATAATGGGGAGGGATGGAGGTGGAGAAGTATGGGATATAAAATTTGAAAAATATAAATATTGGAGGAAACAAATTATGTAGTAAAGAGAAAAATAAAATTTTTATATTTCAACACCCGACATTGTTGAAAAATGGTTAAAATTAATTTAATGTGGGTATAAAAATAAATGATGATAACACTAACATATAAGAATTCAAAGGCCTTATGATAAAATAAATATTTGCCTTCATATTTATCCACTATGGATATTGACTAAAAGTAGATCTCATGGATCTCTCTACACATTGGTAGAAACAACTTCAAACCCTATGATACAACAGAACATGTATTTCTATGTACCAAACAAGAACATTGATTACTATATGTGATCGTAATAAAATTATAGTATAATGAAACATATATTATTTCTCAACTCAGAATAATATTTCAATGCATAAAAGATTCCCTATTTATATGAATAAAAAAACAATATAAAAAAGTTAAAAATAAACATCCACAAATATGGTGAAGTAGGTTCCACTCAAACCACTTTTTCCAAATATATCGATTTTTAATCTTATAATTTTCTCAGACTCCATAAGAATATATATGGTTGTTTTCATCCAAGATTAAATAAATATGTTTTTTATTCAATATTCAGGTTGAAAACCCCCCTGTATCATGTTACAGTTTGGCAAGATAACAACACAATTATCATCTAAAGATTCCATGAACTCCATGAAATAAAACTTTGTGGCGTCTCTGGATATGGTACCTATTGTATTAAAGGGTATATTTTTGTATTACGTATCTTCTTTATCTACTTTTATGATTTGAAATATACCTTCTAATATACTAACAAGTATTTTTTGCATCATTTCAAATTGTATTTATCTTATAAAACAAAAGAATTCTACTTATGTTATTTGGGGAATATATCGAATTAAAAAAAACATAATGAAAAACATAATAATTTATCATACAATGTTTGACTAAGATGATAAGAACATAAGTTTAGTCAGAGTGAAATATTAAACTACTTTATTCTCTAAAGTTATTATTTTATGAATTAAATCATTTTAACATTTTATTTTATATAAGATAGTTACGTTACACTACACTAACGATATATTTTCTTACGAGGAAGATCAACTTTCTCTTATGTGATGTTATATTACTATGTGCTCTTACCTTAGTTCCAATATTATGAGTATTTAGCACAATATAACATAATGATAATATTTATAAAAAAATATATACATCAAATCAATTCATTAAATAATGTAAAATGATTTTATCTATTTACAGAAAGATTGGCATGTACAATACTTTCATGAATATGATAATCAATAGAATGAAAAGTTTTCTTCCAAGAATTCAATTGATATATTTGTAATGTTTGGATACATTTCATAAATACCATGAATCATTATTATTTTTTATATGTCACTTTAGCATTATATTTGATCAACATTAATGTTTTAACTGGAAAATAAAATTATGAAAAAGATTTTCCAATCAAACAGGAAGGCAGTAAGAAGATGGATAAATAATTACTATGTATTTCCTATTGAATGCATCATTAAAAAACTATTAAATACCTACAAATAGAACAAAAAAATATTTTATTCTACATTTATCATGATATATTAGTTTAAATTAAGATAATACCTATACAAACCATGAATTATATCATTTTCTCAGGATGAATCTTTATTTACTATTAGATTATTCTTGAAACTATGTAATTATAACATCCCTATAATGTTGATATTTATTTCATTATATTTTCACTCATTATAAGAGTTATTAACATCATGGATTGGTGTTGTAATGGGTGTGTTAGGTTGAAATCATTTGGAAATTTTTACTAAGTGAAATTTTCTTGTACTTAGATAGGATCCACTAGTAAAATTGATGTTTTAGTGAAAATCATCAAGCTAACAGAGCATAGGATTTCTGGGATGGACTAGGTGATTTCTATTTCCCGAACCACTATAATTCTCTTCAGTCAATTTAAATTCTACATGCTTTCACATTCCCCTTGAATATAGTCTTATGGAAAGAATTTAATTGGGATAATTCAAAGAGGGTGATATTATATTCATGAGATTTCTTAAGAACTCAATTCAACCACCTCTTGAGTTATTTAGTCAATTATTTTCTGGGAAAATAACCGGTATCAATGCTTGTAACTCTTGAGATCACAATTATCAACGGTTGAGGTCGAATGATCTGTATTCACATGGCTATTATGGGTGATAACCAATATGTTATATTAATGGTATAAGCTCCATACATTAATAGTGAAAATTACTGCTGCTAGAAAGATCAAATGAATATCGATCTAAAAAATCAATGTATGAAATTCTGCCTTAACGTAATTAATCAATATGAAATTTATATGAAAGAAACTAAAACTAGGGATGTTGTATCCTATTTATATTGTGACTTGATCTCTTAGGATATGAATTATATAAAATATATGTTAGTACAATATTATTTAAATGATATCTATCCATGTCAAATACTTCATGGCATATGGACCACTATAAAAGTAACATAGGAAGGCATTGTCAATGTAAATGTGACCAGAATGATATATTCAAATTCGAGTTCTCTAATTTAAGAATAATGAAATGATGAATCATTAATTAATTTAAGCGAAGAACTAATGGGATTTTAAACAACATGTTTTATTTTTGAATTCCTATCACTCATCCCAAAAAAACAAATAAATGATCTCATATTATTTCCACTTAAATAGAGTGTAATCTCATATACCGTTAGAAAGTCTATAGATGTAAATAATTTGCAGATAAAGGATCTCATCTGAACTCTCATGATTATAAATTTTAAATTGAAAATAAAAACAAATAACATAAAATGATCAAAAAGTGACATGCTTGCTTCAATGTTTCTACTTTTAAATACTGAGGAAAGGGAAATATTGCACAAATTTATAATGAATTTGAAGAAGACTAATTCTCATGAAAAGAAGAGTCAAATGATTAGATTTCTCAATTTTTATAAAATTTAAAAAATTATATAATAAGAGAGAATGTTTTCAAATATCTTTTAACAAGTACAGAAATCATGGTGACAACTCTAAAGAGTTGAGATTCTATGAATGAAAAAATGCAGGAGACATCAAGCCTTATTATCTAAAAATCAAATATCAAAATAATAAAGGAGTAATGTACTTAAATTAACAAATATATAAGAAATCTAATAAATATATGAAAGCCACCTAGAGAACATATGAAGATTCTAGAAAATTCATTTCATCATAATCAAAATATGAAGCAACAAATCAAAAATATAACATATTTTTTATGGCTCAATCATATTAGGTTTGATTTTATTATTATGAGCACGAATGTGAATAAACAAATATGAAATTTCTAATATGAAGAATTAAATTCATATTGAAACATGATGTTAATTAAATATGAAATTCTAAAAAGGGAAAAAATATATTCAAAATTAATATACTAAATTTGTCAGTCAATAACTAAATAATAATTATGAAAATTTTTATCTGAAAAATAATTTAGAAAATTTTAAAATATTTACATCCAAATGAGTCAAATCAATTTAAATCATACAGAATGAGGTTCAAAATTTAAACGATTCTTCAATTGTTTTTTAATAATGAGTAGAATATTTAAAAACGTTTTTGGCCAAAATTTACCTTCAAAAAAAATTATTTTGAATTCAAGTTGAATGATATATGATTTACACAAAATATTTTGTTCCCAACTCAAAAAAAAATATTCCCAAAAAAATTGTTTTCATTGTGATGAGATGATATATTTTTTAAATTTATTTGGATGAAAAATACTCATGTCTCTGGAATCAAAAATATTTGTCTTTCAAATTATTTTTTAAACAAATTGTAATTTTTTCTAGAAAACATATGAAATTTTGGATGCCTAGATATCTTATATATATAATTTTTAGACCAAAATGGCAGTGGATACCAAAAAATTCTATTGTAGATCATAAGTAGAAAAAATCAAGGGGGAAATCTCAAAATATTACAAGCAGTGCAGCCGAGATTGTTGCAAAATGGCCCTCCAATTCCAAGATCGCAACTCCTGTTGTTGATCTTTGAACAAAACGATCGGATGGGGTACCAGGTAGAAGCTTCCCAACAGATGATTGTGACCACATGAAGGGTCCATGATGATGAACCCCGAAAGAGCACCATCAGTGCCGGGGAGGCTCAGATCATATCGAGCTCTATCGTCATCAGCGGGACCAAAACAAAGAATCTCGAACGAACCCCCAGATGTCGTTTGATTGAAACAGAGCTCAACACTAAAGACCAAAAAATGAAGAACCACGCACGCGTCAGCACCTAGAGAGCCGTCGACCGGGAGAAACCTGGCCGCCACTATTTGAAATCCAGAACACCGTCGAAGAAAATGCCGGGAAAACCTAGATCTAGGCAGGAAAGGAGCCGACATCGGGATGGGGTAGCCGCAAGTGCGGAACCCTAAAAGCGAAGCTCTCCTAGAGAGTGTGGTGCCATCATAGAGTTTATGAACAATGTTTTCCCACCAAAAAATTCTATTGTTTTATTTCAAATGGTAGAAAACGAGTTGTATGAATTGAAATAAAAAATGGTTCTTAGATAGTGTCTATTCAAGAGTTATGACTATAGATTACTCCAATTTATATTTTCTATCAAAATTAGATAGAGGATATGTCATATTGAATGATAATGAAAATGTAAATATAGTTGACATTGGTTTAGTTTTGGAAACTCAGTCTATTATTATTGGAAGAGTATTGTTCATTGAAGGCATAAAGCATAACCTGATAAGTATCTATAAACATCATGATGATGGAAATTCTATTGATTTTACTAATAATGAATTCTTAGTACTTAAAGAGAAAGGATTCAAATTGAAGGTGCCCAGAACAGATAATGTTTACAAGCTTGATTATAATTCCTTATATAGTCAAAATAGTAATTGTTTAAATACTAAAATTTATGAAAAAAGGATTTGGCATAGAATTCATGGAAATGAAAATGTTCATTATTTAAATAATTTATCTAAATGTCATTTTATTTTTGAATTAACTGATTTTAAATTGGATAGATGGAAACTATCTGATTCTTGTCAAATGGTTTAGCAACATAACTGATCATTACGGGAAAAAGGGCTTTTTGCGACGGGCTATTTGCGACGGGAATAAATCCCGTCGCAAATAGTCCTGTTAAAAACGTATTTGCGACGGGAGGATTTTCCCGTCGCAAATAACTACTTATTTGCGACGGGGAAATCCCACCTGTCGCAAAAAGGTTGGCGCGCATTGCGCGCCAAAACGCGGGAAAATTATTTGCGACGGGTGGTTACCACCCGTCGCAAATAACCGGCGGCGGTAAAAAGTATTTGCGACGGGAATATACCCCCGTCGCAAATAACCGGCGGCGGTAGAAACTATTTGCGACGAGAATATACCCCCATCGCAAATAGTATGTCGGCAGGTTATTATTTGCGACGGGTCCCGTCGCAAATAACTATTTAACCGTTGACCGTAATAAATGCGGGCTAAAGTATTTGCAACGGGTCCCGTTGCAAATAGAATTATTTGCGATGGGAAACCCGTCGCAAATAGTCCAGTCGCAAATAATCTAACTTATAAATACACCCAGCCGTTTTTTTCCATTCACTCTCAACTTCTCTAATTTTAGAGTTCACAGTTTCTTAAGTTTAATTTTTTTTGCAGATTTGATATTGAAGTCTTCAACAATTATCGGAGATCAACCTCAGATCAATTTTGAAGGTAATTATGATATTTTTAATTTAATATTTATTTTTAATTTTTTATTAGTTTTAATTTTTTTTAATTAGTTGTAATTTAATTATGTTTAGATTGTTTTGTTATTTAATAAATTTAAATTATTAGTATTCATTGTTCATAGTTAATGGTAATTAGAAGTAATTAATAATAATTAGAAATAATTAATAATAAATATGAATAATTAATAATAATTAGTCATAATTAGGAATAATTATAGTTATATATATATAGTTATATTTAGCCATATATTAATATAGATTTATATTAATATAAATATATTTGGTTATATGAATGAATAAATATATATATATATAGATATATTTATTCATATATTAATATATATATTTATTCGTATATTAATATATATTTATTCGTATATTAATATATATTTATTCGTATATTAATATATATTTATTCGTATATTAATATATATTTATTCTATTTGTATATATATACATATAGATATATATATATATATATGTAGTTATAAGTTTTTATTCGTATATTTATTTGTATATTAATTAATATATATTTATAATCTTAGTTTTAAATAAATTTATAAAATATGTGTTTTTATGTGTATTTATAAATAAATAAATAAATACATATATACAATACACACACACACATACACACACACACACACACATATATATATATGTATAGTTATGAATGAATACATAGAAATGAGGGGGTGAAAATCCTCTGAGAATGTTAAAATAACGATAACATTTAATCCGTAAGTCCGTTTCAACTCCACAACCAGTCAAATCGAAGAACATGAAACGATCTTCGATATGATATGCGGTACAGGCCAAACGGACATCCGGATCGGATGTTATAGCCATTTGAATGTTAAAAGGACCATAACTTCTAATCCAGGAGTCAGTTTCAGCTCCACAATCAGTCAAATTGAATAACATTAAAAGATCTTCGACATGATATATGGTAGAGGTTTATCGGACATCGGGATCAGAAGTTATAGCTGTTTGAACGGTGAAAAATCGGGGTGCCCCGACTAAAAACTCAATTTTGGAGGCCTTCGGGGCCTTTTGGGCCTCGAAAAAACCTTGGACGGGTTTCACCCGTCCATAGGTCTGTAGAGCTCGTCGCAAGCTTCGATTTGATATGCTGTAGAGCTCAAACGGAGTCCCGGATCAAAAGTTATGGCCGTTTGAAGTTTGGGTTTCATTTTCTTCTTATTTTCCATCTTTCATTATTTTTTTTTTATTTTTTTTATATTCAAAGAGTTATTAAATGACTATTAATTGATAAAAATTATGTAATTATTAATTAAAAATATTTTGTAAAATATTTTATAACCCACATTTACTGAACATCTTATACATTCATATTTGATTTTTATTCATCCTTTCTAAAACATATTTTAAAAATAAATATTATATTTATATCAATATAAATAGGTTTATTGATTTATGTATTAATAAATAATTTTTAATTTTTTCTTAAATTTTTTATTATTATTTGCGACGGGCCCGTCGCAAATAGTTGCTTCGAATGAACTATTTGCGACGGGCCCGTCGCAAATAAGTTTTTCAAAAAAACCACAAATCTATTTGCGACGGGTCCTTTTCCCATCGCAAATAAGTGTTTTTGCGATGGGCCCGTCGCAAAAAAAATTTGTTGCGATGGCGTTTTCCGCAATGGGCGATTTGCGACAGATCCCCGTCGCAAAAAGGCATTTGCGACGGGATCCCGTCGCAAATGACCCGTCGCAAATGCCTATATTTCCTGTAGTGGATCATTCAATCTAATTAAAGAAGTTTCACCTTCTATACATATTGAGTTTATCCATATAGATTTTTTCTTACCAACTTTAACTATTAGTCATTCTGGTATGTCATTTTTTATCATTAGTTGATTATTTTTCAAAAAATACATGGTTTTATTTATTATTATTTAAAAGTGATGATTTCTCTATTTTTATTAATATTTTTAAACGTATGAAAAACAAGAAATATTTCAAAATCATGTATTTGAGAAGTGATTATATAGATGAGTTTGATGATAATGAATTTTATTCTTATTTCTCCAATCATGTAATTAAACATAAATTCTCATCCCCCTGGACACTTCAATAGAGTAGTGCTATCGAAATGATAAATAAGAATTTGAAAAAAAAATCTAGGACAATGTTATGTGAATATAACTTGCCCACCCATTTCTAGTCCATAACTATTAACACATTGTGTTATATCATTAACAATATACAAATAAGGCCTGGCTTAAAGAAAACACTATATGATCTATGTATGAATAGAAAACCAATGGTAGGATACATCAAAGTATTTGGATATAAGGTTTACATCATGGACACAAATTATAATGTTATCATCTAAGATCCTAATGGTGATGAATGTATTTTATTAGGATATTCTAATACTTCCAAAATTTATATATTTTTAATAAAATTTCATGGATTTTTGAAGAATCAAATCATGTGAAATTTGATCAACGTGATCCATTTAGTCACAAATTGTCTGAAATTAGTTATCTAAATGATTTAGTTATAAAAATATGAGACATTAAACTCTATTTAATGATAAAAAGGATGATTATTTGGAACATTATCATACTAAATAAAATTAAATAATAATAAAAACTAGTGAAATAGAAATTGTGTTTCTAAGAACACTCAGAAACCACAATAAATATCATTTAGAAACTGTCATAGGAAACCTAGAAGATAGAGTATGACGCAGAAGAAATAAAGGATGTTTAATAGAATTATCTTATTTTTTATCCCAATTAGAACCTCAATCTGTAT
The DNA here is from genome assembly GCA_963277665.1 of Viscum album. Classification (NCBI taxonomy): domain Eukaryota; kingdom Viridiplantae; phylum Streptophyta; class Magnoliopsida; order Santalales; family Viscaceae; genus Viscum; species Viscum album. The sequence continues at coordinate 1,082,071,393 of OY728131.1, read as the reverse complement.
AATAATCCTTATAATTTTAGAGTTCGTTATTATAATTGCAGAATGTGTTAAATTAATTTAAGATAAATAAGTTATGGTAACTAGTTTAAAGAACCTAAATTTATCATGTAATTGTAAAATAATGGTTTTTTAGAAACAATAATGATGGCCACAAAATAAAAACTAGATATAAATATAGAATAGGTGACAAAGGTTATAATCAATATAAATGAATACATTATGAAGAAAAAATTTCTACTATAGCTAGATTATAATATATTATAATCCTTCTAGCATATTCATCCTATATGAATTTCAAATTATATCATATGGATTTAAAATATAACTTTTTAAATGGTTTTTAATTGATAATGTTAATTTAGAAAAACTTATTAATTTTGAATATCCTCATTTTAAAAATTCTATATTTAAACTTAATAGGGATATATATGGACAAAAACAAACTCCAAGGGTAATGTAAGAAATATTAAGTTCTTTTTTATGCCAAACAGTTTTATAGTAGGACCATTTGATCCTATGCTATTTCAGAAAAATACTTTTCTAATATTTTTCCAATACTAATATATGTAGATGATATTATTTTTGGATCAACATGTAAAAAATTATACAATAAATTTTCAAAACTTATAAAAATATAATTTTTAATGAGTATGAATGGTGAAATAAACTATTTTCTTTGATTTTATGTTTATCAGAAATATTTTAATTTTTTTTAATCTAATAAAATATATACTCGACCTACATAATAATTATGGGCTTGAAAAATGTAATACCTACTCAACATCTATGAGTTTCAATATCTAGCTTGATCCAGATGACACTCGAAAACTATATGGTCAACAAGTTATATAGAATAATCATTAGATGTTTTTTAGGTTACTACAAGTTGAATAGATATTGTTTTTAAATATTACATTATGAAATATTTTAATATAATCCTAAATAATTTCATTTAAATGCTCAAAAAGTAATTTTAATACACTTAAAATGAAATGTAACTCTTTAACTTATTTTTAAAAAATCCCCGGATTTTAATTTGATTTGATCCCAAATACTTATTTTTCATGATGTAGATTAGATAGAAAAAGAACCTCAGAATCCAATTATTTTCATGGTAAATATATAGTGTCTTGGCCAATTAGGATTCTAAATTCTGTAGAACTATCATCATATAGAAAATAATATATTACTACAAGAAGTTATTTTCCACATGTTATGTGGAAGAAGCACACCTCAATGGATTTATTTATTTAACTTTAATCATCTTCTAATAATATGGGATTACACTAGAGCTATCATAATCTTGAATAATATAATATATAATTTGATATAAAAGGTAATTTATTTAAGACATTATTTCTTTAGATACCATTCATAGAATGATTATATCTCTTTATAATATGTTTTCAGAAAAAAAATGGTAGGTATTTCCACTAAACCCTTCTTAGCTGATAGATTTGATTTTATTAAGTCATAAATAGGTTTGGATAATCTCAAGAATCAGTATTTTACATATTATCTCTTATATATAAATTAAAAAAATTATAAATGTATTTTAAAATATTTTCATGTATCATCATTTCGAGTAGTGGTCACATATGATAGACCACGTCACCTATGTTTAATAATAATTACCCTATAATTATTACCTATCCCCTTTGATTAACATGAACAAAATTTTTTTTATTATTCACTCTATTTTCAAATTGACATAGAAAACATTAAACCCTCTCTTTTTCCTTATTTCATCTCTCATTACCCAATCCTTATCAACTCTCTAAACCCTCCACAAATAGGAAAAGCAAGAAGGGATGAAAACTCATTAAACAACATATTTAAACATTAACGGATCCCAGTAAAGGTAAGAAACATATTTTATATAGATTTTAAATGGATGGATTGAACATAAATAATATTGACAAAATATTTCAACCATTAATGACTGTATTATGTTTCTGATGTGCCCAAAACCTCATTTGTTTTAAAGAAATATTTTCATGGGTAGTATGAGTGATTTGTCTTCTACTTTGGTGATGATGAGGATCTAGTAACCAAAATGGTCAATGAGAAATATTTTTCTCTAATGTATGTTATCCAAGTTGAAGTATTTAATGTTCCTCATGATGGATACACATTATTTAATACATATTATACTATAATATAGGGTGTTACTCCTTCTGAAATCATAAAATATCAATTCCAAACCACCTTGATTGAGAAAAAGAATGTGAATAATCTAGATCTTGAAAGAATGATTTTGGTCAATTTCATTTAGTTAGATATTTCTCAATGACATGGTGAGTTCATTAAAATTATTTCTCAAGATATTTCATTACATTATATTTTTAATAGAAATTCCTGTGAACCCAGCATAATATATCTTATGATATATGTTTTATGTCAAAATAAGTTTCTAAACTTACATCCATATTGATGAATCATATCCCTAGTCCATTTTGATGTCATAGTTTTTTTTGGATGATAATGAAAAATTATGTTTCCATGGTTTAACAAACATAAATGGATGTATTTTAAGAAAATATGGCCTGTATTGAGATTTTTCCTTGGAAAAGATGATTCAATTTTACTCGATGATAGAAATAAAAATTGCCTTAACTCAAGAGGAAAAATCATGTTTTCCTAAAATTACAATAGTAATGGATGAATCTTGTCACAACTCTATGATTGGAGAGATTCATGGGGATGAAGAACCTCTTACTCTAAGCATAATAGTTCGAATTGGTCTTTAGTCAGAACTAGAGGCTAGATGTTTGGAATGAACTCCTCCTATCTCTACCTCATAACCACATCATGTTTAAAGGGAATTGATTTCCTTATTTATTACCTAAATTTATTCCAATGGTGTGGAAAAAATAACCTCAAAAATATTGTGTGCATCTCCCAACCTCATTGTGTCCCACTCTCTTCAATGGGATTGGATGTCTACATGAAGAACTAGAAGGACCGAATCTCAAGAATATCATCAAGTGGATAAAAATAGTTAAGGCTTCCATGAAATTTTTTTTCTAAGAGACAGTCCCAATGTCCATTAGGAAAAAGTTTCCCGTTATCCTTAGAGATCATGAAATGATAATGCACTGGAAGTCACTATAAGTATCTCCAAATCATCTCAACCGGGAATTCCAAAATAAGTACCTTAATTTAAAACCCTAAAATATTAATTAATTGAATCAAATTAAAAAATTAATGATTTTTATAAAGAAATGGATTCAAAAGATTATGTTCAAGAAGTTATAATGTTGGTATAGTCTATTTTAGAAATGTCTATGGGAAGGAATCTTGCTAGAACTATGTATAATTCATATGTTCACTTAAGGATAAATAAGTAATCTCAAATCATTGATTATGTAATTTTAGATATTGATTCTATTATATGTGAAGTGGAGTCCAAAAAGACATGAAATAATCTTTATAGAACCTTTATAGATGAATTCAGGAGACTAATAATTGCAATGAGGAATATTTTTGACTATTCTAAAAAATAATTAAGTTCTAATCTTAACAATAAGTAGGTAAAAAATAAATAGAACAATCTTCAAGTAAAGGATGAATGTTTTATTGACACCCTTCTATAAATTATAGCCAATACATTTTAAAATAATATTAGTGAAATAGAAAATATAGTTGTCAATCTTCAATAAGAAGTAGTAAACATTCTCAAGCACAATCTCTCAGATTATTTTAAAGTTGAAGTACACATGTTTCTAGAATCCTCGGAGATAGTTGATTATTCTAGGAAAAAAATGTCTCGACCAAAGGAATTCGGATAATTAGTTTTATGTTTAAGGATTCTATTATTTAGTTGTTCTATGAAATAAACATCTAGAATATTATTGGTTACTTTTCTCATACATTATGATATGGTTTTACAAATATTTTAGAATATTTCAAGTATAGCATAGTAAAAAGGATTTATGGTTATGCTGAAATAAATTTTCAAATTCATGGGAAAATGCCTCCTATTCAATAGATTTTCAATCAATGTCTATACACCTCTCCATGTTGTAATGAAATATTTGATCCATAAGAGGATCACCATAGGGAACATTTATTGTTTTCTAAAGAAAAATATTCATTCAACTCTAAAACATCCTTTAAATTTCCCATTAATTATTTATATGACATTTATATGGTGAGGGAACAATAAGTTAATCACAAAATTCAGTCGACACCAGTTAGTTTTTTCATAAAAAGATCATTCTATTTTTGGTGAATCCACATAGATATTAGTTTATTTTGTTAGAATAATAGTTGAGGCTCCTTTGACTTCATCATTTTTACCTCAAGACCAAATCCACTCTTTCAAGAAACCATAGGTAAAAAGTCTCTTTCAGAAAATCACATAATAACATTCCCTTTCATGCTTTTTGTATTAGTTTCTTATTTGTTTTGAACTTTTACAAACTATTGAATTATGACTCATTTTTATAGAATTTGAACATCTTTATCTAATTAGATTAAAATATCTTTTGTATTTTCATAATATCTTTTTTTAAAATATAATATTCTTGATTTTATAATTTTATCTTAACCTATATATTTTTTATATTTTATTTATGAAATTTCAATGTGTATTTATAGAGTTATTTTCAAGAAAAATGTTTTTTTTAATCGACAGTACTTTAGAATAATTATAATATTGGTGCACAAAATAATTTATTTTCCTTATTGGGATTATTTTTTATATCCAAAAAAAGGGGAGAAAAAAAGGGAAATACAAAAATATTTTTTAAAAATCATTGTTTTATAAAAATAATGAAATGATAAGAATATATATATTCAGATTAAAAGAAAAAGAAACATATTCTTTTCTGATAAATCAAAAACTAGTATAGAAATATTATATTTTTTCAATCATGTTGGTTTTTTGTCCATTAAAAAGGATAGATTGTAGAAACAATTACATTTTCCCAATATATATACCTATTATGTGTTTTGGTGCTTCAAAACTAACAAATTTTATACTAATAATTTCATTTTAAGTGTTTGAAATATATTTATATTTGGAAATGAATGTATTTTGTCTTAGGATATTTGAGTATCATCATAAATTACCAAAAATTTGAAAGAACCAAGTAAGCCTTTATCTTATGACATTTAACTAGGCACCTCAAAATACATGTTTATTTAGAGGAAAAATATGAATGGACATAATTATTTTCAGTGAAAAGTATTAAATTATATCACATTAACTTTTTCTATTATGTTGTAGAATTATCTTAGGATCCACGAAAGATATTATATATTATGATGAAATACTGTTTTCATTATGGGATGTTATCTTACTATGAGTTGTGATCTGAGTTCGTACCTTATGAAAATTTTAGACAGCATAATATCATGATTACATTAATAATCATTTGATAATTTGCTTTATTTATTAAATAATTTTAACGAATTTTATCTATATAAGGAATGATTGGTATGTATAATACTTGACATAATATAAAAAACTGAAGAATGAGTATTTTTCTAAGACAAAATAAACTCTTATATTTGGAAGGATTATCTACATGTCCTCAATAGCTTGTCGTATCAGAATTTCTATCTATGTATCTCGACCATTGTATCTTATCTACATTAAAATATAAATAAACATATAAAAGGATTATAATTAGCTTCAAAAAATAAAGATGGAAATAAGAACAAAAAATAAGAAATATAGTGGATTTACTATTGAAATACTCACAAGAAAATTTATGAGGACCTGTACAAATAAAAACACAATTCTTTTTTGCTATATTTATTATGATATATCTCTTTAGAAGAATATAATAACAAGAAACACCTTTATGATTATAATTTTCTTATGATGAATCTTTATATTCCGTTAGTTGTTTCTCACAATTGTGAGCTGCAAACATCCTTACAACATTTCTATTTCTTTCATAATATTTTAAATCTGTGTAATATTGTTTTATATCATGGATTGTTATTATAATGATATAACGTAGATGAAAGCTCATGGACCTTTATACTATGTGAAAACTACTTGTACGTAGATGGGCTCCCCCAATAGAAGGGATTTTTTAGTAAAAATCACATAGGTCATTCAGAAGAGAATTGGTGGAGTGGACTTGGAAATTTCTACACCCCAAACCACTATAATTATCTACGTTCAATTTCATTTCCACATTTTTTATATTTTTGATTCATATACTCTAATGTAAATAATTAAACTAGAATATTTTAAAGTGTGTGATCTTATATTCATGAAATTTATTAAGACCTCAATTCACACACTTTCTGAGTTATTCAGTCTATCGTTGTCTAGGAAAACACCCATCAGAACCCCAGTATATGAAGAAATTATAGTGGTGAAGGTCCCTGTTTTCACACTAGTCCTTCCAAAAAATGTGGTGGGAATACGTTGTTGATGGGAAACTTTAGTGAATACAATATCATGTAGAATTTCTTGGAATTCGTGGAACATTCAGATGATAATAATTCAACCATATTGGGAAACATGTAATAGGCTGCATGGGGATTTTAGATTTATTTCAATGAGGAGAAGCTTAGGTCTACCAATAATAGGTGCACCTAAACTCACTTCTTTTCATTTTTATCTTTTTTCCATAATATCACATGGGTGTAATCTTGAAGGCCATGAGGTAACAGGTTTTCTTCTTAGCATGTGTATCTTACATTATTGATGACCTCATTCCAATAATCATTTCTCAAATATATATAACATAAATACCCATGTCCTTTATAATCTAAAATATCAAAATCCCCCTCCATCCATTCACATTTTATATGGAAAAAAGCAGATAATTTCTTTATATAATTTTTTTATAAAGGAATTTATATATTGTATAATATTTAATTTTAAAAATTGAACATAATGAAAATAAATCAGATGTATCATTTTTTTGATTGTCACTCTTCAAAAATAAATTATAAATCATTATAAAAATATATAAATACAATCTTCTGTTGTTTTCTTGAATTAGATTACTTGATATGTTTTGAACTAAAATGTCAATTTTAGATAAAAACATTCACATTCTCTCATAGCAGCCACACCTTGTATTTGATTAAAGTGAAGGTAATTAATACATATCACTTGTGACTTATGGATTGTTTTCATAAACCCATAATGATTTTTTATAGTTTTTCTAATTTCATAGTGAGTGATAAATGTTTTATAACAAAAATGTCATTTTTAAACTGATAACATGCTCCTTGAACCTTACCATACACACTATGTGTTTTAATGATGTGTAGTAGATTCGTACTCATAAAAAAATGAAATATTTATCATTTTCATAAATTATCATAATGATGTAATAATATTTTATTATTTTTGAGTATGCAATGTGTGTAGTAAATTGAAAAGTGTCTTTTAAACTATAAATAGACATTAAGATTCATACATGGAATTTCATGATTTAGAGTGATGTACGAATGATTCTAACACATAAATTTTTTTATGGATCAATTTTATAAAGTATCACAACACTAACAGAGGTATTTATTAGTTTCCAGTTAGTGGAAAATGTTTTTACTAAAATTTACCTTTTAAAAAGGAAACTCATGATCTGAGTCATATTGTGTACATCATGGGTCAGATTGATGTTCAGTTGATTAATTCAAGCCCAAAAAGACTTATATATCATTTTCATAAATTATCAAGACAGTAGGAATTTACATACTCTATTATGATTATGTGAAAGTGTTTCTAAATTAAAAGAAACATTCAATATGAAAACACTCTCATAAAGTGATACCAATGACAACACGTGTCGGAGTGATGTGCGACTGATAAGTACACATCCTAAATGATTTACTGATAATTTTCATAAAGTATAAAGACAACCCCAATTGGGATTTTCTATTTTTATTTTGTGAAAACATGTTGAACTTCATTGTTACTTTTAAATAAAAAACATGAAATTTCAGTCATATTGGGAACACCGTGTGTCATATTGATGTGGGGTTGATTCATACCTATCAAAAATGACTTATGAATTTATTATACTATATAAATGCATTCCATAAATCATTACTCAACCTTGAGTTTGTGATGTGTTATTTGAACAAAAATATTGATTTTAAATAAAAAGTCACACATTAAGTAAATCTTGACACACTAGCTATCATATAAAAGTGAGGTTAATTTTTAAATATAAAAATTGATGTATGGATATTTTTTTCGAAATTATATAGAAAATATGAGTGGTTTTGTTCAGTTTTTAGTGATTGAAAATATTTTTTGAACCAATATGTGACATTGAAACTAAAAACAAGAACTTTGAGTCATATTAGGCATACTGTTTATCATATGGATGTGTGGTTGATTCCAACATATCAAAAATAAATTATGTATTTATTATGAAATGTATCAGAAAGATACGAGTGAATTTTCTTATTTTTCAGTGAGTGATATATGTTTCAGAATCAACATGTAAATTCTAACTGAAAACAAGCCTTTTGAGTCATAAAAGAAACATTATGTGTCGGATGGATGGGAAATTGATTTATACACATCACAAATGAATTATGGACAATTTTTATAAATTTTAAAAAAATGAGTTTGATTTCTCATTTTTGAGAATTTTATATGCATTTTAATAAAAAAATTACATTCAAACTGAAAACACACATTTATTGTCATAAAGGACACAATTCTTTCCGAAGTGATGTGTGGTTGGTTGGTACATGTCATAAATAATTAATGAGTAATATTATTGAAGTATCAGGACAATATTAGTTATATTTCTTGGTGTTCATTGAGAAATTCATGTTTTGAACTAAAATGTCACTTTTAAATAATAAACCCACACTCTGAGTCATATAGGGCACACAATGTGTAAAATTTACTTGTGGATGATTCTTACACATCGAAAATGAAATATAGACAATTATCCTAATGTATCATGAAAATTTTATAATCTTTACTCAGTTTGGATTATTTAATGCGAGATATGAAATAAAATATATTTTTAATCAAAATCAAACATTTTACATCGTACTGTCCACAAAATGTATTTTATTCACATCTTGCTGATTTATACCTATTAATAATGACCCATGAAGCATTTTACTGAAGTATTATTATAATATGAGTTTTTCATGGTTTTTAATGAGTGATCCATGTTTTAAACTAAAATTTTATTTTTAAACAGAAAACATGATATTTGAGTCATACTTGTCCAATAATGTGTATGTTTGACATGTAACTAATTACTACATGTCAAAATTTATTTATGGATTATTTTTCTAAAAAAAAACAATATGATTTTTCTTCCTAGTTTTCAATGAGTGGATCATATTTAAATACAATTTTATTTTATTCTAGAAACATACACTTCAGGTCATATACGTCATACTGTGTATTAGATTGATGTAATACTGATTGATAAAAATAAAAAATGACATGTGGATCATTTTACTAAGGTATAAAAAAATATAATTGAATTTTTTAGTCTTTAGGGAGTGACACATGTTCATAAGAAAACTTTCTCCTAAATGCTAAAATACACACTTTGAGTCATACCGGTGACACCTTTTATCATATTGAGATGCATATAATTCTTATACATCACAAATGAATTATGGGTTATTATCCTAAATAATGAAGAAAATACAAGTGGTTTCCATCAATCTTTATTTTTTCATGCATCTTTTGAACTAAAACATGAATTCTAAACATGAAATATGAACTTTGAGTCACATTTTCCACACCATATGTTAGATTTACGTGGACACAATTCCTAAATGTCACCAATTACATATGGATCATCTTCCATATGTATTAAGAAAAACCAAGTGTTCCTTATATTTTTTTTGTATGTGAAATGTGGTTTGTATAAAAATATCGATTTTATAAGAAAATACACTTTTATCCATACTAAACATATCATATATTATATTAATTTCTAGAAACAAAAACACAGAGAACTTAAATGGAAATGGTAATATCCTTTTCTCAGGGAAGGTATGCTCATGTCTCTATTTACAACCTGACTCAATGTACAATTTTTTTCTCATACTCGCTCTCGAGATCTGGTGAGTGTACATAAAACTCAGCACAACTGGCATTAGATCCCTCAACATGGTGTATGTAAATTTCTTAAATACTACTAGGTCATATAATTTCTTTATCAAACTCCTGAAAATCATGGTTTGGAATAGGGATTAGGGAATCCACCTATTCGTTCATTCCTGTCAACTACCTATTGACTTTGTGACTATTCTCTCCTCATTTCCCTTGGTAGATTAAACCACCCTTAAAGTGGTATTTTATAATGGAATTAGAAAACAAGATCTAGTAATGTTTAAATTTTCATCTTGTGACCCCATTTACAGTTTTAGTGGTAATCCTAACATTGTAAAATCAGTCTTCCCATCATCACATTGGCATTAGAAGGAACTATGGAAGTGAAAATTTTATCGATGAGACCTTCACCATAGAAACTAGCAAGGATAATTGATTTTGTTTCCTGAAAATCAGTTGGTAAGTGTGTGGGAATCATGAGAAACATACAATAGACAATGTATAATTGGAAGATTCACATCAATGGGAAGCAATACTGGTTTAGTTCCAATAACTTCACCTGAACTCGACACCACCTTTAATGAGAAACAACTTTAGTTATCATATATGTTTTTACATAATAGAATATGATTGTAACAAATAAAATCCAAGATATTTATGATTTTACATCATTTTGTGTGCCATTTATTATACTGATTCTCTCATTTCAACAATCTGTTCTCACACACATATCATACAATATCATTAAATAATGAAAATGGTAAAAAAATCACATATAGTAATATTTTTTTTTGAAAAAATTCTCATATAAATATTGACATTAATTTCACATAATAGTTACATGTTTTTTAAAAAAATGAATTGTATTTAATATATTATTTGAGATAAATTTTATACTCAACAATATATCTTTTTTAAAAATAGATTTATCTATATATTTTTATTTCTTTTATTGATACATATTTCAAATAATTAAATATATTCATTTATATGAAGAGATAAAATTCATATACTATATCACATATTTAATCATGAAAATTATATAATATTAAATGATAAAATTTTTGATTTGATGATATCCATTGAAAAAATGTAATTTAACACATCTTTTAAATGAGAAAATTATCATTAGAATTATATACTTTTACAAATATAAAATCTCATTTACACTAATAATTCATGTGAAATTTATCTTGTATATTATATGAGATAAATTTCATGTACAATGAGGGAAATAAAAAAAATAAACATAGAAAAACCAAAATCTAGTATCCTAAAGCGAGATTTTGCATTACTACATTGTTAAAAAAAAGAGATCACATGGTACATGATACACCAACTTTGTAGTCTCCAAATACCAAATACATATATAAATAATAAATTCCATTTGAGAAAAATAAATATAACTTATGGTCTTAGTGATAGCTTTTTTATTTCTTATACAATTTCCATGAAATTATTTTTAGTTCTTCACTGAGACCATAGTTAAAACAAAACAATATAATGAAGGGAGCTCTGAAGCTCAATTTTGGATTGCGTATAGTGGTATATTTCATTTAATTACAAGGAATTTTAAGTATTAAAAGAATAAAATATTATTAATTATTCAAAAAATGTAATAGAATAAACATGGAATATATAAAAAGAACTCACTACCCTATATATGAACATTATCAGTGATATAAATGGTCATCATCAGTGATAAAAAGCACTTATGTTCTAAGAAACTTTAAAGACTAAGGCTTTATTCTGTAGAAAAAAAGACTGATATAGTGGTAACTTTATTAGATATATTTATATTATTGATAATGGGGTCACACACTTATATTTATGTTAGTGTTGACAAATTTTGATTTTATCAATGTTATTTTTAGAACTAATAAATGATTAGTTTCAGGTGTGTGCTGCCACGAATTATGTCACCTTGAAAAAAGGATTAAATAATTTTCAATTAAATTTATCATATTATATATGAGAAAAGGCTAAATGATTACATAAAATTCAAAAATTGGTGTTTATAGTTACATTATTACATACAATAACATTTTTATACCTATAATTTATGAAAAACATCAAGAAATTCTGAAACGTTGTTTCGTTGTTTTCCAAAACCCCTTCTAATAGTATAATGATGCTACGAGTTACTGAAAAAAAACACACTACATGAAAAATATAGTGTGTCTATATAGAAAATAATTCTTATGTTATTTATAATATGATTAAATAGATTAAAGATGAATGTGATACAATGAATTAATAAAATTCCATTCTAAACTAGAGGCACACAAATCAAGTCATGCTAGGACCTTAATGTACTGAATTAACATATTGTTGATTTTTACATGTGATAAATGGGTTAGTTATTATTTTCCTTATGTATAATGGAAATTGAAGCACATTTTCACTATTTTGAGTATTTGATGCATGTCATGAAATAAAATGTAAATTTTAAATAAAGACACACACTTTTAGTCATAGCAGCAAAACCGTGTCAGAATGACATGAAGTTGATTTATAAATGTCAAAAATTAATTATGAACCAATTTCATAAATTAATAAAAAAATTAAAGCAATGTATCATATTTTTTTTTGTGAGTGAAACAAATTTGTTAACTAAAAAGTAACTTTCAAACTAAAAAAAATCACTTTGAGTGAGATAGTGTACATTGTGTGTTAGATTAATATACAATTGATTTATATATGTCACAAATTCTAATTTACCAACACGACTACTAAATACCAGTTCTTTGAGCCAATGGGTCACATGAACTAAGGTGTGCCTCCCAATATGCTAGAGGTTTTCAACTAGTAGTGAGGGTCTAATATAGATATTGTGGGGAGACTATACCCTCTACACCAATACCGCACAATAGTAGAAATAAATAAACACTATCCAACTAATTATGAACAGTAACTAGAATAATATCATTACCAATATAGACCATTACCACATGATAAAAAAATAATGAAAAATAATCATCAATAAAATGTAGTATATATGTCATTCCATATATGTGTGAAGTTTCAAATGAAATCCAAAAAATATGGATACTGAATACTCTTAAGTGGGTACCAAAATCATGTCTAACCCCCTCATCCAGGATCCTTCCAAATATCGTCCATCTAACATTGGTCTCTTATTCTTATTCGGTCTCAAAAACATGATGTCTATTTGGATACAAATTAGGCTTCTTGAGAAGGGCGTGAGAATAACATAGAAGGCCACCAATAATGTAATATAAATAAATATCTACTATAAAACAGTGTATGAAGTTTTATAAATAATAATATAAAATAAATAAAGTATATATTTTTCAAATTACATTATTCTTTAATTAACCACATAATTTATGAAGACCACAATGACTCTCAAACCATCAATACCTACTTTAACCCATAATAGTGTCTGAACTCTCTCCAAAGGGATACTAATGTATATCCCATAATGGTTTTACATTAACCAAATCATTATTATTTCACATTCATACAATGGTGGCCTAGAGTAAAAGTCTATCACCCTATTGGTATCTTGAGTGGCAGTGCCTATCCCACAACTTAGTTATCACATATTATACATAAATATATTTGGGTCCTAGAGTTGTAGTCTGTCAAGCCATGGGTATTTAGAGTACCATTAACTATCCCACAACTCATTAATATATATCATATTTCATGGTTCTATTTTTTCTATACATTTATCAACCATTAAAATAATTAATTATTAAACACATTTCAATATTTCATTTATCAACCAAGCATAATTTATAAATCATCATTAAATCATTTCGGAACACCCCGGGGTTCCATATTAATTTCATCTATATCAGAACCCCAAATGGTTCACTATAAATTTCACAAACCATTAATCAATCAATTTTATAATCCCATTATTCACTAACATTATTATAACATGGAGAAATAAATCAATTAAATCAGTCATTTTAGAATTAAGTTTCATAATATATAAATTGTGATTTTGAAATTACGTACATGAAATTATAAAAAATTCATTAGGATTTTACATTTCGAACAACAACCTCAAGGTTTCTGACGGACGTTCACTGGGCTAAAACCCACCAAATTGAATTAGAATTATAGGAGTCACAACGACACCAAAAATATTAGACCAGAACATAAGACAAATATCAAATAGAAATATTCCCCAAAAAGCAATATCTAATCCCATCACCAATGGAGTAAAACTGATCTTCATTTAACAAGAAAGATAGACATGAGAAAAATATAACTAATTGGGGAAGTAATACAAACTATAGAGGAGATCATCTATCAATCAGCTATTTAATACATCAATCAATGGGTTTTAAGAAACTTAAGATCCTCCTAATAGCCTCCAAAAATAAAAAAAAAGGATTAGAATGAGTGGATTTGAACATGGGATAAATGTGAGGGGATATTCAATTTTAAATATTTTTTCTAACTATTAAAAACATGTGTGTAAGGTTTTATTTGCTGAGGTAATGTTTTATCGAACCTTTCACCTTAACTGTGTTCCCCCTTAAGGGTTAATTGTTTCTTCTATATAGGAACACAGTTTGAAAACCCATGCAACAATGCTACAAATCCCATATACCTCATGTTGCATAGTTTAGGGAGTGTGGCCACATGATTTGTATAAACTTTGAACCACCTCCTCTCTCTCTCTAAAATGTGTTGCATAGTTTCATTTTCCAAACCTCATGGTTTTCTCTAAAAGCTTGAAAATTATTCACAACCCATTTATATTCTAAATTTATCCATATTAACCTAAAACAAACACAAAACAAAACCAATATTGTTCATAATCAAAACAATGTAATGAATTACCTATAAAAGATCTTGGTTCATCTCCAAAATGTTGGGGATCTTACAATATCCCCTCTTTAAAATAGGACTTTCATGAGTTTTACTCCCATGAATCTATAAGATTATTAGATAAGAAGGTTGGTTAATTGAGCCTTTATATCTTCATCTCACTCCCTTGATTCATCCTAAACACATCCCTATACCCACAATATATAAACTATTGATAGAGACTTTCCAGGAAGAAATTTCTCATTGTAGTCAATAATAAGTATTTAAATTCCCTCAAAGGATAAATCAACCTCAATCTCAACATCCTAAATATCAATCTCATGGGACGTTCTGAGTTTATGCCTTTGATGTTGTGAGACATGAAAAACATCTTGCATAACACTAAACCTATATAAGATAGCCAATTAGTATTCCATATCCTGATTATCTACACAATATAAAAAGGTTTAATGAACCTGAGGAACAACATTCACTACCTCCATATCCTATGTTGTAACCCAAAAAAGGTGATAGGTGAAGGAATACATGATCACCCTCTATAAACTCAAAGGTTTATCAACGCCGATAAGAATACAACTTCTACGTACTTTGAGTTGAAACCAAGCTTTTCCAAATCAACCGAACCCACTCAAATATCTCATAGACAAGACTTGGTCCCAAAAATTCATAGTCACCTTCCACTATCAAATATAGAGGCGATCTTTACTACCATCCATAAAGTTCCTTGTAAGGTTTTATCTAAATTTAATCGTAATAACCATTTTATAGGATAGCTCAAAAATAACTATGTTCTTCTCATAAGTTACAAATAACGTTAAGCACATACGCTCATATAATATCCTCTAAAACCTATATAGTACATTATGAATACCCATTTTTCTATTGGTGTAAATTTGTACATAGAAATACAAATGTAAGAAGGACCTTCTTTAAGACTATATAGAAGCACAATGTGAAACATGAGTCATGATCTGAAACAATTCTCCAAGTAACCACATACACATAAACTATCTACCAAAAATAAAATTTCCACATATTATCCATTGAGTACAGATCCCATAATTTCATGAAACGTGCTACTTTTATTAGTTAGTAAATTATAGACTTTATAGTGTCATTCCTCTCATCCGTCCTAAGAAGACCAAACACAAAATCCCTAGTAATGTCATCCTACTTATATTAAGAAATGTGAAATGGATATAGTAAACCATAAGGCCATTGATGCTCAGCCTTCACCTATTGGTAGGTGCTTCATCATGTTAGGAACCCTAAAATATTCATTTTTATTCTTATCCACCAATACTATCAATTTAGTTTATGGTATATTTTTGTCACAATAGGACGTACACCCCACTATAAGGCATACAATTCACACATCAGCTTTTCTCTCATAATCTTAGGCACAATAATGTAGCATGGGGCATGGAAGATGTCGTCCGTATCTATTGTTCAATTTTATGGTAACTTCCAACCTTCAAGGATTTACCTCAAATACATACACTTCATTTCCTCAAAATATACCTTCATTACATTGTTCAAAATTAATGACCCAACTAATACTAATATGGTGATCATATATTATTATCCCCCCTAAACTATAATATATATCTCATGAAAAAATTTCATCATCTACTACTCCAAGTTAGACTCCTAAACTACTCAAGTCTTTTTTTTACTTCAAAAAAATAAGAATTGTTGCATCTGTTCCCTAGTGTTTATTCTAGCTCAAGAATCAAATGATTTCACATAATCAACCCACTTATATTACAGGAGTTTCAGATATCCATGTGGGATGATATACCTTAGGCTCTTGTGTTTGGTATACCTAGTAAACATTCCAACGAATTGTTATTTTCACCCAAAATTCAAGGAATAAACCATGGATGTTGACTCGAGATCATGTGTAGGTTAATTCTATTCTTGTAGCATCAACATCGATTACACACACACCAATAACTGATCCCCATGCACTAAAACTTCTCCATATAATATCTTAGAATAATAAAAATTCATGGTATACTCATCACCCGATTCAAGTAGATTCAAAATTAGTGCATTAGTAAAATTATACATTAACTCATGGAATGTGTTTCCACATATTAAATACTATTCATACATAATACCATTAATGGTCAAGATCAAAAATAGTACTAGCAAGTAGAAAAATTCATCGATAAAACTATAATAATAAACATCCAAGCCCCAAAAACTATGGATTACAAAGACATCCTTTGGTTTCTCCCAAGAAACCAATTCATAAACATTATGTGGACCCACATACACACCTTCCTAAGAGATTATGTGACCCAAGAAATGTAACTAATCAATCCAAAATTAATACCTATATATCCTGGAGTATATCTGATTCTCTCTAAGTGTACAGAGTATTATTTCAAGATGTAGATCATGGCATTCACAAGTATTGAGGTACCCCAAGATGTCATGAAAAAAAGATCACAAACTAATCTAATTACAAGTGGATGATTCATTTCATCAAGGCCATAAAAACGTCCAAATCATTCCACATCCCATTCAGTATAATGTTGAACACTTATAGGATATACCTACTTCTGAAACGATTCCATAATATATCATAAGGTCAAACTCTCAACTGGAGATACATAGATCTAAAGTAAATCTTATAGAGTACAATATATCTTCAATACCAGCCAAAAATATCATAAATATATTGAAGAGGATATCAGTTCCTCACTTCCATTCAGTTCAATTTTTGGTTATCAAAACTTAAAAGAGTGTTCCCAATGATCTTCTTAGAAAATAAGATTGGACAACACCAATATGACACACAAAAACTGATAAATCTCTTATACATAAATACTTATAAATGATTATTAAGCTCTTGAATATCTCATTGTTCCATTTTATTAGGTTGGAAACAAATTGAATCAGCTCCAGCAATGAGCTCAATATTAAACGCAGCATCCATCTCATGTGATAGAACTGCGAATTATTCACGAAACACATCATGAAACATGTCCAATACAGGTAAGAATACATTATACACTACACCCCCTTCATCCATCAGAAGACTTTAAACATGGGAAATGATACCCCCCAGGTGTTGATGTACTAGTCCTGCATGGCCTGCATGGATATCACACTCTCCATGATGAACATACATGTAATCCTTTGAAGTCATAAAATTCAATCTCTTATGGTAACAATCTATTTGGGATCAATATATTACCAACCAGCCCATACGAAATATTAATTCAAGACTTGATATGTCAAGCATGTGGAGATCCTCTAAAAAACAATACTCCACCACCATGAAAGAAAACCCCTTACATAAACATATTTCCCTTGAACACACTCCCAACATTGTTTTTATCATCATAACACTACTCTTCAACTCCACCATCAATCTCATACCATTCACAAGATGTGTATTTATAAAATAATGAAAGTACCATGCATCAAATTTGGAACTAGTAAGCACATAAGCTACAAGAATAATACCTTTAACTTTCAATGGTGCAGCCTATCTATCCACAAGTGTAGGTTTAAATTCATGAAACTAGATTTCCTCTATTACATATACAATAGTCTTACTACCCTTAGATCTCACAATCTATTGATACTGGTGTTATATCCCTAACAATACACATCTACTACCTCAACCTTCATAGAAAAAATAACTCCAACTACCTAATTAATACAGGTTATAAGACCCCCTTACAATTCTTTGACTCTTATTAGTTCCTGTTTCACTACCCATCAGTTGAGGTTTCTAACAATACCTCTTCAAGTAAAACATCCAATAGTAGGCTCACCACACCATTGGTGGTCATTGACACTGGGTATGAAGGTGTCCTGAAATACCTCTCCGTTGGAAGTTTATTCCGTTACTAATCCAAGTGATTGATCCTTATACATGGCCACACTATTTTCTAATTCCTAGGTTGAAATTATCATAAAGTCACTTCATACTCTTGAAACATATACTTCCATGTCATCCATCGGAAATAACATTCATTCCACATAAAGCCTTTCTCATGGTCCCCTAAAAAAATGAGATCCTATTGGACCACCTCAGAGAACATTTTCATCCTAAATATTTTAACATAGGACATAATTTCACATTTAATACTATCTTTACAATGTTTCAATATAGTTTCCTCAATTTTTCACCAATTCTATAACGAATAATTTTAAATTATTTAGGAAAGTAGTATAGTCCATTATTGAAATAATTCCCAAGGTCAACCTCATAAAAAACACCCCTCTCTTTTTTGAGTGTCTCAGGGTAAAATTCCTTTTAAAACCTATCTTGGAATTACTTTTATACTAGGATACTGAGCATTCCATCCAGATTCTTGAGGCCCCACCAATGCTTCACTTGACCACACAAAATATAATATTCTAACATGATTATATTCTCCAATGGGGTCCCCAAATGATCAAGGATCATTTATATTGACTCAATCCAAAACTCAACCACCTTAGGTCCACCCTCTTCAGTAATGGAAGGAGAGTGATGGAACTAGAAACCAGTTGTCATGTCCAACATACTCCACACAATTTTCGTTGGGTATCATTCCATAAACTATATAATTAAATAAAAATTTCTCATTGAACTACTCTCTTAGTTGTTCAATTGATAGTATTGGGGTCTCAGGTTCTATTATTAGAGGATCATTTATAGAAAGCTCCTTTGATCACCCTATCAACAACCACCATCATAGAGGAACTACTATACAATAAAAAAACAAATCAAAGTAATAATAACCCATCATTAACAAATTTAAATAAGTTGTATTCACATAAATCAACAACAAATAATACCACAAATCCCACCCCATGATCATAACTATGGGGATGACACTTCCCTCATCAATCCATCATAAGGGTCATGGATAATAGAGGATATAAATTTGTAATATCTAAAGGATTCTCATTCGAACAATGTTTTTATCCAATTAATTTTACCAAATTTATAATTATTTATAATTGTAAATTTAATATTAGAATGAATTTCATTTAATTTACACAAAAAAAGAAAAGAATTTATTTTTAACCACTCACCCAAAACCTAATTTTCCATGTGTTCCAAAAATTACGCATGTCACAATTATCGTTGAGTTCATAGAAGGATGAAAAATAAAAAAAGTTTCATTCCATACAGTAATGTGAGTGGAAAATATCACTAAAATAATAAAATTACACAAAAATGAAACCCTAAAGGTAAAATATCATCTATTTGTAACAAAAAACATCAATAATAATAATCTCACACTAGGTTCATGGGTTTCCCCATAGATTTGGGATAAATAATCCAATACATGAGATCATGAACATGGCCACGTTAATCATAGTCCTCTATATAGAATTCCCAAATTGTATGAAAAATGGAAGGAATGGAAAATTCCCCTGATATCTCATTATGACATCTTGACCCGGGTGCCACATACTGATTCCCCTAGCCAGTTATTCACATGACATGAAGTGTACCTCCCCATAAACTAGTGGCTATGGACTACCCATGATGGTCTAATATAGATATCATGTGGATACTATACCCTATTTACCAAGCATGCATAGTATTAGAAATTAATAAACACAAGGCCATGAAAGGTAAAAATAATAGTCATAATAGTATAACCAATACACACCATTATCCCATGATAAACTAAAACAAAAAAATCGAAACCATACTAATGTAGTAAATATATCATTCCATATAAGAGTCAAGTGTCAAATGAAAATCCAATGATAAAGATATTGAAAACAGACAAGGGTTTCCAAACATCATGTTTGAATCCATCATCTATGATCTGTCACAATCTCATTCATATAACATATGAATCTTTCCCTTATCCTATCCTAAAAACGTGAATTCTATTTCTGTACCGATCATTCGGCTTAAGTAGGGTTTGAGTACAACACAGTAGGCCACCACCAGTAGCACATAAAATTATATATTGACTTAATCTTTTTCATACTGTAGTATAAAGAATAATGTATAATAATAATGTAAATAGTTTCTGGATTACATTATTCTTTAATTAACAACATAATTTCTTGGGTATACGATTAATTTCGAACCATCAATACCTGATTCATCATATTCTAGATTTCGAAGCATACCCAAAGGGATATCAAATTTTATCTCATTATGGGATTCCATTAGTCAAATAATTTCAATTTCATATTCATAAAATATGGGGTCCAGAGTAGCAGTATGTCACTATATGGGTATTTGGAGGATAAGTTTTTTCCCCATAACTCATTGATCACATATAATAGATAAATATATTGGGTCCTAATGTATAATTCTATCACCCTGTAGGAATTTGGAGAAACAGTACCAATCCCACAGATCAGTTACAAATATAACATTTCATGGTTCAATATTTCCAAAACATTATCTTTAATTAAAATAATTAAATATTAAACGCCTATGAAAACATCATTTATCACATAGGGAAAATTTATAAATAATCATTTAATTCATTCTGGAAATCCCTAAGGTTCACTATCAATGTCAATCATAACGAATCACCCAATGGGTAGCTATTAATTTCATAAATAATTAATCAATTAATTTCATAATCCCATTATTCAATATTTTCATTTACATGTAATCATACAATTTCATTATCACATGGGAAAATAATCGATTAATAAATTAAATTAATAATTCATGTTAGAAACATTTAAATATTCATTTTACAATTATATACATGAAATTATAATCAAGGCTATGTGATTTGAAATTTAGAACCCCTACAATAATGTTTTTTATGAATGTCTTCCAAAACAAAAAACCAAAAATTTATGTAGAATGATAGAAATCACATTGGAATGGATGATCTATAAACAATACATATGATCAATATAGAATGAAAAACTATAATGAAAACTATATCCAACCCCAGTGCTATTGGGGGAAAACAAATCCCTCTTCATCAATAAAGAGATATGAGAGATATAGAAAACTAATCGGGGAAGAAAACACATATCATAGAGTAGATGATCCTTCAGTTAGATATTATATTCATCAATAAAGAACATTGGAGGGCCTTTCGATCATTCTAGGAGCCTGAACAAATTATAGAAAAAGGTTAGGGAAGAGTGTGGATAAATTAGGATAAATAATATGGTTTAATGTATTTTAAATAAAATTTTGTCTAACTAAAATCTTGTGTCCATGGTTTTATAGGATAAAAAACATTGTTTCACAAACTTTTCACCTTAACCATGTGCTTATACTTAGGGGAGATGGATTTTACTATGTGGGTTCACACTTTTAGAAGACAAGCACTGACCTGGGAAATTTCCTATGCCCCAGGATGCACTGTGTGGTGAGGATGGACACACTGTTTCGCCAAAATTTTCACCAATCATGTCCAACTCCCATATATCCAAAATGGGGTGCACAGTTTCCTTAGCCAAATTACATGGTTTTATATAACTTTTTTCTAAACATGAACAACACCTTTTAATTCCAAAATTCTCTAATTTCATAAAAAAACTTGAATCAAATCCTATCCAACACATTAAAAAAGGTAAAAGAGTACCGAAAATAATGTCAAGACATATAAAAAAAGGGTTCAATATTACACAACTAACTTATGTATAATTTTGTTAATATATCAATAAAAATTGAGCTTGTTTTATTTGATTTTAGTATGAGATGTTTGTTTTGAATTAAAATGTGACTTTTAGGCTAAAATCATGCACATAGAGGCATACCATGCATACTGTGTCTTAGAGTAATATGTGGAAACATTATACTAAAAAAATGATTTAGGGATCATTTTACATAAATTTTACGACAATGAGAAAGATTTTTTTTAGGATTTTAGTGGGTGATAGAAATTTAGAACTTAAATTATAATTAAAAAACATGTACCTTGAGTCATACTAGGAACACTGTGTGTCAGATTGATGGGATGTTGATTCATAGACATCAAAAATGATGTATGGATCATTTTTATATTTTATAAAGACAACACAAGCATTTTTCCATTTTCTTAATAATGCGATGTGTGTTTTGAAATTATATGTAACTTTTAAACTGAAAACACACACATAGAGTCAAACTGAGAACATAGTGTGTCAGAGAGTCATGTGAATGATTCTTATAAATCAAAAATAATTATTGGATTGTTTTTTTAATGTATCTAGAAAATTATTGTGGGATTTGTGGGATTTTAGTGTGTTAATGAAATTTTGAATTAAAATGTTATGTTTAAACTAAAAACATTGATTTTGACTCATACTAGAAACACCATGTTTTAGGTTGATGTGTGGTTCATTACAATACATTGAAAATGATTTATTTATTTTTTTAGTTATCATGAAAATGTTAGCATGATTCAATGGTTTTTAGTATGTGATGTGTATTTGAACTAAAATGTTGATTTGAAATAAAAACATCAACTATTAGTCAAAAAAATCACACTGTATGTAAGAAAAAGTGTGGTCAATTATTAAAAGACACAATTTAAAATTGGATCAATTTACTAAAGTATCAAGACAATTTTAGTCTGTTAATTTCGTTTTCAGTGAGGGGAAAATATTTTTAAACTAAAATATGGGTTTGAAACCAAAAACACAGTCTTTGTGTCATAACAGATACATCATGTGTCAGATTGAAATATATTGGATTCCTAAATATCATAAATGACATATTAATTTTTTCCCAAAAGTATAAAGACATTGTTATAGTATTTCTTCAGTTTTTAGTGAGTAACAAACATTTTTTTAACAAAAAAGTCACTTTTAATCTAATAACATGCACTTTGCGTCATAATGGGCCCAAAATGTATTGAATTTACTTGAGGTTTATTTGTGCGTGTAATAGATAAACTATGGATAAATTTAAAAAATTTTAAAGACAATAATAATGTAGTGAACCTAGCAAGTTCAACCCATACTATCACATGAGCTAGCCCACTACATGAACCAAAGCGTGTTACCGATCACTATGTTTTTTCAAAAGGAACCAAGAAAGACCATCCATCACATGGGAAGTATTTGGAAAAAATTTAACTAGCATAACCAATCCAACAAACAAGATAGATATACAAATTAAATCAGAATCTATAGCATGATATATGAAGATACTATAATCAATAATACCTATTATATACAAAAATGACATAACTAGATATAAACATACATAGTATCCGAAAAAGAAACATAAAACTAAAATGTATGGGAAAAATTAAAAAGAAGAATAAAAAACCAAATAGATACAAAATTTCATAGATGAATCCACACATGACAAACCCTAGGAGATTACTTCTCTATAACAAAATATTAGAAACAATAATCACTAAGTGAAACCCTATTACATGGTTCCCTTTCCATTACCATTGTCTTATAAAACAAAATTTTCAAATTCCAAAATCCCATGAATGGTGAGAGGCACAAATGTTAGTAGGATACCACCATGAATCTATTTCAACCTTTTACCAATGAAAACCTGATAATGTTTTCAAAACTTATCCACATTAAAAACATACCATTTTGAAGTAAACTTTTGATACCCCATTAGGTTCCCATATCAAATTTATCAATTTTTGAAATAAATTTTGAAAATGGGTCTTAAAAATTTACAAGGTAGAATATGCATCATAAACTCAACATAAAAAATAAAAACATAACGTCATATTTATGTAAAAACTTCAATATAAAATGGAATAACATAACTAATGACATAGGAATGACCCTATCCAAATCCATAAAGAATATAAAATAATAAGACATGATTAGGTTGAAAATAGGGTTCTAACCATCAGGCCTATCATGGGTGAGTAAACATGAATTCATTCTAGATAAAGAAATGGAAACTCTAACGATATCCCCTAGGCCAAAATCAAAGATCTATCTTTGCCTCTCCACAAAAAACATTAAAACCGAAACTATCTTCTTATTAAAAGGCTCTCAAAGTCCCTTGGAATCAAAATTGAAGGCTTGAATGGTTCTCCATACAATGTCTCTCATGATCTCTAAAATAAAAAAAAGCTTAATCTCACAGGGTCCTCCATTCGAAGGCTCACATAAACATTCAAATGAACCCCTTTCCCATACCCCATTTTACCTTAATTCTACTCCATGCTAGAACAATAATAAAAAAAATTTACATATCAAAAAAGACATATTAAAATCATTTTATAATAAATCATGCTAATTTTATAATAAAACCATTCACAAGGTACCCTTTTTATAAAACCTTATTATAAATCATTTGAAATCCATAATACCCTCATTTATCATTTTTATCAAAAAATGTAAGTGCAAAAAATCCACACCCATTTTTGAAAACCCACCTTTAAATAGGAAAATTGATAACAAAATCTGTAAAACACATCATACATTGAATATGCATCAAGAAACAATCATTTAAATAAAATTTAAACAATACAAACCAAAGAGATTATGAATTTAAAGGTATGATATAAAAACAAACATAATTAGAGACACCTACCTCAGATTCGATCCTAACCTCACTGCCTTCAATGTTGACCTCCCGAATGAGAAAGAACAAGGTCTCACATATCTAATTCATAATATAAAACACCAAAACCCCAGTTACACACCCTATATTAATAAAAAATAACCAATATTATTCAAAATATTCTAGATATTTGAAGAACAACCACAATGAAGGGGGAGGGAAGAAGAACTGTTGAATAAAATGGGTTACCTCAGGACAACTCTCAAGGATTCCAAATAGAAATTGAAAACAATGATGAAGGATATCTCCAACAAAAAAGATATTAGGGATCACATTATGGAGGAGAAAAATGATCGCCAAAAACATAAAAACACATCATTGGTAAAATTGTAAAAATCAACATTTTATGTGAGTTGGATAGAGCCATAAGATTGGAAAACCATATCCCATGTACTCAGTGGAAACTTCCAACACAATAATGGGCCCCATAATTTCTCCTAGGTGTCACAAAATTTGGAAAATCATTATAAGACATGTAAAACTCTTTTATCTCTCTTTACACCCCCACACTGTTAGCTTTAGAATTTGGTCAACCGAAATGAGGTAGGTCAACTCATAAAAAATTGTATTAGAGAGAATTACAAACAGAAGTGTAAAGGAACTACCTGTTTTTTAAATTTTGTGTCCACTGTAATATCCTTATTTATTAATATTAAATAACATTCTTCATAGTGTTCAACATACAAATCTAAGAGTTAAAAAAGAACAACTAATTATTACTATTTAAATGTGACCATTATAAACTAGCGATTAAATTTGGGTGAATGAATATCATTAACCGAAATAATTAATATATAATTGTTCTAATAGTGTTTAATGAATTAAGTAATACTTTTTAATTATGCACTCTATTTTTTAGTACATCCATTTTATTCCTAAAAAATACATATTCTTCAAAAATGTGTTTTCATTCTTTTCATGACCGAATATTATAAGTATTTTTTTTAAAATTTTTGAAACCTTATTTGAAAACATGAATTTATTTATTGAATTCATTATGTAAAAATTTTATTATAATTAATTATTGGGAATTTTCATAAAATATTTATTTTTCAACGAACAGTGAAGAATATTATATTTTATTAAAAACAATATATTTTTTTAATTTATTAATAAAAATATTAGGTTTGGGAATATATTAAATAATTAATTAGTTAAATTTTATAAACCAAATTGAATTATAGTATTTTGAATTAATTTTAAAATTAAATTTAGCATAAAAACTTTTTATATTTAAAAAATTATTTATTTGAAAATATCTATTTTTCATCGGGTTTTGTTAGTTTAATTTAAAATTAAATTTAGAATCTTCTGAATTTTATTTTCTAAAAATTTATTCCATATATTTAAATATTTAGTAAAAATTTGGAAAATGATACCCTTTTATTTGTGTTCAAAATGAGTAGGAACCATAGTTGTTTTTTTCTCTGTTTAATAGTAAATATTTTAATTAATGTTCAAAATAAAATGGAATGGAATATAAAATCAACCTAACACTATCCTATGTCTTATTTTATGGCTAAATTTAGTCTATATTATTACAATATTCAATTTTATGGAATATTTTTGGTGATTTATATGTCATTAGAATCATTATAATATTTTATTTAATGAAAATTAAAAAAAATAACTATTGTTTTAAATGACTATAATATTTTATAGAGGGTAAAAATAAAGGATATGATCAGTTAAAGATTTTAATTTTAAATATATTTTTCTCTAAATTGATCATAGTTGTTTAATTTTAATTTTAGTGAATAAATAATTATCTTAAATTCTTACACAATGATGACACTATATTTATTTAATAAAAGAAAAACAAAATAAATGATATAAAAATATTTAAATAAATATAATTTTAGATAACTAATGTGAAAAATATAATTTCATATATTAAAACTATATTTTAGAGATATAATCCTTTTTTAGAATTTTTCTTTTTATCATCATGTTATTATAGTCAAAATAATGAATAGTTTTAAAAATTTATATTAAAGATATTTTATAATAAAAAATATTTTATTAAATGATATGATATTAATAAAAATATAAGATTCTAAAAAAGTATTTTATTTGTTTTATAACATCATCCATGGTCCATTTATTGTTTTTTTCATTTATAATACTAATCTTGGTCCCCAAGAAGTAAAAAATCCATGTTGTCATGGTATGTGTGAAAAGGGTTTACAAGAGGATAAAACAAAAATATAAGTTATTGAATGTGATTGAAAAGTATCAAATTTTTATTTATTGAGATTCTTTCAAAAATTCACATCATATAATAAAAATAATTATATTTTGAGACATTTGTAATTTAAAATTAATTTATAATATTTTAATATTTTGAGGAATACCAAAAGTTCTCCTCCCCTCTTATAAAATATAATATAATCTTCCCATTACTTCAAACCTCATGAAAAAGTGTTTTCAGAATATAACTTCCAAAATACCATCCTGGAATACATCCTACCATTATAGAGTTTTTAGGAATAGTACTAACCCTATACGGCTTTAAATATTAATCAAAACACACTTTCCAAATAAGAGGCATCATTTTTTATCTACATGTTTTAGTTTAGTTTTTTCTTCCACCTCCATAAAATATTATAGAAATGATAGAATAATAACATAAGTATAAACTTTATAATTTGATGTTATTATTTTAATTTTATAGTCTATAAAAATTACAACCCTCTATGCAATGGGGGAAGAATTCACCTCCTCTATGTATAATGAACTTCCTCCCCACAAATCGATATAAATAATTTTACATCACCATATCGAAAGATTGGATATAATGATAAAATTTAATGTTTATATATAATATTAATTTTATATTTATCAGTATTAATATATAATATACGATTTACCATATTATCTTTCTATTGACGTAATAATGATGAAGTCGTTCATGAATACATGTGGACAACCACCTCCATAACGTGATCTCCTTTTATTTTCATCACCACATAACATTGATGATATATATATATATATATATGTAATTATATATAAATATTTAATATTATATTTATTAAATTATTATCATTCTTTAATGATAAAGAAATACATACCTTCATTCCATAGTTATCATTGAAAAATTGAAATGTTACTCATGCATACGTACGACTCACCATCCTCACGATTGTATCATAGTTCATTTATCATAAAAATATTTAATGGTTGCATTTGTAAAATTTATGTATAAAAATTATAATCATTTCTTTATTATAATTATGGATATTATGGAACAATTACTCTTTATATCTATAGTTCACACAGAAAAGCAGTTTTTAAATTACAGACTAAATGTTCTAAAAAACCTAAAAAGGACAAAACTGAATAAGAAATTAAACAATCCATTATAATAAATAAAAATATAATAAATAAATAAACATAGAATTAGGTTATGAGAACATTAAATAATGGATATATATTTTTATAGATGAGTAAAATGACATTCATGTAAATTCTGGACTCGAGATATGGGATTTTGTCTCAATTTTCCTTCAATAGGGAATGTTTTTATTTATATGCTCCTAATTTATTTTATGTGGCTTAAATAGTACCCAATTTTAATATTACATCATTAATATAAATAATCAATTATATTAGGAGTTGAAATTTTATCAACATTATCCATATGATTTTATATGAGAATTACCAATTGGTAAAAGGCTTCTTAACAAACTTTACTTTCGATGGGTTAACGATATTCTTCATTGATTTCGTTATGTAGGATTATGTGTGAACTTATATCTAAATTGTTTTATTCTTTATTTCATATTATTTTTGTGGATTTAAATTTGTTACATATAATCTATCCATTGATTAATTCTTAATTCAACGGAATGATCATTATAATGTTTATTCATCTCAAATTCTCTTTCTTTGATACATATGTTTTTGTTATGAACTTATATTATTTTGTGAGTTGTATATAAATATATTTTTATGTATTTATAAATGAATCTCCTTAAATACATTCTAGAGACCATGTATTCTCATATATAGATATTACATGTTTTTTTATTAATATTCAATACATTACATAGACACACAACTGAGAACTGTAATAGTTTATTGATTTTGGAATCTTGGAACAGAATAACCTAATTGGGTAATATAAAAAAACCAGAAAATGATCATCTCACACAATACTCCACTTAGTAACACCCGAACCAATCCATTCTTTATAACCTAGGGAATGTATCATTTAAAAGGGTGAGCTCATTTGATTAGTAAGTGTAATCATTAGATATATCAATCTATGGTCATATGAAATCATGAGATAATAATAAGAGAATGTGATTATGAAAATAACTTACAAAGTTCATATTCAACAATTCATGGATCAAAAACTCGAATAAAGTCATAAACATTTCTATTTTAGATAGCATGCGTCATAAGAGGTAGAAATCATTATATTTTAATAATGAACCATAAGATCATTTCATAAAAGTGTGGTAGAATTATATATATATATAAATATTCATATAACAAGGTTAACTACTAATACCATAAAAATAGTAGATCACGAGGGAACTACGTCCTATAGTGGATCAAGGCACACCTATTTGTCATTGAGCATTAGGATACACCGGTTTATCATGATGGATCAAGACACACATGTTTCTAAATGAGGTTCAATCTCATAGACGTGTTTCTAGTTTTCATCTCATGAGATATAAATCCTTACTTGATGCATTGGAGGGAGATAAATATCCCACATGTCATATAATGAAATCATATATATGTGTTCCACTTGATTCTGAAAATTCACCATATGATAACCCATGAAATGAAATGTTTATAATAAACATTTCATTGATTAATAACCTAAGTAAAATATACAGGTTTCTTAATCAATTAATTATAGCATAAATTGTGAAATTAGGTTTCGTAGATATTTTATCATGATATAACATGTGTAATACAAATGGGTTTCATAAAAATCATATCTTCCAAACATAAACCATTATTAGAAAAAATATGAATTATATATATGGATAATATACCAAGTAAAGCATAAGTATCCCCAATGGATGCCATATTAGAGGGAAAATAATTTTAGAATATCATTTAATATTTTTATTGAGGAATATAACATTTCATTGAAAATATTATTAAATCATATTACCTTTTTAAAAGACTGTTTCTTTGAATATAACCTTGAAAACTTATATAGAATACATTTAAAATAATTTAAAATAATTTCAATACATTAAACATTATCAAAGACATTTTCGCAAAAAATAACCTTTTAAACATATAAAGGAATCATTGAAAATAATTTAAAATAAGTTTTAAATATAAAAATATTATTTAAAAAAAATTTATTTGAAAAAATCAATGAATATTATAAAGTAATTGATACAAATAAATTAAAACTACATTTGAATACCAATAAAATGTGAAAAAACATTTCCCTACAAATAATTTTAAAATTTCAATATAAATTATTTTTATATCAATTTTAGAAAACATGGTTTTAGAAGAAAATATATTTTTGACCAAAGAGTGAAATAATGTCGGATTTTCTTAAAAACATTTTATAAATATTTGTAATTACCAAATAGTTGGAAAATAGTACCATTACATGAATATGTCATGATTAAAAATATTAAGAAAAATTCATTAAAAATATTGATAGGTGGATCATGATATTTCAAGATTGGAAGCTTTATCATTAATAATCTCGATAAATGATGAGATTGTAACTTAGAATTTTTACTTGTTCAATAACATTGAATCACAAGCCCTAGGAAGGAATACCATAAAATAAAACTTACAATATCATGAGGATAAATAAATTAAGGATATTACTAGTAAAATTGGAGGTATATACACCCCGTGATGAAATATAGGTGCATTACATATTATAAGTCTCAAATAAGGAAAATTGAGGCAAAAATCACTTATTGCCTGATAACATTATAATCAGAACACCAATAAAAGAAGGATTCTAAAATTGATATGTAAATCCCAATAATTATGAGTATAATAGTAAAAATATAGGTTCATGTTTTGTATACACACCGCATTAAATAAATAGTTGGTGAACATGGCTTAGGTCTCATAGAAAATAAATCTGAGATGTAAATCCATTACATTAAGAATTAACATCCATCGTACTAATTAAAACCGCCATTATAATAAATATAACTGAATTATGAAAAATTATATAATCATATTAATTATATATATATATATCATAAAATATATTATTTTATTATAACTATCAATTACAATTTTAATAATTATTTCATGTTAAAATTTTGTTTCTCGTAATAACCATTTTGTTTTTCATGTGTGTTTTTATTTAAAATTTTGGCCCATATGTGTATATGAGGGTTCCATAATCTACAAAATTATAACCAAGATATTAATATAATATAACTTAATTATTTCTATATATTTATATTAATCAATAATTTTTTGGATAAGAAATGAAATATATCATTCATTGACATAGTATGTCATAGGGACACATGAATGTTGTTTTATGTTTTTCTATTGGGTTATAAGAAATACAATTAAATGATATATGATCATTAGAGATTCATTTTTGTTTCATATATATCACATATTTATATTAAAATCATCCTCAAAATATTACATGCAAGGAATGAATATAATTAAAAAAATATAATATTTTTAGTTATTTTAAATCATTATTTAAAATATATTATCTAATAAAATAATGTTAATGTCAATTTTGACATTATTAATAATAATGTAATTTAAAAATATAAATAAAATGAGGAAATTAAAATCAATTATGTTCATAAATGTTTACCATGTAATAATAAAATAATATAACATAATAATTTATTCAATTTAATTCATTTTTAATATTTTTATTATTATTTATATTATTTTCCTTTAAAAAAAATAATTACTATGTTTGTGTTTATTAAATATTTGAAGTCTTTATTTATCCTCAAATAAAAATAAAATAAATTAGAATGACAAAATAAATATTTACATTTAAAAATAATACCTAAAAACTAATATGTATTTTTTTCATATCCAAAAAACATATAGATATCAAAAGGAATAGAAGTGTATTTTTCTTCCTTTTTCATTACTTAACTTATTTTATTGGTCATATTCAATGTTAAGTGTACCAAAAACTCATAAAAATGAATAATAATTTCATAAGGGTCTATATATGACCAGAACATTGGTGTTGAAAAAATATTTAGGTCATTTAAACCCTTATATTCTAAATATACACTCATGGTAAAAAACTTTTTCACCTTAATAGTGGTAAATAATTTTTATTATTTTATATTTTATTTTTTGTAAAAAATTAATTGGCGAATAATAGAAATTATAGATTATTATAATTTAATATATTGAATCCATTTTTCAAAATTCCATTCATATTGGTGGAAACAATTAATTTAAAATTATTCTTGTAGATGTGATGAGAAATGTGTTATTTTAATTTAAAATGTTCAAATGCTTAAACAATTTTTATATATAAATTAAATATGAAATTGATTAAAATAACATAAAATGTATTAATTTATATATAATTCATCAAATTTAATATTATAACCAATTAAAAATATAATCTAACATTATGTATAATTTAAATGAAATGAAATTTTTCAATAAAAATTCATTATTTTCCACTATTCATAAAAAATTTAACCATTTAAAGAAAATCCAAAAAATTATCAATATGATATTTTTGACATTATCAATTCGAAAACAAAATTATTTTATCAAATAAATTTTCTAAAAGTGTTAAAACGTTATTTAATTATTTTTCACAAAAAGACATCAATATAATTTGTTCAGAATATTGTGTATTTAAAACATATAGAGGATTTAAAAAATTTTAAATATTTTATTAACAATTTTTTTCTTTATATAAGATAATTATACATAATATCAAAAAAAATGTGTTGTTTTTATTCATATCACTATGTTTAATGGATTTGTTATAACATGCAATTTAGAAATATATCATGGTTTTGATAAAACATGGTATTTAGTGTAACACAAGATTAAGCGATATTCAATATAGTGAAAGAAAAAAAATTACTAAGGGAGTACATCAAATAAATTTAATTTATTTAGAAAATATTCATGAAATCTCGAGATGTTATATATTTCGGTCTTTAAAATGAATTTATCATTTGGAATTCATCTATATAATCAATTGTATAATACTTGAAAGATACTCTTATAGAAACCCACATAATAAAAAGGGTTTATAAAATTTTATATTGGATAAGATAAAGGTATGTGTGAATGTAATATCAAATAATAGACAGTAGGTTTCCAAAAAATGGATAACATAGGTGAGAAGTGAAACATGGACATAGAAGAGTAAACTAACACCCAAATACTGATGGTGGGTAATAGAGAAAACAACTATGAAAAAGTTAATTAGAAAAAATCCATAAACCAAATACAATTTTAAAAGTTCATTTATATCATTAAAAATTATTATAATAGGACAAACATTTATTTCCATGATCTATTCAAAAAGATGGAAAATATTCATAGAAAGATATATTTACTTGAATTAATTCTATTTCATTTGTAAAATCTCACCCTATGGTTGTGTATTGATCAATTTTCACTTAATCTAATACTCCATGAAATGAAAGTGAAAATTTTATGCCTAAATAACTAACAGATCATAATATCCATATTTAGAATGACAAGTAATTACATCTATCATTAATTATCATCAAAATAAATTTGTTAGCATAGGCTATCCAAGATGTATAAATCTTCATATATTGAAATAGTAAATTAATATCTAAAACCTCAATAGTTTTCCCACATAAATCATTTTATAAATGGTAAAACATTTTACCCTTTCAAAAAATGAAAATATAAGACATTATAAATAATGAAATTATTTTCTTCAAAATTTGTTTCACATTGATCCCCCATTTGTCATAAAGTGTATGTTTATTTTTGTATACCAAACATGTGAATACCTTCATCATATATTCTCTTTAATATTAGTATTAATTAGAATTACCATAGGGCCTTATTGAAAACATACATGATTCCCCATTCCTCTCATCAAAAATACATTGTTGGATAGATTCCATAAAACCAAAAAAGTGTTTTAAATTCCAGCTGTGATAGCATGAAACACATTGTTAAATAAAAATATGGTAATCGGTACTAACCAATTTACTTTTTCATATCCAATATCTCTTTATCCCAAAATCATTATCATAACAGATTAAACATATTAATGTTTATCTTCCCCGGATAAAAATAACACATTTCCCTTAAATAAGTTTTATATTCCACCGAAACCTTTAAAATTTTATTGGAAATATTTTATGAAAAACATATATTGGAAAATAGTTTTATATTTCAGGAGTCATATAATAGTATTCATGAATTATAATACATAAAAACATTTATTATTCAACCTCATCCTCAATAAATTAACTAGAATTTCTAATCATATCCTTTAATGACTATTTACTTTCATATATAACTTATAGTATCTTCATCATCATAATAATAACCATCACTCATACCACCACGTTGGTTCACTTCATGATCATTCCCCTTATGAAATCAATTTTAATAATTCCCAAAAATTTAACATTTTAAACATTCAATCATCTATTATATCATAGGGAGAGAAATATTCTCATCAATTGTGATAACCGGATTCATCATTTTTTTTAATTGCAACTACTTTCTTTGTGTCTTTATTCTCCATTTTTAAAATACATTTTTGTTCCTCTAATATATATATTTGGGTGTTACTTACCATATTTTCAACACATAAGAAAATGAATCTTCTTTCCTCTATGTTCTATTCTATATGAACCATCATCCAACTCTTTCCTTCTATTTTTAGTGTGTCTAAGAGTTAGTTAAGGTATTCAATGTTAGTCACATTCTATTAAAATTGATTTAGAATAATAATAATTTCATTTAGTCTATTCAACATCCAATTTTAATTATAATTAATACATTATATGACATGTTTAATGTGAACTTAATTTCTTATGGTTTACTCCATTGACTAAAAATAATTTATTGTGTGAGAAAAAATATTCATAAAACAAATATAATATTTATTTCACATTTATAGCTGATTTATTTTGTTATAATACACCTATTACTACAGAAATTATTGAGAATTATTCTTTCTTTGTGAATTAGCTACATTATATAAAAACATAAAATAGGTAATATATCATTTTTATTGAAAAATTATTTAATATGATCATATTATTCATTTGTACTTAACACTCCACGTGATAACCTATTGACATGCATAAGAAAGGGGATAGCTATAATTCCTAGTAAATAAATAAAGAGGTAATAACATAGAAAAAATACATGTTATAAAATAGGCATGTCAATGTGGGATAAAAAGAGAGACAATCATAACCATTAAAAACGAATTGTGGTATATCATGATAATTATAATGGAATCTTTGAAAATTTGGTAGCAAAATAAAACAATTTATCATAAAAAATTGTCAAGGAAAAATGATAGATATAAAGATATAAAAACATTCATGATTGATTATGTTCACTCCATAATCTTTTTCATGATGTCTCATGAGAATGAAACATTAACCAATGCATTGGAGCACTATTTAATTTCTAGAACACCCATGACTTTCATTTCATTCTAATAAATTAGTGTTCTGAAAAGATCATATAATATGATTCATTCATCATCATATTTTATTCTATGATCAAGGACTGTGGAATAAATACATGAAATTGAACAATAAAATAAGCATAAGTTCATAATTATGAACACCCTTTAATGGAAATTGTTATCGGTATTAACTACAAATTGATTTTGCTTGTAAAATCATGATGACATTTTGGCAGAAAAAAAGTGTTACATAAAATTTAAATGAAATTATTTAAAAGAGATATAGGGGAATATCATAATTTTTACATAAAAATGAATGTGTTTGGGACGTGGTAAATCATTTCCCAATAGTAGGGATTTTAAATAAAGAGAATAAGATAATAAATAAACATGAATAAAGAAGAGAATATGTGGATCCCATGCATTGAGAGTATTACTCTAAATTAAGGGTAAAACATTCATGAGAGCCAGGATTCACATTAGAGGACTCTATAGATGGGACACATGTGTGGTGATGTACTCTATGAACTTCTATTTAAAAAAGGGATATTTGGGTGGGTTTATATTGGAAATTAGTGGGAATTAATTTTTTTATTTCTTAAATATAGGTTTGAGACACTATATAATAAAATAATGAAAATAAAAAACATTACAATATTTTCAACCAATGGTATATAAAAATTGAGATTTTTTATTATTAATTTATAGGGGAAATTTACAAATAAAATAAAATAATACACTTTCTGATTTTGAAGTTAGTCATAATCTTACTAAAATGATTTTAAAAACATAAAATATATTCTTGGTTTCGGAGGACTCATAATGAAATAATAAAAATAATTATATAAAGATAAAATAAATTTATTTTAAACGGAGACATATTTTTGTTCGTGCTTACCATTTATAGTATTTATTACAACACTGTTGGGTCATTATGATTTCTTAATACACATCATATATTTATTTATTATTTAATTTTTCCATGGAAATCTGACTAACTTAAAAAAATATGAAAAATTCAATGATGTATAATTTCTATGTTCTAATTATAATAATAATATTTATTATATTCAAATAATTTTTAAATATATGAATTTTTTGTTTTAAAATTATAACTGACAATTGTTGAAAATGCTCTCTTTTTTGTCAATAATAGTACTTGAACCCTTAATAATTACATTTAACTTCATAAAAATTATATGATCATTTATATTTAATTAAAAAATTAATAATAATATTTTTTAAAAATATTATTTATTTTAAAAAATATCAATTCATCAAAATAATCATCTTCCTTGAAATTGAGTATTAATTAAAAATACAAATTCTGTTTTATTATATAAAAAAATCATTTTTAAAGTAATGATAAGTGGAAAATATGAACATTATTCAACTATAAATATTATATAAATATCCATAATATTATGGTATGGATATATATCCCTTGAATACACCAGAAAACTCCCTAAGGGTAAGGTGTGCGATCATTAGACTTTTGTGGGGTGGGTCGGCATACATGGTTTGGGTCATCATATTTATGAGATTGATCTTTTCTCATAAAAGGTTTAGATTATTTTTATGTTGTAGGATATTAGTTTAGGATTGGTAACTAGAAAATACTACTGACTATATATCCCTATGAATCATTTATAAATGGGATTCATAGGGTATGAACCTACTAGTTGAGGTCATCACTTATTTTGTCTCTGTCAGTTTGAAATGTCTAAACCGTATATTTATACTAATCATTTGATCACTATACAAAAACTATATTATAAATCGTTATGATGCTCAATGGTTATTTAAATTTGATATTATACTATAAAATTTGAATTTTATTTATAAAAGATTTTGTTGTTATAATCTTATCCCCTTTAAAAATTCTCCCCTTTAAATATTCATTTCCCAAAAAAACAAATGAGGTTAATTATTTCTCATCACTCTTTATGGTTCCAAAATTTTTCATTAATCTTTTCGTTTCTACCTAGCGCATTCACCAAGTGTATTTTATTATTTCATAGAACTTTTTTTCTAAAATATAACATCGTTACTGAATGCTCTTCATATAAGATGTCATTATCAATTGATACAACATCAAGATTGAGTACATATGAGGGGTTTGGTATATGATTTCTAAAGATGGATCTTTATAATACATCATATACTTGAGATAGGTTAGGTGGTAGTGCCAGTTGGTAGGCCACTAATATGATGGAATGAAGGATCTCAC
Organism: Viscum album; assembly: GCA_963277665.1. NCBI lineage: Eukaryota > Viridiplantae > Streptophyta > Magnoliopsida > Santalales > Viscaceae > Viscum > Viscum album. The sequence goes on along the minus strand of OY728131.1, from coordinate 1,082,033,223 downwards.
ATGGGTCGATATATATTGGACTATGATTTCCCTTCTTCCCAAATCTCAATAATTTCTCCCATATAGATATGAATTGGAATAACATATTTATATCATCATAATCTAGGTCATGTAGATTATTACCATAATAGATCTTTTTCAACTCTGATAAGCCTTGATGTGCTACTGAATGGTCTGGACCTTTTCCACCACTTCCTCGAACATTTTAGGATATTATTGTTTTCATTCACTCTCTTCATCCCAACATGTAGATGTTCTGCACTTCTTCCCATAATGGGCTTCATAGGGACACTATTGGATGGTTTACTAGAAATTTTTGTTGAATAATAAATTTTCTAGATAAACATGTTGATCCCATCCACCTTTGAGGTCATTTGAGTATTAGGTCAATGTGTTCTGATGTTTTTGTATTGTCTTCTATTATTTTCCATCAGTTTGAGGGTGATAATTATGTATGAATTTTAACTTAATATTCATACCAAATTAGATACTATTCCAATATAGTGAGGTAAATCATTGATCTCAGTTTGATACAATCGATATTGGTGTTAAATATAGCCTCTCCACTTTTTTATTGTATATACCTTCATGTTAATAGAGTAATAAGTCCTATAAAATTAAAATGAAGAGATCATTCTTTATTTTAAGATCTACCTTATCCTATATATCATTATTTCCCTTTTAATATCTTGGTAAGACTAGTGGAAATTTCCTTGGTGTTTTTACCCATTTAAATCTAGGTATCAGTAATGATTTCATCATACACAAATCTTTTTTTCATTTCTACCTTCACTTGTTGATATAAAAGACATCTTAAGGTACATTACCCAATCTCCTTATTCATATTTTTCCACTATTGGTGCTCTTGGATATCTCAATACTACTTAAATTTTTTGTGGATATAGAATGTTGATCTACATGAATCATCCAACATCTCTGTATTTAACTCTGAATCTAATGGTACACATAGCTATCAACCAAATATCAAAATGACTTCTTCATTTACAATGAATTCTGATGATTTGAATTTTCTTATAGCTTCAACATTCATCTAAATTACTACATAATCTCTGTAAGAATCATTCATCATTTTCATAATGGATAGTTTAACATCCATTTGTGATTGGATTGATGATATTATGTCTTTTATAATTCCCATGCCCATCATATTAAATTCTAATATGATTGGATTATTTCAATTCACATCAATGACAAAATTGTTGGATCCATTCTACATAGAGAATCCACAACTTAATTTGCTTCCCAAATATAGTTGTGAATTTAGTACTATAGTCTTTAATAATATCTATCGATCTTCATTGGCACATTTTCATCTATTTCGGTGTGAATATATACTTGAGGCTTTTATAATCTTTTTATATTTCACACTTCTCCCTATGCTGATAATAGTACCATATTTTCAAACCAAAGATCACTACAGCCAACAAAATTTTCAAGATTTCAATGGTTTTTGTCCTGAACATTCATCTTCCTTGAAGCATAGGCTAACAAATTTTCATTTTTAATTAACATATATCTCAATCTATTCTTCGAAGCATGGATGAATACCACAAAAAGTTATCCACTAGTGGGTAATGGTACAAGTGAAATGATAAGAATCCTTTTAATCTCGTTGAATATCTTTTTTCATTCATCATTCCAATAAACCATGACTGCCTTATGAGTTTTCTTGGTTACATGGTTTGCAAATTGTCATAAATTTATGATAAATAAACAATAGTACCCAACTAATCTAAGGAAACTATATATATATATATATACCACATATATTAGCCAAAATAATTTTAATATAGCTTCTATATTAGAAGGGACCATACATATTCCATAGAATATGTAATATTAGAACATCATCTATAAAGACTACCACAAATATTTTGATGTAATATTTAAAGGCTTTATTAATCCATTCTATGAGGATTTCTGTAGCATTAGTGAGTCAAAATGGCATTACTAAGAACTCATAGTGCTCAAATATTGTATGAAAATTATTGTTGGGGATAACCTCTTTCCTCACCATTAATTGATAATATTTAGGTAAAACATCCACCATAGAAAAGTATTTTTCTTCACACAATTGAGCAAAAATGTCATCAATCCATGGAAGTGGATACTTGTTCTTTACTGTTATCTTATTTAGCTCATGAAAAAAATGAAATGGAATATTGACCCATAATTCATCTTGATGAATAGGACTATGGAACCCCTAGGTGATGCACTTAAAAATATAAAACCTGTATCCAAATTCTCTTATATTTGTTTTTTCAGCTCCAGAAGTTCCCAAAAATCCATTCTATTTAGAGTCTGGGATAATGTAAATTCCCATGGTATATCTTGATTAAAAATTCATTCTCTCTACTATGAGGCGGACCCAAAAATTCATTGCACAACACATCAGTATATTCCCACAAAATGGAAAGTCATCAAGGATAATATTTTCCTTAGACTCAATCATTTGAGCTAGATAAAATTTCACATAGGGAAATAATATTCTTGATTTGAAATTTTTGTGCTAAATAAGATTCATCCTTCTTGAAATATTATTGAATTGGGTGTTTATTCATGACACAGAGTGTGATTTCCTTATTCTTGAAATCTTTTTGGATCTATGTAGAGAAATATAATTCATACCATGAATTAAATCCAATTTCTCTAAGGAGAGTATGAAAAGGTTATGTATGATGTTCAGCCCACAAATTTGAATTTGAGAAGACTTATATACTCATGAAGAAATAATTTTCTTATTTTTCATAATTACCGATAGCTCTACATCCATGGTTGTTGGTTGTGCTTGAATAGTTCTACTAAAATTTTGTTATATAAAAGAATGCATGGAACCAGAATAAGAATGTATGTTCACTATTTTTGAAATAATAACTAGCTTAACTTTAACCACTTCATTGTAAAGATTTGCCTCAGTGTTTCAAATAGAAAAGGCTATCTCATTCTACATTAGAGGTTGTGGGCTGTTTCAGTGAACCCTTGTATTATTTCATTGGTTTAAAAAGATTACAAGTTCCTTTTAGGTAATGAATCTAATAATGCACTGAGGGTTGTCTATATAATTACTCTCCCCCAACAAACTAGTGGGTTTTTCCTATCAGTAATTACTATATATGTGTCATTTCGCCTTGAACCTAAATTATTTCCACATCCCCATAGTTAATTAATGGAGTTTATCTTTCCACATCATTCATAAGTGGGATGTTGATATTTTAATAACTAGTATATTTCCCCATTAGACTGCTATAATTAAATTCCAATTTCTATTTCATATCATTGTGATGACTTTGAGATTATATGATCACCATTTTCACTTTAAGGGGACATCAGAAAATTTCTTCATATAAATCAATGTCTTAGATCACCTGATATTTTCATAAACAAGGTTTTATCCCACTAAAGAAGTAGGAATAATGTATGAGGGTGTAACTAAAAAGTCAAAGGCATATCTTCATAGTCTTATTATGTTTACCTAATACACTTTGATAGAATAATTATATTTTTTCTCGAGGATAAGGAAATACCTTTCCATTTTAATATAAAATTGAAATAAAAATATTTTTTTAGAAAAATTCTAAATTTTTTTCTGCGCCATCACATAGATCTCTTCACCATGATTGGTCTTCTAGTTCAATTTTCCCCACTAAAATTCTTCCCCCCCCCCTATATGATAAATATATAGCATAACCTTTTCATTCTCAGAATATTATAGGATGGTAAAGATCTAACAAATGGGGTTGATCTATTAATCCATGATTAAGGAATCAAACACTCCATTAAAAGTCAGTGGACATTGTCACCTTAAAATATAAATTCAATATTATTATTTTTTAGGAAGATTTATTTTCCCCTAAATATCCATGATTCTATTCTAGATTTGGGTCAGATGATAGAGTTTCATCACAATCTTTCTGATTCCAGCTTGTATCGGGTTGGGCTTATCATTGGGGAAGTCATCACATTTTTTGTCAGCTTATTTGTTTACCCAATTAATCTTATTTATGAACATTATCTCAAATAAATGAAAAATTATTGATGAGAATAATTAAATGATTAAACATATAAATGGGAATCAAATGACATTAATGATATAACTTATAAATTACATATATTTCATTAACTTATGAATTTATACTCTTCAATATATATTTTCCATGATCAATTTCCAATCATATATTCTTATGAGTATGTTTTTGTTCTTTTAAAAAAATTTTGTAGTAATATTTTTAATTTACCAAAATATATCCCATATGAGTGTCTAACCTAATGTATAAAAATGCACATTTTTTTGCACTATTTCTCGATTGAATCTGGCTCAATCTAATGTTTTTGGTTTTTCACTTACGTAAATATATGGTAGTGCCAAATCCACTTATAGTATCCAAATAAGGACCTATTTTATTCATAAAAAATTTACTCCATAAATTAAAAAAACTAATTTTTATTATGATACTTAATATTATCATTAAGGATTTATCTAGATTTATTTAATCTTAATCCAAAAATAAATAAACATTTCTTTTGATACCAACTGTGAAAAACCATATATTTATTTAAAATTAATACAGGATTTACTACACAATATGACACTTAATACAACCCTGATGATCAAGACATATATTGTCTTTTGGAATAAGGTAAATTACATAAAAACATAAAAGTGTAAATACATCATCTTTATTAAAATCTTACTTAATAAGAAAAAATTATTCCATTCTACATAACAATGACTTGGATAACCTAGGGACATATATAAGAAATGGGTGATCTATAATGATGAGTATGAAAATAAAAATGGAATGACAAGAATAAAATAATACATGATAGAAAATAGTAATATCTATCTGGACTAAAATGAGTGAGAATCATAATCATGAACAATGAGACATGATACAACATGATAATCAAAAAGGAAACATGGGAAATATCAAAACAACATAAAACACTTTATCCTAAACACATCTGAAGGAAAATTGTGAAAACATCATGATGGGAAAGTCCCATGATAGATTAGGTTCACTCTTTAATCTCTTTCATGATATATACTGAGAATAAAACATCACCCAATGCATTGGACCGATATATAATTGTAGGTGCACCTATCACATTCATTTCATTATCAAACTTATGTTTGACACATAGATAATACAATATGGATTCGGTCATTATTATATTTTATTCCATGAAAAAGGAGTGTGGAATTAATAAATTTAATTCCAAAATCAATGAATTGTAGTTGCATTAATATGAACACCATTGATAGTAAAATGGATAACGGTATTCACTACACATTTGTTAGTCATTGAAACTCATATTAAAATTTCAACATCATAATGGTGTTAAATAAAAAATCATTAAGTGGTTGATGATATAGAAAATGGTATCTCATCATTTTGACATAAATTTTTTTGTAATAGGTACATGGAAAAACATATACCAACATTATGAATTGAAAATAGAAATCATAATATTTTTATGAAAATTGAATAATGATGAGATGTCGAGGATCCCTTAACTAGAGAGTGTGACTTGAAATTATTGATAGGAGATTAATAATATCTTGGAGGCACTATGGGAGGAATCTAGAGGGGAGAAGAAAGATTAATTATGTGCTACAATTTTTTAATTAAAGAAAAAAAAATCAATTTAGGGTTTTTTATATTATAAATTCGTGTAGAATTCATTATCATATCTCAAATATTTTTTTTTCAATATACAATAAAATAACTGAAAATACCCAAAATCGTGTGATTTTTCCCATGATTTATTCCTAATTGGAATTTTTTTCATTATTTTATACTTTCATGGTCATAAAATAAAAATATAAAACCCTTGATGATTTGTAATTGTGTCATAATCTTTAATAAATGATTTTAAAACATTAAAATATATTAATGAGTTTTAAGGATTCATAAAGGATTTATAAAATAAATAAAATAAGCATAAAATAAGAATCTTTTAATGTTAAAACATATTTTTTATGGGTACCCTTTTTATTATTTTTTTCACCTTGTGGTCGCTATGATGTCTGAACAGACACTGTATATTTACATGTTATTTAATTTTTACCCAAAAATTTGATTATCTAGAAAAATTATCAAAAATTAACTATTGGATAATTTCTATATTCTGATTCCAAAAAATATTTATTTCTAAAAAATAATTTTTAAATATTTTAATTCTCACTTTTAAAATAGTAAGTGAAATTTATTTAATGCTTTGGTTTATTTAACAATAATTAATTTTGAACCCTTTTAAAATTTACAATTTACCTCATAAAAATAATATAATGAAATATATTTAATAAAAATAATTTAATAATAATATTTAATTAAATTATTATTTATTTCATAATTTATTTAATTCCTAAAATTAAACAACTAAATTGAAATTGAATATTAATTAAAAATACAATTTATGTTTAATTGTATGAAAATAAAAATCATTTAAAAATTACAGATACGAAGAATATAAAAACATTATTCTATTTAAAATACAATATAAAAATTCATATTTTTATGATTTAGATACCCAACCCATTAATTCACTAGATTTCACCATAAGCATATGGGGTTCGTCTACGATACTTTCATGTGGTGTTTTGACATACATAGTTTGGACCATGATCTTGATGAGATTGAACTTCTCCTATAAGCAGTTTCACACAAAGTTAATTTTTTGGATCTCATATTAGGCTTTGTCATGTGAAAAAAATGAATACCATCTACCTCGAAATATATTATAAATGAGATTTATATGTTATAATCCAAATGGATGATTCCATCACTTATTTTGTTAATTTCAATTGGATTTGCTAAAACCCTATATTTATAATAATAATATTATCACTTTCCAATGGCTATATTATCAACAATAATGATGATTAATGGTATTTAAATCCGATTGGAAATAATTAATCCAAATAAGTTCATGTATTTCCGATAACAAAATTACATAATAAGATATTTGATCAGACCTAAAACTGAATTTTATTTATAATATATTAGGTTGATACAAAACATGATGAGAAACCAAATAATCCTGAAAATCACTTTTATGATATGTAAGCCCTGATACCTTCTTCATTAATCTATGTATACATAGGTTTTTTCAATGTTTATTCACAATAATAATATATTTTAATCATTCCTGATGGTTTATATTGAGATTATGTGTTTTAATAGAATATCCCATAGGGGGGTCAAACATGGTGGGAGTCAAAGCCCATTAATGTGAATCAGTTCCTGATCATGTCTAGAATAATATGATGATTTTGGGGTTTTAACCACATGAATTTCTATGTTAGAGCCACATTCACTATAGTATCCAGATATGGTTGTAATTTTTTGGGAACCAATCACTCCATCCATTACTCATATTCTATGATATTTTCTTATACATTGAGTCATCATATTTGTTATCACAAGATATATCTAAAGATATATACATAGAAATATCCCTAGTGAACACACTAAAGTATTATCATCCTAGTTTCCAAAGGTTAACTAATCCTTTCCTCTGATACCAACTATAGAAAAATAATCTTCCCATTTATGGATATTACATACATTCGATGAATATTTAATTAATTATAGAAATAATTTACTATGTATGGTAATTTTTTATATACTGGGAAAAAATCGAACATAATCATATAATTTTGTGACTGATGTTAAACATCCCCTTTAATGATAAACTCACATTTTACTCCTCTTATGAATACCCAACTAAAACCAATCTTTATTAGATTGGGAAGGAAATATAATAAAGGGTGATCTCAAATGCAACGTTAGGGTAAACATATGAGATATCAATCTATAAACCTCATGAAATCATAAGACAATAAAAATGGAATATGATCATGAACAAAACATACTATTTTCTTATCAAACTTAGCAAGGATCATATAAATGAATAATAGAATAAAACATTATCATTTTCTACATCATGGTTTATTAGTGTTATAAATAATTATAAATCAATCATGAACCATACGACCATGTCATAAAATCCTTTCACCATCATAAATATAAAAAATCATTTTAAGTTTTGTGGTTAACTACATAGACCATTGACACAGTGGATTAGGTTGCACATGTTTCCCATAGTGGATCAGGACACGACTTTTAAAAATTATGTATTTGGATAAACTTATTTCACATTATGGAGCATGATTCACCTGATTTATACTATAGATCAATACCATCAAAACTTTTCCCATTTTTATATCATGAGATATAAATTATTAGCTAATGTATTAGTGGGAGATATAGGCCCCACCCATAAATTAATAAAATCAAACATATGTGTGCTATAATACCATAACCACTTATCATATCAAAACCCATGAATTGAAATGGGTATTATAAAAATTTCATTGTATAATAACTCATGGAAAATATATTGGTTTCATAATCATTTAGTCCCAACATAACCCATGAAAATAAATGTATTTCATAAGTGTTTTCTCATGATGTAACCCATGTTAGAGAAACTAGTTTCATAAACATCATTCTATCAAATAATAAACCATTCAAGGTGATTCAATTAATTGTGTCCTTGGGTCATATCTCTGAAAAGGCATAAGTAATACAAATAGATGTCATCTTTGATGAAAAAAAATTAAAGATCATTCAAAACATTTATCAAGGAATAAAATTTTTCATTAAAAATAGTTTTTATAACCTAAATTCTTTATGAATGTCATTTTATTTGAAAATAACCTTCAAAAAGCAAACATGAATATTTTAAAATAATTATAAAAAAAGTTTAAAATAAAATATTCCCAAAAAACATTTATTTTAAAATAACTATTGATAATTATAATTGAATATCTGAAAATCAATTAAAAGAATTTTTAAACATAATAATTTCTTGAAAAGAACATCATTAAAAATAACTTTTAAAAAAAAATGAAGCGTAGAAAAAACAGTATACTAATAAAATGAATTTAAAATAATTTGTCATGACTGTGAGCTTAAAATTTCATTTCATTACATATTTAGAAATATTTCTGAAAACATAGTTTTGGATGAAAATGGAATTTTGATTGAAGAGTGATATAAAGGCAAACTATAATAATTTTTTTTGTAAATTATCTTATATACCCAAGGGTAGATAAATTGTATCATTTCATGAAGATATGATCAATAACCAATAGAGAATATTTTTTTTAATTACTAAGAGTGACATAATGATGTTTAAATATTATATACTTAATCATAATCAGTCTCGATGAGGGAAGACATTGACACATAAAATCATTATCAATTTAGTAACATTAAATCCTAATCCTCATAAAGGATTAACAGAAATGGAACATAAAATAGAATGGTGATTAATAAATTCATTATATTTCATGTAAAAGTGGAAATATGTACTACTCATGATATAATATAGGGGCATAATATATCATACATCTCAAAGAATAATAATAGTGACAAAAATACCATACGGATTGGTAACATTTTAACTGTAACCCCTAAGAATGATAGATCTTCAAATTTATTTTTAAATCAATATAATTATTATTTTATGAATAATAAAATAAATTTATGATAATTATACACACAAGAAAAAAAGAAATAGGTCGTGAACATGGCATTTGTCTCACAATAAAATAAATGTGAGACAGAAATCCCTTACCTTAACTCTTGAATTTCACCGTACTCATTCAGACCCCAATTATAATATATAAGATATTGACATAAATTAATTAAATAAAAATATTCATATTTATCATTAAATATATGATATTTTCATTGACATTTTATAATCTTTTTAAAAATTATTTCCTTTTAAAGATAAGTTTTAGGTAATAACTACTTTGTTATTCATGTGTGTTTTTATTTGTTAATTTCACTCCTATTACATAGATCACGGTTCCATAATCTCAAGAGTGAAAAACATGATATTAATATCATGTAAATTCGTTATATATTTATTTATATTAATCCAAAAAAAATTATAGGAAATATAAAAGAGCATTCATGGCGACTATAGGTCGTACGTATGCATGAACACATTTGTTCTCCATACACATGAATGATGATTTCATAACCCATTTTATGGAAGTGTGCGAATATTTAGGTGATAAATATGACATAAAATATTATAATTATATATATTATACTGAGGTTATTATTTAATAATGATATAATAATAATTTATGGAGGTGAATGTATAAATATAATAAAGATGTTCATTGAAGAACACTACCTATTCTTCAAGCATCTTCATTGGAGATTAACTCAAGCATTTATTGATTGGATTTATATTGAAAATATGGATAATAGTATAATTGGAGGGAAGTTAGGACGTAATTTGGAAAGATATTGGTTAATCTTATTGTCTTGAGAGACCTAACTAATTGGGGATAGTGAGTTTTCTTTTATAGTTGATGATGTGTGTTATTCTTGTAAATACGGAAAGGAATTCATTATTGGTAGTTCAATCATTCCTCAATTAGATATAAAATTTATAATTGAAGGTTTATAAGGATTATATAGTTTATTTTCACCACAAATTCATAACTAAACACATGTTTTGATCATTTTAGTCCTTAAATTGTATGTTTCCATTTTTATCATATTGGTTTTTTCATTACAGTAAGTAGATTTAGAAAATTGGTAATTTACCATTCAGACTAAATTATAGTATGAATTATTAGATAACGTGGACCCACTACTTATAAATATAATATATATAATTTATAAAATATAAATCCTATGTTTGTTGGAAATTAATTTTTACACACACGCATGTAACAAGAAAAAACACCGCCTTAACGACAACCATGATAACATTGTTCTTACTATTTATGGACTAATATGTTCATCACAAAAGAAAAATTGGTCGAAAAATGAATCATATTTTGTATTTAATTTCATGTAAATTTAATTTTTTATAATATATAATTTTTTAGTAATTTTAAATCATTTAATTTTTTTACAAAATAATATTGATGTCATTTTTAAAATTATTCTATTAAATTTAATTTATAAATTTCAAGAAAATGATAGAATTTGAATCTGTCATGTTAAAAGAATATATAAAATGATATATTTATGTAAATAAAATTAACATCATGATCAATCCAATTTATATCACATTTCACAATTTTAGTATTATTTAATTTATTTTATTAATTACTAAATAATTGCATTATTAGTGTTTCAAAATCATTTAGATTAATAATTTAATAACAAAAAATGAAATAAATTACCCTTATAAATAATAATATATACATATATATTTTAAAATAGTAATTATAAACGAACACAAGTTTTTTTTTCCATTTAAGAAATATTTATAGATTTTGAAAGGATGAAAAATAACTTTTTTTTAATTTTCTTTAATTAACATATTATATGAGTCATATTAAAATTCATGCATCCCAAAAAATCATAAAAATATATAATAAAGTAATTTTTCAGTATATTTTCCCATAATATTGTTTTTTTTAAAAAAAAATTTAGGTCTTCGTAACACTTATATAGTCAACATAACCCATGATAAAACCATTTTTACCTTAACAATGGTAATTAATTTTAGCTGTTGTTACTGTTATTTTTTTCTCAAAAATGAAGTTGGGATTATTATATATTATAAATTATTATTATTATCAAATATTTATTTCATTTTTCAAAATTATATTCATGATATTTTATAATTTCAATTTAAAGTTGACACCGAAAATGTAAAGTGAAATCATTATTTAAAGTGAAAAATGTTCAAATGTTTATAATTTTTATATGTCTAAATTTAAATTTTAATTGTTTAAAATCACCATAATTGGATTAAATAATATATAATTTGACTAATATAACTTTAATAAAAAATTAAATATAATATAATATTATTTATAATTTATATGAAAATTTATTTTTCAATTAAAATTCTATATTTTCACTATTCATCATAAAATGGAAAATTTTAGAAAAATTCCAAAAATTGACCCTAATATTACTATTAAATTTTTAATTTAAAGATTAATTTTATTATATCAAACTAAATTTATAAAAAAAATTAACTTTAATTCTCTAATATTCAATAAAATTATTTAATAAGATTTTTTGAGATAATATTATTTGGTAAAAATTTAATTTTCATTACCAAATATTATATATTTGATTTTAAATATGTTTTCATAATATAAAATCACTAAAAAATATATATATAAAATATTTATTACTATTAAAATAACTATGTTTAATGGAACAATTATAATTGTCATTTTAATAATATATTATGGTATTTTTACACTTAGTGTTGTGTGTAAAAAATGCTAAGCTAGTGTTTCATGTTGAGAAATAATGACTTGGTGTTCCATATAATTAGAGACATAAAATAAATATAATTTATTTTAAAATATAATAATTCATCAAATCATGGGGTATTGTATTCATTATATTTAATCATTTATTTGAATATATTATTTCACGGCCTAGTGATTGGAAATTAACAAAAGTGGAAAAGGCCTTATGATACAATATCTTATATTTTTTACAATGTTTAGGTTCAAGGGTTCTATGCTGAAAATTGTATAATGTAATATTATTTAACAAAATATCATTCAATCGCTTCTGGATATGATTTTTTTCATGTATAATTCTTATGTCCTCCCTTATTGATTAAAGAAACACCAAGTACATATTTTTAGGTGATAATAATCATATATCTTCTTTTTGAATAGGAATATTTCACTTCAATAACCATATTTTCTAAATTGTTTTCGAAAATGTAATATCCAAATATAATTCCGTTCTTAAATATATATAAAATTATCTTTTTCCTTTTTTTAAAATCGTTTTTATATAAAAAAATTCAACATTTCATAAATGGGTTATTTTTTTTCATTTTTACATAATACATGAATGTAATATTTATTTTTAATGTTTATATCATGAATGGATTTTTCAAGTCTCTTAACACCTCAATGATTTGATGATTACTTTACAATTTCTAAAATTTTTTTTTAAATAAAATGGTTTTTTAATATAATCAATTTTTTGATTTTTAAATATATATTTTAAATTGGTATAATGAATTTTCTATAAAAATATTTCAATTATATATTAATGGTATTTCCATTCATTAACATTAATGACTCTTGATTATATATATTATTTGCTTGGGATATCTTATAATGATGACATGTACATTATTTATTTAGATGAACTATTGTTTTTTCAGTTATATTATCATTATACCTATTTTATTTCCTTTGTAAAATGAAATTATGAATTGAATAATGATTGTTTATATGAGTTTAATGTTAAGATACATGTTCAATTCACATTTTTCAGATTTGATCCTTGGAAATTATTTATGATGAGAGGTGAAAATATTATTAACAAATTATGAGTATTTCTATGACAAACAAAGAATCAACAGTTATGTGATAGCCCTATAATGAATTGGGTATGAATTTTGACAATATGGTTATTATGAATATGGGAAAGAGTTAACCAATTAGAATTCTCATATTATATTATGATAATATTCAATTACAGGTATTTAAACTATTATTTGGGTTGTTAATATATGTGTTTTTGAAAAGGATATTCCATTTTCATGTGTGATATAAAATTTTTCCAATATTCCAACACATATTCTTTGTGATTGTTATGGGTTTTAATGATTCTTTTGATCAATATTGAAAAAACAAGGTTAATGATTATTAATTATTATAATCGTTTCATTTATTAAATCATTATTCCATGTTTCATGATAAATGATATGTGTATTAATTAGTAAGAATTCTATTATTGTATTCTCATTAAAATTTATTATTCAATCATACATTAATGCTCATCTTACTATAAATTTTGACATTCAATTTTTAATGCTTATATTTACCGTTATTGATAATTTGAGCCCACCCTTACCATGTTTCCCTTCCTAGTTTCTGAAGTAGTTATTTAAGTCTCAAAAGGGATCATATGCGATGAATTTTAAGGGAGAAGTTTAATAAATAATCAATAATTTAAGATTATGGGAATATCGATATACATTGTAGATATTTATTAACAAGTTTTTTATGAATCCAATTTGTTATGTGTTTTATTTATTTGGATTAAAATCTAAACATAAATGAATATTGGATATTTAATTAATCCCATATTTTATTATGAAATAGTATTGCTTGTTTTTGAAAAACTTGGATCACATTTACTGATATTAGATCTAGAAATGTAATATAAATGGTTGGGTCCTTACTATTAGCATCAGAGCAGGGTTTATATTGATTTTTATATGCAGATGTTTTCGTGTGATGTAAATTATTGATGTATGGATTCTATAATGGGTTATATGATTGAGGTAGATCATATGTTCAGTGTCTTAGATGCACTTATTGATATTTTAAGTAATGAAATTTTGATGTGTTTAATAAAATTTAGGAAGACATAAAACTGGGTTAAGGTATATGTAACCCTTAGTCTAAAAGTTTAGTATTATAAGAGGAATAAGGCAATTAATTTTTATTTGGAAACGAGATTAATGATGACCTCTATAGTTTATCACATCTTTTATTTTGAGGTAATTATAGTTTATTACAATTGTGTAGCATTTAATATAAGTACCCATGCGATTAAAAACAATTTTGGTTACTATGTGATTAATAAAGATGTTCATTATTTGGGGAAAAATATTTTATTATGGTAAAAAATATATAATTGGATTTTATTTGAGGAATTAAGTTTTAATTATATTTTAAATCATATTAATTTAGTTTGTTGGTAATTAATTGTATAATTATCATGTCTTGTGGATTATAAGATTATGTCTTATTCATTTTTTGTACGACAAAAAAACAGTGATTGGTGTAATTTAGAGACTAATATTAACTTGATATTCGATGAATATGTGAAAAAATCCCTCCTAATTTTGTGTTTCATTCTTAATCCGTAATTTTTTTGATAAATTTTGAAGATCGTTTTTTATTGAAGTATCTATGTTGAATTTTTGGTATTACTATAGAATTTTTTATATTAAATTATATTTTGATCATTTAATGATTTAATTATTTAAGGAATTATATTACATTTTCTAACCATTTTGATTGTGGTTAATGTATAAATATTGGATGAATATGTTTTTATTCCCTAATGGATTATGCGATTCATTAAAAAAATTCCAGGTATGCTGAATTCTTCATGAATACTCATAATTTGGAGAAATAGTGAATATTGTGGTTTGATATGAAAAAATGATGTGATTATAATTTTTGAGAAAGTATATTCTCTTATATTCCTATTATTGGTATTTAAATAACTCCTCAAAGGTAGAAGAACTATTTTAAAAAAGACATATATTAAATTATTAATTTTCTTGATGAGAAATCATTTGCCTTTTAACCCATCACATATTTATGGTTTTTTATCTTTCTCATATAATCTCTATCACCCTCTGTCAAACCTTGGGTGTTAGTTTTTTATTCCGTATCCTTTATAACATCCCAACTTTCTATAAAATATAATTTCATTTCATTACACAAAACTGAGTATCTTTAAGGTTTAATGTCTTGGAAACCAGGAACATAAAACGCGAAAACATAAAACATTCTTCTTAAACACATGAAAGAATTATCCTCATGTTCATCCTAGGTTCATTACTGCATCTCATAACCTGGGACATACATCAAATGAAAGGGTGAGCAGAAGGCCCAGTAAGGGAAACAAGAGAAACATTTTACATGTGAACTTGAGATACTTCAATAAGGTCATGAAAAGAACATTAAGGCATGAGAAATAAATCATGAGATATATCATAATAAAAATAACATTTTTCATAACTTTAAGATGTTTCTACATAATTTAACATATAAAATCATGAACATTTCACCAAGGTCCATCCCTAAGGTGTCATTTGAAAATTACAAAGGTTATTCACCAAGATATCATGAAAATTGTAATCTCTAGTGGTTACATCATTACCCAATGCATTGGAGCTCTATCAGGGCGCACCCTTAAATTTTCCTTTATTATCATGTGAGCCACATATATCATCATCAAACATTTCATAAATAAACCATATAGCATAAAATAAATGGGTTTCATTTCATAATCATAACGTTTTAAAAACTACTTTAAAGACATGATCTCTACGTCACTTTAAACCCACGGTAGGGGATAGCGGGTCTCATGTATGTAAATCCCAGAATTTAAAATTGAACATTTTTATATATATGTGAATACCCCTGTAGAAATTGGATCTTTGAGTATTAACTTTATAGCATAAAATAATTTTGATAAAAGAGAGAGGCATTTTGAGACGAAAATTCTGCAGCATAACGGCTATGTTTTGGGGTTTTAGAAAACAGTGAAAAGAGAGGGGACATGGGTCCAACATTCATAAATGACCCATAAAATAGTAGATGGGAAGAATAAGAATGATATATGAACATGGTAAGGAAATTTTAAGGACATACCATTTGCAATGAAAAACATGGAAGGAAGACAAAAATTAGATTTCTCTTATGAAAATTCGGCAACCTAACGGCGTCACTTAAAACTTATAAAAATGGAATGAAGAGATAAAATAGGGTCTCTAATAATATGAACATAAATGATCTGTATGATATATATAGAGATCATACCCCAACATAATGAAAATGAACTTGAAAGACTGGACCAGAAAATAATTTGAAAAAAGAGAAGGGTGAATGAATCCCTTAAAAATTCGGCAGCCTAACATCATCACTTAAACTTCAACAAAAATGAATTGATGAGATAAAATAGGGTCACTCATCCTATGAAAATAATATTTCATTATGATAGATTTAGATATCATACCCCAAAATAATAAAAAGTAACTTGAAATACTTGACATGAAAATAGATCTTGAAAACGAGAAGGGTGAAATAATCCCTTAAAAATTCGGCAGCCTAACAGCGTCACTTAAACTTCAACAAAAATGAATTGATCAGATAAAATAGGGTCTCTCATCATATGAACATAAAAGTTAAGTATGATAGATTTAGAGATAATACACCAAAATAATTAAAATGTAACTTGAAAGACTTGACATGAAAGTAGAACTTTGAAAAGAATGAGAAGGGTGAAATAATCCGTTACAAAAATTTCGGCAGCCTAACGGCGCCACTTAAACATTCATAAAATGAAATGATGAGAGTAAGAGGGGGTCTCTCATCATATGAACATAAAAAGGACAGTATAATTAATATAAAATAACATCCTCCAACATAAGAACATGGAGCATAAATGAAATGACATAAAAGAGATCACTTGAAAAGAAAGAGAGAGGTCGGATCCCTTACCTTAAAACGTAACTCTTAAAACTCAAAGGTTTGGACCTTGTGGGCTTGGGGAACCTTGGGAGGACTCCTTGGGAGGTAAGGAGACCATAACTTTGTTGAGTAGGGTTTTGGAGTCGAAAATATGAGAGGAGGGCTTGGTATTTATAGGGAAAGTGAGGGGGCAAGGCATTAATGGCCAAAGGACACCTCAAAAGTGGTTTTCTCAAAAGCCTGGGCCCTCCCATGGTACTTCCCATATAGTTAGGCCAAATGAGGACCCACACACAATAATTCATCATCTTTAGTCTAGAATCCCTTAAAATATCTCATGACATCATCATGACACAGTTATGATGTCATTAAACATACCGAAACCCTAAAACTGTATTTTTACTATTCACTGAAAATTCAACTTTCTCAGAAAAATCCCAAAATTTCGCATTAACCAAATATCAATGCTCTGATTTCAAAAATGAACTCTATTTTATGAAAATAATTTTCAAAATATTTTTAATTCAATTTTTAAATAAACACACTATTCACCGAAAATTCATTTTTCTCAGAAAAATCCCCAAAAATTACCTTAACATAATATCGATGCTCTGAGTTCAAAAAAGAAATCCATTTTATAAAAATAATTTTCTAAATATTTTTAATTTAATTTTTAATTAAAAAACACTATTCACCTGAAATAAACTAATACTTGAATAAAAATTTTTGAAACTGTTATTTACCCATTTTATTGAATCTCATTACTTAATCTAGGTGTCTAAATTATATTAAAACTTTCTTTGAGTGAAATTACTAATCCATTTGGTCACATTACTAATCCTAAGCGTAAAATCACTATTCATAATTTACTATTCATCAAAAATCATGTTAATATTATTAGACTCGAAATTTTGTATTGAACATAATTGTAGAAGACCTTTTTTTGAAAATCATTACACATTTTTATTTATTTAATGTTTACATAAACATTTTTAAAATATCCTTTCTCTAAAATTTATCAAAAATTTGCATTAAATATTTATCCGGACATTTGAAAATTCATAAACTTCATCATAAGAACAAATCCCAATTTTTATTCAAAACAAAGGATTACACAAGGCAGTTACGGTCTCCTTACATAGCCCCTTATCACACCAGCATATGACTTATGTGCAAGGTGTGCTAAGGTGAGAGAATCCGAGAGAGGCTCGGCCAACAACGCACGAGTAGTAATTTCTATCAGTTTGAACTTCTCACGAAGGCGATCCCGTTCTAGCTTCACACAATGAAGTTCAGCTTGGGTTTGGTCTAGAGTAAAGCCCAGTGGTGCTACCTCCTTCCCAAGTTCTGTTAGATGGGATTCGATCGGTCCAAGACTACTGGGTGAGGCCATCAAATCTTATTTCTATATTAATTAACCATGATTGCTTGTATTTAGAGACAATAGTCAAAACGTTTAGTTTCCAGCAATCATATTGACCAATGTTCAAATAACAGTCAAAACCCAACAGTCTTATTTTAATTATACTCATGTTATCAAATGAAGCATTTTTGTTTAGTATAAAAATAAAATAAAATTACACATAAAATTAGGAAACAAGATCTATTTAAAATTTCGGGTCGTTTCATCCATGTTTTCTCTTCCCCTTAATATTTTATTAAATGGAAACCATGTTTGGTGTTATTCTATATGACTATCATAATTCCTTTTTCACTCTTATCAACTATTAGTTTTATTAATAATTTATACGATGTGGTTTTTGAAAATATTTATTTTAAAAAGTGAAACGCTTGTTACGGAAATAGAATTCCAATTTTTGCGGATGAAATTTCATGAATGGAATATTTTAATATCCCAATATTTTAAAATTAAATACTATGTTCTATAGTATACAAGATATAAAATATCGATCATAAATAAAAATCAAACAAGTATTATTTAAATCGAAACATTTTAACAAAGCAATTAAATTTGTATGAATAAATAGTATTAATAACATTACAAAATAAATAATTGTCATTCTCATTTTTAGTTTTTTAAACATGTTTTTTAAAATAATAATTAAATATTTTTAATAAAGGAATTATATATTTTATAAATACATTTTCCTCAAAAAAATATGTTTTCATTATCTTTATGAGTGAATATTATGTTTAATGTTTTTTAATTTTTAAAAATTAATTTCATTTGGGAATTAACCATGTATAAATTATATAATGATTAATTTTTTTCAATTTTCAAGAAATATTTATTTTTCAATTATTAGTGAAATGTATTAATTTTTAGAGAAAATTGAAATGTTTTAAAATATGTATATAATAAATTTATATTATATATTTGTTTTAAAAATATCAATAATTACTTTTGATAAAAAAAGTCCAATTATAATCACATTAATAAATTTAAAGTCAATTTTATTATAAACATTTTCAACTTAATAAATCAATTTTTTTTAAACATTTTGACATCATGTTATTTAGATTTAGTATTATATTAAATTTTTTAAATTATATGATTTGAATTTTAAAAAACATATTCCACATCTTTTAGCATTGGGATCAAATTTAGAAAAAGGTTCCCTGTTATTTTTGTTAGAAATATTAATAGCAACCTCAGTAACTATTTTACCATGGTTAAGGATAAATCAATCCATTAAAGTAAAAAATAAAATGATAAGGACTATAAAATTATCATCACCCCCGACTAAACGTTATTTTATGAGTCCATTTCATCCATTCTCATCTAAGATTTGGTTATGTTAAATTTTTTCTATTTGGATGTGATTGTAACCATTACTAAATCTTATTGAATGAAAAGTAAAAAATGTCACACTATTGTTTTTAATAAATAAAATATTTTTACAATAGAAAAAACATAAGATTTTTTGGGATATAAATTTTAATTTAAAATATAAATGTTTTATTTTTATCATGTTTACATACATTTAATTATTCTTGAATAAAAATTTATATTAAATACTTACAGAAATTTGACACAGTAGTTATTAATATATAAGAAAATAAAATAAATTCTAATAAAATAATAAAAGATATATAATATTTGATAATTAACATGATTCAATAATTTATTGATGAAGATTTTATTATAAGGATATAATTAAATATATATTATTTTAATTTTACATATTTCTATGATATTATTCATGTCAATGTTATAAATTGTTCTATAAATTGACATTAATGAAATTTTATATAAAATAATAACAAATTAAATAATATAAAGTTCCTAGATATCTAAGACTCAACCAAATAGGTATTATATGGTTCATAATATCCACCATGGTCTATTTATGGGCTGGTTTTCTATTTAAAATAAATTTCATTACCCCAAAATTTGAAAAGTCTATGTTGTTACAGTATGATTGAAAGGGGTTAACGAGGGGCCTAATAACAATAAGGGAAAAAATATGATAAAAAATGACTAATTTTTTTTAATGTGATTATTTAAGTCCATAACCCTGATATATTCAAAATAAATTTAGTTTCAAACATCTGAAATAGATAATTAATTTAATATTTTGTGAAATTACAAGAGTTTTCCTCCCCTCTTTTAAAAGAGCATATATTCATCCCTTTACATAACACCTAAAGATCAATTTTTTTTTAGAAAATAAATACCAAATTCTATTTCAATAATCCCTACCATAATAATAGATGATTTTTAATCTATAATACCAACCTTAGTGGGATTAATTTATTAATCAATAGAGACTTTTTAAATAAGTGGTGTCATTTTTAACAAAATGTTTTAAATTTTTATATCCCTAAAACTACTTCCAATATTATTCAAACAAGATAAAAAAATAACACCAATATAATACATATAAATTTATATTATTAATTTTAATTATATAATCTAAATATGTCTCTAACCTCTATGAAATAGGAGTGGAGAAAACTTTTTTTTTGTACGGTAGACTAGCACCTTGATAACTGTTGTAATATATTATCTTTCACCATATCTCAATACTAATTATAATAATGAAATTATTTATTATAAATGATATTCATGAAAAATTTATTATTATTTTTTAAAAAAATTATAGCATTTTCCATCTTATCATCACATTCACTTAATAATGATTATGTTTCCTGTGCATATGTGTGGACTACCACCTCTGTGAAGAGATGCAATTTGTTTTTCTTCACCACATCACATGGATGATATATATAAGTATTTATAAAAATATTAATATCATAATTATGATATTGTGATCATTATTTAGTGATAAAATATTTGTTAACATCTTTCTATATTGATCATTGAATAATAGAAAAAATGGGTACTTATGAACTACTGTATCCATGATTCCAATGTAGTTCCCTTTTCATTACTATATTTAAGGGATATATTTATAATTTTAAATAATATATAAAAAAATTATTTCATGATTATTATTTTTTAGATTATTTATGAATGAACACTTTCTGACCATGTTCAACACACAGAGGTTGTTTTGAAATTATAGACCCAACGTTCTCAAAATAACCAATGTAGACATAACTGATTATGAAATTAAATAGGAAATTTTAATAAATTTTAAAAAATTTTAGAGTAATAATTTTTTTATTAAAATACTGTCAAATTATTATATGTTTTTTAAAAAATAGAGAAATGAAATACATGAACATTATAGACTCAATGAATGAGATTTTATCTCAATTTTCATTTTTTGTGGCATTTTTTTGTTGATATGATTATAATTTCACTTATATGGTGATTATACTACCACTTTTACATTTAATATAATGAAAAATAAATAATTATTTTTATTTTATTTTTCAATTTTATTTACAAAATCTACTGGGATATGACATAAAAATTAATAAGTAGTAATGATTTTCTTAACTCTATTTCCTTTTATTGGGTTAAAACTCTTATTTAATAACATTTTTATTCCATTTTTATGTGTGAATTGATATACAAATTGTTTTATTATGTATTTCCTCTGTTTTCATTGTATTTCTATTTGATAAAAATAATATCTTTATTGTTTAAATATTAATTCATTGGAATGATATTGGTAGAGGTTATTTATTTGAAATTCTCTTTATTTGGGAGACATCTTTATGATATGAAACTATAATATTTGTTAGATGTATATAGTTCTTTTTAGAAATGTTCTATCAAGAATATTATTATGTTCATGAAATATAAATATTCATTTAATTATATTATATCAATGAATTATGATTGAATATTTACCGAAGTGGAAAAGGATTTATGTTACGATCTTCTTTCATTTTTGTGATTGTTTGTGTTCAAGAATTGTTAAGGATGAAATAATATACTCTTGTTTTCTAGAACCAGATATATTATATTATCTTTTGGTTAAGAATATGTCTTATATGTTTAATTTACACTTCCTACCTTATTAATTAATGATACATCAAAGAAGTCACTTGTAAGTGAACTCATTCTTGTATCATATTTTTGTTCATGAATATTTCTCTTCCATATCCATGTTTTCTAAAATGTGTTAAAATAATATTATTTTATTATCCTAAGTGATATCCTAAATAAATTATAAAGGACAACTATATTTATTTTTATTTAACAATATATTTCAATATTTTCCAAAAGGGATACTTTTTAACTTTTATTTGAGTAAATATTAAAAAAATAGTATTTATTTGTAGGGTTTATGACATTAAATTATTTTCCTAGAGTCAAAATGGATAAATTATTTAACGGTTCCATTAAAATATGACAATTTTATTTTCAATGAAAACAGTTTTATTAGTATGTGTGAATTTTTTAAATTTTAAAAAATAATATCAAATTGAAATGGGTATTTTCCTTGAAAAAGTTTTCAATGACCTTTTAATGGTATTTCCATTCATCAACACATATAAATCATTATGATAATTATTATATACTATGGATATATTATAATTATACAATCCTACTTTTTTTTCTTGATGTATAATGATTTTATCAAATATATCTTCAATTAACCCATTTCTTTTCTGTGGTTTAATGATGTTATGAAAGAAATACTAATTTTTTATATGTTCATTATAATGAAACAAATAATCTATGTACATTATTCATGATACGGGTTATTTAAGTTGATTATAATGATGAGTGGTTATTTTATTAACAATGGATGTGTAGATCCATGAAAATCCAAGGATTGGTGGATATGGGAAGGCCCTAAAATGAATTGGTTATTGAATTAAACTATATGGTTATTACAAAAATAATATGTGTTTAACCAATTAGGTTTCCCCTATGATATTATAGGAATATACTACAATGCATATTATAAATATAAGAATGATTTATATTCTATGTGTATCCAAAAAGTTCAGTCAATTTTTATGCATGATAATAAATTGATACAAGATACCGACATGACTTATTTCGAATTTCAATGGGGTTTAATGGTTTTTTACCATGATTGAAATCAGACAGATCATAATTATTTAGTCTTATGAATCATTCCATTATTAAAGATTTATCCCACATTTCATGATTAAGGATCCAAATACTTATGGTTATTAATTCTCTTATATTATATTCATGGACTAAGATTATGTCCCCTACCCTTTCCTTATCTTACACTCACTAATGACCTTACATTTTTAATTCTATGTATACTTTTACTACGCATTTGAGCTCACCCTTATCATGTTTCCCTTCACAGGTTTTGGATAATGATGTGAGTTTAAAAAGGTTTCATATTTGAAAAATTATATGTGATATATTTAATACATAATATTGAATATGAAAAGTTTGGTATATTTAAATATTATATTGGTCTCTATAAAGAATTTATTTATGAATCCATTTTGTTAAGTATTTCTCCTCGTTATCTAAAACTATAAACTAAAAGGTTCCAAGGATATATAATTGATATGATATTTAATTATAAAATATTATATATTGGGATTGAAAAACTTTTGTCACGTTTATTGGTATTAGAGATAGAAATATAATATTTACGGTTAGTTTCTTATATAAATAATTAGGGTGTGGTTCCCCAAATGGGTGGAGATTATAACACCCATAGAAAAGTGAAAATTATAAAATCTATATGTTGATGCCCATGTAAATAAGGTGAACATTTCTTTTTGGGTGACTACCTAATTAGAACGCCACAATTAATTCTACAAGGCTTGAAGTAGTTATTAGGATGGTTGACCTCATAGGATGTTTTCTAGGGTCTATGTGGGTGAGAAAAAAGAACACTAGAAAAACATGTGTTAACCTATGGGGAATTTCATTAGTCTGATAAGTGACCCTGATGGGATAATAGAATTTGGTGTACTAGGAAGAAAAATAAGTAATTATATGATATCCATGTGATCATATGTCCTTTTCATGGATCTAGGATGTCATGTCATGACAATGAGTGTGTTTTCTTAGTTTTGAGTATGTGGTATCTATATTGAAGAAATATATGACTTTTAAAACAAAAATACACACATAGAGTAAAACAAGACTCACATTGTGTAAGAGTGATGTGTGGTTGATTCTTAAATTTCCCAAATGATTTGTTTATTATTTTCTTATAGTATTTGGAAAATTAAAGCATGGTTTATTAATGTTCAATGAGTGATGTGCATTTTGAACTAAAATGTAACTTTTAAATAGAATAAATACACATTGAGTAATAATAAGAAGTCTTCCTATTAGATTCCTGTGTAGTTTATGAATAATCATATCAAATTTTTTTTTTCACTTTTATAAATAATCAAGAAAATCTGATAATGTTTCCATAATTTTTAGTATGTGATGTATGATTTGAAATAAAATTTATATTTTTATTAAAAACACAACATTTATGTTATACCAAAAACACCAGGTGCTGGATTAATATAAAATTTATCCATAAATATTAAAAATTATTTATGAAACATTTTACTGATGTATCTATTCAATAAATGTTTTTTTAAATTATTTTCAATTAGTGACACATGTTTTTAAGAAAAAATTTGTTTTTAACTGAAAACATGCACATTGAAACATACTAGTGACATCAAAAATCAAATATACATGAGGATGATCATTAAAAATCAAAAATGATTCAGGGATCATTTTCCTAAAATATAAATTCAACATGAATATTTTTATTAGTTTTTAGTGAGTGACATTTTTTTACTAAAATTTATTTTAAAACTAAAACCAAACATTGATTCATACGAGACACATCATGTATCAATTTGACTTGTGATTGA
This sequence comes from Viscum album, assembly GCA_963277665.1. Classification (NCBI taxonomy): domain Eukaryota; kingdom Viridiplantae; phylum Streptophyta; class Magnoliopsida; order Santalales; family Viscaceae; genus Viscum; species Viscum album. Next base: position 1,082,007,746 of record OY728131.1, on the reverse strand, counting down.
TTGATAAGTATATAATATTACTTATGGATCATTTTCCCAAACTATAAAATAATAAAAAGGTGTATTATCATTTTTCAATGACTCGAATATGTTTTGACTAAAATGAAACTTTTCATATGAAAACATGTACAATGAGTAATACCGATCAAACTATGGGTCAGATTAATTTGAAGACAATTTATATACATCAGAAATGAAATATGCGTTGTTTTCCGAAAGTATCTAGATAATATTAGTGTTCATTTTTTATTTATAGCTTTTCATGTGTCTTATGATCTAAAATGTGGATTTGTACTGAAAAAAAACTATTTCAATCATAGAAACCACAATATGTGTCATATTTATGTGCACTTTATTAATACATGTCAAAATGACTTATGTATATATTTACAAAGTATCAAGAATATCTGAGTTTGTTTTCTCAGTTTTGAGTATGTAATGTGTTTTTTGTACTAAAATATTTATTTAAAATAAATACAAACACAAATTTATTGATACCATCTAAACCATGTTACGACATTATGTTCTAAAGATTCATATTTTTGAAAAATGATTTCTGTATCATTTTTATAAATTATGCCAAAAATATGAGTACTTTTTCAAGTTATTTACTTACTGACATTCATTATTTCATATGTATCTGATTAATATGTGAATAATACTGAATATTCAAAAATAGAATATAGATAATATTCTTAATTTATAAAGATAATGTGAAAGTGTTTTATTATTTTGGAGTATGTGAAGTGTGTTCGGTGCTAAAGTATTTATTTTAAATAATAACATAGACTTCATGTTCTATAGACCACACCATGTTTGAAATTTATACGCAGCTAAATCTTATTCATCAAAATTGACTCATGGACTATTTTAATTAATAATCAATTTAAAAATATTTTCTTTTTTTTCATTCATACAAAGCGCACATGTTTTGGACCAAAATGTAACTTTTAAACTAAAACCATGGACATTGTGTCATAAAATCCGTACAGTATGTGTTAGATTTATGTGTAGTTGATTCATAAAAATGAATAATGATTTATGAATCATTTATATGTTATCAAGACAATTCGATTACATTTTATTTTTTCAAAATATGTGATGTGTATATTAAATTTAAATGACAACTTTAAATCAAAATACTAATTTTCAATCATACCAGGAATAAAGTGTATCAAATTGACATTTGACGGATTCATATATGTTACAAATCACATATTGAATTTTTTCTTTAATGTATCAGGTCAACATAAGTTTATTTTATTTTATTTTTGAGTATGTGACACATGTTATATACTATGTGGTCATTATTAAATTTAAAATGTTCATTTTGAGTTATACAATCACATCATGTGTAAGAATAATGTGTGGTGAATTATCACATGTCAGAAATGACTTATGGATCATTTTCCTAAAATTTCAAGATAGTCTTAGTATTTTTCCCTATTTTTAGCAAGTGATACATTATTTAAACTAAAATTTCGTTTTTAAATAAAAAACATACACATTGAGTTATATCAGTCACACAGAGTCTCATATTGTGGTGCGGTCGATTCTAAGTTTCGATAAATTTTGTGTGGATTTTTTCACTAAAGTATCAACACCATAAGAGTTATTTAATAGTTTTACAGTTATTGAACCATGTTTTGAACTAAAATGTCAATATTAATCTAAAAACATGCATATCGAGTCATATTGGGCATAACATCTATCATATTGACATGTGGATAATTCCAATATATCATCAGTGATTTAGTGACCAGTTTCTAAAATTATAATGTTATTTTGATCATTTTTGGTTAGTGAGTTATGTATTCTTTTACTAAAATTCCCCTTTTAAACTGAGGACCTGAATGTTCAATAATTTTACTACCTCATGTGTTAGACTTATATGATGTTTATTCCTACAGGTCAAAAATTTATTACGAAATAATTTTATATTGTTACAAGAAAATTAGGCTATGTTTGGAAAGAATTTTGTGACATAGGTGTGTTTAAAAAAAATGTCACCTTAATATTAGCACACGAACATTCAATCATCTAGAAACACCTATTTTGGATTGAAGGGATACTAATTCATACATTAAAAAATAATCTATGGAGCATTTTATAATGTATGAAGATATCCATATAAGTTTTTTTATATTTTAGTGTGTAATAATAATTTTGAGTATAAATTTTAAATTTAAAATGAATACATTCACTTCTAGTCATATCAGGTACACCTAATGTCAGATTTACATGTGTCTAATTACTAGCCATCATCAAAGAATTATTAGTAATTTTCATAATGTATGAAGAATATAAAATTTTTTTACATTGGGTTTTAGTGATTGGAAAAATGTTTTTATATAAAATTTCTCTTTTAATTCAAAAAATTTAAATTTGACAAAATTTCAAAATAAAAATAGATAATAATTAAATTAAACATGTCAAATAATGATTACAAATATATGTTAATATAAAAGATATTACATGAGTTAATCATCCTTATTGAATACATTTTTGAGAATTGGTTTTTCAAAAATCAAATTTTCATCATCTTATAGAGAAATGTGGTGGTAGTATAATCAATTATCAAGAAGCCACATTTTCATGATCTATTTTAAAATAAATGAAAATAATATGTAAAATTATAAATAAATTAACAAATAAATAGGTATATAAAATTATCGTTAAATTAACTAAATAATGAGTAGAATGTCACCCCTTGTGATATCAATTTTTATTATAAAACTATATTTTATACCCTCTCATAACCTATTAAATGTAATAAAAATAATGTATTCTATTAATTTTTCTTGGAAACTACCAAAATGATGAAAAAAATAATTAATTTATATTCATATATGTTTAAATAGTGAAATATTAATATATATACAATTATACTTATCATGTTTTAAAATTGTATTGTCTTCTTGTACTCATATAACATCCCCATTCTATGATTTTTATTATATTTAATCACCCTAAAATTATTCAAAATTTTTAATTAAAATATATTTTAAAATTTATAACTTCAATTTTATTTGTAAAATATATAATTAATTGTATTAAAAATTTATAAGTGTCATAATATAGTGTTGATTTCTTTGTAATTCATACATTAAATCCCAAAACTAAATATTTGGGGTATTAAAATATATTTTAATGACCACATAATTATTATTAAAAAAATAGGAATAATAAATTAATGAAATGAAAATATATTTTATATGATTAGAATGAAGTTTTTTACTTCTATTTCAAGGGCATTCTAATGAGTATGTAATTTTTAGGGTTATTTTAAAATGCTGTAGATAGTTGGTCCACTATTTCTGAATATTCATTTTCTTTCAATGACCATTATTGTGTAGAAGGATGTGAGGACTAATGTGTCTAGATTTTATTCATAGGAGTTTGCATTTAAATTTCACTGATATATGTTCCTAAAACAAAATGAATTTTATTTAACCATAATTATCCTTGGATATCAGCTATTAGATAAAGATATTATGAAAATTCACCTAATTTATACGTTTATAACTGACACTCCAACACAATCATTCTTGAGGATTTCATTTACACTCACAGGTCAAAGAGATTCAATATTGACCTATCTATACATTTGTTTTGAATGATAAATGGTTTTCATATTATCATCATTAAAAATTGTATCTGTTTGAACATGTAATGTTAGGGAATGCACTTGTTTAGTTTTTGAATTATAGAATTATCCTTATAATTTTTTTTATTAGACATTCTATTTCACATTCCTTTTCTAGAGTTCTAATTAAATTATTGATGTCAATATTTTTTTTCAAAAATTGTTAACGTGTTTTTAAAAGATAACAGTTTAAATGACATGTCACTTTTTCAACATGTTTTTTTTCATGATATAACAACCATTAAACATATGTTCTGATAACAATTTAGACATTGTGAACAAGATGATCATTAGAGAGAACATTTAGCTCATTGTTTGGATTGTGAGATATGTAAATCTCCGCTATGATATGAACTTTTTGAAGTAGTTTGTTGTGTAGAATATCTCTTTGAATATTTTAAATTATACTCATCTCAACAATGTCCTGGTTGTGTCCTAGTAGAGATAAACCACAATGAATTTCATCCTGTAGAATATTACTATTTGAATGTTATCAGTATAAGAATTATCTATATTTTTTAGAAATATTTATATCATAATTAAAAATAATTCTCATACTCTATATGTATTTATATACTATTATTCTATCATTATTTATAGGATCTTCATTCCATATGAAAATATATTTACCATTGGGGTGGACCTTCATGTAGTGGTAATTAATGTATTGTTTCTTAACTTTGATTCATTACCATAACATTCTCGATCAAATCAATCTGGTAATTATTTTTTGTTATGGAATATTTATTCATGATTAATTATTATCCAATTATTTTTATTATCTCATTTTTTCCTCAAAATATATTCGTATGGATACTCTAAAACTTTGACTTCTAATGCGACAATAGTATTTTTTTCCACTTTATATCATTGAAAAGTACTCATTCATTGGGTATATCTGATGGAAATCCCTCTATCTATAATTGATAAAAATATAAAAAAACAAGTTTTCAAATTATTTAATTCTAATTTAAATGTTAATATTTTATCTTATTTCATAGTTACAAATGATTCTCAGACTATGTGTTTGTTTTTATACAATAATATTTCATCTTTCTTCATGTGAGCATCCTTTCATATCATATGAAGTGGGATGAAAGTTTCTTCAAATTATGATTCACCAATATATATATAAATATTGAAACAAAATTGTGTTGTTGTTAAATTTTTCTATATGTATTACTATATATTTATAATTCATAAAAAAATTTCATGTGAAGTGTACCGCATCCTTTATTTACGATAGAGGTACAGTTGTTTGGATGCATGTTTTTTAATTTTAGCACAACATTTATACTTTATATATTAAAAATTCTTATTAAAATTGATTAATATGTATATTTACATGAAAAGTGTTATCAGTCACAAAATACCTAAAATTATGCATCCTCACACCATCCAATAATTTCATTATATGATTCTTATTAAGTCATATGTGTATGTATCAAAAGTGGGTGTGGGTTTACATTCCCTTTAGAATCCTGAAGATGAATATTTATATGAAATATTTGAAAGGATCAATGGGAATTTCCAATGATCATTATTTAAAATATCATTTTATAGCCATCTAGTTTAAATTCACTCTAAAGTGTATAAGGAATAGTTAATAAATATTTCATTTTTTGAATTTTTTAATATTATTGATAACATATATCATAACATTACTCTAATAACTTCATAAATTAGTACTGTCATCATGGGAACAATATTGTGCCACATATCTACAACAAGTCACATGTGTATTCAAGTGTGACCCCAATATGACTAACGAAAATGGATTTATTGTCATAAATAGGATGGACATTTGGATTCCATCTAACCTAGAATTTTATGCCTCTTCTTCTATTAAAAAATTTTAAAAAATAATTTTATGTTGGGATGCACCTATTTTTTCATAGACATAGCTTTTTATCCCTTTACCATTTACATAGTTTTTTATTTTAAATATGTTTTTCTTTGAGGTTAATAACCTAAATATGTGGATACAATTTTTATTCCTCTACATTGGGAGTATCAACTAGTTTAGAAACATATTATTCTTCTGGATTGGGTGCATCGACATATAGGGATGCCACTATCTGGAGAAGTTGATTAATATTTAATTTTGATTACACAAATATAGTAGTGACCACATTACTCTATTTGGTAATAAAATGTATATTAAGAAAAGTATAACATCTTTATTAAACACTGTATTTTTTCATTTATGGTAGAATATATTTGATCCTCATGTCAAGTATCCAATTACCCTCATTATGGTATCGTCTAATATACAATACTCAATCTGTGACATAGTTGGTGTCAATTTTATATGGGAGTATTTTTTAGATTTCTTATCCCCATGAGTTAGCAATGATTTGGGGTGAAAAGTTTAAAAATGGGGAAATTTTCAAGGTCAATTATTTATTGAACATAGTAAAAATAACCATATATCCTATGTGTGTAGCCAATATAGCTCAAAGATGTAGAAATATTCATGGTTACCACATAATTTTGTTAACGACGTGGGTAAAATATGCCACCCACTCGAGGAAGGGTATTTCTTCCTGTTAATTTATTGTTAATTGTGGCTTACTCCCCTAGGTCCCCATTCTAATTCCCCCCATTTATTTCACATATCGAAGGGTTTTCCTTCTCATACAATTTTTTCCATGTGGATATTGGAGTGATTCATTAGTGGTTATTCATCCAGATCAAGAGGTATGACCTTCTCCTCATCTCCTCACATGATTTCATTCTTTTTCTCCATGTCCTGCTAACACGAGTGGCCAATCGTATCCAATTTTCTAAGATATGGTTTTTAATTACTAGGGATTTTTGTTTTTGGTTGTACTCATCCATACAAATAGTTACTTTCTAGATGATTTTATCAATGGAGACTTGATTCCATGAGATTAGGTATGTGTTTCTAATTAGTTTCATTTTATTTAAGAGTTCTAAGAATTTTCAATTCCTTAAATCTTTTTTGAATTATGGTAATGATTAATTTGATATGAATTATTGGTTTATGAAGGATTTAATTTGAATTTCATAGTTTTGATTTCCCTGATAAGGTGAGTTTTATAATTATGTGAGGTCTTATTTTAAATTGGAATTTTATTAATTTTATAGGTGTGATAAAAAGAAAAATATAATTTTAATTATGAAGAAAATCTTATTATTTATGTTTTACAAAAAATAGGAATTCAAATATGGGATACATTTTGTGTGTTTAAAAGGTTTCTTTATTTCAAAGGGGTGATATTTTCTATAATGTGAAATGGTGTTTTCTTTAGGTTGTGTGATTATGATTATTGATAACTATGATTTCCTTGTGAATTGGGTTTGGATTCCGTTTTTTTAATTTTTTCATAAATTTTATGTTATATATGATAATATTAGGGATTGGTGGGAACATTATAATGTGTTTATTGGGTGATTTTTGATATTTTTCTTCTTCATCCCCTTGTTCTTGTTTATGATGTCTTGTAAATACTTGTGATGGATGTTTTTGATGTGATTCGTTTTGGGTTTATGTATTTGGGATCTTAATAAGTAATGCATGTGGGGTGGGAAGGCCATGATTGTGGTGTTATCTCTTGGGAATTCTTCATTATCATGTGATTATTTTTATTTTATTAAAATCCAACATCCTTTATTTTCCCATGAATATGCCTAGGTTACTAAGTGGGAACTAGTGGGATACTTCTAGGAAAGTTAATATTACACACTAGCAAGTCAACCATAGTTGTAACCAATACCTAGATAGCTGGTTTTCAATGATTAGACTAGGTAAGAGTGATTAGATTGAAATTTCTGTGACTATTATCCTACTTGTAGTGGGTATACCTTTTTATGTATTGAACTATCCCATTTTTCCATGTGTTGTTTCATTAGGATTTTTGTAATATATTATACCTTTCATTCTATAATTTGAAGGTATTTTATTAATGTTTGGATGTAATTTATTGATTTTTTTAACAAGTTATGTTTGAATTTTTGTTTATTAGTTTGGATTCATGTGTTTATTGACAAATTTTGTGACCATCTATGGAATAGTTTTTTATAGATTCCCTCTATTTTATTACTTATATTTTATTCGTGACTCTAAATTATTTTAAATGAAATGGGGTATGGTTTTAAAAATTATGTTCCTCATTATAATGATTTTTAAATTTGTTAAACCAAGAGTGTGTTTATCTTCAAAAGTTAATTTCTTAAAATATAAATAATTAGAATTTGGAATTTTAATTATTTATCTAAATTATCTTTATGGAATGTTTTATAAATATTTTTTGTTTTGAAATTTGATGTTCTCTATTTTGGATTTCTCATGTATCATGTAATAATAAATGAAAACTCATTATTCTATATTATATAAAAAATAGAAAACATTGTTTATTTTATAAAGTGAATGAATTAGTTCCACGGTGATATCCTTATGTAATCAGCTCTTATAGTATATAATCCAATTAGTTAGTATGTAGTCTTTATATCATGTGCTGGTTTTTTCAGGTCTTGGAATTTATGTTTGATATAGTGTCATATTTCTTTGAAAGCATATGGTTCTTGAGACCATAGTAGTGACCTATGTTTTATATGAAGATGTGGATCAGTCTATTAGGTTCATGGAAATTTTTAGCCTAAATCATGTTCTGGCATTTTCTGTTTTCCATTTCATCCATTTATCATCCACGATATTATTATAAACATTATGTTAAATGGATATTTGTATGATATTTCGATTGAAAATAATATTTGAATCATTATTATTTTGTATTATTTATATATTCTTATTTGGGGTTGTCAGGGTGAGACCATCCACAACAAATATATTTTATACATTTCAAACTTGCGTCAAGCTTGGAGGGATTGAGGACATCTTTTGGGTATGTGGTAGACCATTTTGGGAACTATTATTATTGATGTCCTAGTCTATTTCATTAAAAATGGTATCTGAGCCTATGTGTCTCAAAATAGGACATGGTTTTTGGGAATCACCTTTTTTTTATTTGAGATTCTATGGTAAAAATGATATAATACCATAAAGAATTGGGTTGTAGGCCCAAGGAATTTCTTCATTAGCTCATCCTTATGTCAAATATTATATTTCTATGGGTGGTTATGTGTTTTATCATGAGTTTGGGTTTTTTAGGTTTTGATTTGTGGGATTTATGACAGTGGGGTTCTATTAATATTATTTTTAGGGAGATTTCATGATATTTTATAGGAAATTCCTCATATTAGAGTTATGTTAGTAAGAAATTAGAGGGTACATTATTAAGGAACATGGTTTGTCAAAATGTGTAATGGCCATACAAACAATTGTAGATAACTAAAAACGGAACTCATATTCTTGGTTCATTTTTTGAAAAACCATTCATCTAACCCATGCATAGTAGATAAAATTTGGGAAATTTTTAATTTTTCTATTTTCAAGATTTTGGATTCTTATTTTATTGATAGTGTTTTTTCTTGCTGTTTGATCAGATCTTATTTGTTGTAATTTTTTTAAAATCATGTATAAAAACAATTTATAATGACATAATTGTTGGTATTGGTTGAAAAAAAATGTTTTGGGTGGGTTAAGTTGTTTTTATGAAATTTCTCGAACCTTCTTGCTAGTGATTTGAGAAAAATAATGTTTTATGGAGTTGTATTAGATTAAAAATGATTTGTGATTATGGTATGAAATGTTTCCAAATATTTCGAGTAAGAATTCGAATGGGTTTTTTTGACCGTGATTGGTATGTTTCAAGTTTTGGATACCCTGTGGGGAATTCTATTGTAATTTTGTGTCTTCTATTTATTTGGTATGTGGGTATCCCCTTTTTCTGTAAATTTAAAGTTGGTTGACTGAGTTCCTAACTTGGTGATTAATTAGAATGAAACTCCCAGGAATGAACTAGAATGTAATCCTTAGAATTCCATTGGAAATTTCCCTTGTGAAAATGGTGTTTTACTTCCATTCTATAACTCAACAAAGACTCATCACAGAGTGGTAGATCTATGTTCTTCCTAGATCATGGACTATTCATGAGTGTTATTGAATAAATATCCTCTAATACTATATTCTGATCAAATATCTTGTTAGGTCAATGAGTGGATAACCTTGGTTATAGATATTTTTGACTTCTTATAAACTATTAAAGCCTCTAGGGTGAGGTGCACCATTCTACAATTTGAAGGGTTTGGTTTGGAATAGTGGAATATAATTTTTCATATCCAATCATTCGAGTCCCTATCTTGGGTATATTTCAAGGGTTCCTTCATTTAGTTTTTTAATCAAAATGAATTTAGGGTGGAGATGGTGGTTATGTTTTCTATGTATCCTATAAGTGGATCATTCAAGGAAAATGTTTATTGATAATTTTTCTATCTCGGTTCCTTTATCTCAATAATTGTATACTGGTGATTCTAAGAAGGTTTAGTTATTTTCTTAGGATATGAATTTGGTTATGTTTTCTCCAGCGATTCATTTTGTCCTAAAAAACTAAATGGAATTGGATTATAAGGCCATCATCATTGAGTAAATTATATCAGAGGAACATGTGATAAAAGATTACATGATTCTCAATATACATGATGAAAATAGTCTAGAAATTTAGAAGTATAAATATAAAGGTGGTAATGATAGGATGCTATCTCCGCAACCTACTGTTTCTATTCCAATAATGTGAATTCCATTATTGTGTTTCCAATTTAGTAATTTTGGACAAGTTATGCTCTGATTTACACCATCTCTATAGTTTTATAATATTTGTGGCAATCATAGTAAAAATTTGAGTTTTTTTTAGATTGTCAAACATCAAAAAAATCTCAGGACTTCTGTGAATCTGGCTGATAGTTTTCATTATTTTGTCTTGTATAGTGTTAGAAGTAAATTTTTTTTTGGGGCATTCTATTTTTTAATTTTTATTTTATCATGTTACTTTTCCCAATATGGGTGTTCCCAGGTCCTTTATATATTACAAATGAATGTAATATTTAATTTACATTCATATTTGTTGAGTTATTAATGCATCAGTAATTATTGATGGTTTTTGTATTTAGTGCATAGTGTGAAAAATGTGTTAAGGGTAGATTGACGGAAGACATTGGTGTGACTTGGGTGTATTCTAAGGTAATAGGGATTAGAGGTTTCTTTCTTGTTATATTAGGAGATAATCCATGTTGATATTTTTTTCACGATCAACATTATTAGATGCTCTAAATTATTAGACCAAATTTAACCACTGTATTGTTTTCTAAATCATGTTTAGAACAATTCCATTCTATGTGGAGGCATGTGAATGGTTGGGTGTCCCTATCAATTTAGGTAGTTCCTTTTCTTTTTGATTAGGTCTAGGGACCTTTTAGTTATTCCCATGTATTTTATATCCTATGGTTTGTTATGATGGTTATTCTGGTGAGTTTAATCTAGATTGTTTAGCGTTGAAATGTTTTTAGATGTTCTTGTCAAATATTTAACAATTTTAGAGAAATAATAAATTTTGGGAGAACTGTGGATAGTTTAGAATAATTTTTACCATTCCTAGTGTTATCATTTACAAATCATTTGGTAGGCATGTGCTTTAATTTTTATTTACTAAACCGAGATATTCTAAAGGTGGTGTTTATGTTTTGTGTTGTGATCTATTTTGGTAATTTTGGGGGATCCCTAGTGTAGTGGTAGAAATATTTATATTCCCAAATTATAATAAGATCAATGGAGTGGTTATCCAAATTCGATCATTTATTTTCCCTTCACATTAATTTGATAACGTGTCTTCTTATATGGACTCCTAGTGCATTATTGTTTGGTGAATACTAGAATCATTGAATATTTGTTATCATAACGGAGGGTTTGATTGGGAATTTTGTATTCAGTATTGATTTCTGGGAAGTCTCGTAGTAATTGAAACTGCATTAGTGGGATGTTATTATTGGTCTTCCAACATGTCATATGTTTTTTAGGATATTATTGGGACAAAAAATGGTTTGATAGAGATTTTATGACACCCCTACCGTCACGTTGAAGTGGGATTATTTTCTTGGATGGATAATATCCTTGAGTTAGAGGTTGTTTATGTTGAAATAATGAGTATTTGTAGACCGTTTCTAGGTTTAACGATTAAGGCACAAATTTAAACTAATCATATATTCTATGTGTGAAACTCATTCAACACTTATATTTATAAATATTCATTGTTACTACATTATTTGATTAACCATGTGTGTAAACCATTCAACCCACTTAAAGATGAGTACATTATTTCCATTTTTTACTTATCTTAATTGGTGTTTTATTCTATAGTCCCCCATTCATTACCTTCAGTTATGGTTCCTCTCAATGTGGTTATATTCTATTATAAGATCATCTATGTGTATTTTGGATATATTATTGGGTTTTTCTTCATCTAAATAAAGAGGTATAAGATTCTCCTCCCATTATCTATTTATTTCAATATTTTTCTCAAAGTTACTAAACCCGTGGTGGATGGAGATGGCCAATTATATTAGTTAGAGTTTTTGTGAAATTGAGGATTTAAGTTTGTGAAGGTTGTGATCCATTGTATGAGTTACATTCTATTGGATTTCATCGACGGTGACCTGATTACACTGCATGATGTAGGTGATTCAATTAAATTTTCTTTCAGATATAAGAGTTCCATGAATACTTGATTCATTATATGTATTTTTTAAATATTTTAATGATTTATATGATGTATATGTTTGAATTGTAATGTTATTCAATGTAATCACATGGTCTTTATTTGGTTTGATAAGGGAAACATTATAATTAAGTGGTGTGTGATGGAAATGGGTTTTTTATGGATTCTACAAGTTTCATAAAATTAAAAATATGGTTATACATAATAAAAAAATTGTTCGTTCTGTTTTAATAAAAAATGGAGATTTCAAAGAGGGTTTCCCTTTTTTAATTCAAGGTATTATTTGTTTTAATGTCGTGGTGTTCTTTTATTAAGTTAAATGGAGTTTACCCTAGGTTTTTTATTGATGGATATTATCTACTTTGGAATTATTTGGTGATTGAAATTTTTCTTATAAATGGATTTCCATATGTATTTTCTATATATAATAAGATAAAAGGATGGTTGGAAGTTTATAATTACTCTATTTGATGATTACTAATTTCTCCCTTTTTGATCCCCTTTTGATTGTTGATTTGTGGTGGAATTCGATGTGATCTATCTTTGTTACATGAAAAATATTATGTTAATTAATTGGGTATCATTATAATGGAATTATGTTTGGTGGGAATGATTTTGTTATGGATTTTTCCCTTGTGGATTTTTTTTCATGTGACAAAAGTATCCATATTCGTGGACCATGTCAATTAGTTATTACATTAGGGTAACTGCATTACTAAGTGGGTAGTTGTGGGAGGTTTATTTGATATATGAGATTATACACATACTAGTATCCCAACATTGTAAATAATACATGGCTAATGGGGTGTCTTGGTTGAGACATGGGAAGACTGATTTGGTTGATCGATGTGTGACTGTTTATGTACATGTAATAGGTCTACCTTTGTGTGTCTAATACTATCTCATCTATCCCTATGGTGTTATCTCATTTTATGTATCATGTGTTATGAAATTTTTTATTTATTGTAATGTTTTTAATTATTATTTTGATGAAATATATTTATTCTTTGGTCATCGTATGTTTTTATCCTTGAAGATAAATTTTTTGTTTCATATATCTATTAGAATTATATTTGACTATATATATTTGAGTTTTTTTATAGTTTCCCTAGTTTCCTTACATATATATAATTTTGTTGTGTAAAAAAATTTATAGGAAGTTGGAGAAATTTATTTTCAAATGACTTACTTGGATGGTATGATTTTGAAATGTTTAAAACAATATGTGGGATTATTCTCAAATGTGTAGTGTTTTAGTGGGAAATTCATAGATTTTGGAATCGACTCAGTTTTGGTAAAATTTTTTTACATAATTTTTTATAAATTCTTTTTTTTGAGAAAGGGAATGTTCTTTGTTTTTGTTAAATCTAGTATCATGTGATAAATATGAACTTATTTGTTTATATTAGTTTTATGTTAGCAAACATTCTTTATTTTATAAATCGAATGAATTGGAATGTTGGTTTTATCTTATTGGGTTTATCTCACACCCTATATACTCACGTTGGTGGTTTTGTAGCCTTCATGTCTTGTGCATGTTTTTTAGGTCTTATATTTTAATTTTGATCAAATTTCATCTTACATGGGAAGAATATGGTTGTTTGGATGATGGTGGTGAGTTGAGTGTCACATAGAGACTATTACTAATCCATCTATTCCCTGGAACCATTTGGATCATGTTTTGGTTCAACATTTTAGGACTACTATTTTTTCCTTTTATTTACTATTGTAGTGTTATAATATTTTTGATAATTGTTTAATTGTATGATATATACTTTTCTATTCATATTTGTCACTTTATTTTTATATATTGTTTATATTTTTATATTTGGGTTCATGAGGGTGATACTGCCATGAATGGTTATTATTGATACAATTAATGTTTTTCATCAATGTTGGGTAATCAGGGATGCCCCTTGGTTGTGTTCCATGATAGTTTGGGTACTGATCATATTGGCAGACCAGTCCAGTTCATAATAAATTAATATCAGTGACTTGTCTTTTTCGTGGGGGCCTATATTGTTGAGATTCACATTTATTTTATTTGGGGATAAATTTTATTCAAAAAATATGACTATTGGGACTTGGGAAATATGTTTAGATATGTTCTTGGATAGATATTTCTTGCGTCGAAGGTCGAGATTCCATGGGTGGTTTGGTGTTTTATCTTGAGTTTGGGGTTCTAAATTGAATAATGTTTTTGGATGTTTTTATGTTATTTTCCATTAATTGTATTTTTAGGGATATCTGGAGAGACCTAATTGAAATTTTTTCATTTTAATGTGAAATTAAATGGAATTTTGATAGAGCACAGTTAAGACAGATTGTTTTTCCAATAGTGTGAAGACAATGGGGACTATTTTGGAAAACATCAAATCATAATAAAATAGTTGTTTCAAATTTTATGAATTTATTATGTCCTAGAAATATGTTCCTTAAGGAATTCTTTATCATAAATGATTGCATACATTTTTCATAAATGGGAGAACATTGATTTGTTTTAATGATATATCATTAACATTTTACATAAACTGGAAAATCATTTATTTACCAATTAAAAATAGATATCAATGTAGAATATTTTTTTCTATAAGAATCATATAACATAACACTATAATTAAAAATTTCTTTTAGATCATTTTTCAATGGATTGAAATAAACTTCAATATGATTACACATTTTTATTTTGTCTATATATAAGAAGATACAACATAAGGTATTTTTTCTTCATGAATATCTATTTTGAAAATTTAAAATATATAAACTTATCTATACATTTACTATGACTTATAACTTTTAAACTAAATGGATTCACTCCATCTATATATTCTGAAAAAAAATTATTGGTTTTTTTCTAGATTCAGAATACCCGTGAGAAATTTTACACCCTTGAGAAGTGTATTCAAGATGAAGATGTTCACCATCTTTATTTTATGTATCTTGAAGTTATATAAATTATATTATAGTTTCCCCGTATCCGAATATGTTCCTAAACCATTGAATGGTTAGAATTTTCCTTACTATATTAAAAGGGTTAGATTCATCTTTCTTGTATCATGATTCACCACAATTTGAGAATTTTTTAATTGATTCTCGGTCCTTGAAAAATTGTATACTGTCAATTGTATACGAAAATAATATTTTAGAGGTAATATCCCTTCAACATAGAATTATTTTATCATAATATTTTTTTCATCGATTCTAGCTATCTCTATTATTATATCATTCAAGAGGTATACTATTTTAATAGTGTCTGTTTCACACCATTTGTTGGAATATTTTGTATTATATTTCTTAATTATAGATGAAAATGTTGTATAAATAGTATGTTAGTTCAAAAAGGGGTTTAGATACATAGAGAGGGGTTAATCAAGGTATTTATATTCTTTTCAAAAAAATTCATAAACCACTATATCTTGACCTTTTTGTTGTAATGGTCAATTTGTTTTAACATTTATGTTTATGCCAGTATCTTATTTTCTTTATTATCTTATGATAATTTTTTTAATGTAATATAGGAATTCAAGAACATGGACAAAGATATATTTACTTTTTTACCCTCATAGGCCTACATCCATGGAGCATATAATGACAAGTGTCGATCAACCAAATCCAGTAAATCTCACTACCAATCACAAGGTTTGGGATATATCAGTTATATTCCTTGGCTAACTGCCTTTAAAATGTTTAGGGTATTCTCACTACATTACCAAGGGTAACTCCCAATGTATCTTCCTCACAATCACATACTATGGAAAGTTTCAACTCCTTCCTCTTCCTTCGCTCACTACTTTTATAAGATATCAAGTCACATTTTATAGATTTTTTGGTCTCTTTATTATATAAAATGTATGCCTCTTCTATTGTTTGTAAATGATATATTTATTTACTACATTCATCCACTGATGAATACTTCTTTACAATCAATTTATTAGGGAAAAAAAATATTTCTTGTAACCCTTACCATGTCTTTCATGAAACATTAATTCCTTACATGTAATATTTATATTTTTTTCATGAAACACCATTTCTAAGAAAGTTAAATCTTGCACACAACTCAAATATTACACAAAAAACCATTATCTTGGGGGAAACTCCAATTCATTTTTTAAATCGAATTGCATAAAATTATTATGTGATTCAGAGCTCAGATTTTCTCAAATTCATGAGATGATTCAAATGAGGCGGATGCTTCTTATTTATATTCATCGCTTACCCCAACGTGAAAAACCCAAATGCATCACACAAGGTCTTTTTAGAGCATGAAAAACCCCATTTTATGCCACATATGTTGTCAAAAATATATCTATAAAACTATAACTGACCAAGGAATCCCTATTGTTGAACAAACATAATCAAGAAAAAAATGATTCACTATTACCTGGAGGTAATTTTCCCTAATAATATTCACATTTGGGTTTGATTACAACACTTTCATAAAATAAAACCTCTTTATAGAGTCATCCATCTTCTACCACCATTTTCTCCATCTAATTCATATTGCGATCAAATATTTACGCAAAAAATATTTTAAGCCCACATGAGCAATGCTCATCATGAGAAACAAGACTGTAATGAAAATTCCTTCAATTAATAACTCTATTACTGACACCAAGTGTTGAAACCAAACAACTAATTTCATCATGAACCTCAAAAATCAGGATATATAAACCATGATAGATCACTTATATCGCTGAAATATTTAATAACCCCTATATCACTGATCAACGTATCAGATTCTCCCCATTTCATGAAATAAGTCATTTTCTACCTTAGTTATCCATAATTTCTCCTACATATATTACCACACATTATCCCCCTTTAACAATGAACCCAAAGGTCAAACCCTTGAGGTAGGAAATAGAGTATAATAAAATATTGATACATTAGGAAAAAACACACATACATAGAGGAGAGGGGGTCCCACATCCACACTTTTTTAAGTGCAGGGATTCTCGACTTTCACCTTGATAAATGTTATTTGATTTCAATGTGATTTTTACATGAGTTCATGAATTTATTTTTACTAATACTGTTGGAATTGAATTTTCATAATGCATTCTGATTGGAGACTTATCATTATTTACAATTTCATCAAGCTACTTCTTTACCCAAACATATCTATATGAATGCTTGAGTGGTAGAAATTAACTCAGATTTTGTAGTGCTCAAGAAAAATCCATCTTTTTTAGTTATTATCCAAAAAAACACAATCAATCAATATTGAAAACACCTCCTGACATTGATTTTCTAACCTCTGCTAAAATAGAAAAATCTTCATTTTCATATCCCAATAGCATTGGCTGGTATTTTTTATTATACATCAAACTGAAATCCATAATACCTTTGATATATTAAAGTATTATTTTCACTGTTGGGACATGGTTTTTATTAGAAGTACATTGGTATCTCGCTACTTGGAATGTAAAAACACAATATTAGGTCTAGTATCTATAATTTATAGTAAAATTCTAATGATTTCCAATATTCTGTGATAGTAATTAACATTCCATCATCATCTTTTGATAGTTTCATCAGATTAGCAACAAGGGTTTTCATATCCTTAGAATCATATATTCCAGATCATCCTAGAACCTTCTTGAAGTATTTGTATTGAGAGGTGAATGTTCCATTCCTCCTTTTTATATCATGTATACCAAGGAAAAAAGTAATCTCACAAATCATGGTCATTTCAAATTAACTTTTCATGAATTCAAAAAACTATCTCTCTTGTGCTTCATCTGATCCAAAAAATATTATGTCATCAACATAAACAGGAACTATAATAATTTTATTTGTTCCATTATTGAAATATATATTTTAATCAACTCTACCATATAGAATGAAAAGCTTCTTCAGATACTAATCATGTCTTGAATAACATTCTATTGGTTCTTTCTTCAACCCATATTGTTCCATATTTATCCAAAAAACACTGTCCTCATGTTCATGAATAATAAAACCATATGGAAGCTCAATATAAAATTTTTCTTCTAGATCCACATTAAAAAATAAAAACCATACATACATAAGGAAAACATTTAACTTTTGTAGAACTGTAATGGCAATGAATTATGTGGTTTTCTCCAGCCTTGAAATAGGTGAAAATTTCTCATCAATATCAATAAACTCAATTTGGGACTATACTTTTCACACTAGTCATGATTTTTTTGAATCATAGTGCCATATTCATTCATATTGTTGTGGATGACCAATTTATTACCAATATTATTCTAATATATTGGCCTAAAAATAATCTACCATTACAGATACTTCTCAATCTGATCAAGCATTTCATTCCATTCTAAAACATAGTTGTTATCTCCTTTTGAATCAGAAAAACATTTAGAATCTACTTGAGATAAAAAATATTACTACTATAATAAAAACCTTATTCATGTTTGAATAAAAACTATCTGATAACCAATGATATTTTTCCTATCAATTTTATCTTGAATTATTGTCTTTGGTGTTGATATTGATTTAACATCTTCCTTATCTTAATATTTTTCTTCTTCCAAATCTGCATTTTTTACTTCTTCTCCCCATGTGTCTGTTTCCTTGTCTATGCATGATTGAGATCATGCATTAGATTATTCTCATGATGAACTTTTCAGGGATCAATCAAACAAAATTCTAAGCATACTGAGTTATATCTCAGTGTAAGAAGGAATAGATAATGTAAAAACAACATAACTATACATTTCACTCAATCATATCCTTTCGTCTTAAAATCTGCCAACTAATTTAAATCAGTTGACATTTCAGAGCACATAGCCTCACCAAATTGAATATTTTTTCTTATTTTAGTTCAAATAATTCCTATATCTCCCCAAAAATAATAATCAATTGAACTTCATTTAATATCATTTAAACATATTGTGATAGAAAAATATCTAGAATCTTGAAGAAGAGAACTCTGGTCAATCCTATTAGATCAACCCTGTGATGATTTTTTTCAATGTACTATGATATTTATGTGATTGTTCCAACATACCAACCAACCTCAACTATTCTTCCCATATGAATAAAAATTTATTACCCAGATTCTAGGACATCATCTGATATTTATGTTTGGTGGGTTTGACCTTGTTCACAATTTAGGGATTATAACCACTAGTAAATTATATTTCTTTAAGGTTCCACCAGAATTACATTTCTCATGATTCCTTATCATAGTGAGAATCTCTTCAATAGAAATATTTAATTATTAATCCTAAATTGGATGACTCATTCCTCTATATTCAGTTCTCACCTTGTGAAGTATGTGAGCTTGTGGAGGCAATCATCCTTCATTTTTTATTAGGTATCTGAGTCTCTACATTGTTTATTACTACTGGTGGGTTCCTCACTTAATGTACATTTTTCATACTCACATCTGGAGTGGCTCCTCCATTTTACTTTCAGGTTCATTCACATTCTATCCCGTATAATTTTTGATACTATAGAATATGAGTTGATTTATACACCTTTTGTTATACTTCATATGATTCCCCTTAGTTTTTAAACCTATTTCTCAACTTATTATTATTTCTTCCAATATATGTATTTTTTTATTCACTTCCAGAGTTTGGAATATTCATTCGAGTTTCATTTCCTTCCAGGATCTCCTACTTCTATAATATCTTTTTGAGTTCCCATGATTAGAACATATAAAACATATCCCATTTAAAACATAACTTGTTTCATCATTTCTTGGTTGAGATATTGATGCATTGAATGTTTTTTTATCTTATTCTTCTCTTTACATTGATTCCTTGGGATCTATGACACATATGCATGGTGTGTTCCTATCTTCCACAATGATAGCATCATATTTTTGCTTTATTTTAAGAGTTTTTCACTTCAGACTTTTCAAGATGCTTCAATTTACTCTTAGAATTGGAATATTTTATTCCTTCATAATATAAAATATATTTGAATGCCTCAAAATATAATCTTTAAGCATGACCATGAGTTCCACAATATAGAAAATGCTTTAATTAATTCTTTTAAAAATATTTCTAGGTCTGTCTCCAACTCCTTTATGATTTTTATTACCAATGGAACTTTTCTCAGCTCTCTCTTTGTCATGAATGGGAAGGTGTTTATCATATCCAATAACAGATTTTCCCAAATTTACGGTCTTTGAGATGAGAAAATATGGTATATTTTTTATTTTGATATATAATATATTTTTTCACTTCATCATCACCTACTAAAAGACAATAAAATTATAAGTGGAAGGAATCCATCATTTTAGGCTTTCCATTATCATTGTATTTCTCCACATTGATCTCTACTAAATTTTGATATTATCCCAATTTTTGAATCATTAGTTTGTTTGATTCAGATTGAGCATTAAGTTCTCTCTTGAGGATCATCCTCCCACTCACCTCATATTTCAATTCACGTATGATATTATCCATCATCTCACGTATATCCATAATTTTAAATTTTTAATGAGCCAAAAAATAATAAAATCATGGATTTCATTATTGTAGATTTTGGTTATTTTGAACTTCTTCACACTAATAAGTAGCAAGATCATCATTTCAAGATTTCAGATTCTAAATTTCATCATAATTCTAATTCTCTTAATTTTCATCATCTTATTTCTACTGTCTTTACAGATAACTTTTTTTGCTCTCTAACATGATAATCGATATTATCCCTTATAAAATCATCCACATCAATAAACCTTTGATTTAAACTTCTTAGCTTATTGACTGCAATTTAAAATTCGTGGATCCAGGTAGCTTTTAATTTATTTTAATTAGCTGGTGTTTGATTCAAATATTTTTTTTTGGTAGATAGCTTCCACATCAGGTCTTATTGTAATTTATTAATTGTCAGTAGTTACTACATCAAATATAATATCAGGTTCTTTTCTCATTACTTCAGCTTAATTGAACGAGTAATGTTTTCACCCTATGATTTATCCAAATAATTATTTTGTTCACTACATAATTCCTTCAACTAAATCACACATTGTCCATTGAAACATACAATATGAAGAATATCACCTGACATCTACTTATTTATTGAAGTTCTTATATTTCCCATGGAATGCAATGATAATAGAAAACTTGATATTTAACTAAAGTAATCGACTGATCTATGTTATAGAAAAAAAAATTTGATAAAATAATACAACTCTATGATATCAATGGTTTGGTCCAAAATGGACTTAGATACCCCGAGAGGGGGTTGAATCAGGGTATGTATATTCTTTTTTAAATTCTCCCTTCCCCACTATATCAGTACCTCTTTATTATAATTGTTACATCGTTATCACATATGTGTTTTTACAAATCTCTTATATTTTCCTCTACCTTATGATTATGCTTTGAAATTAATGCAGGAATAAAAGCACAACGACATAGATATTTTTACATGGTTCACCCTCACTGGGCGACATCCAAGGAGCATTCAATGGAGATTTTCTGATTTACCAAATTCACTAAAGCTCACTTCCAATCACAAGGTTTGGGAAAGGTCACTTCAACTCCTAGGGTCACTACAATTACAATGTCTAGGGTCTTCCCATTACATTCCCGATGGTCATATTCATAGTCTCTTCCTCTAGAGCACTTTTTGTTGGAAGGATCACCATATTCTTATTCCATTTCTCACTACTGCTGGAAGGGATCCACTATTATTTTATGAAAATAAATGCCCCTTTATTATCTCAATTAAATTAATCCTCTATTGTTTGTAGATTCTCTATTGATATATCACTTTCATCCTTTGATGAATACATTTTTACCACAATTTTACTAGAAAATTAAAAATAAATCATGGAAGACTTACTATGTGTGGTGAAATACTAAAATCCCATACACAAAATATTTATATATTTATTTGTACGGAACACCTTTTTCTTACAACTCAAATTATATGTGCAGCTTCCTTATCTTGCGCACAACATCAATTATTTTGTGAAACTTCCTTTACTTAAAATTTATATGTGATTCAGTGCTCGTATTTTCTCAAAGTCATGATCTACTTTTAACTAGAGGTTTCACTTATTATTTATTGGAATCCTTGACCCTTATGTATAAAACCACAATAAGTTGCGTAAGATCCTCTTTGAGTGTAAAAACACCAATTGACGTCGTATTAGGCATGGAAATCGCTTTCCTGTGAACCCATCTTTCCAAAAAGATTCTAAATATTTCATGAACTTTATGTATTTTCTATATTTCAAAGTTTTGATCTGAAAACTTTCGTTGCTTTCATGTTTACATAATATATTGAATCATGTGTTAAAAATCATTTTCAAAAAACACATATATATATATTCCAGATTTGGAGTCCCAAAAACATGGAAGACATTTGAAAATGGTTCCACCTTGTATCTATTATTTTTTACAGCCTCGAGATCATAAATTCCATTTCCATGGTTCATTGTCAACATATTTTGTAAAAAATATTCCTAGAAAACCATTACTGACCATGGAAACTGTCATTGTCAATAAACATAATCAATACTATTCTTGAATGTTCCCTTGATGGATTTCTCCCCAACAGTCTACCACTTTGTGTTTGTTGGGAAATCATTCATAAAATGATACCTCATTATAGATTTATACGTCATCTACCACCATTTGGTTTGTACAATTTGGATTGCGATCTATGATTTACTCAACACATACTCTATGACCAAATGAGATATGGTTGGCATGAGAAACAATAGAATAATGAAAATTTTATCAATGTATCACTTTATTCATGAAACCAAATCTTGATACCAGGAAAATCCATTCATCACAAACCATATAAATCTTTATGTATAATATTTGATTGATCGCCTCTAGAATTGTAAGATTTAATACTCCCCAAATCTTTCTACCCCTATCTCACTCGTCCACCAATAATATTCTCATTGTGTCTTGACATAAGTCATTTTATCCCTTATTTAGCCACAATTTATCCACCTCAAAGAACCACACATTATCCCCCAATGTCAATGAACCCAAAGGTCACTCCTTTGAGGCCTGAAACAGATTAGAGAACAAAAATTTGAACATTATGGAAAACACCACATACCATGGGGAGAGGGGGACCCACATCCACATTTTTCATGTGCGGGGATTCTCCACTTTCTCGATGATAAAATTATATTTTATTTTAATAATATTTTTCCTTGAGTGATGGAATAGATTTTTTATGATTGATAAATCATGAATTTTCATAGGGGATTCTGATCAGAGACTACAAATCAACTCCTTTATCATCAAGATGTTGATTAATCCACAATAACAATGTGGATGCTTGAGTGGAGAAAATATACAATGCATAAATTGTTCTCAATGAAATAAAATTGTATTTATTTTTTAGCCAAGAAATAAAAAATCAACTAAGACAAAAAGGACCGCCTGATGTTGATTTCCAATAATATTCTAAGACAACCTAATATGCATATGTATATCCCAATATCTCAGGATGATATTTGTCATTATATATTATATTTTAATCTATAGTGCCTTAGATATATCAAAGTATTCTTGTAACTAAAATATTGTGTATTTCTATGGGATAGCTTTGGTATATCAGTGCTTGGTAGCAAAAAAGACAACATCAGGTCCTATCAAAATAATATATTGTATTTTTTAATAATTTACCCTTATTCTCTAATAGTAACTACTAATCCATCATCTTCTTTTGTAGTTTCATATGCGTAGAAACTGGGGTTTTCATATCCTTGGAATATTTCATTTTAAATCTTCTCAGAAACAATTTGGAATATTTGGACTGAGAAATAAAAGTTTTATTTCATCCTTGTGTCACTTATAAACTATGGAATAATGTTATCACACCAGTTATGTACATTTCACACTCACTTTTCATGATTTCAAAAAACTTTCTCCATTTTGCTTCATCTGATCCAAAAAATTAATGGTCGTGGACATAAATTGGCACCATCATCCTTTTATTAATTTGATTGTTGAAATAGACTTGTAATCAAATCCACTACGATGGAATACATGCTTCTTAAAATACTAATCATGTATATAATACAATGATCATGGTTCTTGCTTTGACCCATATAGTTCCCTCTTCAACCAACAAACATTGTTCTCATCTTCGTGAAAAAACCATTTGGCTGTTGAATATACCCTTCTTCTTTTCTAACCCCATTAGAAAATGTTGAATTGACATCAATCAAGGAAACATTGAACCTTTGTTTCACTATAATGACAATAAATAACCTAATTGTCACCAATAATAAAAAAGATGAAAATGTCTCATCAAAATTTATAACCTCTATTTGTAAGTAAACATTGCACACTATTCATGCTTTGTTTCAAATCCAAGCACCATATTCATTCATTTTATTATGGAAGACGCATTAAGTGCCAATGGAATTATTATCTGTTAACCTAGAAACAATCTCCCACATCTAATTCTTCTAAATTTGATCTAAATCATTATTCATTTCTGGATCCTAGTTTTCATCTACTATTATATATATATATATAACATTTTGGTTCTACATGAGATACGATAGATTCCTAATTTCATAACATCAAACTTATTGTTATAATATGTACTACATGATCAAAAATGATATTTTTCTTATAAATTTTAGTTTGACACTTTTGCTTATTTATAGATACATATTTATCTTCCTCCTTCTCATCAATGTCTTCTTCTGAATCATAATTTTCCAATTTTTTCCCCATATGTTTATTTCCTCCCATATATACCACTGATATCATGCATCTGATTATTTTCATGAGGCACATTGCAATGATCCATCAATAAAACCACCTATCCCACTGAGTTTTAACTCAGTGTATGAAACAGGATATAATGTTAATAAAACCATAACAATGCAATGTGATCAATTAATTCCTTTCATATTCATCTTCTCTAACTGATTTGAATTATTTTACATTCTAGACCACATCACCTTACCACTTTCCATCTATTTTTTATTTGACTTTACCATTGATTGTATCTCCCCAAAAACCTAAAACATTTTAACAAAAGTTAATTGCATTTAAATAAATAGCGATAACAGACTATATATAATCATCAATTAGATAGTTTTGGTCATTCTTATTGGAACAACCCATTAAATATTTTTTTCAAGGAACGTCACTCTTCATGTACTTGTTCAAACAACCTAGATAACCATAACTATTTTGGCCATATGACTAAACATTCATTACCCACATTCTGATTCTTCTACTGATATTTAGGTTTTGTGGGTTTCACCTTGTTCATAATTTGGGGTTTATACCAACTAGTAAAAATTTCCTTCTTTAAGGATCCACCCAAATTCCATTTTCATAATTCATTCTCTCAACAAGAATCTTACCATTATCCATCTTCTATTTCATATTCCCACTATTAAATAGATCATTCCCCTTATTTAACTTCCCAACTTCTGGATCATGTGATATTTTGGAGAAAATATTAATTCATTTTTAATTTATAGGTTATTTTATTCTCCACACTCTTTCTTGCTACTGGTGTGTTATTCATGGCACATGAATTTTTTTTACTCAAAATTGGAGTATCTCCACCCTTTTTTCATTCAGGTTTATTCTTATTATCTCCATGAGAATTATTGTGGGTGAAGTAGTGGAGGTGATTGCTACACCTTTCATTAAAATCCTTTTGATTCAACTAAGGTTGTAAACCTACTTTCAACTTATCATTATTTCATCCAATATAAGCCTTTTTATTATACAGTTCTAGAGTTTGGGATATTTTTTAATGTTCATTTTCATTCCAAACATTCTTTCTGATACAATATCATACTAAATTCCCTTTATCATAACATATAAAATATACCCCGTTAAATACGTACTTTATGTCATCATTTATTGGTTGATATGTTTATGCATTCAATTTTCTTCATCTTCGTCTTCCCTCATTGATTCCTTGGGTGTCATGAAACATACGAATGATGTATTCCTATATTCTACTATGATAGCATATAATGGATTTATTATTCTAATATGTGTTCTTTTCAGAAGATTCAATATGCTTCTTCTTTATTTGAGATTTTAATATATTCATTCCTTCCTAGAAATAAATACATTCCAATTCCTTAATAAAATCTTGATGTATGAAAACCTGTTCCACAAAAATCTCACAAGCAATTTTTTACTTCATTTATAAACTTTTCATGGTTTGACTCCAACACCTACAATATTTTTCATACCTCTGAAAAGTTTCTTAGCCCTTTCCCAATCACGCATTAGAGAGGGATTATCACATCCATTAACATATTTTACCAAGCTATATGGTTATGAGATTAAAAAATATATTCTTTTTCTTATTCAAAAATAGAAAATTTTCATTTCACTTCATCATCACATACAGATGGAAAATCAAATAGTATGTGCATTGAAGCATTCATATTAGGCTTTCCTTTGGTATTGGATTTCTCCACATATTTCACCCTTGATTCTACATCTTATCCAAATTTGTTAATCTTCAGATCCCTTGATTCAAGTGGATCATTACGTTCTCAAAAGATATTATTTTCTTACTCATATCAACTTCTAATTCACATATGATATTATCCACAATCTCACATTTAAACATTATTTTAAATTCTTATTGAGAAATAAAATTAGAACAACAATCACTATCTTATTTTAGACTTTGGTTCTTCTGAACTACTTCACAGAACTATATAGAAAGATTATCATTTGTGTATTTCATATTCTGAATGTCATTTTATATTTGATTATCTTAATTTTCATCATCTTTGGATACTTCAATATTTTAGATATCTTTTGTAGTTCTCTAGATTAAGAATAATTTTTATCCCTAATATCATTAGCCACATAAATAAGCCTTTTATTTCAACCTCCTATCTTATTGAAACCAACTTCCATTGCTTGGATCTTGATATCTTTTGATTAATTTTATTTAGAATGTGTCTGATCCAATTCCTTTTTTTGGTGGAAATCTTCCACATCATGTGTTATTGAATTTTTTTTCATCATTAGTAGTGCTATCATCACTTAGAATTTGAGGTTCGTATCTCATTCATTCCTCATCATTGAACGAGTATGTATTTTCATTGTATGATTTATCCAAATCATTATTTGGTTCACTACATTATTCCTTCCATTGAATCAAACTTTTTCTATATACACTTCTACTTTATGGAATATAACATAACATTTGATTCTTCGTTGAAATTCATCCCTTCCCCATGGAACACGAAGATAATAGAATACTGAATATTTAATGGCAGTAATTGACTGAACCATGTTAGTGAGGAGAAATCAGATAAATGAGACATACACTTTGGTACCAATTGTTTGGTCCCAAAGGGCTTAGACACAAGGTTTGGCTAGATCACTACTATTCCCAGGGTCACTGCCTTTATAATGTTTAGGGCCTTCTCACTGTATTCCCCAAGGTCACCCCCTAATTCTATTACTCTAGTTCACCTCCAATGGGACGGATCATTGTATTCCTCTTCTTTCACTCATAGGTATTGTAAGGGATACACTCATATTTTATGAACTTTTAGGTCCCCTAATTATCTCAAAGGAATTAATTCTACAGTATATATAGAATCTATATCGATGTATTTCTTTCATAAACTGATGAATACCTCTTTTCCATATATTTATGGGGAACTAAAAATCATCTTTTCAACCCTTACCATGTCTTGTGTGAAACATTAATTACTTGTGTGCAAGATTTAACTTTTTTTATGAAACACCTTTTTGAAGCATCTTCAATCTTAACGAAAACTAAAATCATATGCACTACTTCTCTAGATTGCATGAAACTACAATTATTTCATTCAAATCCATTTTCATAAAATTTTTATGTGATTAAGAGCATAGGAACACCATAACTGACCAAGGTAACCATCACATTCAAAAAACTATCAACCAAAAAGTAATTAAATTTTACCATGAGGGATATCTTCCCAACAAAGTGAAACCTACCTAAAGTAATATTTTCACATCACATTTACAGTTTAATTGTCTTTAGAAACTCAAAAATATAATTTTTCACTATCATTATCACTTTCTAAATAAAACATTTATCATCATCTAAACCTATAATTATATACTCAATATTATATTAATCATTATTCTCACTGGTAATAATATTAAATGATAAATAAAATGTAGTGTTATATTAGTATCTAGCTACATGTAGATCTGTTATGTGTTTAGGCTATCATTTGAAAATTTTATTTATTCTGTTTAAGACCAAGAGTTCTTCCATATCTACTATAAATATTTGTCTTGAAAAAGAACCTTGTAAACATATAAAAATTATTTTAGAATTATCAAATTCAAAATCATTTATTAAACATGATGAACTCTTTAACCCCATATGTAGGATAAAGAATGAAGGTAAACTGGAAATATAGGCTGAATTTATAATTAAATAATGATAAAAAAAATAAAATAATAGACACTATATAATATATGGTAATGAAAGTAAGAAATATATATAATAAAATTTAGGCATTTTGGAAATAATATTAAAGAAATAATTTGAAAGTTATGTTGAATTAATGTGAAAATTTAATGGACCCGTGAAATTTGAGAAGCAAGTCAAAAAACATTACCAGAAGGTACCACAAATCTCTTCCTAAGGATAATGATACTCAGGTTTAAAATATTAAATAAATAAATATAATATTAAAGAAACCAATACCCTTGAGTTTCAATGTAAACCATGAACCTCCAAACTAAATTGTTTAATGGAATAACAATAACCACAAACCCTTGGTTTGAAAACATAACAAAAAATCCAAAAAAATATTGAATAGATAACTATGAACTAAAGAATATATGCATAAAAAATATATTAATTTCAAAATTTTAATCCATTTAAAATTTAGGATCTCAACCCACTCCTCAATGAATTTGAACATGATATTAATGGGGAGAGGGAGGGATGAGAAATGAGAGAAAAGAGGTTTTCCAAAATATGTTCAATAGGTGTTGAAAAAAGACGCACAATATTATAGAATATGAATATTAACGATTCATCGGATGAAGTCATTAAATACCACTCCCATATTGATTTATGACTTTATGACATCAAATTATGTTTCCATTGATCTTATCCATTGAGAATGGTTTGGAATGATGGAACTTTGGATATCTTGAGTGATTATGATGCTAGTTAATATCAGAGATCGATTCACTTGATGTAGTCAATGTTTAAAAGTAGTTACAAGAATCCAAAACCCTACATTAATATCTGATATAGTGTTTTGGGGTCCAATTAATTGAGAAATAAATTAATAAATTAAATGAACACTTTTGGACTATAACAAATGCATTTTTAAACTATCATGTCCAACACCTTTAGATAATAAGTAACCTCCATGAGGTAGCTGATGGGCTAAATAAAGAAACATAAAATCACTATACTACTAACTATTGGTATGTGGCCTCTAATGGGGAGTTTTTGGTACTTATAAGAATTTTAATGTTATGTTATATACTGCTAGCTCAAATGTAACACAACAGAAGCAATCAAGTGATTTAATGCTACACAAAACATGGAAATTTCCATATGAAATTATTTAGAATCCATATTTTGACCATATTGTTTCATGTAATTATGAATTAAAAATAATAATATATAAACCATAAAATATATTAGAAAAAATTATTGTGTTTTGATCAATAAAACTATATCATTTTGAGCATGAACAATCTAGGTATTTTTTATAGAAAAAACACATGATGTAAAAATTCAGATTTCAAAAATGAAAATATAAATATGAATGAGGTTGATAAACAAATGAGAAACCATGTCAAAATTGAAAAAGAAAACATTACTTCTTATAGAAAAATGATTAAAAAAATAATAATTTATCTTTTACTTATATTGAACAGTTTCTCCATAAAAATATCCCATTTAATATTATCAAAAAGAAACATTCAATTTATAAGGGTGAGAGATATAATAGAAGACCACAAAAATAACCCCCCTATATAAAATTAGATGATAATAAAATAACATTGATATAAGTAAATAATTAGAGAGATTAAAGGGTGATAAATCATTAAATATCTCTCAAAAATATATGAGTTAAAATCAATATTTATAGATTATTTGAAAAATATGAAACTAGAAAATAATTAAATGAAATAAGGCTCCCCCTCAATAGATTGCACAATTACTATCAATATATTATATATAAAAATCAAAGGGGAAACTAAATGGTTGGAATGAAATTACATAAATGAGTGAATGAATATTTTAAAAGGAATTTAAAATTAAAAATATTAAAATAATATTTAAAAAAGAAGTGAGAAATGAATTATGAAATTAATAAAAACATTTAATCTCTATGACTCCCAAAATAATATTATAATAATATAGAGAAAATGGAAAGTTAAAATAAATAATAAAATTGAAAAAAACCAAAAAAATTAAATGAAGATATGAACTAAATATAGATAATCTTAAATTTTTCGAAACAATGAATATATGATAGAAGTGATTTCAAAATTCAATTTAACAGACAACATAAAATAAAAATGAATCAAAAACCATTTTTATGAAGATTGTTGTTAATGTACCAAAATTTTTTGAGAAGAAAGAGCTAGTCTTCCCCTAACATGGATTTTAAAACATTAAAGATAAGGTTGAA
Source organism: Viscum album (assembly GCA_963277665.1). NCBI lineage: Eukaryota > Viridiplantae > Streptophyta > Magnoliopsida > Santalales > Viscaceae > Viscum > Viscum album. The sequence goes on along the minus strand of OY728131.1, from coordinate 1,081,976,869 downwards.
AGCGCTAAACAATCAATTCAAGGGGTAAAAATAATATTTAAATAACCTATGTTAAAATTTTATTGATCAATGTGGTTTAGGGTAATTTTATTTGTAACATATTACAAACAAGTTCATTTAAGTACCTATATTTTGTGTATGGAAATATGAACTAATAAACATTCAAAAGGTGAAACAATTTTTGGTCCACTAAGATTATATAAAAGGTATTTGAGACTAAATTTTTTTTAGAATAATAATTCCTTTTATAAATTTGTGGATACTGATAAATGTTTTTTGGTCTACCCAATATATATTTATTAAAATTACATTCCTATATTAAGTCATTATATTTTTGACGATCGATGAATTTTTCTAAGAAAAAAATTTCCCAAAAAAATTATTTTTTTGAGAAAGTTGGATTATTATTTAAAAAACCAAATGCATTCTTATTTATATTAATTAATTGAGGACCAATTATCTTATTAGTGTATTTGTTAACTTGTGTGAATTTTGGTAAATGAATTTTGGGATACGTTATTTTATATTTTAAGACATTGTCATTGGGTGGTTGTTTTTACTTTTAAAATCAAATCACAATTTTCCTTTAAAAGAAGATATATTTCATTAGAAATGAAATTTTTCTCATGAAGAAAACATTTAAATTTCATTATAATATTTTAAAATTTTGAAACAAGTTATTGAAAATAATTACTAATATATGTTTATAAATAAGGGGAGTGATATGAATATTATGACATGGGATAAGATTAATAATTTAAACTACTACATAATCAACTTCCACCATGATAAATTTTAGAAGTGATTAAAATGTTAAGGATGAGTTTATGGAGTTATCACATGAACTACATGTTGATACTCTTAGTGAATAATGTTTTTATTCTGTTATTTATTCTTTTTTATTCAAGGGAAAATCTATATAACTTAAATCAAATAAAGTAACATTTTTAACATCAATATGATCTTTAATTTTAGAATCTTGATCAATACTTTCATCCCCATAAAAACTGGTATAGTTTTCATTCATGTTATTAATTTTGATAGTCTATTTTAGTTCCATAGATTCTATGATTTAATTTTTACCTTGATAATATGATGCTAGAATATTCTAAATTTCCTGATCCATTTTTCATTAGGAAACATGATTGAGTTTACTTATATTTAAAAAATATATAAAATATTCATAGCTTCATTATGCGTTTCAATAATATAAAGGTATTTGGTTGTATATATGACCTCTATAATATTTTAATGTTTAAATCCTTGCATAATATTTTTATAAATATGATATTCAATACATCTAGAAAAGGGATACATGAGATTTTCCCAATCAGTTTAATTATTAACACCAAAAAAGGAGGACGCTCTAGAGAGTGTCCTACAAGACCACCATGGTTTTTGAAAAAGAAATTTTAAAAAGGGTTATTTTTTTGAAAAAAGTAGTTCATGATGTTGAAGATAAAAACATTGAAACAATTTGGAATAAAGGTTATTAAAAAAACTCTATTAATACACAATATAGATAATGGTGGGAATGTATAATGGAATTCATTATGTGAATATAATTTTAAAAAATAAATATCAATTAAATTACCGATGATATAAAAGATATAACAATACTAGAGAGAAAATCAATATAATCAATTTTATGCATAATAGAAATAATAAAAAGGAAATAACTCAAAATAAATGCATAATTTAAAGTGTGGATTGTAAATAGGCCACACTCAAAACAAATTATAAATTTGTAATAATTTTTGTAGGTACCCTATATCTTCTACCCATATAGATCATTATGAGGTTCAATATATCAAACCGGTTGTTTAGTATAAGAACTAAGTAACATAAAAAACCATTGCTTTTAAGGGATACCATGATCCTCAATAATGATTTTCTTTATATAATTTCATGAACCTAAAACCCTTGGTTTGAATGGAGATCCAAGAATAAAAAACTCAAGTTTGAAAAGGTAATCAAGAACAAAAAAATTTGGGATAAAATAAATAGATGACTTTCATTTTCCAATCCCTTTACAATGAAAAATATTCACACACTCATGAATGAATTAGAAAAAAATATTTAAACGGAGATAGGGGAGGATATGATGAACTAACAATATGGTTTTGTAGAAAAAGGTCAATATGAGTAAATATATAGATGCATAATATGATTTTATAATAATGTTGACGGATATATAGATGAATTCATCCAAGAAAATTCCCTTCATGATTGGATTCCATGATCTCCTTAGTTTAAGCTCAATTTGATCCTATAAATTGAGAGTGAATGAGGATGATGGAACATTGGAGATCTTGAAAGAATATTATGCCATTGAATATAGACGATCATTCACGTGATGTAGAAAATGCTTCACCGAAGTTCCATGCCTCCCAAAGCCTACTTAAATTTCTTTTATAGTATGTTAGGGTTTAATTAATCATGGTAAATAATGGGAAATCTACAACATAGAGTTTTGTATATTAACTAATGACACCACAAACATGCCTTTTGCTTCCATGATACACCAAGTATCCTCCTCCGGTTAGCTGGCAGGCTTCCTGAAGGAACCTATTAAATGTCTAACACCACCGACTGACCGATATCCTCCACTAACAAACCTATGGCCCTTCTGGGAATTTCATTGATACTTTATATGCTGTGGTCGATCTAGTAGCACTAGAAAAGCTCGATGAAGATACACTGAGGCATAATTCCAATATAATTCAACTTGAACCGATTTCGAATTCATCTCCCGACCAGATTCCTTCAAGTAATTACGTTTAAAAAATGCCAGATACAACTTAATATAGTTTACAGACAAGATATAGTGTTTTCACCATTAAAACAAAAGGATGAAAGGATTAAACAACATCATTATACTCCTTTTTCAAAAAAGTCACAACCACCCATTTTTATTCATATCCATCCTATTTGATTTAATATAATTCATATTTAATGAAAATAAAAATATGTACAGAAGGTATGAGATTAGAATCCTAAATGTTTATTCTTAAAATATAAACTCATATATTCATCATATTTTTTATAAATTATCATTTCATAATAATTTTTTAGAATATATATTGGCCTAAAATTATATTAATTTAATTTATTATAACTTTTATTCTTTATTAAAACAATATTTATATCATAAATCATTATTTGTTCATAATGTATTCAACAAGGGAGATAATAATGTCATCTTTTTAAAAATGATGATGAACATCTCAAGTATGTTTACTTCAACAATGGTCGTCAAGGTCATAGAAGTCTATGGAGGTCACCCAGAAGAAAAAATAATTTATAAAATATGATGCTTTCAGGTTTACATCTCATATGGTGTGTTTTGATTTATCGTGTATATGACTTGGATAAATATGAATGCTATTATAATATGATCAACATTAAATCATCATTATCTAGAACATGATTTACAATGTTTTTTTAATTTAATACACCACTATTTTTCATATTTAGAAATGAGTGGATTATGATACAATACCACAACCACTTAATTAGTTGGTAAACACTTCACTTAGGTATTAAATACCTCAATTTTTTTTAAAAAAATCCTAACATTACAAGGATTAATTTTTTTAAATATTTATTCTGTATTTTGAAACATTACAATGATTCAATATTTTTTTCATTAGAAATACATATTATTATGCACTAAAATTTTAAATGAAGGTAACAATCTATCGTAAACCTCCACTTACACATGTAATTATTGATCCCCACACATTTGTGATGATATACCCAAAAATGTTTTTTGGAATGAAATCTTATTTCTCCAATGGTGCTAATTATTTTCGGGGTATAGAATAGGTATGAAAAATGTGATGATTTTTCCTATAAATTAGGGGATTTAAATATAATATAAAATAATATTAATATATATATTAACACATATATACACATAGATTTCTAAATACTAAAACCCAAGAAATATATATATATAATTTTATACCTATACATATAAAAAATGATACATATACACATATACACACACACATATATATATATATGAAAACATTATATCTCATGTCTTGTTTCCTTAAAAAACCATTAATCATACTATTCAATCATTCTCATTTAAAATATAGTTACTAGTTTGACCGATAACATAACCCAATGAATAGTGTTGAATACAATAATATTTATAATTTCCACAATTATTTTGGACTAGACAATAATTGATTTATATCTTGAAATTACCAATGTTATAAATTCGCCACCAAATCTATGAAACCCATTTTCATTCCACTGATCCTAATTTAAATTTTTAGTTAAATGGAAATTGTAAAATTTTTTGATTCTTTTACAGGAAATCCATTACAATAGTATATATTTATATATAAAAGTAGAAAAAACCCATAAAAATAAAAAAAACAAACAATGTTAGTGAACCAAAATGGAAAAGACATGAATATAGTCGATTTATCCAAGAAAATTTAGAAGAATCATTAATAATACTAATTATTGGGAAAAAATTAGTGAAGAGCTATTATGATAGAAGAAGGAATGGTAAATTCAATAAATCCAAAAATCACTTGATAGATTGATAGTGGAACCTTAAAAAACATTATAATATCAAATATTTGTTTTAGAGGTTCCATTTTTCAGAAATAAATGAGTTTGGTTGCAGTAGAACAAAAAGAGAAATAAACATCAAAATAATCATAAAAAACACATAAAAGATCAATTGATAATCATTAAATTCATGTACGAAATTTCATACCTATGGTTTTCTAGATTGATTTTTCCAAAAAAAATGACTTCAAATCTATCAAAGTATCAGTTCAACGGGAGATTGAATGAATCAAGAGGAGAAGCGATCTATTAGAGTATATTTTAAAAAATTTAAAGGGTTTTACTTGTGCATACTAAGAATCACTAATAAAGGATTAATTCATTTATGGTAAAAATATAAGTGCTTTGAAATACCACATTTGTCATGGTTATTTATAGTGATATATAAATGATAACTTCATCAACTCTAAAACAACCACGACAGAAGCGATATTTCTTTGCACTTACATTTTTAATGCTAATAAAATACACTTTTATTTGTTCTTGTTTTGTAGCCTTGATAAAATACACTATTACCATAGCTTAGTCTACCACAGAAAAAATGTAATAAATAAATAAATAAGAATAAATAAAAAAATTTATTTTAATAAAAAAATATTAAAAATGAAATATACTTAACATTCGAATTACAAAAAAAAGTAAGAAATGAAATTAAAATTAATCATAATATAAATTATAATCATATTGAAAATTTTAGAAGATAATAAATAAATAAATATAAATAAATTTTAAAAGTAAATAAAATTTTAAAATATTAACAATAAATAAAACATAAAAATTAGTAAATAATTTTTAATGGATAAAAATTTATAATTTATAAATATGTTTGAATTTTTTTACCTGGTAAAGGGAAAATCTATTTATTAAAAAAAATAGCCCCTTATTTTTCTAGATAGAGGAACCCTATTACATGACACATCAACCTAGTAGAAATTAAACTCCCTGAAAACATGGTCTGAAGTCCCAAAAAATAAAGGTCCACCCTTGCTGGCTTGGTGATAATAGATCCCCCGAGCTTTCTTCTGTTTGGCACCCCATCACTTTACCAGAGCCCCCCATCAATAAACTCTGCTAATGAGGAGAGTCTCTACCACAACTGTGGCCACCCCTGGATCGTCCTTTCTTTGTTGACGTCCTCACTCCCATAGCCAGCAACTTCTCCATCATATGTTAGACGGATCATGATGCATGGATCCTGTCGGCCAATCATATCATACAAACGACTAGTTTCAACCCTACAACAACATTCATCAACTCATGGCCTACCAAAAATCATTGAGAAACAAACCAACTGTGGAAACCTCATACCACTTCCACCCTGTACTATTATAGTCTGTGAAAACCATATGCTGAACTCATTCTCAGTAGGGATTCTAGTCTTTGATCCATTTCTTGATTTAGGGTTACATGGGTTCTTTAACAATTGAGCCAAAACCCCAACTAAAAAAGAATGAATAAATTTTTAATTATATTTTAAATTTAAATTCATTACAATAAATAAAAAATTACTATTATATAAAAAAGAATGAATATGTATTATTTTCTATACATTAAATATTATTAAAATGAATGATATTAAATATTAAAAATAAATAAATATTAAAAATACATTAGATAAATTATTTTTATAAATTTCAAACATCTAAAAATTTTAAAACATAATAAACATAATTGAATAAATACTAATTATAAAAATTTCAAACATATTTAAAATATTAAAACTTATTAAATAAATATGCATAGACATGTATTAAAAATAGAATAAATTTATAAAAATTTAAAATTATTAAATATAAAAAACTAGAAAATAAGGCTAAATAGATTAATATTAATATTTAATAAATATAATTAAAAATATTTTATATTGAGAAATCATAAAATATATTTCATGAATTATAAATGCATAAAAAATTATTAAAAATGAATAAATAAATAATCTAAATTTTAATGATGAAAAATTAAATAAATTGAATTATATAAACCATTTAAATTGAAAATATATTAAAATTTTGTTTTAATTAACTAATTATTTAAATATCAAGTATTTTGAAAATATTAAAACTTAATAAATAAAAATGATTAAATATTATTCATACAAATTAAAAACATATTGAATATATTAAAACTCAGAAAATAAAATTATATAAATACATATTGAAAAATAATAAATTAAAAAGAAATAGAAATTAATAAAAAAATAAAAATGGTTCAATAATATTATGTGACTTAATTTTAAAAATTACTGAATAATATTAAATAATAAAAATATATTAAAATGATAATATATAGCAAAAAATTACATGACTTAACGACACATTAAAAATAAATATATAAATAATATTATTTATATAAACATCATAATTATGAAAAATACATTATATTGAAAATAATTTTTAATAATTTTTACATTTAAATTTATATAAATAATTAAATTTTTAAAATATCAAACGTATTTGAAATATAAAAAACTAAAATATAAATATAAATATATATGATTCATAAAAATGAAAAAAAATTTGAAAATATAAAAACATAGTAAATAAATACGTATAATATTTTTATACAAAAAAATAAATACAAATAAATTTAAAACTCAGTAAATATCAAAAATGAAAAAAAAATATTAAATGAAAGAATGTTATAAATGAATAAATTAAATTACATATATTAAAGAAAATTAAAAATTTGAAATCATAATATTTACTATATAATTTAAAAACACATAAAAATGAATAAAAATGTATAAATAAATTAATACTATTATTTCTGATTGTTGATCTTGTTTTTATATTGATTGCATATAAAAAATAAAATTAATTATAAACTTTAGAAAATTTTAAATTTAATATAAAATAATATTATTTAATAAAACTTATAAATATATATAAATTTATAAATATCTATCAATGTTGAATATATTACCAAACTAAAAAGTTGTGAATTTTTTTTTAAAAAAAAGACACATACCCATTTCATACTTACACATATGCACAAAAACATGCATAGGCACACATGTACACATATATACACATTTACATGAACATAGATATAAAAATACACATACACCTATATATTATGACACCCCATACTTCTGCAATATGCTTTCTTTTTAAATAATTCAATAGCATGCGATGTACGCAACACTGAGTTCAAGCACACCTTGACAATTCAAATTACCCATTTAAAAAGTTGTTATGAATATTATTAACCATATTTTAAATTTTATATATCCCATATAATTTTAAAATTCATCCTTTTCATTTATTATACATAATATAATGACATATTCAATTTTTTTGTCAAAAGAAATATTAAAAAAAATGTAGTTTTTCTGCCTTTTAATGGTGAACCATTTTTAAATCCCATATTCGACACTTTTATTTTTTCAATATGACGAAATTAAATTAATTTTTAGAATAGGGAAATAAAAATTTAGTCTTGAAATTTTTTTGGTACTTTTCTCATAACATTCATATTTTGATTAATAATAAAAATAATAATATTTAATTGGAAAAAACTTTTATAATAAATATAATTTATGGTGTTAAATTTTAAATATGGGCTGTTTTAGAGTATAATTAGATTGATTTTTAAAAAAAATTATATAATTTTGGTCATTGGTAGTATATTCACTTTTAAATAGACATAAACACATGCCGATCTTTTGATAGTTTTTACTTCATAAAAAGACACTTTTTAGGATTGACAATAGAAATTAATTTTAAATTAATTACTGCCAGCTGTATGATATAAATTTTAGTAAATGGATTCAATATTTGGAATTATATGGTCCAATATTTTTAAATATAGACCTTTTATGTTTTTTACATTATCAATAGGAGCATCTTTAATTATTTTTGTTTACAACGGTTAGACGTTAAATCAGGAAAATAAGAGTCAAAAACAATATTATATTAATATTAAACAACCCTAACACATGTTCTAATCACATGGGATGAGATATTACCGACCCTGGTAATCCTTAGGACGATTTTATGTCCCCACGGGGCCACATGAGTGTGATAATGACATGTTATAAAAATTAATTTAAAGTAATGATAATTATAATATAAACATATATCATTACCTTAATCATTTTTAATATAGGGTTATATAACTGATCAATATGTATATAAATATTGGTTATAATGAAAAAATATTTTCTACATTATGGTAATTTATTTAAATTTTTATAAATTGGATAAATATATTTATTTATGACACAATGATTATGCAGTGATTAAATTATTTTTTATTTATTCATATAAATGAATTTTTAAATGTAAAAATAGATTTTAAATTAATATTTTTAATCCATAAACCAATTTTATGAATGTAATAGACATATTAGGTAAGAATTAATACCTTTTTATTGAAGGAATCAACTTTTTATTACTTTAACAAAAATCAATTACTTAATAGTGTAAAAATTAACATGAATGATTTTTCAAAACAAATTCTATTTTATTAAATGTTTTAAAAATCATAAAAATATAAAAATCAACAAATTGACTTATATAATGATAAAAATTCCATTACTTATCCACATTATGTTCCCATGTAATTTTACAGTAACTAAATTAACACTATAGTATAAAAATTCAAGAAGACATGGTAACTGTTAAACTGTTTAACTAAAGGTCAATCTCAAAAGATAGGGATAATTTTATGAACTAAACATGTATATAACATATTAGTTAATGGGATTTAAACCCTTCATCACATTAGACACAAAATATATCAATTATGAGCTATTAGAAACTGAAAATAATTTTACAATAAATTAATATTTTTCGCTTTTCATAAACGGCCCTCACCTCTCTTATAAAAGGGAACAACCCTTTCTCTCTAATTAACACCATCAGAACCCTTTGGATATAAAAACCCTACCCAAATCCCCTCCCAACTGTTTTGCCTTCATATGAGTGGAAAAATGTTGGGCATAATTTGCACTGAAGTATTCCTTTTGTGCAAATCAGAAGGAGAGACCCGAAGAAGATGTAATAGTTGTATCCCTTCATTCAATGTTCATTTATTCTTTTACATACTATTACTATGTTGTTACCATAATAAAATACTAACTCCAGCATCTAAGATATATTTATATGTTTTTAATTATATGTGAAAACCATATTTTACTTTTTACCCGTCCTATGAATAACGATAACACCATTTATGTATATGTACAACTTACCATCTCCATGTCATGGTGCAAATTGTTTTTCAGGTAAACATTATATATATTGGTATAATAATGAATATAATGGATGTAAATAATAAATATAAGATGATATATCTTTTTTGAAATTAATATTCCCTCCAATTTTATAACATTTGATCATTAAGTAAATGATATTGTCGCTCATGCGTTTGTACAACTTACTACATCCCCTAAGATTCATTATCAACATTATGCATCCAATAATGATTATAAAAAAATATATATTATTCATAATTATTAAATATATAACATAATAAGTCTACTATAATGATATATGTATATATATTTCATTTACTTAAATCCAATCAATACAATAACAAAACGGAAACAACGTTCAAGCGTATGTACAACCCACCTACTCCATGAATATTGTCTTCTATTTATATATCTATCAATTACATATATTTTTATTAGGAATATATATGAAATATAAATCATATTATACATTTTTGAAGTAATTAAGTCATGATCTATGTAATATGATCAATAATAACAAGTCAAAACACGTACGATAAACAAATCGATTATTACCCAAAATGTTGCATTAAAATGGAATTTTTAATAAATGAGTAATATAATGTCATAAAAGAATCATATATGATAACATTAATATTATTATGAATCTGATATAAGTTAATAATATTTTTAACAACACATTATACATGGGTTTTATACACGAATGAGGAGTATCATACTTAAGGTAAGGGTTACTTCCTCAATCTCATTATTATCAGAGATTGTTTGTGTGTAAGTATTTACTGGGACATATTTATCATCATTGTTGATATTTCCAAAAAGAATCAAAAGTAATATATTGAGGTTTTATTTAAGGACCCATTTATCTAGATCATCAATTTAAATGTTTTAGTTATTTAGTTATATAAATTTATTTAATTAACATCCATGGTTTTCAAAATGATTTTAAGGATTTTTTTATATTGACATGATTGTTTTAAAATTTTAATTAATTTCAAAAATTTTATGGTTGAATGGAAATAATTAATTGAAAAACAATTTTAAATTAATTCCTTTATAAATTGTGTGACTTTAAAATATTTTCATGTAAAAGTAATATTTCGCTCAAAAAGTTTTACTGATCATTTTTTATTATGTCATCATCCTTACTGGATATTATTCTTGATTGAGTATGATTTATTATAATTAAATTTCACATATTATATTGAATGAGTGATGATATTTTTGACTATGGATGTGTTATTTTTATACCATTCATGGTTTGTGGGTAAATAATTTTAATTTCTTATGCATGTTTTAGTATGACTGATTATATTATGTTTCACTCTTTTCATATCAGAAATGCATTGGACATGGTAAGGGATAGGTGGGGCCCTCACTAGACCTTCAATGCATCAGTTGGTCTAATGATAGAATCTAATGTCTTCGCAGAAGGATTCGAAAAAATATTTGGGAATGGTCTTAGAAAAAGGCGTTGATATAATAGTTATTATGTCTGGAATAATGCATTCCCTTGTTATGAAATTAGTTATTTCATGTGATTATTTGATTAGTTGAATATCCTTTTTCATGTTTATATGATAATGTTTGATTTATTTTTTCCATTTTATGTTCACGTTTAAATTTTAAAGGCTACTGTATTTATTAAAAAAATTTACTTAAATGTTTATAGCTTCCACTGAATTATTTAACCTTACTGAGCATATGATCTCATCACTTTCGTATGTTTTCGAAAAAAGTGTTTTATGATTGATATACGAGGTTAATATTGGTTAATAATGAAGTTATAAAAGGATTATTATGTTGTGTTTTTTGTTATAATGTGTAATATAATGTGATTTTTATGTAATCTATTTTCCATGTCCGCTAAACTGATCAGTTCTTACAAACATGACTCTTTAAAATCATGCCAATGAATTTAAATAATGCACCAAATCTGGGTAACTGGGGTTAGGGATTTATAGTTGGTATCATAAGAAGATTAACAACAACCTTGTAAATTGATTTAGAAAACATATATTCGGTATCAAGACCCTATAATAGATTTTGAGTATAAGTATTGATGAACCCATAGAATTTTGGTAACTGTCATGGATAATATAGGATTAAACCGAATATGTTTTAGATTCAAATTATCTTCCTGAGATTTTTTGGTTTCCTTCAATGATATTCATTTCTCACCATGTGATTTATTGTCTATCTTATTGGAGGAACCAGAAGTAATTGGATTAACACTGAGTTTCATGGAAAATCTGGTGATTTGGAGCAATAAAATTGGATAATGAATGCAGAGAATGATATTGTGATTATGCTAAATTATTTATTATAATATATGTTTAATAATGTGATCTATGATGAAATTACTAACACATTGTGTAAGAGGAAGATGAAACTTTTTAAATGTAAATATTTTAAGAATCATATAGGAAATAAGACACATCTTCCAAAATTCCAATAGAAAAGGAAGAAGAACCTTTAAATAACACCAAAAATGGAGGGTAAGATGTTTTATAATCCGTAAATAAGGACCATAGAGTGACCAATTATTATGGAGTTCAATGCCTAATAAGTGGAAGTCACATGCATTACCCAACTCAATTCCCATAAAAAAGTATCTACCTCTAAAACAAGGAAGGACATATTCGATGAAAACCATTAAATTAGAAGGATTGAAGTATTTATGTATTTGCATCCAATAGTTATGAATAGAGAATTGTATAAGGAGTATTCAGTTTATGTTTTTTGAGATGTATTTTCATAAATATGATGTATAGTTATAATGGACAAGAAAAATGATTTATGTGAAAGATTATATTTGAAGGACATATGATTAGGGTAAATATAACTATTAATATGTTCCTCATGTTAAGATACTAATGATTGGACAAGGATATGTTGGTTTTGAATAAGTTATTTTGATGATTCTAGATTCTTGAGAACTATCTCTGGATTTTTTGACATGAGGATTATTCTATCATGGATGATGTATAAATCTTTTTGGGACATAAGGAATAATTCACTATGTTTTTGAATAAGGAAACAAACAGCTTATCCATATAAATATCTGATAACTCATGTTGTTACCACATCTCAAGATAATTAATGGTGAAGGTGTTGAAATTTTTAGAATTTGACAACCAAGAACATCTATATGACATATAGTAGATAAATGCTAAGTCGATTTGGTTTACCTCATTCAAAAGTTAGAGATTTTTAGTTTTCAGAAGGATAGTATGGGTATGAATTTATGGATAGTAGAAGTTAAACTCTAATTTATTTATTTTTGATTAATGAATAATCTAACAATAGTTGGAATTTTTCATTTGTGATAATCCGTGGTAACTTTTTTGGGACATATGGAATTACTTATCATTCTACCAATTGATCTCATGATCTTCCAACACTTCACAAATGAAAAATTCATCCCTATTTCTGTGAATAAGAGATGAAGTGTAAAGTATTCTTGGCATTACCAATGTTGAGATTTTATTGAAATAAATTTATAATTTATTTTCATGTTCTTCAACATTAGTGAATTGATCATGAAAAAAAGGACTTCTTAGTACACAATTTTATGAAGGATCAAATGGTCTCATAGATCATCCCAAATTTTTGGCTTTCGGAGTGTTAACTTTTTATTAATAATATTACTTATCACTATCCATCTGAAATTTATGGTTATTTTTCTCTTCCATATCCATGTTTTTTTACATGGAACCCCAGTATGTGTTATTTTCAGTAACCTTTATTCATAAATTTATTTATTTTAAAATATCAGAATCATTAATCCATTTTTCAATATGGGAATTCAAATATGATATATTGAAATAAGAAAAACAAGTTTTAATCGTGAGTTTAAATTGAGTATATGAAATATATTAATGGAGTGGATACTTTAACACCCCAAGCATTAACAATATGCTTCCTTTTTAAATAATTCAATAGTGTGCGATGTACGCAACACCGAGTTTAGGAAAACATTGACCTATAAAATTATCCATTTAAAAAAGATGTTATGAATATTATTAACAAAATTTATAATATAATATATACCATATAATTTTAACATTTAAATTATGTATTTCATAGATATAATATAAGGACAAATTCAATTTTTCATATAAAAGAAGTATTTAAAAAAAATGCAGTTTTTCTAACTTTTAATGGTGAACTCTTATAAAATACAACATTTGACATAATTATATGTTTAATTTTAGGAAATTATATTCTTATTTTGGAGAGGGACAAAAAATTTAGTTTGGATATTTTTTTGGTACTTTTCTGATAACTTTCATATTTTCATGAATAGTGAAAAATTCTGAATTTTAACGAAAACTACTTTTTTAATTGAAATAATTTATACTGTTCCATTAAAACATTTAGTGGTTTTACTGTATAAATAGATTATATTTTTATCATTTAGTATAATTCTGGTCATTGTAAGTAATTTCACATTTAAATTAGACATTAACACATTCCAATCTTTTGGTAGTATTACTTCTTAAAAACATGTTTTCTAGTTTTGACAATGAGAGATAATTTTAAATAAATTTATGCCAACTTTATGATTTGAATTTGAAAAAAAGGATTCCATATTTTAATTATAAGCTCCCAAATGTATAAATAGTTAACTTTTATTATTTCCATATTATGACTAGCAACATCAGTAATTATATTTATTTATCATGGTTAAAGGGAAAATCGGGTAAATAAGAGTAAAATTAAATATTATAATACTATTAAACAATATTAAAACTTATCCTAATCCTATATTATGATAAATTTATGACCATGGGAACCATTAGTTCGATTTTATTCCCCCATGGGACCACTTGGGTGTGATAATGTCATGTTATAAGAATTAATTTAATGTAAAGAAAATTATAACATAAACAAATATATTATACTAAATATATTTAAATTTTGGGATATATAATTGATCTATATGTATATAAACAGTCATTATAATGATAAAAATATTTAATAAATATTGGTTTTTTATTTATAAATTTTTTACATTTGGAAAATATATTTATTTACGAGAGAGTGATGATTCAAGATTACCTTACTAATGAATTATTCTAGTAAATGAATTTATAAATTTTATAATAAATGTAATTTGATAATTTTGAGGCGATACACAAAATTTCTTGACTAAATTGACATATTAGGGATGATTAAATACCAAATTTTATAATTAATTGGTTATTTATGACTTTATCAAAAATTCATTACTCAATACTGTCAAAATTTACAGAAATGATTTTTTAAAGAAAATATTATTTTGTTAACTTATATAAAAATAATAAAATTCAATGATTCAGAAAAATAAGATATATAATGATAAATTTTTTACTAATTATCCACTTGATATTTTGTTTTCATTTTATAGCAAATAAATTAACCCTATAGTATAAATATACAAGAAGACACGGTAAGAGTTAAACTGATTAACTAATGGTTAATCTCAAAAGATAAGGATACTTTTATGATCAATACATGTATGAAACTGATTTTTTGTGAAACTTTAGACCATTACATATATTATAATCTTAATACATTAATTTTTAGCTACTATAAACTGAAATTCATTTTATAATAAAGTAATATTTCATGATTTTCTTAAAGTTCCCTTCACCTCTCTTATAAAAGGGAACCTACCATTCTCTTAACATTAAATCTCCATATCCATTTTAATCAGTCAAAATCAAACCAAATCACCTCCCAACATCCATACCATTATCCTAGAGGAAAAAATGATCATAAAACCTTTCTAAAGTGTTATTTAGTGCAAATAAATTGGAGACACCAGAAGAAGAGGTAATCATTTTATCCCTTCTTTTAAAGTTCCTTTCTTCTTAAACATCCTATTACTATGTTATTGCTGTCATAAAATAATAAATAAAAAATATAATATAATCTGAGATACTTTTAAGATTATGGGACAACAAGATTCTTCTTTTTTCCTGTCTTATGTAGAAACAAACACCATGCGTGAGAACATATGGCTTATCAACTCCAGGTCGTGGTATAAATTGTTTTTCCTATAAACTATATTTATATGGGTATAAAAAAGAATAAAATGGAATTAAATAATACATATAACGTGATATTTCTTCTTCAAAAGTCATATTCCATCCAATTCTGTACCATTTGACAATTATGGAAATGGGACTATCGCTCGTGCGTATGTACGACTTACCGTATCCACGACACGATGAGATTTATTCTCTACTTTAACCATCCAAGAATGATTGTAAAAAATATATATTATTCATAATTATGAACTATATGACATAATAATTCTATTTTAATGATATATATATGAATTTAAATATATTTTGTTCATTTACATCCATTCAATATGTTAATAAAAGGGAAACTGAGTTCATGTGTACGTACGACCTACCATCTCCATGAACAGTGTATTCTATTTTATATATCTATCTGTTATATATATTTATGTTATGAATACATATGATTTATAAATCATTTGATACATTCTATAAGTAATTAAATCATAATTTATGAAATATGATCAATAATAAATCGTCAAAAAACGTACGATAAACAAAGTGATTATTATCCAAAAAGTTGCATTAACTTGGAATTATTAATAAACGGGTAATATAAAGTTATAAATGAATCCTATATGATATAAAAAATATTATTAGTATTCTAATATAACATAATAATCTATTCAAAAAAACATAATACAAGAAGATTTGACACATATGAAGAGTATCAGACCTAAGGTAAGGGTTAATTCCTCAATCTCATTATTATCTAAGATAGTTTATGTGCAAGTATTTACTAAGAAATATTTGACATCCATGTCCATATTTCATAAAAATGTTTTCAAAATTAATATTTTAGGGTTTTATGGAAGGGACTCTTTATGTAGATAATAATTTATGTGTTTTAAACATTAATTTATATAAATCTATTTAATTAATGTCCATGTTTTAGAAAATAGTTTTATGAATTTATTTATATGGACATGATTGTTTTAAAATTTTAATTAATTTCAAAAGACTCAAATTGGTATTGAAAACTTCTACTCAAAAATCTATTTTAAATGAATTTGTTTATAATTTTTTTAACATTTATATGATTTCATGACAGAAGTATATTTCTCTCAAAAAGTTTTACTAATCATTTTCAACTGTGTCCACATAATTTATATGATATTATTCTTGATTGTGGTTGATTTATTATAATACAATCTTAAATATATTGTTGAATGAGTTATGTTATAATTGACCATGGATGTGCTATTTTTATACCATTCATGGTTGATAGTAAATGTATTTTCATTTCAAATTCTAGTTTTAATACAGTTTTTTTATGTTATGTTTCACACTTTTTATATGAGAAATTCTTTAGAAATAGTAACCAATGGGTGGGGATCAGTATAGAACCTCGATGAATCGGTAGGTCTCATGAGACAAACTTGTGTCTTTCCACAAATCGTTGGTAGAATATTTGTGAATTTTCTTGGCACAAGGCCTTGACATAGAAGTTATTATGTCAAACATTATTCATTCCCTCGTTATGAAATTAGTTATGACATGTGATTTCTCAATTAATAGAATATCCATGTGAATGTTTATATGGTGATTTTTGATTTATTTTTTTCCATATTATGATAATTTTTATGTTTAAAAGGAAACTATTTTTATTATACATCTTGTAATAAATTGTTATTGCTTCTGCTATATTATTTACCCTTACTGAGAATCTGACCTCACCATTTTTTTAATTTTTTTCTCCAGGATTCCATGAATTGTATTATGATTGATATAAATGGTTATACTAGGGGAATAATGGAATTATTAAAAAGTTATATATCATGTGTTTTATGTTAGAAAGTGTAATGTAACTTTAATTTATGTAATCTATTTCCCAATACTGCTAAACTAATCGGTCATTCGGGATATGATTCCTTGTAATTGTGCCAATTTATTTAAATAATTCACCGGCGCTATGTAACTGGGGTTGGGGTGTTACACATATAAAAACATTCATATTGAAGTGCATATCTGTACACACTTGTATACACATACATGTACATATAATTACATACAAAAATATATGCATACACACACATAGATATGAAAATGTAGAGATACAACATAAAAACACACATACTATATAAACACACACATACATCTAGATATAAACATGTACATAAATACATGTACATACACATATTTGTATACACACATACACACACAAACATGTATAGATACACATACACGAACACACACACACATACATGTACATCCACATTAATAAACTTACACATACACATAAATATACACAAACAAACACATACATCTATATAAACACAAACACAAAACACATATATACAAAAACAACACATAAAAACTCACAAAAACTTACACATTTATACACATATATACATGCACATATAGGCATACACAAACACCCACATTCATACAGATACATATGAATATATGTGAATATTTTAAATTATTTAATATGAATATAAAAATATAAACTCAAATATTAACTATATTTCAAAAAATATATAATCATTTATATATTTATCTAAATGATTAATTAAAAAATTAAAATAATATATATATATATATTGTAATCAATGTATATAAATATGTTATTAAACATCATTACTGATTAATATAAATTTGATATTTTTTAAAATATAATTATCAAAATAAAATCGATAACACTTTTTATAACAATATAGTTATAGAAATGTTATTTATATATTATATTTATGTATATTTACTTATTTGTAAATAAATAATATTTAAAAAAACCTAAATACATAAATAAAAGTAAAACTATTCTCAGTTCCCTTAATGAGTACTTTTTTAGCACTATTTAAGAAAGGATTTTATCGACACTAAGAAAAGCATTGGTAAAGGTGTACCATAATCAGGCTCAAAAGAGTGTTGAAAAAGTTACTAATTTTTCAGTTTTTTTTTATATTTGATAAAAGAGGCTTTTATATGTGCTAATAAAAGTCACCTTTTTATCTATTCATTCTTTTTAGCATTGAAAATGGTTAGTTCATAATAAACACAAAAACAATGTATGGAATATAAAAAAACATGGAAAATCACAACTAATTTCATGATGAATAAAAGGATAATTTTGGACATCATGATTTTACCATCAGGTCCTCTTTCAATGATATCATACATAAAAGGTAAGAAATATGCTAAATACCCAAGATGGATTGTCTCAACATACCTACCGATGCTTCGAAGTGATGAAATATTTTGGGCCCCAACCATCACTAAATAATTCCAAAGTATTCATAAATTAAAAAGAATAAATAAAAATTTCATAACCATCTTTCCTCAAAAAATCAATATTAATTAAGATAAATTGTAAAAATATTGTCGAAAATTTCTTAACTCAAAAATGGGATAACAATTAGGGTAAATATATTTCAATAGGTAAGGTATTCATATAATATAAAATAGAAGATATATGCTTACATCAATAATGGAAATGATATAACATAAATCCATGATATTAATGGACATGGAAAAGAAGGAGAAAAATCATGTCCAGATAAAGATAATGAGTAATAAAGAAAATAAATCAAAAATTAATATATTCAAACCGTTTATTTTTTATAGATAATTTTGAGAAATATCCATGTTAAATTCCATAAATTTGTCAAAAAATTATATTGTTAGGCCATCAAGTTTTGCATGGTGTAAAAACAGTGTTAATTACCAATGAACTGTATTCAAGGTTATCAACCCCGAGAGGTATCTATTCTAGAGCTTTCGGGCACATTTTTCTATCTAGATAAGTACATAATTTATTGGAAAATTTCCACACTCTATTTTACCAAAATTTTCAGATATTCTTGTTTTAGATTTATTCTTTCTGTATTGACTAATAATTGATTTTTAACTGACTTATGATGATAGTTTAATGAGAGTTAAAAAAATAATATCTCAATAATATATATATATATATAATTTATGATAAAATTATTTATTTACATGAATGAAAATATATGAAATGGAATTTTAATATAAATTACAACAAACTATTTTTAATTGAGAATAAATTATGTGGATTAATAATAATAATTTTTTTATTTTGAAAATAGAAAATTCTCAAAAATAAGGATAAAATATATTTTTTGTAATACCATGATGATTTTTTGATTAATCTTACAAATTTGGCTAAGACACAGTGATTTAGAAAATAATGCAATAATATAAAAATGATCATAACTCGATAGAAGGTAATTGAGTTAGGAATTCCCATATCATCAGTCTCGAGTAAGTTGATATATGTGTTGAAACTATTTAATTTTTAAATTATGTTTATTAAATACTTTACTCTTAAATTTATTCATATATATTTCATTTTTTATGATGTATTTGTTAGTATATATCATTCACTTATAATATAGATTTTCTCCCATCAATTAATTGTGGTTATTTGTTAAATTTTACTAAACCGGCTTCGGTATGTTCACCAAGTTCAAAAATATATATAAGATTGTTTCAATATATATATATATATAATTATATAATTATAAATTATTTAAAATTTTATTAATAAAATAGTTATACACTTATATAAATTAACAAAATTGATTCAAATTGTGAATGATATTCGAGTATGCTTGTTTTTTTTGGGGATTAAATTTACTATTATTAATTAATGTTAATATAATTAATATGATAAAAAATTATCTGTAAAAATACACATAATTTAAGATATAATTTTTTATTCAATAAATATATTTATAAAACCACACTTGTAAGGTGATGATAACAAATAATTAATGTTATCCCTGGATGGGGTTTTTCCATGTGGCGTGAGTGACATTTCCTTTATTTTAAAAAATGTAAGAGGAAGGTAGAAAATGTGTATCCTATAAACATAATAAGATTTGAATATATTAATTATATTGGTTTAATTATATTTTTATCAGTAGAGTATAATTATATGAAGAATAATTAAAAAATAAAAATAAAAATATTAATTAGTAGTTCTCACATTACTTCATTAGATTACTACATTACCAAGTAAATTATGACTTCAAAAGGATGGTATTTTTATGTGTCCATAACCTAATGGAAGTGGATAATATTTTTGGGGAATATTTTATTATATTATTTCTAATTTATGAATCATGACGTGTCTCGATAGGTGGGATAGTGAAGCATTCATTTAATAGGTGGGATGGATGAAGCTTTTTTAAATATAATTTATTATTATAAAAATGATGCATATTAAATTAAAGTGGATCAAAATTGATATCTAGAGGGAATTATATTAGTATAATATATGAAATCCTTCATGTACCAATTATTCATGAGGTTTAATGAGACTATACCATAATTTTGACCCATTTACCTTTTTTAACCTCTATCAAGGTGACTAACATTTAACTTCAACAACTCATTTTTCTAATAAAAAATAAATATATTCTCATTGATTACATTAGAAAATATAATTATAAATATAAAATTAATTTATAATTTATTAATTTATAAAATTGATAAAAAATATTTTATATAATTAAAAAAATTCGTTTAAAAACCAAATTTTGATGAAAAATACAAAAAAATCACCCAATGTTAATTAAGCTATCCCGAATCCAAAAATGATTTACATTTTATCAAATTTAAATCATAAAATTTTAACATATGTCTATTAAATATATTTATCAATAAAATCAAATTCCGCTATAATATAAGGAAAAGCTAATATATTGTGTGTTGTGTAATAATTCTGATTCGGGACTCCAAAAACCCCCTGATGGAATGTCCAATATCACCAAATCTCACATCTCACCCTCTCCCCCCTCTTACGATTACACCCAAAGGTAATTTTAAAGGGAATACATTAATATTAATATGTTATTAGTGGAAATAAAAATGAAAAATGATAAAAATGATAAAAATAAAAGAGTTGAAAAAAGTAGGCTAGGCCATTTCTTCCACTCCCATGATTGGATTATTCCTCGCCTACATTAAACCACCCATTCTAAACTCATATAAAAATATGTAATATTAATATGACACTTGGTTTAAAATATATCTCTAAAATAATATGAATGAATACATTAATATTTTACTAATAAAGTATTAAATATTTTATGCAAATTCAAATGGCTCTAATTTCCCACAAACTTATGTACCAAAGTAGCCATCATATTTTGGGCCTAAAAGTGTGGTCATAAAAATTATAGGAGATCTTATTATGGTATAAATTAAAATTATTTGGAACATTCCCAATAATAAAAATGATTAAATTTTCAATTATTTTCATAACACATGACGATGTGAGGCATCAGTTTTGATATATTTTAAACAAAATTGACAATGGTACAAAAGAAAATTCAAATATAATGTTAATACTTTAATGAAATAAAATTTCCAAAATATAAAAATTTGATATACATTTCATATATTAGGTTATATATTTATATATATTTAAAAATTATATTCATTATGGTTTGGGATAAACAATATATGCTATAATATGTGGTTTCAAAAAAGTCATTTATCTCTTGCACATGTTTTGATTTCCTTAAAAATCATTAAAATAATATAATATTTTATTAATGAGATGATATAAAATTCACTTATATTATTACAAATTTAAAAATAAATAATATATAATTAGAGGAAAATTTTATATTCAGAGAAAAATATTTAATAAAATGAAATTTATCTCAAATAAGAGTGAATATAAATTTTACATGAAATTAAAAAAATTAAATTATAATTTATCATTTATATGAAATGAAATAAATTTAACTTTTGTTATATATTTAACAATTGGAAATATACATCATGTAAAGAGAAATATTACAAGAAAAATGAAATAAATATCATTTACATTAAAAATTAAATTTCATCAATATTTATAAATCTATTAGAAAATGAAGTTGATCCCATGTTTTACATGATAAAATATTTATATTATTTTTTTTACTTCTTAATAAAAAAATTTATCTCATGGAAAATTATACATATTATAAACAATAATATATATGTTCGGTGTGAGATAATTATATTTGATGGTAAAAAAATAAAATTTACACATAAAAGTTGAAATATTTAAATTTGCTATTCAATAATATCCTATTAAAAATGATATTTTACTTATATCTAAAATGAGATAAACATAATTAGAATGTAACTATTTTTTAAAAAATAAAATTTAATTTACACTAATATGTCATGTTAAATTTATCTTATATATCATATGAGATAAATTTCATGTAAAATTATACATCTTTTAAAAAATAACATATAAAAACCTTGACTCTAGAAAACCGAAGACAAAAGACATATTACCACATTTGTAAAAAAATAAAATAAATTTCATACAATATGATCTAATAATTTCATTTTCTTGGAAGAATCAATTACTAGGTGTGTATTTTTCAACAATACCTTACAAATTATGATTATTTTGATGATAAAAAACACCACAATTTGTTTCTAATAGGGGTTTGTTATGTGAGTTTTTTTGGTAATTTAAATTCCATTTAATGAACATTAGCTTTAATAGAATGATTCTAGAAACTCTATTTTCATCCATACTTTACACTTAAATGGAAAGAATTCCAAATGGTGTCATACCTAAGATATGATAATGAGTTTTCGTTTGGATATTCATCTTTATGATGGTTAAATTGACACGCGTATAAATCATAAACCCAACGTCAGAGTTTGGATTTACTATTTGGAACCTTATGTTCAGAAAAAGGTGAATGTCTGGTTTATTAATGTTACGTAGGAAATTTTATGCAAGGAAGTATAAATGTATAAATAATCACCCTACATTATGAAACAGAACCCTATGTTATGAAAAGGGACCCTACCCTACACAATAGAACCCTACGCTATCTAATGAAACCCTGCTCTATACAATGGAACCATATTCTATGCATCACAACCCTACGTTGTGTTCTCAATAGTGAAGTTCTTCAAGATGAGTTTTTAATCTACGATTACTACTAAAATAATGTTATAATTGAAGAACAATTCAATGATCATTTTTATTTTTTTTAAAACCATGTTCATATAAGAAAAACTAAAATATTCTAAAGGTGCTTTATGACACTCTTAGTCAATTGAAAATTGAATTTTTGTGATCGATCAAGCTATTATTTTGGTTCTAGAATACCAAAAAAGTTGTTTTGTTCTATATATTCCTTCATAATATCTATTCATATTATAGTGTAAAATGTTATTCCCATACATGACTTATTTTTAAAATATTTTTACACTCTAATAGCAAACAAACCACTATGATAAAAGACTACATTTTGGAGATATACAAGTTCTATCATGTTTTACTCTAAGTATCTGACTGCTCTATTTTGTTGATTATTTTTAATTGAAGATCTATGTGAAACCTGGATCACATCATACTTGTTTTCACTTGAATATAATTAATTCTAATTAATAATATATCTCTAATTCCTATTTTGGGCTTCTATAATTGTGTTGTTTGAACAGTTTCAACAAATCTATATCTTTTGATTTATTTTATTTTCAATTTCCCATACTAGATTGTGGCAGAGTATACGTTTCTAGATCTAAACTATGGATAATGGGTTCTCTGTTGAAGATCTATCAAGAATTGTATTTAGTCTTCTAAATGTCTCAACTTCCTGCACTTAGTTGTGGATTCATCATCTTATGATAGTAGGACTATACTAGTGGAATTTCCTAAGCATTGAGAGAGAGAGTGATTGGTAGTGTGTACTAGGGGATATTTGTTCTCCGAACCACTGTAAAAATATGTCTTATTTATTATTCTATATATCCAACGCATATTTTAAAATAGGTAAAAATATTTTCATATTCGTATAATTTACACAGAACGTTAGAGGCCAAAATTGATTGATGAATTTGAGAAAACACAATTCACCCCCATCTTATGTGTTAATTTGTATAATCAAACCTAAAATTGGTATTAAAGGTGAGGTTTTAGATAAATATATATTATCATAAAAAGTAAAGGTTTTTAGAATGATAGAAATAGATAATCTGTTTGATGGAATTTCAATGATATGAGCTCCATACTTCAGTGTTGAAAATTATGGGTGTTTAATATCAATGATGATTATCTGTCATAAAAATCATGGATTCATATTTTACTCAAAGATCATTACCCCTTATAAGATTCATGAGAATCTAGAAACATGGGATGCTACAACAGAAGATTAATACGACATAAATTAATATGAAATTCATGCTATTTTTTTAGGGACCAGAAGAATTCAATATTGTTTTTCAATGTCATACTGCCAATAGAATGAGGAAAAGTATTGCAGTTTCCTATTAAGGGACATACAATGAATGTTAGATGATTTATGCTACAAAAAATCTAAGAACTAACAAATTTAATATTTTTTATGTTGAAATCATCACACAAATGAATGAAAGGCTTAGAGAAATTATCAATAATTTCACAACTTTAGTATAACTGATCAAAAAAATATTTCCTAATTTAAAATAACTAAAAGTACTTCATTTTAAATGTAATGGAATATCTACCTCTATTATCCAATCATCACCAGTAAAATATTCTACAATTAACAAACTAATTGGGACACTGATGATGTATATATAAGAAATTCTAGATGAATCTTTAGATCATAATATTTTTTTGGAGAAACAAAATACTTCTAAGAATGTAACTTCTATGAAGCACAATAGAAAAATAAATCATAAATTCAATGTCGAGAAAAATTCAGATTCATCAGATTCTAAGATGGAACTAGCTCAACCAACCAAAATGTTTAGCATGTTCTAAAAACATAAAATTTGATTCATAATGTTTTTCAAGAAGGATGATAATGACTATAGATAAGTTAGATGTTATGAATGATATAAATAATTCCATATCAGACAAGATTTTGCTCAATTGAAAGATGAATGAATGTGGCCAGAAAAGAGATACTATAAAAAATATGATTATTTGAATAAAGTAAAAATTGAAATGAATGATACATAGAGTATATATAGAGACTATATATGTTCTCCAATATCAGATTCAGAGAAGGAGAAATCAATTCTAAATGACAACATGATCTTATTGCCAATAGAGAAGAATAAAAGGTACAAACTTACTATTATTCTAATTCAGAAAAAAGTATTTTCTAAAATTAAAAACTAGTTATCTATAATTCAATGTAAAAATAAAAATATGACTCCCTTTTAAATAATTAAATGTCTTCAAAAAATATTCATAATTGTTTTTTAGTTGAAACTGATACCTCCCTTAAATAACATTAAGAATTGATGAATAAATTAAATTCATCCCAAAAAATAAGTTGATCCTGGAAAAACTATCAATGCATTAGAAGATAAATTAGAAACTTATAAGTGTGATGATATTTTTTAATAATATAGAAAATATCATAAATAAAATTTCAAAAAATAATGTCATTAGAAGGGAATGATATAGAATATGATGAAAGGGTGAGAAATCAATATTGTATAGAAACTATTTTCCCCAATTCTAAAAAAAATGTTATCATTGTGGATGAAAATACCATGTTTCTAATCAATGTTATTTGAAAAATCCTATAATATGTTGAATTAAAAAAGGCTTTCATTATAAGAGTTTGGTTCAAGAAAATGATATAAAAAATGTAGATCTGGATTCCCAGAACATGTCTTGCAAACACTAATGGACCAAAGAACATGTGGGTACAAAAAAATAGTTGTTTAAATACTTTTGTAGTTTACACACCATATGAAAAAAATGTTACATGGTATATATAAAATGGTTTTTCCAGGCATATGATTCGAGAAACATCATGTTTTTACATAATGACACAAATAAATAGAGGTCTCGTCACTTTTGGTGACACTGCCAATGGAAAAATAATTGGAGTTAGAACTATTAGAAATCCAAAATCTATCCCCATAAATAATATAATATCTGTGAAAGGATTAATGAAAAATATTATAATTTTTTTTCAACTTTGTGATGATTGTTTTTATATTTATTTTTCTAATAATTCATGATTTCTGTTTAATGATAATATTCTTATGTATAATTCATCAAGAACGGACAATGTTTATACCTTGGATTTAAATTCATTATATAAATAGAATGTGATTTTTTTAAGTACTAAGACAAATGAATCATGGATTTAGAATAGAATAAATGGACACTAATATATTTATGCTTTACATAAATATTCTAAGAAATATTTAGTATCAGATTTCCTAGTCTTAAGTCGGATAATGATAGATTCTGTGATGCATGCCAAATTGGAAAGAAACACAAAAAATATTTCAAATATATTAAGAAATTTTCTACATCTAAAACAAATAAATAATCTATAAGGATATGTTTATATTTTCAATGATATAATGTTTGGATGGTAAATTTTATATCTATATTATAGTTAATTATTATTATAGATTTACTTGGGTTTAATTTCTAAAAAACAAAAGTGATGTTTTCATAATTTTTGAATGTTTTTAGAAAACTATTCAAAATAAAAAAGAATTTTAAAAAAGTTCATTAAGATGTGATCATGGTGGAGAATTTGAGAATCCATAATTAAATATTTTTCCTCAAGTCTATGTAGTAAAAACACCTTCTCTGCACAAATCACACCATAGAAAAGTATACTTTTTGGATGAAAAACATTACCTATTCAAGAAATGGAAATTAATATGCTGAATGAATATAGTCTTCATAAATATAATTGTCAAGAAGATGTAGGATCAACCTACTATATAATTAATAGATTTTTAATTTGGCCTATTTTCCAAAATATTCCTTGTGAGCTTTGGAATAACATAAAACCAAAAATTTATTACATTAATGATCTAGGATGTAAGGTGTATATCATGAATACATAAGAAACCCTAGGTATGTTTTATCCAAAAGCTGATGAAGGAATATTTTTGGGATATTCTACCACCTATAAATATTATTGAGTGTTTAATAAAATGTCAATTATTTTTTAAGAAGTATTTTATGTGAAGTTTGATGAATGTTCCGATTTCATTAAAAAGAAACATCAAAATGATGATGTCACTAACAATTTTAATAACATGGGACTTGAAACTCTTAAAAATTATTTTGAAAATGTTAATAATAAAATTCAGTCTAGTTATGACGAATATGATTCTAATGAACTTGTATGTGTCTTTTATTGACAGTCAAGAATCCTACAAAACTATTCTTTAGAAACTGTAATAGGAGATCTAGTAATAGAAATAAAAACTAGAAGAAATTTAGTAAACCGAGCTTAATTTTATTCCTTTTTATCCTGGATAAAACCTAAAACTATAGAAGAATATTTATATAATGAAATTTTGATGATGGATATATACTGAAAAATATTTCACATTAAATGGAATGAAGTTTGGTATCCATTAGAAACACTTAAAAATTATCCAAATATTGAACCAATTGGGTCTTTAGAAATAAATATGATTATTAAGGGAACATAACCCAAAAATAAATCTATATTAGTAGGTAAATTATATAATAAGGATAAAGTTATATATAATGAAGAATCCGTTTCCCATGTAGCTAGGTAATACTTCATTAGAATTCTTTTTTCTTATGGATATCATTATAATTCTAAATTATATCTGATAGATGTTAAATATATATTTTATATGGTTATTTATAAGAGGATGTTTATGTTGAATAACCCCCCTAATTTTGAAAATCCACAAGAACCAATTTTTTTCAATCTTATGAAACCTCTTTATAGATATAAACAAGAACCTAGAGCTTTGATTTAATTATTATGTTCTTTTCTTTTGAATTTTGAATTTACTATTAGATTTCCAGATCCAACACTTTTCATGAAATTGTTTGTTATAATATACTATTAGTCAAAATTTATATTTATGATGTTATTTTTAGCTCTAATCGTAAAAATCTATTTGTATTTTAAAAATTAAAAGTTAAAGAGTACATTCTTAATCAGTGCAGGAAAATTGTTGACCTTCTCTTGCTCTATCCTCTTTTACACGTCCTTTCATATTACATAGTACCCTTCTCATTCAATTTCCATCTACTAAAAACACTATACCATCAATCCCATAAGTCCAAAAACCGTCAGAGATAAAGTCCTCACAAATATACATGGATCTTTATTTGTATAATAATGTCTCTTTTATTGGGAAATCATGCAAGGTGGTGTAGGGAATGATAATAGATTTTGGTTATCTGTATTATACTTTTTTGTTTCTTGATGAATAAATATATTTTCATTGACTGGTCTATACATTTATTGAAAATAACATGCCAATGGTTAGTGAAATTGATGTAAAGGATTTTTTTAAAATACATCATTTAGTCATTGTTGGTGAAATTGATATAAAGGAATTTTGTAAAATTTATTCATTATTTAGATTTGAGATACTCATACAGTAGTTTTCTTCCAGTTGGTGTTGAGAAACAATAATATTTTTTTGTAGATTCTCAAGCGGAGAAAAGTTTTATCCCTTAAGTTGTATCAGTTTTTCAGAGCATGATGAATAAGGATGTTCGAGGCCAAAATAAACTATTTTTCTTAAAAGAAGAAGAATTTTTGAAAATGTTTTAGAATTTATTGTTGAAGTGCCTGTTGGAGAAGTGGATTCCACTCTATTTGGTGAGAAAAGGGAAGATGGGGGTGAGGCTCAAGTGGATGAGAAATTTGAGTAGGAGGATTTATTTCAAAAACATTATTGGAAGATATCCTTGAACCTAGAAATCAAATTCTTCCTAGTCATGGAGTTTTGAGGGAATATGATTAAGAAACATAATATAAGGTAATAATGAGCTAGGCCTGACGTTATTTAAAGTTGATCAAGCAGTTGATAATTCTCTTGAATCGTTAAATTTAGTGTCTAATGTCAAATATATAAAAATATAGTTATTGGAGGCTCAAAATTCGTTTTTAAGAGAATAGTTGGGCGCTTATAAGAAGATGGTCAAAGAATACAAGGTTGTTGCAGTACATAGATTAGAGTTTGATGCTCAGATTTTTCATTTGAGATAATTCAATGAAAATATCATTTTAGATGGAGATATTAAGTAGCATATGCCCATTTTTTTATATTTATTAGTAATGAATGTTTTTTTCACAAGGATAGAGTTTAATGAGATTATGTTTATGATAGGGAGAGAGATACAATAATTCAAAGAAAGCAATCAAGAATCCACATCATCTCGAAAGATGCCACTATAATTGTGTAGGAATAATGAATTGATTAAATCTCTGTTGAATGAATTTAATGATTGGGTTCACACTCTTCATTATTATTGCAATCCATTAAATGTTCTGTTGGACAATCCATGATATCTAGTGAGTTAACTAATAATCAATAAATCCTAGTTTGGACCAGTGATTAATCAATTTAAAGACATGTTGAAAACTTTTAATTAGTTATAAGATATTTTGAATGAGTTAGTAAAGTTCAATTTGGTTTAATGATTGAATGTTGGAAATCATTTGAGGAAGATACTTCATTAATATAAATAAGTGTTCAGAAACTAGTTTTAGATCCTATTGTTGAAGCTGATTGATCATAATAATGTTGTTTGTTCTAAGCCTATCAAGAAGAACCATATTTCCTTACTAAAACTAATCTTTAACAAATCATTTTGAAGACCCTTCATGATTGTACATTTTAATATATAATTTTAAACATTTAAATGTCCCTTTAACTATAGTTTATATTTAATTAGGTTTATTTATTTTTATTATTATTCCATTCTTTACTACCAATCATATATTTTTGTTCATCTAGAATAAGTCATAACTATTCATTTATAGTTTTGTGCTATATTAAAGGTGATTTATTTCATTTATTCCTTCACAACCATCTTTTTGATATCACAAAAAGGAACATATTATTTAAATTTTTGTAATAGAAACTATCTCTGGGGGAGGTGGGGTGAAATTTTCAAGCACGAAATTTTCTTTATAAAATATTTATTTATCAAAATAATTCTGTGAAATCCAAATTTGGAAAAATATTCTATATCTACTTTTGTGCTTTACAAATCCAATATTTTTTATAATTTTCGAAGGATTATATTATGGGTTTCCTGATCATTAAAAAGGGTTAAATTTTTCGGAATGTATTGTCTCAACAATAATCTATAATTTTTTTATGGTTTATATGTTCACAAATACCCCTATTTGTTTTCTAATGATGTTTTGTTAAGTGAGTTTTATATGATTTTTTGGATATTTAATGAAATTTAGCATTACTGGAAAGATTCATGAACGAATGTTTCTATCATTACGTTATCATGAAAATGAAACATTTTCATATGGTAACAATTCAACATTATTGTAAGATTTCTAATTTGGATTTTCACCCTTACATTCTAAAAACTGACACACGTATAGATTAGAAAAGCTATGTTGGAGTCTGGATTCACAATTTATAATGCTAGGATCAGAAAAGTATAACATATGGTTATTCAATTCTATGTTCAAGATTGTATGTTGATAAGGAGAAACATATGGATAATCATCCCTACGCTATGTAATGGAACCCTACACTATGGAAAGGATCCCTACAACACACAAATCAACCATAAGCGACACAATGGAACCCTTTTCTACACAATGGAACACTACACAATGAAAATGTACCCAACAATATGTAAAGGAACCCTATTCGATGCAATGGAACCATAAAATATATAGATCATCCCTATATTGTGTTATCAATGGAAAAGTTTTCAATCCAGGTTTTCAATCCGAGATTACTGCAATGATAAATTCAAAATTGAAGACTGATTAAATGTACGTTTTGATAGATTCAAAGCACTGTGTTTATTGGATAAAATCTTTAATATTATTAAAGGATGTTATGACTCTAATAATCAATTAAAATATGAATTTCAATGATCAATCCAGATTTATTTGGATATTTACTTTTGAATAACGTTTTTATACTCTATATATTCCTTTAGAATATTTATTCATATGAGTGTGTGAGAAGTGATTCACAAACAAGACTCTTTGTTTTGAAAATTTTTTTACAGTGCAACAACAAAAAAACAACTCTGATAAAGGAATAAAATTTTGAGATACACATGTTCTGTCTTGTCCTACTATATGTTTGAGACAACTCTATTTTTCGGTTTATTTTAAATTTAAGATCTATATAAATCCTAGATCACTTCCTACCCATTATCTCTTAAAAACCATTATTTCTGAAGAAGAATATCAATATACTGTTGATTGCATGATTTAGAAATTATGATGGTTATCAAGTTACAAAAATCAATTTATTTTTATTTATTTGAGTTTCAACGAATCATGTTCAGTAGTGGTTTATTATCGGTTTCTCGATTTTTACATTGAATAATCAGTTCAATACTATAGAAGTAGAAGGATTTGTATTTAGTCTTATAAATGTGTCACAAACCTATACCCTCTTTTGTATTAATGGTATTATGATAAGAGGACCATAATAGTTTAATTTGCCAATATCATACAGGGAATGATTGTTTGTGTGGACTAAGTTATCTTTTTTCACCAAACTACCATAAAAATATATGTTCTTTATTTCTGTTTATCTGCTGCGTATTTTCATATTGAAGTAAAACACTTCACATCTGCATAAATTCCAGAGGGTTTCAAAAGATATAATTTTTGGAAAGATTTTAAGAGTCACATTTCACCCCTTATTGTGTGTTACATTGAATATTCCGACCTAACATATAAACATATAAGGTTGATTAAATCCATGACCACAAAAGAAAATGCAATAAAAGAAACCATTAGTAAACACGTAGGACTGAATGCATGACCCCATGAACTTCCCATCGACCCCCAAACCCAAGCCACCCCTCAAAGAAAAATGGTGTTATTAGATATATACATTGGTTATAATTTCCCATTAAATACATAAAATAAAAATTTATCTCTCATTGTGAACATTATTATTTCTTCTTGCATTGATATTAATATATTCTTAGTTCTCCCCTGAGTTTTTTAGGGGAAGGAAAAAAATATAATGGAGTGAGATTAGTTTCTTCATATGGGGTAGTTTATAGAGTAATCCATTACTTAATTATAATTCATGATAGTTATTTATGTAATTGAAAAAAATTAATTGTATTTACATAAAACTATTAACTATTATAATAGTTTCTTCCCCAAAAACAACATGAAGAGTAATTTTTGATTACCATATCATGTGTACTTTGAGTAATGCATGAAATAATTTTACATTAATATTATAAATATTTATACTTTCACTATTTACATGGTAATGTTCATAGATTATTCATGTCATAAAATATACAGTATTTTATATGCTATAATGGGAACCATGAGATACAATGAAATTTTTCATAAACATATTTCAAAAGGTCTAGATACATCATGCTGACTAGACATAGATAATGTCTAACTATTGGGTACTGGGGGTTAATAAGCATTGATATTTCCTCTCACGAAGTTCTCACTTGCTGATCCCTATTATAAGAACTTACAAGGACATACCCACCAATTGTAACACCACATGTTTCATGTTTCATTGGATGTTCATATCTATGAACACATGTAATGGTCTCCTAGAATGGGATTGTTATCAATGTATACTATTCGATAAAATAATTTGATTAATAGTAAACAATATGGCATTGATGACATAGTAATATATCACTCATTGGGTACATAGTTGGTGGTATTTCATTGATTGAATAATCAAAATATATTTTTTCACTTTCAAAAGGAAGTGATATCACTGGCCCAGTTGATTAGGATAGAAATACCTTCACTAAATAAATGGCCACAGTAGAAAAAGGTAACTCAATATAGTTATCACAATGATTTATAAATAAAACGGATGATGACACAATATGTGAATCATACATTATGAGATATTGAGAGGGAAAATAGACTATAACACACGTTGTCTGTTCATAGGAATGGTTTTCATTGTTTTTAATTATAAATACCTCTTTAGGGACTTTGAAGGACTTATAGACTCTACTCCATGTCTGAGTATATTTTTCCTATTATTTATATAAGGTCCTAGAGGTTCACACACATATTGTATAAAAACATTTGACAAATTCTGGTGAATAAGTGTTTATGACATGGGTTCCCTGCCCCAGGTGTCTGTGGAGTTGTGAGGATATATAATCATAAAGAAATAAAGAAAGAAATATTAATCATGTTTATAATAATTATCATTGATTTTATTTACTGAAATGTTTCATGATATATTAAGTAAATACATGGAAAATATTATATTAATGAATATTATTTGAATATTCAATGTTTATATAATATTTAGAAAACAATTAGTCGATTAAATGTATTTATTGTATCACATATTATATTTATTATATTATAAGAAAGTGATAAATAAATAGATGACATTAATGGCATAGTTGTTGGGTAAAACCTTGATGTTTGGGGTTTATTTTTTCGTAATTAGATATTGGAGGACTGTGAAGCCACATTAGGGTATTTTAAAACTACATTATATAAGTTAGAGGATGATCTCATTCAATGTACTATTCTTCAGTCTAATTTAAGATACTCTCTGTACTATATCTTTTATCTTATAGAGAAAAGTTATCATTACAAGATAACATAACTGTATTTCTTTAATGGAATAAAAGATCATTGATGCAGTGATCATCGTGACATTTAAGGCATCATTGAATATCCACAAAAGCACTCAAAATTTGATGAACGTTGCTCCCATGGACATTCAATTCATGTGAGGATGATATAGTGGGATTTGGATTCAATATATTTTATTGAAATTCATTAAATATTAATATCTGATGAACATGGCTCCATATTCAATGATGTATTTTTTCATTAAATATTGGACATTTAAATAATTCATAGAGGATCATCAATAATTACATTGGGTTGTTCATTAATAGAATGTATGTAGTTACGTCAATTGTTGGTGAAACTTTTCTAATCCCCATCCCATTTTTGTATGGTCTTCCCCAATACAAAAAATTTGAATCAGTGTGTTAATGTTAATTTTTTATTCTAATGAAAAATTAATTTCATAAAAATGCATTTTGATAGCCTCAAAAAAGTCCCAACACAGTAGGCGGGGATTCGATCCAATATTGAATGGAAAAGTTACTGTCATCAAATGATTTACATTAGATTTTATTCATAACCGGCTGTTGTGTTTAAGGTTACAAGGATACATAACAATATTTTTTGATCGGACATTAATTCCATAAAATATGTAATATTGATGAATAGTTATAAGAAAAATGTGGGGAAAGGGGGAGCGAAGACTGGCCTTATAGGACATAATTTATTTAACAAATACTGTTGTCGGGCCTATCCATATTAGGGTGTAAAACTAAAATGTAATGAAATAAAGGGGATAGCACTTAACAACACATAAGAGACCAAAGAACCTAAAAATACTAAGGGTTTGGGTGTATATTGTTTTAAAAAAAATCCTCTTTTAAATAATGGGGGTTTATTGATTGACCCCTACCAGCTGCACCCACCTCCATCCCGACCACCCTCCTTTTTGACTGTCTTCCCAAACATGCATTCTCCCATAGTCATAGCCTCATCTTGATACACCCTCATATAGTTCAACTACATGTCCATTAACAACACAATATGGTTCTTACTGTGTAGTTGTCCAAATGTGCCACTATTAGACGACTTCCCAATTGAATGAACCCCACAGTTTTGGACAGATCTTGACTTTCATCTTGGGTTATGGACAACCACAAAGGCCATATCCTAACCACCCTCAATGATCATTTCCTGGATCTATGTCTTGATCTAACCACCCCATGCCACTGCCGAACCCCACTGAAATCCCCTCATAACACTGAACCTCCCCCAAAATTTTTCCTTGTGGGATTCCACAATATATGGACTCTTTCCCACAATAATATTGAAACTCCAAACCTCACCTAACCTAATGTTACTACCACCAGATAGACTGTTATCATCCAATATCATTATATGCTACCTATCATTTTCCCAACCAGTCGATCTGCATCCAATATAGGTTGATCAAACCCGGTACAGGGAAGGTAGGGTCTTACATTACTCAGAATGAGTTGTTGCTGTCCATTATGGGTCAAGTATATGGCCCAAAACCCCTTTTATGGGTTTTATGGGATTCCATAATAAAATTAATGTTTTTAACAACATTCCTAAAGAAATTTATTTTTGGGGAATTAAATTAAATTAAATTTGAGAACCAAGCAACGGTTTTAAATGAATTAAAGTTAACAAAATTATTCTTATTTAGTAAATTGAATCAAAAAAATTGTATCAAATATTTAATTTTTATTATAAACATAATTTGGGTGTGGTCTAGTCTTGATTTATGACCATATAATGTATGTATGTTATTAATTAATTATTTATATATTGAAAGTGGTTGAATTTTTAGTAAATAATCAATTATATATATAGTGTAAACATTATCTTATCATTCATAATATGTATAACAGTCTGTGTGTCCAGAAAATATATTTTACTTGTAAATTACTCATTCATAGAACCCCTCCCAAGTCTGTGAGTGTTTATCTATTATGTGGAGGATGTTATAAGACATGGACCACAACGATAGGAGATGGTAATAAAAACCAGATGGTCATACATTGGACTAGGGAAATAGCTGTGACATGAATCATAGATGACTTTGTAATTTCACTCATAGGGACATGGTGGATTTATTTAGTGTAAATATACCAACCAATATCAAATTGAAATGATCAGTCATACTATTTATTTAATTTTTTCATTTCCTATTATTATTTTTTGAGTATGAATGTTTTTGTGATCCTATAAAATAATCATCAATTAATGCATTTGTTAAAAAAATTTAGGAATGATGAATATTTTAATATTTAATATATGATTTTGTTGTGAGTGAGATAACATATAATGTGAATATATATTTGAATATTATTTCATCCATTGAGAAACAAAAAACCCCCCTTAAAAATATGAATTCGTAATACCTCCCCTCCCTTAAATTTGAACAAAACAGGGTGTACGGGTCTCTTGTCATTCATAGATGAGGGTGAATCCTACTAACATGGAGACATTATGAGAGATATGGGTTGAATTAACTAATGGTGGTATTAAAAAGTTTCCATATCCATCTTCCATCATATTATCTATAAAATCATTGATTAAATCATGTTAATTATTTTCAGAAGTGGGAACATCACTCAATACATCAGAATCTGTAAGTTATTGTGGATGTCTAGTAAAATTCCTACCTTTATACTCTTTGAGTAGTGGTGTATCCGTAACTTGAACTATGAGGAGAGTAATAGGGATTTATTCCACATGAATTCTCTACAGACTAGTTATTTAGAGTCAAATTATGAGGGCGACTAGGATTCAATAAAATTATCGAGGACGTCTAATGATATAATTAATTAGTAATGTCTAGTATGTAATTAAAATAAAAGGTTCAAATCTACATATGTTTTACTTTTATTAATAATGGTAATTATACCAAATATTTACCATGATCCATATTTGATAATGAATGTGTCCTCATTGGCATGGATTTCCAAGAGTGATATAAATACATATGAGTAGTAATATAGAATAAAAGGAAATTATATGTACTAGTGTCCCCCTACCTGATCATCCTCTATTGAATTATTATTAGGATAAGAAAGAGGCTTATGAGGGACTCCTGAATGAAATGTTTGATTTTTATATCATAATTCTATCATCAATTTATAATGGGTATCAAATTAAACATAAAGACATGGATGTATATACCATATTTCCTCATCTCTGAAAGTTTGTGAGGAGAAAATGATGTGATAAATCAATGCTTTAATGATGAAATTGAACATGTATACATTGAATGATAAAAAAATATTATATACATGTACATAAGATGATAAAGTATAATGAATTACTAGAAGGATTGGGATTCAATTCTAATCAATATTTTTTAGTTCATCTCATTTTATCTTCCATACAACATACATTATATATTTTTGTTGAGAGTTATCATATAAATAGTTTCTAGAAAGCACTTTTATATCGTATTGAAAAGCTTCACCAAAATGATAAATCATTAATACATAAGGTGAAAAATAAGAATCCAATGTTAAAAATACAATTGAAAGTGCACATCCAAATGCAACTTCACAACATATTTCTATGAAATTAAAGATAAATAGGGAAAACAGTGATTAGAAGGATATTTTTATCTCATGATGAAAGATAGATCCCCAGAAATGAAATTGAAATATACTAAAAAAGAAACAAGAATGATATATATATATATAAGTTATTTTTATCATTAAATGAAATATTTTATTTATAATTATTTAGTATTATCCAAAATAAGTCATTAAATATATATATATTTTTAAATTTGGTAACCATAGAAGCCATTAGTTGTTATAAAATGTCATGGTGTGTTCTAAAGTAGCTCAGAATGGGTTATAACTACATCAGGAGTGAGAAACACATGTTTTGATTTCCATGTTAATGGTACCTATAAAACTATAATTTGGGATTGTGTGATACCATAAAATTTATGAATAAATGTTGTTTATTTTATTTCATACCAAAATAGTAATTATATATTACATGAATCATTACCAATACTTGATGAATATAAAATGAAAGACTCTAATATCAAGATCCAGAATGATAATTAATTATCTAGAAAAATTATTATAGATGTCAAATATATACCTAATATGTTATTTAGAATTTTTGGAGCTAAATAAATTAGGTTTTATTAACATGTTAAATTTTATATTTTTATAAACAGATAACTTTAAAAATAATTTAATGCTGTAATTATTCTAGAATATGTTCATTTATATTGTTTTATAAGTTAAAAAGTTATGTTATGGGTAAAATTATATAAAAATTATATTTATTTATCGGGTCTAAATAATTGATAAGTGAAGTATGAAATAATCATGGTCAAATGATATGAGTATATTTGTGTCCATATGTTAATGAAAATATTAATAATGTATTCCTAGATTATTACATTGCAATGTAGAGTAATTCTTTAATTAAAATTTTATAATAAACATAAAAGATATGATGTAAATAATGAGGATCAATGATGAGTATTACATAAAAAAATGATAAAAAAATATATCACAATAAAATTTATAAATACACATTTCATTATACATATTAGAGTTATGATGTGTGTAAAAGATGAATCAATGATGAGATTCATTTTAATTACAAAAACATTTATTATTTTATAAGAACTGATTTGGAAATAACAATGTTATCCCATAAATATATTAAAAAAAGTAAATGTGGATAAATTATGAGTTGTATTATGATATAAATCCATCATTCTACAAGAACATATATATGGATGTTAGGTGATTGTTATGAATATAAAAAAGACAAATCATGAATAAATGAGAATCTAGTAAAATTATCCAAAAAGATTCTTAATATATTACTGAAATAATTTATATAGAAAAGTTATTGCCATGTAATACAATATATTTTTAAAAAATATGTGGACAACCCTATTTTAGAATGTTTCGGCATGATTGACTTTGATTTATCCAATTCCAAAGATGTAGAAGTAGTTTGTATAGGAAAAATTTTCACATGAGATTGTGGAAAATAATATTCTAGAGACACACACTACACATTAAATAAAATACTCTAATAATTTATTACATTCATCATGGATAATGACACATTATTCATTAATAATTATGAACCCTTCAAATTTGAAGTTGATACATCCATTTTATGCACATATTTTTGATGTTGAAATGCATTGTTTTTGGATTTAAATGCTTAATTCTACCCCAAATATTCAATTGAATTTTTAATGTTCTAAATAATTCAATATTTTATTATATTTTATTAAAATGATACAAATAAGAGAATATTTGCACCATAACATAGATTTTTGTGAGAAGGGAAGGTCATAAGAGCTTCTCAGGGCTTGAAAATGATGCAACAGAGTGAAGCAGCAGTTTCAGTGATGAAAAAATTGGTTTTATATCATAAATATATTATTTAGGCTATAATAGTTCTGGGAGGTAAGTTATAAAACTAAGATAGGTTAATAAATAAATGTTTATATGAGAACAATGTATTTATGTGCATGAAACTTATGTGTCATACCGTTAACTTCCTGAAAGTTTCCAAACTATCTTTTATATCTCAAATTAACATTTTGGATGCTAGGAAATGATATTTTACAGTATAAAATCAGTATTTACAACCTAAAAACTTGTGAAGGGGAAAAACAACCATATTTAATTTAAAAACTACAAAAAGATGAGAATTATTACTCGAGATGACCATTAATGACAAGGTACCAAAATTACATACCTTTGAATACATTATGATTTTCTTATTAAACAATTCATTCAGCATGGCCATCTATAAACCTCAATAAAAACTATTTATGGAACTACCGAAAACGATAGAATCAGAGAAGATAATATAGGTTAGTCACTGCATTATGTAGTTTCCTCCACCATGTTTAATCTGCAAATTCAATAGGTTTTTTAATTTTTTTCCTTCTCATTGATATCATGAGGGGGAGATTACATTTTTTCTAAAGGTATAATTAAATAAGGATTTTTTATGATGATTTTTGGTTTTATGGTTTATTAAAATTGGGTTTTTTTCATTCTAAATGACTTATCCTTTTCCCTTTTTTATTTTAATACTTTATCATTGAAAATCAATTTAATGAGAATTCCATAATAAAAAATTATAATTCAACACTAATAAACACCATTGGAATGAAATTGTTTATATGTATAAAAATCGTTTTGGGATACATATTTTACTAATTAATTGACGAATTATTATATCTGAAACGGGGTGTTAGTGGGGAGGAGAGTGATCATATGGACCACAAAGATCGATTTCACATAATTTTGATGACAACATTGATACATATTTTATCTTAATTACAATATATTTTAAAATAAACATTATATTTTTGGCATGTTGTTTTATTATTTTCTTCGCCTGCATTCATCACCAAATATATTTCTCCACTATTTAATTTTTTTTAAGAAAATATTTATTATTTTTAGGTATAATTTAGTAAATTAATAGTTTTCTCTAACTTTTTTAACATGGGTTCGACTATATAACATGCATATCCTATAATACTATATAGTTTAGTGGTTTTTTTAATTCTTGTTATAAAATTATAAATTTATTAATCAAATCGGAAATAAGGACACCATGGGAATATTATATTTTTGTATCATTTTTGGGATCATGAGAGGATAATTTATTTGTTTAATAATTTAGCTAAAATCTTTTCTAATATTAACTATTTCTTGATTTTATCATATGATATGTTTTCAATATTACTATACTTGGGTATTCTATGGTTTAATGGAAGGACATCAGCGTAAAGATATTCACATTCTTTTCAAAAGATATGACATAACAAATTGAGGAGATAAAAACATTTAACAGTGAATAAAGTTATTTCCCACAACCATACTCAAGTAAAAAAGGAATAACAACCCAAGTATTGCAACCAAAATTTTAATATTTGCATCACAAAAAATGAATCATTATAAAAAAAAGAGAGGTAAATCCAAAATGAAAAGAGGATTTTTATTATAGTAATGATCTCATCAATATTGAAGGTGAATGGGATGATTATTAAGGTGTCTATGACGTAGAACATGACCATTCTAACCAAAAATTTATCAAACTGTAGGCTGAAAAATAAAACAAACAAGAATAAGGAACTTATTTTTTTTATTGTTTAAAAGGATTCCTCATAAAACATAGATTTTATCCAAAAAAAGAGAATATGAAGATCCTAAATCCATTTTATATAACTATAGAGATGAAAAAGCAAAACAAGAAAATAGTGGAATAACCTAATGAGATCATTGATGAAATTAAATAGATTCATCTAGATGTTTATGTATAATAATTTTACCAAGTCTTGAAAAATACAAAATTGTGTGAACTCAATAGCGAAATACTCATATCTTGGCCACATTATTTGTATTCCACATTGATTTAATTAAGGATAATATAAGTTTAGTTAATTTGTTTTAAAAATTTTCAATGGGTCAAAACAAGATAATTGGCTATATATTATAATATAGTCATTTATCATTGGTATGGTCGAGATAAATGACTTATAAAAAACATAATATTCCCTGAGGTATCCTAAGTATTTGAATCACTTTCAATAATTTTATATTTATTAATTTCTTATGATTTAATTATATATTACTATTTAAATTAGATAATCTTTATAATTTTGATATTTATTGAACAGTACATCACTTGAACGTGATAATTATGATTTGTCTTGTCTATAATAGAGTCATAATAAGGTATATTAGAATCGGGTATCATGAGCAAAATTTTGAAAATGGAACGAAATTAAGAGTTTTAGTTTATTATTTTTTGTATTTCACACATTGTTTAGAATACTAACAACCAAATACATTATGTCCTTGATTATTTCTATAATAAACTAAACTATGAGACATAAAAAATTTATGATACTTTCTATGTCATGAGGTAAAATTTATTTTTCAAAAAATTCGAATTTCAAAAATTAGGAAGGGAATTTATATAGATAATAATGAATATTATGAATAAAAAAATATTTATTAAGGGATACTGATTGAATTTTATAAGTTTAATGTTTTTTGATTTTTCCATCCCTGAAATAAAAAATAATTAAATTAACTGATTTTATTAGTCATTCACATAGTAATGATTTATTATCCTAACTATTAATATCATTCCTGAGACACTCTTTGAACCAATAACAGATATATATTTTTATGAGATGTTGACATGTTTCCGTTAAGAACATTATTAGAAACTTATATAATAAAAAATATAATATAATCACATTTAATATGACTAGGGAATATTTTTCATTAAACCTTTATCCTTGCAACGATCATGCATTGATCCTTTTTTAAATCTGTAGAAGCAATGAATGACCTAATTAGAAAATTACCCACATTACGAGACTCTTATATCAATTCCAACACTACAAATAGTATTTTAAATTATAATTAGAAGAATTAATATGGGGGAGAGTTTATCCTTAGTATATAAGGATGTACTATAGTGATGTGATTTTACTGTAGGGTTTCTTTTCACATTGGGAGAGCCATATACTATTAATTGTAGAGTATTATTTACATCAAAAAGAAACAAAGATAATAAATATTAAAAAATAAAATTTTCTATTGTGTCATAAGTGGATCAAAAGTCACCATTTATAGACTGATGGTATTTTGATCTT
This sequence comes from Viscum album, assembly GCA_963277665.1. NCBI lineage: Eukaryota > Viridiplantae > Streptophyta > Magnoliopsida > Santalales > Viscaceae > Viscum > Viscum album. The sequence continues at coordinate 1,081,933,825 of OY728131.1, read as the reverse complement.
ATGCGATTAAGTGGTTGATGTGTTATTTCTTTTGAATAATTTCTTTCAAAAGAGAAATTGAAAAAAAAATAATGAGAAAGAGATGATAATTCAATAAATGTGATTAAGTGTTTTTTGATCCCACATAAATCTTTTTGTGGGATGAGAGAAATTACATCTATAAATAGGGTTTTCTATTGAACATATAATTTTATATCACACAATATGATTTAGATCCAAAAAATCATTTTAATATTTACTCTTACAACATTTACCTAATTTATCTATGAATTATAATCATTTAAACCTTACAATTAACCCCACCTAGAAATTATAATTCTATAATTATATGATGGGGATTATAGATGCCATGAACTCCTATAGTAGGTGATATGTTTTTAAGGTATGTAAATTATTGTATTTACAATTGTACATTAACAATGAGTGGAAAAATTTATGTGAGGTAAATTTAAAAATGAATGTATGTTAATAATGAAATGAAAAATGATAATGGGTTAATGAAAATGACTGACTGTTTAAAAAATGAAAATTAAAATACTTGGTATATTAAATTCATTAAAAAGTGAGGGACTATTGAATTTTCCATTTTGAAATATGAACATTTAAATTCACCATTTAATCAATTTATTTCATTGAAATTAAGGTAAATTCATGGTTAGTTGGTCTTACCTTTTAGTATGTTGAGATGATATCCTTGAGGATAAGTCTAAATTCATGTGTGGGGGATTTGATACCACTATTTCATGTATAAATTATTAATATTAAAATGAAATTATTCTGGAATTAAATTATTAGTTCATTTCTGAATTTTGGATAGATTTTTTCATATTTGTAAGGATGAAATATTTTATGGAAAAAGAGAAAAAAAGACTTATACTGTGAATATTTCCATGAAAAGATGGCATTATGTGTCAAGGGATTGTCACCGGAGATTCCTAGGCCTTGTAACTAATGAAACAGAGAGAACATGATGTTTTGGGGGTGAAAACCCATGTTTGACATTTTAAACACACTATTTAGCTTTTAATATTTGAAATAAATAAGTTATGAAACCATGATAAGAAAAAAAACTCACTTGGGTTGAGAATCATTTGGCATGATGTGACACATATGTGTCACAACGTGGCATGACACAAACTTTTCTATATTTAATATTATATCCTAAATTAATTTTTGGGATTGTAGTCCATGAATGTTTATTGCATAAAATCACTATTCATTTCATAAGAATTTATTATGGGGCCAAATTGGTTTTTTTGACTAATTGGTATGTTTAAAATCTCGATACTTAAATGGTGTTCAAGAGAAACATTACATGGGTGGTACAAGTGTGGTACCAATCAGGATAAATTAATTGTATAAAATCATCATGACTAAATCCATCATAATTTTTAATATTTTATTGATACTTTCAATGATCATTATATTTGGAATTGTATGTCAATACCACCAATATTTGAATGTTTCAATAAAATAGAACTATAAATATTTTTTCATGCTATATAGTGATAGTAAGAGGTGAAAGGTACTTAAATACAATATTCAATTCATGTACGACATAATATTATATAATATTCATTTTGAAATATTTTTCCCATGTCTCTACAAGTGGTTAGGGGGATAACAGTTAGTTTCCATGTAAAACATGTTGATAAAATTTAAAGAAGAACTATTAGAATTATAATCAATTAAAATTCGAAAAAAAGTAACACTCTAGAGATAGAATTGATGTAGGAACCTATGTTTTTGGGAATAATATCTTCTAAGATATATCTAATGGGTTTTATAGACCACATTAAATAACATATACAGACATTGAATTGAAATATACATGTTGGAATAATTCGAGTGAGAACAATTACCATTGTAACATAGTGGAAATCTATCCAAGAATGCATGTACAGGACACTGTAGGAAATTTATATGGGCAGTATAATTAAATATTTTAATTTGATTGATCAATATAATATTCAACTATATATAAAAGTTAGGATATTCCCATAATTGTAAGATAATATTCATAATATCTAGAAGAACTACACATTAATTAGTTAAAAGTAACCAATTTTACTTGAGAGTGTACAAGAGATATGTTCCAGGTACAAAGAGTGGAAGGGAAACTAGTTTAAGGGGACAAAAATGTCTTACATTAGAAAAGTTATTCTTGTTGAGATATGGTAACGATAAAGAGAATATAATTATGCCCCGTTGTTTCCATATCTATAAATACCAAGGGCACTGTGGCTTTTAATTCAGTTAAAATGTAGTATAAAAAACAAAATGATTATTTCTAGGTCATTGAATCACACACAGTATTTTATTTTTTAACCTAATTTATGTTATGATAATTCATTTACCTTTACAAGACAACATGTGATGTTTTGATGATGGAAAAATGGAATTTACTCAAGGATGTTATCTCTTAAGGAGTATTACTAAATGGGGTGGAGTTATAGATATGAGAATAGCCATGTAGGGGAGATGTAAAAGGACCATTGTCTAAATACATTACTCAGATGAAATTAGATATTATCCATTGAGATCAAAAGAGGTTATTTAGTAAGATGTATATTATACAAGTGGGACTGTTGTAATAATTGGTTCCCATGACCCAGCATGAACAATAATGTCTAATAACTATATCTAGTATATAGTACATTATTCATGAGTTAGAATTAACTAAATAGTGTCAATATTAATGTATCAACTATTTACATGGAAATTTAAATAGATTATTTATCATATCAAAAGGTTATAATAGTTCATATAATACAATGAGAACATTGAGGTACTATGACATTAATATAAAACATATTTCAGGTTTCTAGACACACCATTTTGACAACCCATAGATGATGTTTGACTATCAGGCTCTAGAGGATCATAAGCATTGAGACTTATTCTCAATAAGTTTTCACTTGGTGTCTTATATTAATTAGATCATGAGGATAAAACCACCAATAAGAACACAACATTTTTTAGTGTCACAGGTAGTTCTTATCGATAAACATGCGTAATGGAATCTAACATGGGATTATTATAAGCACATAATATTTGATCATGTACTTTTATACAAGTGAAAAAATATGGAATTTATTACAAAGTTTGGTTTCTTTCATTATGTGGGTCATTGGCGATATGACATTGGTTGAATAATAAAGATAAAATTTATCTCTTTTGAAAGGATGTGATATCTCGAGCCTAGTTGGTCAAGATGATAGTTCCTTCTAGAAATCCATGACCATGGAATAAAAATGTAAGTCTATCCAGTTGGGTCAAAAAATAATAAATCATTAAAGGGTGATGACAAAGAGTGTGCATCCCACATTATGAGATATCTTGAGAGAAGGAGATAAAATATTACAAGGCATGTGTTCATCAGAAAGGTTTTCATTGCTATTAATTATACTTGAATCTCTTTTAGCATCTTTATGGGTTTCTAGACACCACTCCTAGTATATGAATAATACTCACTACATTATGAAAAAGGTAATAGGGGCCACACAATAAGTGTTTTCAAATGTTTTTCCTATTCTCATGAATATGAATTTTGGACATTGTGGGCCACAACACTAGAGTTGCTGGATGTCTAATAATATACGATCACCAAGTAAAAAATAAATTCATATTAATTGATTTTAAAAAAATAGTTATTTGATATATTTATGATATGTATTCATCAGATACTAACTAGATACATGGAAAAAACAATATGAAGGAATATTAATTTAATATACAATAATCATTTAATATTTTTTGGAACAACAAGTCGATTTTATGAATATATTTTATCATGTCAAATATTTATTTTATTAATAGAATTTTATAAATAAATAGATGATATTTATGAAATAGTGAGATTGTAATAACATGTCATTTAAGGTTTATTTTGTGGGTATTAAATATTCTGGGTCCATGGTTCCATCTATAGGTATTATATAAGTACATAATAAAATAGAGGAGATGATAACATTCCCAGTATTATTCATCATGTGATAGTGTAGAGACTCTCAAAACCATATCTATAATTCTATAGTGATAATCTCTCAAATTAATAAACCAAATCAACATATTTTTCACTAATATGTTGAGCATCGATGCAGTGATTTTCAAGACATCAAATGTTTCATAGAATCTTAAGTACAATAGTGTGATCCTACAATTTATAGCACACTTCATAAATTAAAGTGTTTAAATAAATTTCAATTGAACATACCTTAGAAAACAAAAAAAATCAATGTAAAATGCTTAAAAACATTTCAAAAATTGGCATGTATAATTACAATCAAATGTTCCTTCATATTGGTACATATACATTTTATGATATACTTCAATAAATTCAAAATCATTATTTCTCTATCCTTGAACTAACTTCCAAGAGTCCAATAATGATAATATTTTCCAAAAAACCACTCTCGATTGAACATTAGTGTGTTTTTTACATAAATTGTTTCTTAAAATAGTAGCACTTTAATTTAAAAAATTAAACATAAATATGATATAGTGCATTAATAAAATGTCATTTTTACCAAAAGCACATGATTTGATGTCCTACCAGGAAAAAAAGTGTGTCATATTAACCCATGGAATATTTTTAATACAAAAAAATGAGTTATTAATTTTATTCATAACGTGTCTAGACAATCTGGGATTTTTTTATCGACTCTGAGTATGTGAGGGGTATTTTGAACTAAAATTCCAATTTTTGATAAACACAATTCGTTTCAATCATAGTAGCCATGATATGTGTCAAATTTTCATGCGATTAACCATTATATGTCACAAATGACATATGAATCATTTTTATAAATTTATAATGAAAACATGAGTAGTTTTGTTAATGTTTTTATTGTTCAGAATAGTTTTTTAAAATAATTGCCTCTTTTAAACTGAAAATAGGAACGTTATATCATACCAGGTACAACCATACTCTAACAGATAAGATATTGATTTCTATAGACCAATAATGACATATGAGTAAATTTCCTAAAAAATAAAGACAATTCAAGGGTGTTTTCATATTTTTGACTATGTGATGTGCATTTTGAATTGAAATATGAGTTTTAAACTAAAAAAATGAAGACAGAGTAATACGAGGATCATAGTTTTTCAGAGTGATGTAATGATAATCATGACACATAAAAATTAATTATGGGTATTTTTGTTAAATTATCAAGACAATACAATTGTGTTTTATTGTTTTTCATGTATCTATGGGTTTTTGTTGTAAAATATCACTTTTAAACTAAAAAACACCTTTTGAGACATACCAAGACTACTATCTCTCAGATCAATTTGTATTTGACTCACGCCCATCAATATCGCATATGAATCATTTTTCTAACTTATTAATTAAATCCATCTATTTTTCCACAATTTGTAGTATTAGAAGTGGGTTATGAACTAAAATGTAACTATTGAACTAAAAACAAGAACTTAAAAGAATATCAAGAACACGAGGTGTTAGAGTAAAATGTGAATAATTACTACAAATCAAAAAGTAATTAGGTATATATTTTATAAAGTATAAAATTTATAATAACTTTTTTCTCAGTTTTTAGTAAGGGATATATATTTTGAACTAAAATTTCACTTTTAAATAAAAAAGCCACACATTGAGTCATACTGTACATAACATGAGTCAGATTGAAATGGGATTGATTCATTTACGTCAGAAATGAATTATGGATTTATTTTCTAATTAATTAGGAAAATATATGAATGTTTGTTTAGTTTTGAGTATGTGATGTATGATTTGAACTAAAATGATGTTTTAAAATAAAACCACTCACTTTTTGTAAAATTAGACACATATTGTCTCATAATAATGTGTGGATAATTATATAAAATCAAAAAATTACATATGGATAATTTTCATAAATTATCGTAACAATATGGGTAGGGTTTTATTCAGTGAGTGAATTAGGTTTTTGCACTAAAATGTGACTTTTAAATTACAATCAATCAAATAATGGCATACATGAAACAACATGTATCATAATTAAGTTTGTTTGATTCCAATAAATCAAAAATGACTAATGAATTATTTTATTAATGTATATTGAAAATAGAAGTGAATTTTCTCAATTTTTAATGAGTGAGAGAATTTTTTTTACTGAAATGTCACTTTATATGAAAGATCATGAACTTTGAGTCATACCAAAAACACCATGTGTTTGATTGATTTTGGGTTTATTTGTATATATAATAAATTGTTTATAAATAATTTTACAAAATTTTAGAGGTAATATGAGCGGGTTATATTTGCTGTGAGTATTAGATATAAATTTATATCTAAAATGTTCCTTTTAAACCAAACCCACACACTTAATGTTATACATGGAACACCATGTCTCATAGTGACATGCGATTAATAAATACATCAAAAAAATAATTTACGGATCATATACGTATGTTACTGATATATCCATGTGATCTTTTTTGTTTTTTATTGAGTGAAACATGTTTTGAACTATGATTTCACTTTTTAACTGAAAACATGCACTTTATGTCATACTGGGTACACTGTGTGTCAAATTTAAATGAAATTGATTTATACACATCAAAAATGACATATTGATTAGTCTCGTAATTTACCAAGATAATCTGATGACATTTCATGTGTTTTGAGTATGAGATGTATGATTTGAACAAAAATTCTGATTTTGATAAAAATTGAATACTTTTAATCATACTGACCTCCACATGTGTTGGATTGAAATAAAATTGATTCCATATGAAAAAAAATCATTATTAAAATTTAATACATGATATATTACATAAGATTACACTTAATAAAAACATAGGGATTGATAAGTATAGTGTCTTTCAGAATTAATTACATTACATTACACCTTAAAATAAGAAAAATACCATATTTTCTGAAATCTTCCTTAACATGCTCACACATAAAACTCCATGGGATAAAATCGGGTCATTCATATTGAAGGGGTGAGAAATAAAGCCCAATAAGGGAATTACCAAGGAATAAAATGAGGGTAATAATAAATTTTTGACAATAGAAATATTAATAAGATCATAAAAGGAGTGAGAATCATAGACTTGAAAAAATAGGCATGTTATAACATGATAACATAATGGTGACATGTGAAATATGGCAAAACATTAAACAATGTATCATAATAATTGGTAAAGGATAAATTCAAAGAAATCATGATTGAAAATTTCCCATAAATGAATCAGGTTCACTCTATGTCCCAATATGATGTCTTATTAGATTAAACGTTACTAAATGCATTGGAGCACAATTTAATTTTGGACACATCGATCACTATTATGTTAATATCCTGCTTGTGTGTGCCACATAGATCATAAAAAATGGATTAATTCTTCCTAATTTTTCATTCCATTAAAATTTAATATGGAATAAATAAATTTTAGTCTATATTCAATGATTTAAAATTGTATAAAGGTGAACACAGTTGATAGGAAATTGTTATGGTTTTACCTACTCAATTATTTTTTCATGGAAAATCGAGGTTAAATTTCAACAACACAATGGTGTCACATAAAAATTCTTATAATGGGTGAGGAGGGAAAATTTCCATATCATAAATTGGACGAAAATGGGACGTTATAAGATCATGTAAATACATATCCCAACATTATGAATTTTAAATCTAAGGCATAATATAATAAATAAACGTGTATAAAGAAGAGAGGGCAAGGATCAATTACTTGAGTATGTGAAACCATATTCTTGGGAGGAGCATCATTAGATATTTTTGGAACATTGAGAGGACTCTATATAAGAGACTTCAGATTAAGGAATGCTCTAGGGATTTTTAGTGAGGAAAAAATGGGGTTATGTGTGGGTTTATATGGGAAATGAGTGGGGGATTTATTATCATTCCTCAAATAAAGGTTTTGGACTCTATATAATAAAATAAACAAAACTATAAAACATAAAAAGGGTTTTTCCATTGTTTGTTCCAAATGGGAGTGGTTGTAATCATTTTGTAAGATGATTGTATGAATATTATAAAATAATACACATTATGATGTGTAAGTGAGTCATACTCTTTATGAAATGATTTTAAAACCTTAAATTAATAATATTTGTTTTGGAGTATTTAAAAAGAAATTATTTAATTAATGAAAAAACATAAATAATTTTTTTAATAAAAAAAAAATATTTTTTCTTGGGTACCCTTTATAGTTTATTATTACATCCATTTTGTTTTGTTATGATGTTATAATACTCAGAGTATATTTATACGGTGTTTAATTTTTATTGGAAAATTTGACTGTCTCAAAAAATTAAGAAAAATTTACCATTTGACAATTTAAGAACCTCTAATTCAAAATTTTATATTCATTTTAGTATTTTTTTAAATATTTTCCGTTTCACTATTAAAATAATAATATATATTTATTGAGAAATGATGGGTTCTTTATAGAAATAGTTTTTGAATCCTTTTAAAAATTACATTTGACATCATAAAAATCATATAATCATTTATATTAAATTAATATTAATTAATTATAATATTTTATTGAAATATTATTTATTTCTATAATCCTCTAATTCATCAAAATCAATGTCTAAATCGAAAATTAATACTAATTAAAAATAACAACTATGTTGTATTGTTTTAAAATAAAAACCATTTTTAAAGTAACGGTAAGCTATATTTTGAACATTATTATACTGAAAAATAATGTAAACATATTCATATTATTATAGTCATTATACATATCCCTTTAAAAATATATACAATACCATAAGATTAAGGTTCATAATGGTGATATTTTTCATGGGGTGGCTTGGTGTACATGGTTTAAGTACGTGTGCTAGTCGAAAAGCCACCACTCAGATGCGATCAATGATTTAAAAGGGGCTAGTATATCATGGAAAAAGCTCTTTCTTGTTATTTATATAATAACTTTTTTTCATGGAGATATGAAGTTGAATAACGTGTCTCCAACATCAAACGCTATGACTCGTAAACAACTATCACCGTAGCTATTCTGTCGAATCTAAGCATCCATTATGTGCTAGTGAACAGTATTATTATTTTCCACTATTTCATTGACCATTTTATGACCTATATGTTTTCATTCTCCAAAACCATCCCAGCATGAAGGTGTTATATACCTCTTCCCGTAATGTCATTCATCGGGATCTATTTAGATGCCTGAATAGAAAATGTTTTTATGTGATAACTTTAATAGAGGTAGAAGTTGGTCCTATCCTCCTTTTTAGTGAATAGAAAATTTGCTCAATATGTATTCAAATGTATGAATAGTTTGATCAGACTAACCATCAGTTTGAGGATGATACTCATTAATAAATTTTATCTCAATATATTGATCTTGTTGGATAATTTTCCAGAACATAGTAGTAAATCATGAATCATTTTTGGATACAATCAGAAGTGGAACTACATGAAACCTCACCATTTCAATAATTTATATCCATGAAAATAGTTTGATTGATATTTCCTCTTCAATTTCATTAAAGTAATATTTATTTGTAAGATAATCCACAACAGCCCATATATCTTTTTTTATTGATTTCTACAGATGTCCGGTGATAATGTCTATGGTGATTTTCCCCATTTCCAAGTTGGTATGGACAATAAATATATCATAACCTTAGACTATAACCTTTAAATATTATCTTTCTGAAATACCAGGAAATTTTATGTATATTCAATGATCTCATACTTCATATTCTCTGACCAATAGTTCTCTTGAAGATCTCAATACATATATTTGATCCCTCGGTGTATAGAGATGGTTGATCTTTTTACATCATTCAGAAGATCACTCTTAATCTTTAAATTTTATAATAAACAGAGCCTAGAAGAAAATATTATGAATCATTCAACATCAAATTTTATCTTTTATTATTTCACTATTCTGACAACATCCACCTTTTTCTGAATTTCCATATCTTCTTTATGAGAATTATTTTTCTTTTCCAAAATCTATAGTTGAGAAATAATTTTTGGGTGTATTGATGATGTTTTCCCCTTCCATTTCCCTATCCTTACACTTCATTTCTATGAACATAAAATCCCCCTCAACTTTCATGAATGATAGAGATTCTTGACCCTTTTCTATATAGATAATCATCCGCTTTATTTACCTTTCTAGGATGGTAGATGATTGAGAAATCATAATCCTTGATCATCTATAACATCATTAGTAGTTAATATTCATTGATTTTTGTTTGAATATATACATGAGTATTTTATGATAAATATATATATCTCATTGTTCTCCGTAAAGAGGAACTGCCACAAGATTTTCAATACAAAGGCCACTACATCTATTCATGGATTATTTGTTGGGTAGTTATTTTCACGAACATACAAATGACTTGAAACATGGGCTATTACTTTTTCATTTTTCATTAACACGTATCCCAAGACCTTCTTCAAATGCATTGGTCAATTATACAAAATTTATCCACTCTTTGGATGTTTTAGTAGAAGTGATGTGATTACTATACTTTTAAACTCCTTGAAGCTCTCATCATAGTCATAATACTAAAAAACATGACTCCCATCAGATTTAGGCTACATTGAGGATTTATAATTGTGATATATTACTCATAAATGTATTTTTGTACAAATATTATTTAATGAAACTATAGATTTCTATCACAGCTGTTGGTCTTCCCCATCCTTCAATTCCCCCATTTTTGAATGGTCCATAGATATCCCATTTCTTATGATGATATGATAAAAAGATTTGACTTCCATGAACCAAAACCCACATTTTATGTACTTTTTAGAAAACTTATCCATTCTTATGGTCATTAGCATGGTACTCCAATTCTCTTCATGATCCTCCTTAATTTTAGAGTATAATAGAATTTCATATATAAATACTACAATAAATTTATCAAGGTTATCTATAAATACTCTATTAATCATGGCCATGAAGATTTATAGAACATTGATATGTCGGAATGAAATTCATATGAATTCACAGTGTTCATACCATGTAAGAAAAGTATTTTTGGGGATATCCACCTTATTCACACAAACTTGGTAATATCCCGATTGTAAATCCACCATAAAAAAGTATTATTATCCACATAACTGATAGAGTAATTCATAAATATATAGTATAAAATAATTATTTTTTATCATGATGTTTTTGAGATCAGGATAATCAAGGAAAGACACATAGTCCCATACTGGTTCATGGAGAATAGGATTGATGCACCCCATGGGGATTCACTTAGGCATATGAACTAAATAATCATATTATTATATAGTTTTTTAAACTCCTCAGGTTCCAAAACATCTATTATACATGAATTATTGGATAATTTAAATTACCTAAGTATTATATTGATTGAATATTCCACTTTTCATTCAAGATGAGGACCAAAACAAATTATTAGGAAACTCATCGGTGTATTCCTCCACAATTGGTATGCATAAATGATGATTCTTTCTATATACTCAATAATTTTTTCTAGATATGATTCATCTTTGGAAAATAATAATCATTCATGATATTTTGTTGATAAAGTGGATTCAACCTCATCCATATTGTTTTACATAATAAGAGGATGCTTGGAGATATGGAGAGTGATTTCCTTCTCATGGCAATTTATGTTGGTTCTATATAGGTAAAGACAAACTATAACTAAAATTGATACAATTTCAAACAAAGGGTGTATAAAAAATATTTATGGAATGATGATACATCAAATTTTGATAGTGGGTGATATATACATGGGATTGAATAATTTCCCCACTTCTGTTTTCAACGACATATCTACTTCAATGATTTTGGGTGCTGTTTGAATAATTCTACAAAACGTTAATGACAAGAACGAATTCATAGAACCTGAACAAAAAAATTAATATTTTCTATTCTTGAATGAATAATTTATGTACCTATCAACAATATTTTCAGGAAACTTTTTAACTATTGTGATGGAAGAAGCTCAACCATTATTACTTATAGATTATTGGCTATCTCTAAAAATCATTAGATTAGAGCCTTGGATTGGAAAGTTCCACAGTTCCTTGTAGTTGAAGAAATAAACTATGTGTAGAGGGTTGAATAAATAATTTCATTCTTCCATCACATTGGTGAGTTACTACTATAAAAAATACTTATCCTTATTCCCTTTCTTCCTGCACCAAATGCATTTTTTCACACCTTTGCTAATTTTTAGGAAGATTCTTTCTATATCTTTAACTAGTGGGGTGTTTAAATTTCTCAGAACCATTATATTTATCCATTGGATCACCATAATTAACCTCCATATACTTCTTATTATCCATAAGATACCCATGAAATTCATCTATATCCATTTCAACATTGTTTCCACATTGGAGAAATTCATCATAACTATCAAAATCTCATATTGAGAGGGATTTTTGTGGACTTGGATTTCTACCAACAATGAAGTTATGAACCATTAATTCTATGGAAATTATAAATCTAGAGGAATATACTGAAACTATTGTGATGTTTTTCTAAAACATGCTAATATATTTAGTATCTTTTTTGTTGAGGTCATTGAAATCCCTTTACATTTTATGTCTAATATTGCAAGAAATTTATTTATCGAAAAATATTTTATGGAATTCCTTCCACCCAATCAATTGATTGTTTTCATCATGATTTATATTTGTATATCAATGTACAAAATTAATTATTTTCACCCTCCATATGATAAATAACCAATAGAACATTCAGTTTCTCAAAATATTGAAGTGTGTATAAGATATTCACAACAGAGTTGATCCATTGTTTCATGATTAAGGTTTTTGATGATTCATTAAATGTCAGAGGCCTTTGCCACATAACGCTTACAATAATAGATTATTCTTTATTCGGGGGAGTTGGAAGATCCCAAAAATCTTGGATTCTATTATTAACATTAGTCATCTGACAGAGTATCATCAAAAAGATCATGATTCCTTCTCCCATCAGTTTTGAAATCTTTTTAGGGAAGTCGTCACATTCATCATCACATTAGTTGTTTACTTGATTCCTTTTATTTACATCCATTAGTAAGAATTAAATCAAATTCGGGATTACTATTTTTATATTATTAAGAACATAAATGGAAAGTCAATTACATCAATTGGATAACATATATATTACAATTATTTCATTAACTATGAATTTCTAGGAATAAATATGTTTTACCCAATATATATTTACTAAAATATATATTATGGGTATTTTTTTTTCATAATATTTTATCATAATTTTATTACTATTTAATCAATTCATATCTTCTCTATGTGTAAAACCAAGTGTGCAGCTAGACCCCTTTTCATGCACAAGTTCCCGGTCGAGTCTAGCTTAACACATTGTTTTTTGGTTTTACCCCTACATACATATGTGTCAGATCCACATCCACATGTAGTATACAATATAGGATTTATTTTCTTAATAAACCCATTTATCTATACATACAATAATTTAGGGATGTTTTATAAAACTTATCCTTATCCATAAATATTTCTCAAGTGTTTTTAAATCATATTAGAAAAGATAACTAAACTTTTCCTCGAATACCAACTAGGTAAACACTTCGATTTATTACACATTAATACATGATTTATTACACAATACTACACTTAATTGATCCTTAAATATTAATAATTCTATTAGATTTTGTAATATGTAAAATTCATAAAAATATAAAACTTGAAAAAATATCATCTTTACTGGAATATCTCACAACATGCTCACACTTAAAACTGTAAGGGATAACCTATAGATATACATAATAAAGGGATGAGATATAAATCCAAGTAAATGTTTAAACATGAAAAAAATGATTCAAATAATATATTTTAGGAAATAAGAACATAAATAGGGGCATAAAAGGATTGATAATATTAAACATAAACAATGAGGCCTAATAAAGCATGATAACATTAAGGTAACATGGGAAATGTGGAAACAATTTAAAACAATGAATCTTAATAATAGGCCAAGAATAAAAGCCAATAAATCATGATGGAAAATGTCTCATAATTGAATCTATTTCACCCCTTGTCCCAAAAAGACATCACTTGAATCAAAGCATTACACAATGCACTAGAGGACTAATAATTCTGGGTATACCCATCAATTTCAATTCCATCGCATGCTTATGTTTTCTATATAGATGATACAACATTTATTCATTAATTATAAATTTGTATTCCACAATGAAGGATTTTGGAATAAATATACGAAATTCCCATGTCAAATAATTATATGTGCAAAATGGTGAACACTATTGATAAGAAATGGGTTTAGTATTTACTAGAATTTTTTTTGTGTGGAAAAGTTCGGGGAAATTTTGACAGCATAACGACATCACATAAAAATTCATAAAATTAGTGGTGATAGGGTAACAAACTATTACAATTTGGAAATAAAAAGGGATATAATAGGTACATTGAAATATATATCATAACATTAGGAATTGGAAATATAAGGCATAAGATAAAAATAAAACTTGAATAAAAAAGTGAAGATGCGGATCCCTTACTGGAGTGTGCGACACCAAATGCTTGGGGGAGCATCATGAGAGCATGGGGGAAACATTTGGGCTCACTAGAGATGATATGGATGAAAAAGGGTATGATACAATGATTTTATTGTGATGTTTAAGGGTAAATTGGGTTGGTTTACATAGAAAATGGGTGGGAAATTCTTTATTGTTTCTCAAACAAAGGTTTTCTACTCTATATAATAAAATAACCAAAAACACCAACCATCCCATAGATTTTAAATGGTTTATGAACGAAATGGACAATATTTAATTATTTTATATTTTTATTGACCTAAAATAAAAAAAATTGAGAACCTTGATGATGTGAAAGTGATTCATTCTCTTAATGAAATGATTTTAAAACCTTAAAATATATTAATAATTTTGAATGAATCATGAACTATTTATATATTAATAAAAAACATACGATCATAAATATTTTTAAGAAAACAAATTTGGTCATGAATATCATTTTTAGTGTTTATTACATCCCATTTTGGTAATTATGATATCATAATACACAAAATATATTTATACAGTATCTAATTTTTACCCATAAATTCAAGTTCCTCAGAAAATTATTAAAGATTCTATATTTTTTAATTAACACATTCGGCTTCAAAAAAAATTATTTTATGAATATAATTTTTATTAATATTTGTGTTTTGGATTATAAAATAATTAATTACATTCATTGGTAAATTCTTGGTTTTTACAATAACAATTTTGGAATCCTTCAAAAAATTAATTTAGGCTTCATAGAAATTATTTAATCATTTATATATTATTTTTCTTGTAAATAATACAATATTAAGTTGTTTTTTCTTCATAAATATATTTATTCAACGAAATAATTTTTTTAATTGAAATTGAATACTAAATAAAAATACCATTTTTGTTTTATTGAATTAAAATTTTAATCCTTAACTATGTAATGGTAAGAAGAAAATATGGATATTATTCTATTGAACACCAAAATATAATTTTCTTATTATTATAGTATTGATAGATATCACTTTAATATACCATGAAACTCCATAAGAGTAAGGTGCATGACAATGTGATTTCTATGGGGTGGTTCAATATACATAGTCTAGGAAATAATCTCCATGAGCTTGAAATTATTCTGTAAATGTCATCTCTCTTAAAAACGTTGTTGTATATCAGCATGGTATTCATCAAGGTACAATCCATGAGATTATATATACATTATGTGATTTGATAAATGTGATTAATCGGTTGTGATACTCTTAGTTGAGTTCATCGCATACTTTTTTTGTGTCATTTAGATTTATTAAAACCCAATATTTATACTAATCATGTGATACCTGTTCAATGAATAAATTATCAATTGTAATTATTATTCATGAAATATTATAGAGGATATAATAAGGAAATATATTTTGTGTGTTTTCAATAACCATAGTATATAAAATATACAAAAAGGGAAATTTTATTTATAATGGTTCAGGTCGTATAATTTTAATAAATTAAAAATGACATATGAATACTAATAACATTGTACCATGAAAATATGAGTGTTTTTTCAAAGTGATAAATGATTAATAAATGATTTTAACTAAAATAAAAAATTTAACGTAAAAACATGAAATGCAATTCATACAATCACATCCTGTATCAGATTGATTTGCAGATGATCACTTCCCATAAAAATGATTTAACAATCATTCACCAAAAATATGAAGACCATCTGTGTTTTATTTATATATTTTTATTAAGTGGAACTATTTTAAATAAAATATCTTTTTAAAATGAAAAAAATGACGTGGATTATATGGGTCACACAATGTATCGGTTTTACAATTCAATTACTGGTAATAATAAAATATGACTTATTGGTCATTTTCTTAAAGTATAAATATAATGTAAATGTATATTCATTGTTTTTATTTGGTGAAACATGTTTTTAACTAAAATTTCATTTTTAAACTAAGAACACATAACTCGATTCATAAAGGTCACACATTATATCAGATTGAGATTCATTTGATTCCTACAAATCACAAATTAATTATGGATTATTTTCCTAAAGTATAGAGACAATCTAATATGATTTTCTGGATTTTTATTTTGAACTAAAATTTGAATATAAATTGGAAATACACACATTGAGTTATAGTGGCCACCCTGTGTGTTATACCATGGTGTCCCTAATTCCTATATCTTAAAAATAAATTATGGATTGTCTTCCAAAAGTATGAATATTTTTTTATTATTTTTTAGTATATGAAAAGTTTTTTCACTAAATTTGGGTTTTAAATAATATACAAACATTCTATTAGTGATGTTTTTTAGAAATAAAATTCTATTATCAGACCAAAAAAATTCTTTGAGTCATACGAGACACACCATGTGTCAGATTGATGTGGGGTCGATTCCTAATCCTGAAAAATGGCATATGGATCATTTTCCAAAATTATCATGATAATATTAAAAAAATTCTTTGGTTCAGTACTAACATGTAGATTTCAAATAAAAACATACAAATTCAGTCACACCGACCACACAATTTATCAATTTTATGTGAAACTAATGCTTATATTTTTCATTGGAAATATGGACAATTTTCGTATATTCTTAGTAAGATCTAAGTTAATTTTCTCAGTTTTCAATAGGTAAAAAAGGATTTGATATAAAATATTAATTTCAAACCGAGAGCTAAGACATTGATTCATATGAGGTACACCATGTATCATATTGATGTATGGTTTATCATGGTCATCTAAAAATGATTTTTATCATATTTAAAAAGTATCAAGAAAACATGATCCCATATTCTTTATTTTAATTTTGTGATGCATGTTTTAAATTAAAATTATGATTATAAATAAATATATATAGTTTCAATAATGTCAGGAACATAGTGTATAAGAATAATGTATGTGTGATTTTTACAAATTTTTGACAATTTATTTATTATTTTATCATATTATCAAGATTATATAAGTTTTTTTTCTCAGTTATGATTATGTAAAATATGTTTTATACTAAATGTCATATATTAATGGGAAACAAACACATTATGTTATACATGAACATCATGTGTCAGATTAATGTGTGCTAAATTCCTACATATCAAAAATTAATTATGGATCATTGTACTAGTATATCAAGACAATATAAGAGTTCATTATATATTATTATTGAGTGAGAAACATTTTTTACTAATGTGTGGTTTTAAATGATAAAAATATACTTTGAGTCATATTGGGCAGACCATGTGTGAGATTTATGTGACAGTGATTCCAAAATGTCAAAAATGGTGTTTAGATCATTTTTTTATAGTATCAAGACCATCTATGTTTGTTTTATTATTTTATATTGAGTGACACATGTTTTGAAATAAAATGTCACTTTTAAACTGAATACAAACAATTCAAGTCGTATTAGGCACACCATGTGTTGGATTAATGTGTGCGAAATTACTACATATAAAAAATAATATATGGATAATTTTTTGAATGTATCTAGAGAATACGATCATGTTTTATCTATTTTTATTGAGTGATATATGTATTGAACTAAAATGTAACTTTTGAACTAAAAACAATCACTTTCAATAATACTGGAAACCTAGTGTGTTAGAATTATGTGATGCTATTTAATACAATTCAAAAAAGAATTATTCACCATTTTTCGAATGTATAAATATTATTTAAGTTCCTTCTCATTTTTTATTGAGTGATGCTTGTTTTTGAATAAAGTTTCACATTTCAATAAAAACGCACACCTTAAATCATAATGGAATCATCTATTTTTGATTTACGTGGGACTAATTACTACATAAAAATGTATTGTGGATCATTTTTCTAAACTATCATGATAATACTTGGGTGTTTTATCATTTTTCTATGAGTGAAAAGAGTTTTGAAAAAAAATGATACATAAAAAATTAAAATATTCAATTTCAGTCATATTTTTTAAAACATTTACTAGATTGATGTATTGCTAATTCCAAATCATCTCCAATTAGTTATTGTACATTTTACAAAATATTATAGAAAATCAAATAAAATTTAAATGTTTTTTGTGAGTAAATGTCGTTTTTATCTAAAATATCATTTATAAACTGAAAACACTCACTTTTATTTATTTTTAATCTAAAAACACAAAATTAAACATAAATTTATAATATAAATAAACATTATCTCTATGATGATAAAAAATTGTACATGAGTTCACCATCATTTTTAAAGGATTCATCAACAATATACGATTCTATAATCATATTGTTCCCTTAATAAAGAAAAAAATGGATTGAGAAGAATCAATTATCGAAGATGTCATCGCATTATTTCCTCACTGAATATTAACAAAATATGTACAAGATAAAAATTAAATGAAAATTAAAATAAATAAATAAAATAAATCAATTTTAATATTATATAAATAATTTGTTTAAATTCACGATATCATTAGGTCTATATACATTATGATACCATGTATTATTCCCACATTTTTATAAGAAGCATCTATTTTATCTTTTGAATATGTGTACTGTAAAAAATTTAGATAGTATAATAGAAATATAAATAAATAAAATATAAATAAATATTTTAAATGAAATTGTAATTATCATTTCAAATACATATTTGGCGATACAAGTTTATTGATGAATATAATAACATTAATACATTTTTAGACATAATAACCCCAATCACATCCATTATTTTTTTTCAAAAACTATATAATTATTAAAAAAAGTAACTAAATTGTTTTTATAGATTTTTTTATTGTGAATTATTATTATAAGAACCCATATACATATCTAGGGATAAAATTACATTGGATTATTATGCTCTATAACCATCATC
Organism: Viscum album; assembly: GCA_963277665.1. Classification (NCBI taxonomy): domain Eukaryota; kingdom Viridiplantae; phylum Streptophyta; class Magnoliopsida; order Santalales; family Viscaceae; genus Viscum; species Viscum album. The sequence continues at coordinate 1,081,914,493 of OY728131.1, read as the reverse complement.
GTACCATGATATTGATGAAATATAAACATCACCAAACATAATTAAAATTCCATTAATACATAATACAAAACAATAACATGAATATTATTTCTATAATGATGAATTTATAGTTTTAAAAACTAATTAATGTCATCTTTTATGTTTTATGTGTTGATAATCCATCCACTGAATCATAAAAATAAATATTTGTACAATATAAATTGATTTCAAAGATCCACCAATAGTCCATAAATAATTAAAAGGAATAACTGTGGAATTAAATGAAAATATAAATGTTATTAATTGATTTTAATGAGTTACCCTTTCATTATTTATATTAAGAAAAGTTTTTTTCAATAGTTTTATTTTCAAACACTATGGTTTGTTGGTCCACTATTTGAAAATATTCCTTTTCTACAAATGAAATTATTTTTGTTGATGTAATGTGAGGAATAATAAGAATGAATTTTTGTTTACTGGATTTTCCCTTCAATATTTTTCATATATACAACTGTAATAAATATGAATAATATTTAACCACAACGAATACAATATATCAGTTATAGAGAAAATATATTATGAAAATAAATCTCATTTATAGATTTAATAATTATACACCATTTTAACCATGCATGAGTATTTAATATACAATCTAAAGAACAATATAGTATGATATATCTTCTATATACATTTGATATTAAAAATTTGTAGTGGTTGTATTACAATCTGTGTACATTTTATCTGTATGAACTTTTAATATTAGTAAATTTATTATCTTAGAATGTATGGTTATGGTACTGTATAAAGGTAACTTCAATTGATTAGTTTATCCTTTAAATTGTTTTGATTCACTCTACTATTTTCACTTCCACTTCCCCATAAAATACATTAGTTATAGTATTTTTTCCCAAATTGATAATGTTTTTTCATGAAAGTTAAAATTTTAAATTGCATGCCTTGATTTTGACATTTATTTTTTCAAGACAAAATGAACATTGTATGAAATTTAAATTAACATATTTTACTGTGTAAACATTTTGATCATCAAGGGGGACATGTAGGTCAACGCTCAAATCCTGAGAAACATTAATCCATGATATAACTTTTTATTTTAGAATATTGTCCTTATGTTGAATATCTCCATGGATATTTTACATTACACCCCTCATAAAAAGGTGAAGGGTTGGTTCTGTGAGAGATAAATCATAATCATTTTCACCGTATATAATATTGGCATTAGAAATGGATCCGTATATACCTAATTCAAATTTCATATAAATTGTTATATTTTACTGATATGTTATTATAATAATATTTTTTTTTCATCTACAATAACATTTACTTTATTTAAATGAGGATACTTCCATGGAAAATGGTTCTTACATTAGGGGGATTATCTTCATGTATTGGTTATTATTGGGTAGTCTCTTATCTAATCCGTTCCCATCTAATTTTATAATAAGTCATATTACTAATTAAATTTTTTTCTAGAACCTTAATTCATGCGTACATATTTTTAATTTTCTTTCATTATTGAATTTTTAATTTATTTTCTAAAAATATATCAATGATGAATCTCTAAAACCTTCCCTTCTATCATAGTCATGTTTTTTGGCTAATTCATGTAAAATAAATGTTTTCATTCATCGGGTATAGATAATGACGATTCTTGAGACTAAAATGAAAAAAAATTAATATTAAAAAATGGGATGTCATTATTACATAATACTAATTTAAAGAAAAAAAACTATTTTTGACATTATTACACATGAATCCAATAATATCTATGCATTTTAATATATGAGTATTTTATCATTATTTACATGAGCCTCCTCACATGGAAGATGATGTTGTATTCAATGGATTTTTATTTTTATTAATCAATCTAAATATAATCAAAGGAACATAATTATGTTTTTTCAACCCATATAGAAGTATTACAATAGATCTAAAATTTATACAATTATTACAAGTTAATAATATCCCATCCTTACATTATGCTATGTGTATGTTAATTTTAATGCATGATATTTATTTTTATCACTAATTATTAGTTTTAAAAAATAATAATTAATAATAACATTTATTAACACAAACATTTCCAAGAAATTTGTAACCAATAATAAGGTACATAAAATGATGAATCCTTACAATGTACAAGAAAATGCATTCCATGATTCCTATTTTTTCATGTGTCCATATATATGTGGTAGGTGTAGTTTTACTTTGACTTCAAAATCATTGATATTTTTATTTATAAGAATCATCTAAAATAATATATGATCCCATTTAGTAATAATTAATACAAATTTCATTCAATAATAATCTAGAATAACATCACATTGAAATTTATAATGACGAGTGAATCAAAATGTAAATTGTTTTAATAAAATAAAATAATTATATAATAATTATACTCTAATATCTTACCAAATTATCTCCCTTATCATGGGTATAACGTTTTTCTTTATATCAACATAAATTAGAACATTCACTCATATAATGACTCTATTGTAACTTATGAACATATACATCATGGGGGTTAATCTGATGGTTATGTGAATTCCATATTACCTTGAATTATATGTATCTACTTGTAATCATAATTACTTTTGTAAATACTATCATGATTTCTAAATAGTATCATGTTGTGCCACACATATGTTTTTCCAAACATTGTTTATTCACAATCTAACATTTCATCCATTTCATCATTGTCAATATGTTCTTCATCAGGATTGGTAGTATCATAATTTGGAGAAATTGTCTATTCCTATGGATTGGAAGAATCAACATATTCAGAAACCGATTTTTCCTCAAGATTTTGTGAATTGAAATGTGGAGAAGGCATTATCTGTAGAATTGGTTCAACATTTAATTTAGATTACATAAATTCAATAGATAATATATAATACTGTGATGTTATAAAGTGCATATTAAATAAATTACCCAAATTGAAGAAATCTCAATCTTTTATTTAAATGTTAATGTAATTGTAACACACTATAGAGCACCAAAATCACATAATTAAGATCTCCTCATAAATATAAAACCAAATCTAAATTGGGACCTCTAAGAAATGATTTTGATTTTACAATGAAATGGTCATCCTTGGTTGAATTAGAATATGACACTATAGTGGTTTTAATTGGTAATATAATAATTAAAAATATTCAATTTTCATGATTTTGTACATTCAATACTTCTAATTCCTATAAATCCATTAAAATGATTTATCATTTTACCATTTCATAACAAAAATAAATTTTATGAATCCCAATTCATTTATTTTAACTATAATCATGTTATCAGCACACTTGAATTGAGAAATATTCTTCTTTGAATGTTGGATAATAAATCTTTAATATTTTTTGATGATGCCAATGTGTGACCTATTCATGTAAATTGGATATTATTCCAAGGTACATTATATATTATATATTTTCCTGAAGTGTTACTCTAATAATATTCATGGTACTCTGTTCATCATGTTCTATTATAAAGAATATATAATAATTAATTAAAAAATCATTATAAGATAATACATGAAAATTTCTTCCTCTATGTAGAGAGCTAGTCATTGTGAAATTGAATTCATCATTAAAATTGAATGATTAATATTATGGTCGAGAAACCATCCTATTACCTGTTAATTATATGTATTTGATATCTTAACATCATCCCCTTATGAATTCAAATTACATGGAATTAGTTTATGGGATTAAAAATATGTCGCAACCTCAAAACAAGTATATTAAATGTACATGAAATCTTTACTCTTCAATATAATAATAATTACAACAAAATACATTCTGAATATTTTTTATCAACAAGTCACCCACCGTTATAATATATTGGTTGTCCAATTATATCCACATCAAATAGGTAATCAGAAAAAAATTCAATAACTTCATCACCAATAGAACACAATATAATACATCCATATGTATGATTTTTATTTTTGAGATACCCATTCAAAATATTAATTTTCTTTTAAGATAGGTGAATCCATAAATAATATATAGTACTACACATCCAGATCTCTCTAACCAAGTGAACCATCATATCATATAATGAAGTGAGTAAGAACACCTCCAATACCCATTATATGACAATAATTTCCATTTCAATATATATAATTTTTTAATCCATCAACATTACTGTATATAACATTAAAAAATAATTTAGGAATGATTAATTTATGAATTTAATTATTAGGTAAAATACAATGTAATGATATATGCATTAAATATTACATAAAAAAATGGATGTCGTTTGATTTGATGGCCTTTAACATTAAATATATCATTGAAATGATATTTTTTATATCTGATGAAAACCCTTGTATTGCCTTCACATCATTTCATAAGATGAAATAATGATATCTTTCTTTCCTAGAATGACTGTATGTGGCTATAGGAAGAAAAGTCATCCATTTGTGATTCTGGAGTGACAACTCTTCATGTAACCCCATGTCAATCATGTCAGACCTTTTTGTAATAGCATATTATTTTTTTTGGTGTATTTAGTGACATTCCAATGACATAGTCAAATATTTGTTTTTTCTTCTACATGTTTTACATCAATAAAACTTATAATATACAAAAATAATTTGAATGATAATTTTAAAAAAATCATTTCCAGCTGGTTTTCATATGGTTTCCAAAAAAGGATGACTAATAGTGGTAACCAGATCATTTACATTATCAAAAAATATGATCATGTATTTGTGGATATAGTGTATTAGAGTATTTTTAATTCCTATCAAATGTTGTCATTCAAGAACAATATTTATCCTTTCATGGTGGAAATTTAATATTTCATAGAAACATTGTTTTTGAGTAATGTTTCACTATAAAATAATTTGTTCCTTATTCACAAAAGGTACACAGTTGAGTTACTTTTTGCTATATCGTAATGAAATTATTTTAAATAAAAAATTCATTAATCATCCCATAGGAAATGGGTCTCAATATAGAATCTCTGATTATAAAATCAGAATAAAACTTAACACTTGAATCCCTTTAATCTTAGATCTTCATTCCCTCAATCCAAATAAACATGAATATCATTAACATGTTGATTTTTTTTTCAAAATATGAAAATATACATCATAATATATTTTTGATTAATAGATAACCTTAATGGAAATTTATAATTTAAAAACCTAAAAATATATTTTTTGTGAATGAAACTCTGTACACCAAAAGTATTAAATCCTTTTATAAATAGAATAAAAAAAAATATTTCTTGGCTCATTTCCACATTCAGAATAATCAAGATCAAATTTCATCAACTAATGATATTATTAATGGTGATGATATTTTCCATCATGATTTCATGTATCTGCATCCCATGTTAATTTCCTTATAGTATCCTAACATCCATATTGTCACCTAAACATTGGAATGGTTATAAATTTCCATAAAACATAAAAAAGTATATGCTTAATAATTCTTGTATCAACACAGATAATAATTGGGAAACGTTTATGTGAATTATTTTCCTTGATAAATAGTATTCAATAATTTATATTGGCATGTATTCTTCCAGAGGTCATATCTAATTTACATTGCACTAATTTTTGTATTATGTTTGACAAGTAAGTTCACTATATTTTAGTATGATATTAATAACGAAATAACTAGATAATTAAATATCATGACACACTATTCATGACCATTTTTTAGATTATATATATTTATTATGGAAGAAAATGTTTTATAATTAGTACCACCAAAATAAAATTTTATCTTTTCATTGCTCTTTAATATCGAAACTTTCTTTGGAAAATAGTGAAGTTCCTATTCAAATATCATTATAATTTATTCAAAAAAAATATTCATCATCTTCAACACCTATAATAATAACCTTGATACAATATTCATAATTTTTTACAATTATAACCATATCATACGATCCATAAAATTTAGTGATATTGTAGTTACTAGCTACAAATAGTTCTTCACAAGGTTTATTCTTACCATTATAAAAATTAACATTCTAGGATAGATCATGTTTTATTACAACTATTATTTACTAATTATTTTTGAATAATAATTGTTAAAATAATGAAAAACTATTTTACAAGGTTCATATAGATGATCATTGTAACGACCCGAGTCTGGAGCCCCTCCGCTGGTGCCTCGTACCCAGTTTGCCACATGACCACAAGCGCATTTCCTCGAATGCCAGAGGTTGTCGACTATCAGAAAGGGCCATGGGAAGTTGTTAGGGAAACCATTACCTCATTCTGTAAGGTATAAAAGGTAAGGAAACAACAATAAACAGTGGAAGCAGTAAACAACATGCATAACAAAAGAAAACAAACAGCGGAAGTAATGTAGATATATAACAATGATGACAATGATGCAGAAGGTAAAAGTATCTAAGGAAAACATAAAAAAGAACATCGTGCTGAGTACAACAGGAACCAAGTGAAAATGAAAACAAAGGAAGCTCCTCAGCATTGCGAGCCACGGCTCGGTCCCATGCTACCCACCTCGAGTGAAATCATGAACCTGATGTAGAAGGGTGCTTTTCCTTATCTGTACCTGCAGCAACATAGTCTGCATGGGCCCAAAAGTATGGCCCAAACAGGTTGTGAGATATAATCCTAGTAGGCAATAACCCAATGATTTGTGCCTAACAGTCAATGAGTACATGGTAGTAAATAACAAGAAGCAGTAAATAGGAAAGCACAAGCAGCTACAATCCACAGTCCTATCAAGTAAAGCACACAAGTAAGAAGCCAACAACAAAAGAAGAAACAGGTGACCCTTTGGGTATCTCTCACTGCCTAACCCCTATGGTTAAACCCACAAGTACTAGCAACCCTCTGGGAGGCACACACAGTCTCACCCCTCCAGCTATGAAATTAATAGAGTCTCTGGGGAAGCACTCACCGTCAATTCCCCCTATAGTCTCGTATCACGCTAAAGGATCTCTAGGGATGCACTCAACGTCAATCCCCCCTGTGGAACGCGTTGAGGAACTATAGAATCTCTGAGGAATCACTCAACGTCAATTCCCCCTATGGTCTCACAACGTAATTAAAAGACACTCTCGAGAAGCCCTTACGTCAATTATCCCTATGGTCTACTACACTAGGCTCTCACAATCCTGTGTGGGAAATTAAAACATGCTCAGCGTGCGTGAATCATCAAAGTAAACCTCAAGAACTACATGGCTATCAACTATGGCTCAATAGCATATCAATGAGATAGTTACACTATCCTATAACAATGTATAGGAACTAGAAAAACACCCAACAGGAAAAACGAGCATGGAAAAGATAACTGAGCACTAAATAAATTATTCTAATCACATGAAATAACCTCTACTAAAGCAATCATGAAAAGCAGGAAAATAGCTGGGGCAAAATAGGAAACACGCAATACCCCATTCACGGATATTGGTGGAATTTTCACATAATATTCATCAACTTTCTACAGAAAGACACAAACCACCTACTTCGATCTTAGGAGATTGATATATGTGAACCATGACGATAGATACCTCTTAGATCAACATAGATTTGAGAAAACATACAAAAAGTTCATCTCATGATATCTTGAGATCAAGAAGGAATCAAGAAACAAGGCTCAAGAAGAAGGAAGAACTCACAGCTGCGCTTCCAACGCAATCGTCCATACTTGAATCAGAGAACGGACAGCGAGGCAGGAGTTCGGTGAAGATATGGCCATACGGTCGCTCTCGGATGGATGAAATCTGGAGAAAAAGATGAAATTGGGTGTTAGGCGCGACCCCAGTCCGTTTGATGAAAAAAAAAGAATGTACAAGGCATGTTCTTCTTGAGTACAAGGCATGTACTTATTGAGTACATGGCGTGTACTTCAGCTTTCCGTACTCCGAATTAACGGGCCTCCACCTCACCCTTACACACCATGTGTGTGGCCCGGTCATGGAAAACACACAGCTTCGAGTGGAAAAGGGAGTACACAGCTTTAACTCAGAAATTACACGATGTATAATTCAAAAATTTCTAGAAAAACATTTTTCTGAAAAAATCCAAAAAATATGAAAAACGTACCTAAAAAGAAGATTAGGGTTCTTACAAACTTCCCCCCTTAATGAAATTCATCCCCAAATTTCTCTAACAAGGCAGAGAAGGGGAAACCCCAAACAGCTCTGGCCACTGCAATCGTACATCGGTCTCCCTCTCCCAGGTCTCATACTGTACTCACCTGTGCTTCCATTGTACTCGTACCAGAGAAACATACCTTCCACGGGGAACTTTCGTACTGCGATCAACAATATAGATTGGATGCTCCTTGAATGATGCATCCGCTTGAAGCTCAACTTCCTTAGGCTGAAAGACATGAGATGGGTCTAAAAAGTAACGTCGAAGCTGAGAGACGTGGAAGATGTCTATAACGACCCATAATTTACTTACGTTTTTAATACTTCAAAATTGAAGCATACTTATTACAACATATAACAAAACCACAAAAGGACCGTATAGGTATAATGTCTTTAGAAACTAGGAAACATAAAAAACTGGTTCATAAAGCGTCTACACTGTCTCCCATTTATTTCAACATATCTATAGTCCCTTTTAGCATATCTTACTTAATAAAATTCTTCCTAACATGGGAAATGAAAATATACAAAAGCGTGAGCTCAAATGCTCAGTAAGGGTAAACAAAAGAAATATCAATCACATTGTATTCATAACAACATAACTTTTGGAAAACATAACCTGCAAAAGGGAGCATAATTTCATAACATGGGATAAATCATAGTAGTGAAATGGAATCCCAATAATCATAACATAAAACATGAAACATTGTGGCATACACACATAATCATAAAGAATCATTTCTTATTAGTCAAGACTCATTTCCAAGACTATCTTAGTGGACAAAGTCCATTTTTGAACCGAGTTCACTCTTCGTTTCAGTCCTGTTTCACTAAACCGGTATAACCTACCATTCCAGCCATTTCTATCTCATGAGATATAGGTCCTGCCCATCTCATAATGATACAATTCATATGTGTTCCACAAAATCATAAATCATACATCATTGCATAACCCATGTAATAAAAATGGGAATCTTAAACATCGTGACAACATAAAACATTTTATATAAGATAAAGGAATTCATAAAAATATTTCCATCACAACATAATCAAATCAATGTAATAATAGGGATAGAAACAGAACCCTATATTATCTTAGATGGAAAATAATTTTGATAAAACTCTTGAACTCCATTCTTGAGGAAAATATCCTTTCTACATCAAAAACATTTTTCCATTCTTAACATGTCATATAATTTTAATATAAAATTAGTTGATTAAAAATAAGCATGAAAACTTGTAAAGGAAGATTCTTGGAAATAATGTTTTAAAAATTCATCCATGTCGTATAAGTTAAAAATACATTCTTCCCGTACTTTTGTCGGAAAAGTCAAAAAGTACCTCATAAAAAAAATGACAAATGATTCTTTTCATATCTTTTACTAAATAATCACCGAAGGGTAAGATTGGATTTAAAAAATTGTATATGGATGGAAATAACATTACATATTGAGGAAACATGGATGTGGATGATAAAATACACCCCAGTAAATTACAAAGTATAAACAATCTCGGATAAAAATGAGATTGTGATATTTCCCTTACCTTAGGTCTAGTTTGCTTCGTAAGTGTCTGAACCTCCCGTATAATGATTTAAATTATGTTATTGAATTATTCCATAATCATACTTATTGTTATTATATCACATATGGTCATATTCTTAGCTTCTTATTAGTAATATTTCATTACTACTTGTTATTCGGGTGTTTATTAGTTTTTGTTCTTATGTGTGTTTTGTCGAATAAATTCTTATTATTCCCTTTAGGTTATAGATACGTCATTTCCATAATTTTATTAGTGTTATATATATCATATTCATTCATTCAATTCATTTATATAATCAATATGAAATGAAGATCATGTAGAACGAGTTGCATCACATCGTGGAGACGGTATTCCGTACGTACGCACGAGTGATGATATCGTTCCTATGATTGTGGAATTGTATTGGAGTGTATGTATACTATTTCATAATCAATATCACTTTACAATAATCAAATATATCCATTAATTTCACCCTTATACACATCCATGTACGTTTGTGGTGGAAAATAGATTACACCACGACGTGGAGACGGTATTTCATACGTACTCACGCGCGGTGATTTCTTTTTCCGTAGGATGGATAGATGGTGAAATAGGGTTGTTTCATAATTATAATAACATATCAGTACGTGAGTGATACTGATGTTATTACTTCATAATGAAACAACTAAAGAAGAATAAGTGGAAGAATAAATAAACATGAAAGAATCGGTAACGGACATTACCTCTTCTTTGAAGTGCTTCTTTGAGACCTTCTTTTAGGGAACTAAAATAGGTCTTTGAAGAAGATCAGAACCTATAGGATGTTTCTAGGGAAGTGGAGAGGAGAAATTGGTAGAGGTTGGCCGAGCCTGAAGGCTCAACGTGGTGTGAGGAAGAGGGGGAGGAGGTGCCCTTTTATAAGGGAGGAGAGGGGTACCTTTGGAATAACTAAAAATATTATTTTATTATAAAGACAAATTCGGTTTTTAATAGCTCAAAATTGATATATTTCGAAGATAAGGTGGGTAGGGGTCGAAATCCTCTCATCCAATAGAATTTTTACATGTTTAGGTATCAATTTAAACCTTATCATTTAGATTTAACTTTAAGTTAGATAATTTAACTTTTACCGTGTCTTCTTGTTTTCCTACACTATAAGGATAATAAACATACCATATCAAGCCAAAAGAAACCCAAGTTGTTTATTATTAATATATATAACCTTATCTAAGTCATTTGGCCGAACCTTATATTTTTAGGAATAAAATAACAATTAGTAATATAATATTTTTTTAAAACTATTTTATGTCAATTTTGACACTATTTAGTAATTTATTTTTTTGAAACTCATAACAGAATGATTAGTTCGAACCAAGTTACTTAAATCAAGAATAACATGTCATAGAAACCTATAGAATAAGTTTAATTCATAAAAAGTCTCAAATTACATTTATTTGTGTATTTATAACATCAATTATGTCAATATTTCATTAATAACATAATTACTGCATCATCATTGTGTCATAAATAAATTAAATTATTTAATGTCTAATAATTACAAATAAAATACCATTATGTAGGAAATCTTTCTATCTTTCTAATGAATATTTATAGTTGAATTTATCTTATGTATAACCCCATATTAAAAATTATTTACTTATTAAACATTGATTTTAACTATTTTAACCATTCTTTAAATAAATTAATAATAAATGTCCTAATCTAATCCAAGTGGGCCTAAATGGTCATATTTTATTCCTAATATTGTTTTTGGTCGAATTAAACTTCTCCAATAGAATTAGGACATGTGTTAGGGTAATAATAATATCATATTTACCCTTAATTACCCTATTAACTTTTAACCTTGGTAAAAAAAAGTAAAAAGTTACTATTCACCAAAAAATTATTTTCATCTCATTGAACCACATTTTACTTAATGAAATCAACCATGTCTCTGGTATTTTCGAAATTCCACCCACAGAAGCGGTAAAATTATGTTTTATGAAAAATTCAGTTTTTTTAACTACCACTTAGTGGTTTCACTATTCATCAAAAATTGAAAGTTTTTAGAAAAATACCAAAATTTCTCCCTAGGCTAATTTCGATATTCTGAATCCAAAAATGAAGTCCATTTTGTAAAATAAAATTTATAAAATTTCAAAAATTGGTTCTTAATTTTTATAACGGCTAGTTTTAATAATATTTTAATATCATATGATTGTTTAGTGAAACTCGGTATTGCGTACGATGCAAGCTATCATGGAAGGCCGCGGTTGCGTGAAAAGCAAGCTAAGCCGGTGTTAGTGAAATATTCCTTTGATTTATATAACATAAAAACAAAATATTTCACATAAAAGTCTCGGGTATTACATTCTACCCCCCTTAAAAATAATTTTGCCCTTGAAATTCGTCACTTTGTAACAAACAGATGAGGATACCTCTCCCTCATCATTTCCTCAAGCTCCCATGTAGCTTCATCTAATTTGTGGTTCCTCCCTAAAACATTCACCAAGCGAGTGGTCTTGTTCCGTAGGACTTTTTCGCTATGATCCAGAATCTCTATTAGTTGTTCTTCATAAGAAAGATCTTGCTCCAGCGGTACAACTTCTGAGCTAAGTACATGTGAAGGATCAGGTATGTACGTTCTCAGGAGAGATACATGGAACACATTATGAACTTGAGAGAGATTCGGTGGTAGCGCCAATCAGTAAGCTACCTTCCCAACACGATCCAGTATTTCAAAAGGACCGATATACCTAGGGCTTAACTTTCCCTTCTTTCCAAATCTCATTACTCTCTTCCAAGGAGATATTAGTAAGAACACTTTATCACACACTTCAAACTCTAGGTGTTTTCTTTAGTTGTCGGCATAAATTTTCTGTCAACTCTGAGCTGCTCTTATGTTTTGTTGAATCGATCAGACCTTTTCTTCCATCTCATCAACAAGATCAGGTCCTAATATCTTTCTTTCCCCAACTACATCCCAGCAAGTTGGAGTCCTGCATTTCTTTTCCTAGAGAGCTTCATAAGGAGCCATCTGAATACTGGAGTGAAAGCTATTATTATAAGAAAATTCTACCAAAGGTATTTGTTGATCCCAACCATCTTTGAAATACATAGAAAAAGCTCTCAACATATCTTATAGGGTTTTAATTGTTCTCTCAGACTGACCATCTGTATTAGGATGATAAGCAGTGCTGAAACTCAACTCTGTATCCAGAGTATGCTGAAGACTTCACCCGAACTTCGAGGTAAATCTCGAATCCCGATCAGATATAATAGAAAGTGGTACTCCATGCAATCTTACCACTTCCTTTACATATATCATGGAAAGCTGATCCAGAGAGAAATCATCTCTAATAGCAATGAAGTGTGCAAACTTGTAAGACGATCAACTATGACCCAGATAGCATTATTGCCTTTGGATGTTTTAGGAAGTCCTGTGACAAATTGCATAGTGATGTTTTCCCATTTCCATTCGAGTATGGGTAATGGTTGTAACATCCCCTTATACTTCTGTCTCTCAGCTTTAACTTGCTGACAAACCATGCATCGAGAGACATATTCAGTAACATCTCTTTTCATGCCATCCCACCAGAAGTACTCTTTCAGGTCCCTATACATCATCGTGCTTCCAGGATGAATAGAGAATGACGAACTATGATCCTCATCCAGCAGCTCCTTCTTTAATTCGTGGATGGGAGTAACACAAACCCGATTACTAAACCTTATTATCCCATCACAATCAAGGTTGAATTCAGGAACATTTCTCACCTTCTATTGTAACTTGACATCTTCTTTTTGTGCCTCTTTAATCTTCACATGTATAGATGGTTGAACATTCATTTGAGAAAGATAAGATTTTTCCCCTTCCATTATAATTCCAATATCCATCCTTTGTAAATCCATAAATATTGGATCTTTTGTAATCCTCATCATGGATAAACAGTCATGGTCTTGTTGACTTCATGCATCTTCCACCTTGTTTTCATTCCCAGGGTGGTAATGAATTGAGCAGTCATAATCCTTAATCAGCTCCAACCATCTTCATTGGCACATATTCAGATCCTTTTGTGTGAAAATATACTTTAAAATATTATGATCAGTATAAATATCACACCTTTCACCATTAAGGTAATGCCTCCAAATCTTTAATGAAAATATTACCACAACTAACTCCAAATCATGAGTTGTGTAATTTTGCTCATGTTTTTTCAACTGTCGTGAGGCATAAGCTATCACCATATCATTTTTCAAAAGAACACACCCCAATCCCTTCTTAGATGTATCACTATAGATCACAAACCTTTCTCCACTACAAGGCAGTGTGAGCACAGGTGCCCTGGATAACCTTCTTTTCAGCTCCTTGAAATTCTCTTCACATTCCTCCGTCCAAACAAACATAACTCCTTTCCGATTCAACCTGGTGAGTGGATTAGATAATCGTGAAAAATCATTCACAAAACGTCGATAATATCCAGCCAAACCAAGAAAACTTCGGATCTCAGTTACTGTTGTTGGTCTCGACCATCTTTCGATAACCTCAGTTTTTGCTGGATCCACAGATATCCCTTCTTTTGAGATATGTGACCCAAAAATGAAACTTTTTGAAGCCAAAATTCACACTTGGTAAATTTGGCATAAAGCATCTCCTTTAATAGGGTCTTCAATATAATTCTCAAGTGATCTTCATGTTTTCCTTGATCTTTGAATAGACAAGAATATCATCTATAAAGACTACCACAAATTGATCAAGATAGTCTCTAAAGACTCTATTCATCAGATCCATGAAGATAGTAGGGGCATTAGTAAGACCCAATGGCATCACTATAAATACATAGTGTCCATACCTTGTACGGAAATCCGTCTTTGGTATATCCTCCCGTTTGACCCTTAATTTATGATATCCTGAACGAAGATCAATCTTGATAAAGTATTGAGTTCCACGTAGTTGGTCAAATAAGTCATCAATGCGTGGGAGATGATATTTGTTCTTGATAGTGATCTTGTTAAGTTCTCAATAATCAATGCAGAGTCTCATTGATCCAACTTTCTTCTTAACAAATAGAACAGGTGCACCCCAAGGTGACGCACTAGGGCGTATGAACCCCTTATCAATATTCTCTTGGAGTTTCTTCTTCAATTCCTGCAACTCAATTGGGGCCATTCTATAAGGTGTCTTTGAAATAGGCAAAGCACCCGGTACGAGTTCTATTGAAAACTCAACTTTACAATTTGGTGGAAGACCCAGTAATTCCTCCGGAAATACATCATCAAACTCCCATACAATGGGCATATTCTTAATCATGAGTTTCTCACCAACCATTTGAGATAAATAACTTTCATTTATTGGAATCGATACCCATAATGTAGAAGGAATTTCCACTGGAAGGTTATGTTCATCCTTTCATTGATAGACTATCATAGATTGATCTGGAATATGAAATCTGACTTCCCTTATTTGGAAATTGATATGAGCTCCCTATAAAGAAATCCAATCCATGCCATGAATCACATCAAATTCCGCTATAGGAAGGATCACAATATTTGCAGGAAGCACTTTCCCACAAACTTAGATCGGAGAAGAATTATTAACTTTTGATGCGACTGTTGTTCAATTAGGTGTTTTCACAGCTAACTCAACATCTAATTGTTGAGGTAATACGGTGACACCCTTAGAAAATTCTTCAGAAATAACGGAGTGGGTGGATCCAGAATCAAATAAAACATTTGCTACTTTAGAGTGGATGGTAAGTGTACCTTTCACCACATCGTTATCGTACTCCACATCGCTGATAGAAATTGCATGTGACTTTCCTTTGTCTTTAGCCTTAAGAGTTTGTTGACGTCGACCATCATCATCAACCCTTGGATTAGGGCATTTATTGGCATAATGTCCCATATCCTTGCACTTGATGCATTGAAGTGTAGTAGGTTCATTCTGTGTATCCCTTCCTTTTTTTGCATCATTAGACATCTTCTTCCCATCATCGCGGCATTCAAATGACCGATGAACTTACTTTCCACATTTGAAACATTTACTTGTCCCTTTAAGGAAACTCCCTCCATGTTTCTTTCCACACTTTGAGCATAAGGGAAAGCTCATCTTCTTTTCAGTGTGCCCTTTATATTTTCCTTTGAATTCCATTTTCCTCTTCTTATCAAACCCATATGACTGATGGGTTACTCCAATCTCCATCTCAACATTGAGAGCAAATCGAACGATTTCCTCGTAGCTATTGAAGTCCCTTATTGCTAACGCCCTTTGAAGACTTGGTTACTCCAATCTCCATCTTTGTTCGGAGAATACGAGGGAAGTACTTATTGAAAAATATGTTCTTGAACTCGTCCCATTCCATGGACTCAATTTCATCCTTTTGCCTCTTATTCTTAATAAGATTCCACCATTGATCAGCATCACCTTCCAAATGATACACTACTAAGATGACTTTATCATGCTCAGAACATTGAAGAACTGAAAATATCTTTTCAGTAGTACTAATCCATTGTTCAGCAACTAATGGATTAGTAGACCCCCTGAATGAAGGTGGACGTTGTCTCATGAAAGATTCAACAGAATTTTGCTCCTTCCTTTTCTCGTTTGGAAGTCCTACATGATTCATAGCTTGAGAAAGTTTTGTGAGCATGGCTACAAGATTTTTCATTCCAGCTCCCATAACGTTTGGTTGCTCAGGGGGACAATCATTGCATTATCAGTCACATTCCGCATTAACACGGTTCCTTCGGGTTCTAGCCATTGAATAAAACCAAGAATAATAGTGTGAGAAAAACTAATTATAATAGGAAAACCACATAATCAAGAATAAAATTTTACACTTAAGGTCTTATCCTAGGTTATTCATGGACATTTCTAAAACACTAATATTGTGTTCTATGCTTAGAATTATCCTTAGGGTTCTTACTAAGGCTTTCACATCCTAGTTTCCAAAGGTTTACTATACCTTTCCTCTGATACCAACTATAACGACCCATAATTAACATACATTGTTAATACTTCAAAATTGAAGCATACTTATTACAACATATAACAAAACCATGAAAGGACGGTATATGTATAGTGTCTTTAGAAACTGGGAAACATAAACAACTTGTTCATAAAGCGTCTACATTGTCTCCCATTTATTTCATCATATCTATAGTCCCTTTTGGCATATCTTACTTAATAACCTTCTTCCTGACCTGGGGAAAGAAAACAAAAAAAATCGTGAGCTCAAATGCTCAGTAAGGGTAAACAAAAGAAATATCAATCACATCGTATTCATAAGAACATAACTTTTGGAAATCATAACCTGCAAAAGAGCGCATAATTTCATAACATGGGATAAATCATAGTACTGAAATGGAATCCCAAAAATCATAACATAAAACATGAAACATTGTGGCATACACACATAATCATATAGAATCATTTCTTATTAGTCAAGACTCATTGCCAAAACTATCTTAGTGGACAAAGTCCATTTCTGAACCGTGTTCACTCCTCGTTTCAGTCATGTTTCACTGAACCGGTATAACCTACCGTTCCAGCCATGTCTATCTCATGAGATATAAAATCTTTACACAATGAATTGGAGGGAGATATAGGTCCCACCCATCTCATAATGATACCATTCATATGTGTGCCACAAAATCATAAATCATACATCATTTCATAACCCATGTAATAAAAATGGGAATCGTAAACATCGTGACATCATAAAACAATTCATATAAGATAAATGAATTCATAAAAATATTTCCATCACAACATAATCAAATCCATGTAATAATAGGGATAGAAACAGAACCCTATATTATCTTATATGGATAATAATTTTGATAAAACTCTTGAACTCCATTCTTGAGGAAACTATCCTTTCTACTTCAAAAACATTTTTCCTTTCTTAACCTCTCATACTATTTTAATCTATAAGAAGTTGATTAAAAATAATCTTGAAAACTTCTAAAGAAAGATTCTTGGAAATAATGTTTTAAAAATTCATCCATGCTGTATAAGTTAAAAAAACATTCTTCCCGTACTTTTTTCGGAAAAGTCAAACTGTACCTTGTACAAAAAACAACAAAAGATTCCTTTTATATATTTTACTAAAAACTCATCGAATGGTAAAATTGGATTTAAAAAATTGTATATGGATTGAAATAACATTACATATTGAGAAAATATGGATTTGGATGATAAAATACACCCCTGTAAATACCAAAGTATTAACAATCTCGGATAAAAATGAGATTGTGATATTTCCCTTACCTTAGGTCCAATTTTCTTTGTAAGTGTCCGAACCTCCTGTATAATGATTTAAATAATGTTATTGAATTATTACAGAATCATACTTATTGTTATGATATCATATATGGTCATATTCTTAGCTTCTTATTAGTTATATTTCATTACTACTTGTTATTCGGGTGTTTATTACTTTTTGTTCTTTTGCGTGTTTGTTGGAATAAATTCTTATTATTCTATTTAGGTTATAGATACATAATTACCAGAATGGTATTAGTGTAATATATATCATATTCATTCATTCAATTCATTTATATAATCATTATGAAATGAAGATCATGTAGAACGAGTCGCATCACATAGTGGAGACGGTATTCCATATGTACGCACGAGTGATGATATCATTCCTATGATCATGGAATTGTATTGGAGTGTATGTATACTATTTCAAAATCAATATCACTTTACAATAATCATATATATTCATTAATTTCACCCTTATACCCATCCATGAAAGGTGGTGGTGGAAAATAGATTACACCACGGCGTGGAGATGGTATTCCGTACGTACGCACGCGCGTTGATTTCTTTTTCCGTATGATGGATAGATGGTGAAATAGGGGTGTTTCATACTTATAATAACATATCAGTACGCGAGTGATACTGATGTTATTACTTCATAATGAAACAACTAAATAAGATAAGTGGAAGAAGAAATAAATATGAAAGAATCGGTATCGTACATTACCTCTTCTTTGATGTGCTTCTTTGAGACCTCCTTTTAGGGCACTAAAATAGGTCATTGAAGAAGACCAGAACCTCTAGGATGTTTCTAGGGACTTTTAGAGGAGAAATTGGCAGGGTTTGGACAAACTTGAAGGCTCAAAGTGGTGTGAGGAATAGGGGGAGGAGGTTCCCTTTTATAAGGGAGGAGAGGGGCACCTTTGGAATAACTAAAAATATTATTTTATTATAAAGTAAAATTCGGTTTTTAATAGATCCAAATTGATATATTTTGAAGATAAGGTGTGTAGTGATCGAAATCCACTAATCCAATAGAATTTAGACAAGTTTAGTTATCAATTTAAACATTATCATTTAGATTTAACTTTAAGTTAGATAATTTAACTTTTACCGTGTCTTCTTGTTTTCTTACACTATAAGGTTAATAAACTCACCATATCAAGCCAAACGAACCCCAGGTTGTTTATTATTAATATATATAACTTTATCTTATTCATTTGGCCGATCCTTAGACATTTTGGAATAAAATAACAATTAGTAATATTATATTTGTTTTAAAAACTATTTTATCTCAATTTTGACACTATTTAGTAATTGATTTTTGTGAAAATCATAACAGAATTATTAGTCAAACCAAGTTATTTAAATCAATACTAAGATGTCATATTAACCTATAAAATTAGTTTAATTCATAAAAATTCTGAAATAACATTTATTTGGATATTTATAACATTAATTATGTCAATATTTCATTAAAAAGATAATTACTGCATCATTATTGTGTCATAAATAAATTAAATTATTTAATGTCTAAAAATTACAAATAAAATACCATTATGTAGGAAATATTTTTATCATTCTAATGAATATTTCTAGTCGAATTTATCTTATCTATAACCCCATATTGAAAATTATTTACTTTTTAAACATTGATTTTAACTATTTTAACCCTTCTTTAAATAAATTAATAATAAATGTTCTAATCTTATCCATGTGGGCCTAAATGGTCATATTTTATTCCTAAGATTGTTTTTGGTCGAATTAAACTTTTCCAATAGAATTAGGACATGTTTTAGGGTAATAATAATATCATTTTTACCCTTAATTACCCTATTTACTTTTAACCGTGGTAAAAAAAGTAAAAAGTTACTATTCACCAAAAAATTATTTTCATCTCATTGAACCACATTTTACTTACTGAAATCAACCGTGTCTCTCAAATTTTCAAACTTCCACCCACAGAAGCGGTAAAATCATGTTTTATGAATAATTCAGTTTTTTTTACTACCACTTAGTGGTTTCACTATTAATCAAAAATTGAAAGTTTTCAGAAAATGCCAAAATTTCACCCTAGGCTAATTTCGATATTCCGAATCCAAAAATGAAGTCCATTTTGAAAAATAAACTTTATAAAATTTCAAAAAGTGGTTATTACTATTCATAACGGCCAGTTTTAATAATAATTTAATAGCATATCATTGTTTAGTGAAACTCGGTATTGCGTACGACACAAGCTATCGAGGAAGGCCGCGGTTTCTTATAAAGCAAGCCAAGCTAGTGTTAGTGAAAGATTTCTTTGATTTATATAACATAAAAACAAAATATTTCACATAAATGTCTTGGGTGATACAACGTTGTTCATGGACCGATACCGTTGAGGTAGCTGCAAACGATAGGTGACCAGCCGAACTCTCTCCCAGACCTCAAATGGCCCAACGTACCGCGGTGAAAGCTTACCCTGTATCTGAATCCTTTTTTGTCCCAAACATGGTGCGAAACATAGGAAAACCTGATCTGTGACCTCGAACTCCAGAGGTCGTCTCCGCTGATCAGCATAAGACTACTGTTGAGACTGTGCTGTAGCCATGATCATCTGAATCAGCTCTATATGCTCTGAAGTCTCCTGTACAAGATGAGGTCCCAGCAAAGCTGCCTCTTCTGCCTCCAGCTAGCATAAGGGTTATCAGTGTGGCCTACCGTACAAAGCCTCGTATGGATAAATTTGGATGGTCACCTGAAAACAGTTGTTGTAGGCGAACTCCACCAGAGGAATATGATTCTCCCATGAACCGCCAAAGTCTAGAATGCAAGCTCGGAGCATATCCTCAAGCACCTGGATCGTGCGCTCGGACTGGACATCAGTCTGGGGATGGTATGCTGTACTCAAAAGTACATGTTTACCCAAGTCCTTCGGAAGTCCCTTCCAGAACCGAGAGGTACAGCGCACATCTCTGTATGAAACAATAGAGTGTGGAACTCCATGAAGACAAATGATCTCTCTGATGTAAATTCATCCCAGATCATCGAAACATAAAGTTTACTTGATCAGAAATATGTGGGTAACCTTCATGATCCTGTCGACGACGACCCAAACAACATCATTCCCCCAGGGTGATCGCGTAAACCTAGTCACGAAGTCTGTCACAACATTGTTCTACTTCCATTCTGGGATGGGTAACTACTGTAAAATCCCCCCTAGTCACTGATTCTCTCCTTTAACCTACTGACAAGTAGAACATCTCATGGAAAAATCAGCAACATCATTCTTCATACCTGGCCACCAGTATTAGCGATGAAGGTCCCGATACATCTTGGTGTCGCCATGATGAACTGCCCAAACAGAGGAATAGAAATCCGGCATCAGCTCCTCGCGTATGTCTGCTGTCACACATATGCATCCCTGGAAATGCAAGATCTCATCCTCGCCCACTGTCCATCTAGGACGAGGATCCTCTCCTGACAGACTCTCCCGCATGACTAAGCCTTCCAAGTCTGATAGCTGCCTCATCCGTACCCGATCAAGTAGCATGGAGGTAACAGGTACAAGAAGATAGAAAAGTTTGTTCCCGTCTATTGTGCACCTCCAGATGCATCTTAGAGAACAGAGCCATCAGGTGCCACTCACTATTAGCCTCCTGAACTACTTGAATCCGAGTTCTCCTGCTCAACGCATTTGCCATGACGTTGCCCTTTCCCAGCGTATAGGAAAGCTTGAAATCAAAAGATTGAAGATACTCGACCGACATGTGCTTCCTCTGGTTCCGGTCACGCTGAGTGAAGATATACATGAGACTCTTGTGGTCAGTGAAGACCAAAGAGTTCTCTACTAGACGATAGTGCCTCCAACAACACAAGGCATGGACAACAACTGCCAACTCTAGATCGTACATAGGGTAGTTCCTCTCATGTGGCCTCATCTGTCGAGACTCATACACAAAGACTCCATCTCCCTACATAAGCAAAGCTCCTAGGCCGAAATCAAAAGCATCACAGTAAATAGTGTAGCTCTTGCCTGGCTCTAGCAAGTCTAATATCGGTGCCGATATCAACCTCCCCTTCAGCTCCTGGATGGCTGACTAACAAGTATCTGACCATAGGAACTTCACCCCCTTCTTGGTCAGACCTGTCAAAGGTGCTTCTAGACATGAAAAGTCCCGAATGAAGCGTCAGTAGTATCCAGCCAGCTATTAGAAACTCTGTACCTCAAAAAATTTCTTCAGCTTCTCCCAAGAAACTACAACTCTCACTTTCTCAGGTCCACATATACTCCTTCCTCTTAGATGACGTGACCCAAGAAGTGAATCTGATCCATCCAGATGTGGTACTTTGAGAGTTTAGCAGAAAGCTGATGCTTTCTCAGTGTACTCAGAACGATCTCAATATGTGTGTCATGGTCGCGTCGAATATGAGAGTAAACCAAGATATCGTCCACGAAGACCACAACAAAGGAGTCCATGTAATGATGGAACATTCGGTTCATCAATGCCATGAAAAATGAAGGTGTGTTCGTGAGACCGAACGGAATAACTGTATACTTTTATATACCATATCTGCTCCTGAGGCTGTCAGAGGTATATGTGATGGTCTAATGTTCAACTGATGATAACTGAAACCCAAGTCAATCTTTTAGAACACCAGAGATCCTCAAAGCTGATCGAAAAGGTCATCAATCCGCATCAAGGAATATCTGTTCTTGACCGTCAATTGGTTCAACTTTCAATAATCCACACAAATCCAAAGGGTAACGTCTACATTCTTCGCAAACAGAACAGGCGAACCCCAAGGAGAAGTACTGGGTCAGATAAAACCCTTAGCATGTAGCTCCTCCAACTACTTCTTGAGCCTTGTAACTTGGGTGTGGCCATCCTATATGAAGGAATAGACACCAGTGCCGCTCCTGGCACGAGCTCAATAGAGAAGTCTACCTCACGCTCCAGAGGAAAACGTGAAAAGTCCTCTGGAAAGACATCCCGGAAGCGATCCACCACTGGAGGAAATTCCAACATTGTAGTCCCCTGATCATCTAGCTAAAGACTATCAATCTTGGCTGTCACCCCTCCTAGCCCAAGATGCTCGTGTCCCGCCCGACTCGCCCGAACGTCCCATTCACCTCTATGAAGAAAAGATTCACCCTATGGTGAGACAAAACTGACTCTATGGCGATAACAGTCAACGAAGTCCTGGAAGGGAATCACCCATTCCATACTAAGGATGAAATCATAGCCGGTCATCTTTAGGATATAGAGATCCCGTAAGAAGAGATACCCTGCAACCTCGAGAGGGCACTCTCTAAACTGGCGTACACTAGATGTCCTCATTCCCAAAGGTGTGTCTAGTGTCAACGTGTTGGAAAAAGAAAAAATTCAAAGCCCAAGGCTCTCCATGACAATAATGGAGATAAAGCTATGAGTAGCACCAGTATCGAAAAGTGCTGAAGATAAAACTGAGGCTACTAAAATCATACCTCGAACAGTAGAAGGGTTGAGATACTACTGCTGATAAGTCTACTCCATGACGAAAGACTGGACTATAACGCAGCCTTGCACCCCTGGCAGACCACTCTGAGCTCAACCGCCCTACTGGTGTTGAGGAACTGGTGGCTGACCACCACGGCATCGACCTCCACCTCGGCCCGAAAAGCCGGAAGAAATCCAGTTTCCTGACTGGTGAGATACTGGTGGGGCTGCTCCTGAACGAGGAGTCATGGAAGAACCTCGGTCACCAGCTTCTAGAGAGATAACCTGACAGAAAAGCTAAAGGTGGCCCATCTTGCCGCAAGACCGGCACTCCACGGGGTCTCTCTAGCATTGCGGCATCATGTGCCCTATTCGGCTACACTGGTAGCATGTCACCTAGCTGCCTGATGATGCGTCTCGCTTCCACGAATCACCACACGTAGATTCCCTATGGTGCTTCTTCTTGTCATCTAGAGGAAAGATATATTTGGATGCAGAACCACCCTGGCTCGTAGCTCCAGAGTCTCTCAGGTTACGCTCTGGAATCAGTGCCTGGTTGACGATGAAAGTGATGGAATTCAACTGGAAGATGTTCACCTGAGAGCGGATCTCTTGCCTGAGTCCCTCCTCAAACATCATTTCCAAGAACACCCAACTCCCATCCCGAATGGGTGTAAAACACTACAGCTCGGTGAAATGAGAGGAATACTCCATGATAGATAGGGTACCCTACTCTAAGCTCATGAACTCCCGGGCTCGATCGGCCCTCAGGGTCTCTTGGTAGAAGTAGTCGTAGAACACGCTCTAGAACTCCTCCCAAGTCATAACCTAATATTGACCCCCATGTGAGATCATGTCCCACCACATCTTGGTGTAGTCTCGAGCATGTAGGTGGCGATCATGACCTGCCTCTCTGGAGGAGTCTCCAGACGCTCAAAGATAGTCAGCATGGCTTCCATCCATGACTCTGCAGCCTGAGGTCCTCCTTCCCCCGAGAACGTGGGAGGAAGCTGCTGCTAGAAAACCCGCATCACGTCTACCATAGAGGTGGCAGGAGGCGGCGCTCCGTGGAAGGTATGCATCATCCTCATGAAACCTTCCCTGAACTGCGCATCCGCGCATGAAACAGGTACAACAACCGGTGAGAAAGCTGGCTCGACTGGGGGATTGGAAGGAAGTCCCTGATCAGCCATATCTAGCGTCTGATCACTGCCTGACGATAGACATACGAATGAAGGACGTCTCGGAGGCATAACTCTGAAAGATATAAAGTACACCTTTGATCAGGAAAACAAGGACAGAGTACCCAAGTGTACAAAACAGGAATAGGGGAAGAAAAATACACAAGATTACAAAACACGACTACATGACATGTATAAAAACTACATGACATGTCTCCTTATACCACTGACATGGGCGTGTACTCCTTCTCTACAATTCATGTAGCACCTCAAACTACACGGCGTGTTGACACCAAAACACGGCATGTATAGGAAAACTAATCCTCTTTACAAGTCTCTTTACAAATCTAACCCACATGGTCCGACTTTACCTGAGACTACACGGCATGTACTAAAAAAACACGGCGTGTACTGGACAAGGCATCAACGGCCCATGCTTTTGAGCACACGACCATCTACACGGCTAGAAATTACATGGCGTGCTCCGAACAAACACGGTATGTATAGGTGAAGGAGACACTATCACATGTTGTTCGTGACACGGCCGGGTACCTGGGCAAGACAACACTGCGTGTTCCGAAAAAACACAGCCTGTGGAAGGGAAGGTAACGCCGACCCCTGTTGTTCGTATCATGGCGGGGTACCAGAACAGGACAACACGGAATGTTCCCCATGGACACGACACGTTCTACCTGATCTTCCTCGACCGGTGTTGTTAGTGACACAGCCGGGTACACGGCTCCGAACATACACGACATGTAGATACCGTACACGGTGTGTTCCCGAAGTTACTTTCACGACACCGTGTTCTGACCACACGGTCAGTGACACGGCCTGGAAACTACACGGCATGTACCCACAGGGTGGACGATCGAAACCTCCCTCTAGACAACCCGAGTCTGGAGCCCCTCCACTGGTGCCCCGTACCCAGTTCACCACATGATCTCAAGCGCATTTCCCCGAATTCCAAAGGCAGTCGACTAGCAGCGAGGGCTCTGGGAAGTTATTTGGGAAACTATGCCCTCATTCGGTAAGGTATTCAAGGTAAGGAAACAACAATAAATAGAGGAAGCAGTAAACACCATGCATAACAATAGAAACCAAACAACAAGAGTAATGTAGATATATAACAATGATGACACTGAGGCAGTGGGTACAGGTATCTAAGGAAAATAGCAAACACAACAACCTGCTGAATACAACTGAACCCATGTGCAAAAGAAAACAATGTAAGCTGCTCAGCATCGAGAGCCACGGCTCGGTCCCATGCTCCCCACCTCTAGTGCAATCAAAATCCTGATGTAGAAGGGTGCTTTCCCTTATCCATACCTGCAGCAACATAGTATGATTGGGCCCAAAAGCATGGCCCAAATAGGGTGTGAGATACAATCCCTGTAGGAAATCACCGAAATATTTTTTCTTAATAGTCAATGAGTACATGGTAGTAAATGACAAGAAGTAGTAAACATGGAAGCACAAGTAGCTACAATCCCCAGTACTAACAAGTATAACGCACAAGTAAGCATCCATAAAAAATAGAAGAAATAGGTAACCCTATGGGTAACTCTCACAGCCTAACCCCTATGGCTCAACCCACAAGTACTAGAAACCCTCTGGGAGGCACACACAGTCTCACCCCTCTGGTTCATCAATGAAATTAATAGACTCTCTATGGAAGAACTCACCATCAATTCCCCCTATAGTCTCTTATCATGCTAAAGGCTCTCTGGGGAGGCACTCAACATCAATCCCCCATGTGGCCCACGTCGAGGAACTACAGACTCTCTGAGAAAGCACTCAACGTTAATTCCCCATGTGGTATCGCATCGTAATTAATAGAAACTCTGGAGAATCCCTTACGTCAATTATCCAAATGGTCTACTACCCTAGGCTCTCACAGTCCTGTGTGGAAAAGTAAAACATGCTCAGTGCGCGTGCATGGTCCAAGTAAACCTCAAGAACTACTTGGCTATCAACTAAGGCTCAACATCATATCAAAGAGAGAGTTCCACTATCCTATAACAGGGTATGGCAACTGGAAAAACACCCAAAAGGCCAAACGAGCATGGAAAAGCAACCCGAGCACAAAATAAATTACTCTACTCACAAGAAATAACCTCTACTAAAGCAATCAAGCAAAGCAGGAAAACAACAGGGGCAAAATAGGAAACACCCAATACCTAGTTCACGAGTATTGGTTGAATTTGCACATAATATTCATCATCATTTTACAAAAAGACACAAACCTCCTTCCTCGATCCCAGGAGATCGATATATATGAACCCCCATGACAAATTCCACTTAGAAAATGTAGATCTGAGAAAATGTAAAAAACGTTCATCCAATGATATCTTGAAAACAAGAAGGAATCAAGAAATAAGGCTCAAGCATAAGGAAGAACTCACCGCTGCGCTTCCAACATAATCGATCGTGCTCGAATAAGAGAACGGACGGTGAGGCTGGAGTTCATCGAAGATTCGGCAGTACGGTTGCTCTTGGACAGACAAAATCTGGAGAAGAAGATGAAATCAAGGGGTTAGGCACGACCCCTGTCCATTTAATGAAAAAAAATACACGGCGTGTACTTCTTGAGTACACGGTGTGTACTTCAATTTTTCGTACTCCGAATTAACCGGCCTCCCCCTCACCCTTACATTCCGTGTGTGTGGCCTGGACACGACCAGCACACGTCTTCGATCGGAAAAGGGAGTACACAGTGTGTACTCAGAAAGTACACAGCGTGTACTTCAAAAATTTCCAGAAAAAATATTTTTCTCAAAAACTCAAGAAAAAAGAAAAACGTACATGAAAACAAGATCTGGGTTCTTGTAATCATTACAAGACATTATAAATGAAAAAATAACAAAGTTATAATGTGAAAAATCCCAGTTAATAATAAAGTGATATTATTGTACATAATGGTACCCCTATGTCTTCTCCCTATAAGAACAATCATGAATCCTAATATATTAAACCCATTGGTGTGAATGATAACTAAGAAACCAAGAATATTTTGTTTTAACTGAATCCAAGAACATCAAAATACCATTATTTTTGTATAATAAAAAATTTGTGATGCCTTTTTTTAAAGGAGATGCATAAACTAGAAACCTTGTTTTGACAAAAAAACTCATAACTAAAGAAATAGTGGTAGAAAATAAATAGACTAATTGCATAATTGAAATCCATATACGTTGAAGAGACATCAGACACTCATTAAATAATTATAACATTCTATAAATGAACTATATAAATTACATGAAGGAAGATTGTTGGGGCTTTACAAAATAATCATAATAGGAGTAGAGATAATGAGTCAAAAAAATAAATAATAATAACTTTTATGAAACATAGGATTATTTCATTTAACTGTAAACCCTTCATAATTAGGTGCTTTGATCTCCACATATGATTATTTTATTTTTTATACTTCTATGAGAACAGATGAGGATAACACAAAATTATTGATAATGGTATATTATATATTTTTTGAAGATCATATAGTATTGAACATGATGTAAACAATGTATGTATGAAGTTAAACTCCTCCAAAAGATTCTTAAAATAGTGTGCATTGGGTTTTGGGACTAATGAATTGATCCAAGATAATTTAGTCCCAAAATGGTCACTTTTTTTCCTTAATAAATTCCTCATAGGTATATCATCAAAGATGTAATCCCATACCTGATAGCCCCCACCCTATAGAATGTGGTCTTCCAAAATCTATTACCACCGAGTATCCATTGGGACTTCTATGATTTTTACATTTTGATATACATTATTGGATAACTTGTGGCATCACACTAGCTAGTTGGTGCCACACTACTGCACAATACCTGGAAACCCACATTAAACGAATTTTGAATCCATCATTGGACTAGATGCCTTATTCAAATTATATATTAACAAAAATACTATATAAAACATAAAAGATATTTAAAAAAATTATTGTGTTGTGAACATAAATTGAATGAATAATGGGATTCAACATTATCCACCTTCTTGATGATAAAAAAAGCATGATATAAAAATCAAGAAAAGGAATAGGAAAAGATAAAATGTAAGGAGTTTATAAAATAAATAAAAACATTTTTTTGTACTATAAAACATTGAAAAAAATACCATCTCTATAATGATACACAAATTGAAACAAATATTATTTTAACTTTTACCTCCATCAGAAAATTATCCCCCTTACCAAATTCTAACCATTTGAGATTTTCAAAAGCGAACATTCGACGAATAATGGATATATCAATATGAAAAGATAATTTAAATCGACCATAATTTTAAATTACACATTATCATTGATAATTTGATTAAATAATAAAGCTAAAGAATCTATAAGAAATTTTATTAAATGAATTTATAATGGATTTCAACGGAATATAAAAGTAATATCATGTCAATATACAAAAAATAGAATCATTCATTCAAAAAAATAAATTACTCACACACAGATAAAAAGAAGAATAGATTTAGAATATAATTAAAACTCCTTCCCCTATATAAAATAATAACATCAGGAAATAATATTTATAGAATTAATGAATTTAAGATGAGAAAAGGATACAAAAAAATTAATACAACTGAAGTGAGATATGATATAACTGAATTATTTAAGGAGATTTTAAAAATTAAAAATAATAATAATAATTAGAAGAAAAAAAATCCACCCACTAAAAAGATAACACAATTGAGATAAATAGATTATATCCAAAATAAATATATATATAAATGAAAATGTTTAAAAAGACATGAATAATTATTGAGAAATAAATTTAGAACAGGAATTAGAAAAGAGTTTTTGTAGATTAATTTAAAAAAGAAATTTGATAATTAATTGAAAACGAAATAAGAATTAAAAAATAATAATTTCCCTAACTAAATAATATTTTTTTTGAGTATGTTGAAATTTGTAAGGAAAAATTAATCATAAAATACAAAAAAAAAGAAAATGGAAAAATGGAAAATATAAAATTTTATTATTTCTTGTATTGAGATATAATATTTAATGAGAGAAAATAATTTGGAAATTATGTCAAGTGGGAACATAAAGTAATAGAAAATAACCTTTTTTATGAAGACCAAGGATAGTTTACAATGATTGTGTATGAAGTAAAGAGGCATGATCCCCCTCACAGGGAGAATTGAACATTAATGTAAGGGTGAAAAGAGATAATAAATAACTTAAATGGGTAAATAAACATTAAAAAAATATTCCATCATTAGATAGATCAATGATTTGTGTGCCATATCTCACTATCATATAAACAAAGTTCTTCTGGGTAGCCATATTTTGTGTTTGAGACTGTAAAATAATAAACATTAAAAAGAAGAAAAAAATTTGGGTCCACTAAGATTCTTTACGAAGTATTTGGGAACCCAAACATGCGTAGAATATGCATTTAAATTAAAAATTGGAGAATAAAGAGTAATTTTGTTTGTCTATTATATCATTCATTATTAAAACAACATTCATGGATTAAATAAACATATTTATGGTAATCCTCTCAAAATTTATATTTAGAAATACCATTAAAAGATGAAGTACTATTTTTGGAATAAGTTGCCTTATTTTTTAAAAAACCAAAAACATTATTATTTCTTTTAATGCATCGATACCCAAGGATTATATTATCATAATTTTCACCATGGGTTTGTTTTGAAAGCACAATTTTTAGATAATTGATTTTTGATATGAAAACAACTACATTTAGTAGATTATTTTATATTTGAAATCAATTTATCTAATTCATCTTGAAGGTGATTCATTTCATTAAAAGGGTTATTTTTCTCATTACTAACAAAATTATATTTCATCAAAATATTTTCATATTTTTAAATAATTTTTTGAAAATAATTAACTTTTCATTTTCAAAATATGTGGAAGAAGATGAAGAATAACATGTTGTTGAAGGTATACAATTTCAATTTATACCTCCCTCTACTACATCCATGATTCATTTCTGACTTGAGTTTCATGAGGAGGAAGAGATTGTTAAATCTTTACATAACTGTAAGTTGAGATTCACATAACCATCTTTCTATTATTAATATATTTATAATTTTTTTTCAAGGGACAATCCAGCTTTATTTGATCGATGAATGTAACTTTCTAAACATGAATTTGATCTTTAATTTTTTTATATTGATTGTACTTGTAATGAAAATCAATTTTTTAGGCATTCGTATTGATCGTACTAGATTCCCAGATATATTTTAATTCCTTCAATTCCCTAAATTATCCTATAAGTAGATAATATATTACTAAAATCATCATAATTAATATTGACCTCACCTATTTTGATAACAACAATTATGTCTTAATATTCTTATATTCCCAGATAATATTCATTTTTATATTATTTACATTCCCATCATACTATTGAGTTGATAAGAATATAATAATAATCATTGGAATATATTAATCAATGCTTATCTATGCTAATACCTGAAATAAGTCTAACTCCATCTGGATATATGATGCATAGAATATAGGTACCAGTATGTATAAGTCCACCGGTATGAAAATTTCACTAATAGATTTAGTCTACCAATAAGAGCTACCATTACAGAAAGGATCCACCGATACAGAACATGTTGACCAGTGTGTATAAGTCCACTAGTATGCACTTAATAACTGGTACAGAACGGAACTACTTGTATGCACAGGCTACCGATATGAGCTACCGTTATTCAAGATGTACCGTTATAGTAAGTCTACTTGTATAAGAAAGTCTTTTGCTACAAATTTTACCTATATAAATACAAGTTACCGATAGAACAAAGCTACCAATATGAGTCCCTGGTACCTATAGATACTGATACATGGAGTAACTGCTATCGACACAAGGAGCTACAGGTACAAGAATAAAGATCTACTGATAAGAGCTCACTACTATACAATGTCCACTATTACATGTCTACTGACATAGAGCTACTGATGAAAGACTTAATGAGTCACTGATTCTTAAACTCTACATTGTAAATATTATAAAAATAATTGTAATGGTCATATTTGATGATTTTATTTAAATTAATTTTATTTAATGATAGTTGTTGTCTTTTTAGGGAACCATACCTCGAACTTATAAAAATGTAATCATTACCATTTCCAGAGCTAAAAGATATAAAAGTAGGGACAAAGGATGAGAAAATGAGTGGTGGAATAGTCATTCATGTACACATAAAAAAGGCTACATTCATACTGGGAGAACACTGAACACAGAAGAAGCCATTCATTCTAGAATACAACACTATCCACACCTTAGCCAATGAGAACTACAACAAGCCCTTCATACACTCAAGCTGATCAGACTAAACTTGAAGAAAATGACCCTCTGTTTTTCAGACAAAACCAGAGAACGACTTAAAAGCATTTCACTTCAATCAAAAGGAGTCCATTGATTCACTTCAAGTCACTAGAGCGTTCTAAACTCTTATATACTCTCTTAGTGATTCTTTTATTTACATTTTGTGGAGTGTGCATACTCTGTATATTTTATACACACACTATCTCTTGTGCTAAATTGGAGGATTTCTAAATCCTCACACAGAACTTCTATATCATTCTTGTATCCCACTTTGGATAATGGTAGAGGTCAAGTAAGACCTATAAAGTTAGTGTGTTGTTGATATGTTTTCCCACAAAAAATTGTGGTAGTGTTCTTAGTACCTGGACAGTCTTTGTACTGTTGTTTACCCCAATCTAGGGTATGGATCAAAATTTATATATATTGTTTTAGAGGACTATGTCTCAGCCTGAGACTGAACCACTTGTTTTAAAACTGTTGTTCTTACTTATTTTGGTTTTAATCTATATTAAATATCCCACTTCTAATTACTTTAAAATATAAAATTGTTTTAAAGTTACTTTGATAGTTAATCTTGGAAGCGTTTTTATGTACTATAAATAATTAGGATAGCTTTAAAAGTTAATTAATATTTATATTAGATTAACTAAGAAGTAATCAATCTTTTGAGAATCTAACTAACCCTTTGTTGTTTTACAAATTCACTACAGATTATCTTGTTATTCAATTTTGTGGATTTTAATAAGAATATTTTTAATAGAAATTTTTAATTGGAATTCAATTCAACCCCCCCTCTTGAGTGTCCACTCTGACCAACATTTGTTATTAGAGGATTACTTTTTAATAAAAGTTTATCAGACCACTGTGTTTTTCAACAGGGATTTTAGTTGAATCTTAAAGATCATAAATTTCTGTTAGTTCTTAATTTTATCTCTTTAAATATATTTGCTAAAATCTAACTATAGACAATTGATTAGAAGGTGCTGCTACCAACCAGCCACCTTTCATTAATGGTACAAATTATGCCTAGTGGAAGCTTAAAATGAAAATTCATTTAGGAAGTATGGGATTTGATATTTGGACTGCTTTAGAGACTCAATATAAGACTCCATAGACTATTAGAGCTACTTGGGATGAACATAATAAGACAATATACAATAATAATTGTAATTAAATGAATTCACTATATTGTGCTTCAGGAGATGACGAATTTAATTTCATATCTTCATGTAAAACTACATATGAAATTTGGGACACTTTGGCTATTTCCCATGAGGGAACAACAATTGTCAAAGAAATGATACTGACACCTATACTATTAAATATGATAATTTTAAAATGATGTCTAATGAACTTATTTATTATATGTATATCAGGTTCAATGTGATTTTCAACACATTGAGCACACTTGGAAAATTTGTTCCTGCAAAGGAGCAGATTATGAGAATTCTACGATGTCTTTAAGAATGATGGAGAGGCACATCGGTTTCAATAAGAGAATCATGTGATATAAGTTCAGTACCTGTTAAATAATTAATTGGGATGTTTATTATGTAAGAATAAGAACTTAACGTAAATAAGGAAGAAGATGATGAATCAAAATGGAAGTTGGTATAATTTAATTCTACTTCCTCAAAGAGCAAGGATAAGGTGAATGTTCAGATACCTAGTGAAAGCTTATCAAGTCAATGTTCAGATTCTGATAGTGATTCTGAGATGGCCCAGAAAGCTAGGAGATTCAAGAAGATCAACAGGATGAAGAAATTCTTCAAAAAATCAAACTACAAAGGTAAATACAACAACAAAGGTCACTGGAAGAAATATTGGAAGAAGGCTAATAAGAGTGATTAGATTGTCTGCTATGAATGCAAAAGGAAAGGATATGTAAAAGAAGACTGTCCAAAATTGACGTTCAAAACGATATACGACTACAAGGAAAACAAGTAAATGTATTCTATGAAAGCAACTTGGAGTGCTTTGGAAGACAGTTCATGTGATTCTGATTCTACCCAGATTGAAAATTCTCAAAAATCTAACATGTGTTTCATGACAAACACATTTGAGGTAAGACTTGACACTCCTGCTTTAAATTCGTACTATTGTGGACTTGAATTTGATTCTGAATCTGAAAATATTTCTAGTAAAGAATTATTTGAATATTTTAATATGCTAGAAGAAACCTGTAATGAGCTTAAGGACAAGTATAAGACCTTGTAGAAACAACATGCTCTAACCAGTTCTGTAAAATCTGCACTTGATGTAGAAAAGGAAAAGAATGCTCAATTAAATAAGGAAAATACTGAACTGAAATTGTCTAATGAAAAATTAAGGATGGACTTAGAAAAATTCACAAATGGAAAAGATACACTTACTCAAATTATAGGGAAGCAAGTGAAACAAAAATATACTACTAGAATTGGGTATCAGCCTGGATAGAGACAGTATACTAAAACTAGATTTATTTCTAAATCTGGACAGAATAATACGAGTTCTAATTCTAAAAATTCATATGCATCAACTAGTTACTCACATAGTTATAGATCAAATAGTGTTTATCATTCACAATATATTAATTTTTTAAATTATATGAGACCAATAAGACAAATCTGGGTACCAAAAGCATTGATTGCTAACCCATCTGAACCTAAGAGAATCTGTGTACCAAAATCATTTTCCATCTAAATCTGTTTTGTAGGAGACCTGCTTGAAGAGCTTCAATAAGTAGATATGGTTCATGGAAGTGGATGCTCAAGGCATATGTCTGGGGATTACTCATTTTTCAAAATATTAATCAATTTTGGTGTAGTCCATGTTGCCGTTGGTGATAATTCTAAAGGAAAAATCATCGGCCTAGGCCAGATTGGTAACACTAATTCAGTTTTAATTTCCAAAGTCTTATTTGTTGATGGACATAAATATAATTTTTTATGTATCTCTTAGTTTTCTGATTATGGTTTTAATGTTAATTTGGAAATCACTCTTGTAATGTTTTTAATTCTAAAAATGTTTTGTATTTTCAGATTTTAGAAATGAAAATATTTATGCTGTTGATTTGAATTCATTATCTAAACAGAACATTAATTTTTTAAATTTTTTTCATAAAGAATATTGGCTTTGGAATATATGATTAGGACATTGCAACATTTATTCTCTTAGACAACTTAGTAGAAATAAGTTATTTAGAGACCTACATAAACTTGAATTCCCAGCTAATAAATTTTGTAAACCATGTTAAAAGGGAACGCAACATAAAATTTATTTTAAATCAAAGAAAGAAGTTTCAAATTCTCAACCTATAGAGTTGGTTCACATGGACATGTTTGGAACTTCTAGTGTTTCTAGTTTAAATGGGAAGAACTATCTCTATGTTCTGGTAGATGACTATTCTAGGTACATTTGGGTATACTTTTTAGCTCACTGGAGTGAAGATTGTTCTTACATTATTAATTATTCCATGTCTACAGAAAACCTTAGAAGACTTAAGATTAAGACCCTGAGAAGTGATCATGGTCGTGAGTTTGTAAATCATGAGTTTAAATCATATTGCTCACACAATGGCTATAGTCACAACTTTTCATCCTGTTGAACACCTCAGTAGAATAGTGTATTATAATGAAGAAACAGAACCCTTCAAGAGATTGCAAAAACTATGGTTAATGAGTATTACCTTCCAAATTACATTTGGGCTGAAGCTATATATACATATTGCTATATTATTAATAGAGTCATAATTATACCTATTCTGAAAAATTCCCCCTATTAATTTTGGAATAATAGGATACCTATGGTTTATTAGTTTAGAGTTTCTGGTTGTAAAGTCATTATTCTCATTACATTGGATAATCTAAAAAAATTTGCATCCAAGAGTGATGAAGGAATATTTTTAGGATATTAATTAACTAGAAAGACCATTAGAGTCTTTAACTAAAGAACCAAATGTGTGGAAGAATCTGTTCACAAAATACTTGATGAAACTGATCCACATGAACCTCTACCTCCTCTTGAAAATCTTGAAGAATATTTGTCTGTTCTAATACTAAGTGATAAAATCAATGAATCAATTTTAAAGACAACCAGCTCTGAGAATGTTCTAGAACCTTTTTCTATTTAATCCGAACTAAGAGAAGAACCTGAAATTTCTAGTCCCACCTTTTCTAGATCAACTATTATTCTAAGGAATCATCCTTTATATGTTGTTGTTGGTAATCCTGATAGATGGACACAGACTAGAGCTTCTCTAAGGAATCTGGTTGAACATCAAGCCTTTCGTTCAAAATTAGAACCTAAAAATATCAGTGATGCAAACAATGATGAATTTTGGGTAATGGATATGCAATAACAACTAAATCAATTTGAAAGAAACAAATTCTTGGAATTAATTGACATACCTAAGGCCACTTTGACCATAAGAACTAAATGGGTTTTTAGAATCAAATTTGATGAGTCTGGAAATATATATAGAAACAAACTAGGATAGTTTTACAAGGTTATAGTTAAGAGGAAGGAATAGACTATGAGGAAAACATTACACCTGTAGCTAGATTAGAAGCTATAAGGATCCTACTTGCCTATGCTGCTCAAATGAATTTCAGGTTATATCAAATGGATGTTAAAAGTGATTTTCTAAATTGTTTTATAATTGAGGATGTTTTTGTTGAACAACCACCTGTATTTGTTAATCCTCATTTTCCAAATCGAGTTTTCAATCATTAAAAAGCTTTATATGGTCTGAAAATGGTCCATGAGCTTGGTATGATAGACTTATTAATTTTCTTATTTCAAAAGGTTTTACTAAATGGATTTCTTACACAACTCTTTTTTAAAAGAAATTATAAATATCTTTTGATAGTACAAATCTTTTTTGATGATATTAGTTTTGGATATTCTAAACAATCTTTATGTAATAACTTTTCAATGAGTATGCAAAATAAATTTGAAATGATTTTAATGGGAGAAATCAAATATTTTCATGGATTTCATGTTTTTCAAAATGAAAATTGTATTATTTTGAATCAAAGTAAATATAAAAAGGTTCTTTTAAAATGTTTTGGTTTGGATAGTATTAAGGAAATTGATACACCTATGAGTACTGTTAGTAAGTTGGATGCTGATGAAACTAGAAAACTAGTGGATCAAACCAATTACAGATGTATGATTGGGAGCTTACATTATTATACTTCTAGTCGACCAGATATTATGTTTAGTGTGTGCATGTGTTCAAGATTAAAAGTTAATACAAAACAATCCCATTTTTTGCTGTGAAAATAATTATCAAATATCTTAAACATACTGAAAAATTTGGATTGTTTTATCTAATAGTACAAGAATTCAATTTAATGAGTTATTCGGATGCTGACTTTGCTGGTAGCAAGTTATATAGAAAAATAACTTCTGGAACATGTCATTTTCTAAATCCTTAGTATCCTGGTGTAGTAAGAAACAGAATGATGTTGCATTGTCCACTGTTGAAGAAGAGTATATAGCTGCTGGTAGTTGTTGTGAACAAATTATGTGGATGAAACATAATTTATTAGACTATGGATATCAGTTTAGACATGTTTCAATAAACTGTGATAACACTAGTGCAATTAATATTTTTAAGAATCACGTGTCTCACTCTAGGAGCAAACACATTAATGAAAGACACCACTTTTTAAGAGATCATTACCAAAGAGGTGATATTACTCTTGAATTTATAGGTACTGAACATCAATTAGCTGAACTTTTCACCAAACATTTTTGTTTGGATAGGTTAGGTTATATTAGAAATGAGTTAGGAATGTTTAACTCTCACCGTTAGAAACCTAACCGTTAGAACCATCACCAATCGAAACCTCGTCATTAGAAACCTCACCATTAGAAACCCCATTTTTATACTTCACTGGTATTGACCTCACTGTTATACCTCACCGGTATAGACCTCACTGTTATACCTCACCGGTATGGACCTAACTGTCAGTGGATCTCACTGATAGATAAACCTCACTATTAGAAATTCTCACCAGTATATGTTACCATTAGGTTGTTCTCTTTTAATCTTCGTACCCTCAGCCACCAAAATCTGTATCATCTATAGTTTTACTTATTATGTTTTATTTATTAATTTTATGATTCCTAAACGATAAAACACAAGTCTTAATCTATCTCGATCTTCCTCGAGCCCCTTACCTTCAAACCTTTCTCAAACCCTAGATCCCTAAGCCTCACATTTCAATGGAATGATTAAAGAGACCTTAAATCAGTGGAAAGGAAGATGAACCTAGTGCAAAGAGATTCAAAGGCGAGTCTAATAGTGGAATTTAAGTTAGGAAACATATGAACCCGAATCTTTCTCAAAGGGAGATAATAGTTCAAAGGGAGTTATGCGCGGAATGGATAATGTCAAGTAAATCGTTAGTTCTAAAAGTTCTAGAAGATCAGAAATGGATAAAATGCTTCTCGAACAACAATGTCCCATACAATCCGAAGCTCGTAAAATATTTCTATGAGTATGTTCGGTTTCAGAAATCAGAAGTCGAGAATAGAATGGTATCTGTTGTGAATGGAAAGGAGGTAGATTTTTCATCTGTTGAGTGGGCTGAATGTCTGAAAGTAACACATGAAGTAGAATTTGTGTATTTCTCTAAATCATCACCACCTACAAGAAACTTCTTTAAGTATGAAACTTCTTTGGAAGAGATAACAAGAGATGGAACTCCTAGAAAAGTAGTGGCTGCAAAAATGATTGGAGAGAACAGGATGATGGTTAATTTTATTCATCATGTTTTAATTCCAAGGATAGGGGTTTTTTCAAATCATAAATACCAGGATATTTACTTGACACATCTGTTGAGACATGGTGTTAAGATAAATTTGTGTAGGCTGTTAATGGTTCAGATTGAGGATATGACCATGACAAAGCCAAAAACCAATGCCTTATTCTTTGCTAAATTTATTTCGATTATAATTAAAGTAAAGGTAGTTGCTGAGTCTCAGGATGAGACAATGGTGGTAAAGAACAACTTCTGTATCACAAGCACAATGGGTAAGTACATGAAAATAAGTTGGAATCCATGGAAGAGAGAATGGGTTACTGATGATAAGAAGTTATATGATAAGGTTAATCATGTGGATCATCCTCCTAGGCGTAAGGATGTGAGGGATCCTGGTCTTGGACCTGATGAAGAGGATCCACAGTATAGTGATGAATCAGAAGAGGTAGAGTCCTCTACAATAGATGGAGGAGATCCGAACATGCCACCTAGCCCAACTCCTGAAATTGTATCATAATAAAATGAAAGTACATCTTTGAACCTACATAGAATAGAATGTTTTGTGGGTATAATAAATGAAGAGGAACCTGTAGTTGAGGAAGACCAACATAGATCAGATCAAGAAGAGGCTGCCTCAGAGAATGAGGAACAAGAAACAGAATCTTAAACTAAAGAATATGTTTCTGCTACCTTAACTTTGAGTCCTCATACTGGAAGTTCTGTTGTGCCTTTAGAGGATGTTCTTGATGAAGTTGATAATATTGATCTTATTCCTGAGGAGCCTCCTTCTGTTGGATAAATAGAGATAGTTGTTCAAGATTATGATGAGTAAAACCAAGCTAATGAGGGTACTCTTATTGTACATTAGAATGCACCAGTTGAGGGGGAGCATCCAACCATAATTGGCACTGTTTCGGTATATAATGAAATTGAAGACTGGGCAGAAGACCCAGGTTTTGTAGTTTGTGGATTAGATTGCCGAGATTCTGATAATGAGATATCACTCAGTTGACCAGAAGTTAATTATGATATTCAGTCTGAGTTGTTACCGGAAGATGTGGTCAGAAGGGGTGATCTGAATAAGTTGAAGACATATCTTAAATCTTTTGTTGTTGAAGAATTCAAAATAAGGAAATGTTAACTGGTATCATCAATTAAATCAGTTATGAATGACTCAGTGGAAAGTATTGTGTCTGAAAGAGAACCTGTTGTTGTGCCTCCTAATATAGTCACCCGGGATGACATAGAATCTTTGAAGGCTGAGATGAAATAATTTTTGAGTGATTCTTTTCCCAAGTAAAATATTCTCTTTGTTGAAGAGATGAACAATATGGAAAACTGTTTTGACCTCTCTCTTGGTTGTAATGTGTCAACCATTATGGCAGAGATAGTGGATGAAATCACAGCTTTCCAGAATTAGGTTTCTATCTTGGCAGAGGATGTTGAACTTCTAAAGAAATCAATTGTCTCTCTGGAATCCTATATGAGTTCTAAATATCAATATGATAAGGATTTGACCTATGTAAAAAGTTCTTTGACCTAGATGGTTTCGGTTTTTGAGGGTTTTAAGAAATTAGTGGAGAATAATGTAAGAACTCAGGATTATCTAATAAAGGATCATATTAGTGGCCTAACTAAGATTTTCAAGGAAACTGTGGATTTTTCTATTAATTCTCTTTCATCCAAACCATCAATAGATTTGGATTATATTAAAGCATTGATGAAGGGGGATCTTGGTTCAGCATCAACCAGTGGCTCTGTGGACTCATCTGATCTGACCAAAGTGGTAACTTCTACTAGAGATACCACTAGAGATCTCAAGAAGATTGTTCAAGACTATATTAGAGAAGCCTTTTCTTCTGAAAAAGAAGTGAAAGACAAGGTATATTATTATTTCCAAAGGGTTTATACCAAGAATCAGCTCAATAACCATTTCGATCTTATGTTAGAGAACTTGAAGCTCCCTCATATCAATCAAGACATTAGAGAACAAGTCAGAAAGCTCAGAGAGTTGACCCCTGCACTAGAAAAATTCATAGATAACATGGATGATTTCATTTATTCTTTGGAAAGAGGTGGATGAATTATAATAGACTTCAGAAATATCTTATTGACATTCATGCATGTTGATGCTCAGCCAGTGATTATACGTCCAGCTTGACCTACCTCTGCCTCTACTACTTCTACAACACAGATGACTCCAGCCCAACCCATCTGAATCCTTACTCCTATGATCACTCAGAGTGATACTCAGTACAGACCAGGAACAATTTTAGTATCTCAGCCTCCTCTGATCATTTCTAAAATTCCTAAGCCTACACCTGCATCCACACAGCCGGAGTCTACCTTGGATACCAAACGAAAATCCCACGAGGACATTCATGAGGTGTATTAACTAGTGGCTAAGACATTTGATAAGAATAACTTGTATTTTTCTTTATTTCTCTATATCATTTTGCACCATAAAATACAAATGGTCTTCTTTTATTTTCCATTTTTTTCCTTCGATCTTTGTTTGTTTCCTTCTTTTTTCTAATCGCAAAGGGGGAGAAAAATATATGAGTATAAGCAAGGGGGAGAAAATAATTTATATGAAAAAATATGAAATAAAAAAGGGGGAGAACAGAACTGAAGGGGAGACATACTATTATTAGAAACTTTTACCTTTTATACCATTGCATTTAATTCTACCTCTGATACATTTAACATTTCAAATCTTACATTTTTACCTATAGTGTGATTTTATTATTATTTTTATTTTTATGTTTATCTCTGATACAGTTGGATTTAATGCTATATCCTCTATACATTTGTAATTATTTTGTAATTATCATATCCTACGTTGTGATTATCAAAAAGGGGGATATCTTTTACCTCACTTGTTTTGACAATCTCAATTATGTCTTAATATGCGGATATTCCCAAATAATGTCCATTTATATATTATTTACATTCTCATCCAACTATTTAGTTGAAAATAATATAATAATAATCATTATAATATATTAATCAATGTTTATATATGCCTATACCTGAAATAATTATAACTCCATCTGGATATATGTTGCATAGAAAATAGATTCAGGTTTGTATAAGTCCACCGGAAAGAAAATGTTGTAAAGCCCCCACCCAAGTTAACTAGAGTTGGTGCATTATTGCATTACATTGGCATGATCACAGGAAAGATCAAATCTCGATAGACCGATTGATTTATTAGCGTTGGAAACACTAGATATATTCATAAAGTATTACATCATAACGTGGAAAAATACTACAACCACATAGTCTCCATATTCCACACTCATATCCCCATATACTATCCCTATAGGACATTCGTAACTTAATTCTTCACATCCTGGGAAAATTAAAACATAGAAATGGGGTGAGCTCAAATGCCCAGTAAGGATAACAATATAGCAGAAACTTTAAAAAATAAGCATAAACATTTAAGGCAATTTATAACTAAAACAAAAGCCTTTTAAACTTGAACTTCAACATAGTATGGAAAAAGTAAAATGAAATAATTCCATTTACTTATTCACATGGATATTCTACTAATCTAATAATCACATGAAATATCAATAACCAGTTTCATAATGATGGAATGTATAATGCCAGACTATCATAGCCACATAGCCAAGGCCTCGTGCCAAGACTACAAATAAGATTTTTCCAAGGACTTGTGCCAAGACACTAGTTTGCCTCATGAGACCTACCGATGCATCTAGGAGCTGTAGCGGGCTCCACCCGTCACATATTAAGTCTAATACATTCAAATATGAAAAGGTTTAAACATAACATAAACATTCGTATTAAAACTAGCATACGAAATGTCAATACTTTCACCATAAACCATGAATGGTATAAAAATAGCACATCCACAATCAAACATATCACAAAGTCTTCAATACAATATAGAAGTTTTGTATCATAATAAATCAACTTCAAATAAGCATAAAATCCATCAAAAGATGGTGACATTGATGAAATCAAAACTCTTTTTAGAGAAATATATCTTTCTATTTTGAAATCATTTAAGAG
The DNA here is from genome assembly GCA_963277665.1 of Viscum album. Lineage (NCBI taxonomy): Eukaryota > Viridiplantae > Streptophyta > Magnoliopsida > Santalales > Viscaceae > Viscum > Viscum album. Next base: position 1,081,871,869 of record OY728131.1, on the reverse strand, counting down.
TCATATATTTATAAAATAAAACATTTTCTTTGAAAATATTCTTATAATCTTGTAAGTTAAGCTTCGATGATTTTATAAAGGTGGAAAATAGCCGCACTCACCGTATAAGTTAAAAAAACATTCTTTCCTTAATTTTGTCGAAAAAGTTAAAAAGCGCCTTGTTTGGAAAACGACGGAAAGATTCCATTATAAACCTCTTATAAAAGGTAAAACAAGGGTATCAATGACTTTAACCCATATTCTTGTAAATAGTAAATATGTTTTGAAATACATTTTTTAGAAACATGGATGTGGATGATAAAGAAATCCATGTAGATCATTACGTATAAACAACCTCGGATAATGAAGAGATTGGGAAATAACCCTTACATTGTACTTTTCCATGGTTGGGGTAGGTTAACCACCTTTATAATGGTGAAATAATTGTTATTAAATTATACAAGAATCTTATATATTAATATGATATCATATATGATCTTTTAACATTGATTTGTTAATAATATCTTAGAATTATCGTCGTTTCGGGTGTTAACTTACTCGTTTTCTTTTATATGTTTTGTTACATAATCCATGTTTGTTATTGATAGGTTGTATCTTATTCATATCCAGAATGATATCAAGTCCTTAAACATAATTTTTAAAACATCAAATGATAATTATACTTGAATGGATACGATGGAGAATGAATCTCATCGTGTTCATGGAGACGGTAGTCCGTACGTACGCATGAGAAACAATATCATTCTTTTGATATTAAAATAATATATAAATGGATGGAATATAATATATAAAGAATAATTAACATGTTATATTTATTATTTACATGTGTTACACATTATTATTATACCCATCCAAATAATAATATATTGAATAACAATTACACCACGATGTGTAGACGGTAAACCGTACGTACGCACGTATGGTGACATGTAATTCAAAGGGTGGATAGAATACTGAATATGGTTGTACCATATTTATAATAACCTCACAGTATATATAAGATAATGGATTTATTATTTTATAGTGGTAATAACAAATAAAGAAGAAGTGGAAGAAGAAAGGAACTTGAAAAGGGGTGGTGAAAACATTACCTCTTCTACGGGTTCTTCCTTTTGATTTGATCAAAAGGGATCCTTTGGGTGGCTTTCTGATCAATCTAAGGCCTCTAGGTTGTAGTGAGGGAAGTTTGGAGAGTATTTGGGCAGATTTTGGCCGAACCAAAAGGCTTTGAAGGTGTTAAGAAATGCGAAGGAGGAGTGCCCTTTTATAAGAGGGGTGAGGGGCACCTTTGGAAAAGCTAGAAATATTAATTTATAATAAATTCATATTCGGTTTCTAATGGCTCCAAAGTTTATTATTTAAATTTTAAGGTGGGGATAGGTCTAAAACCACTCAACCAATAGAATTTAGACAGGTTTGGGTCATTAAATTAACCTTATCTTTAAGTATTAACTCTAAGTTAATTAGTTTCACTTTTACAATGTCTCTATGTATTTTTATATTATATGGTTAATAAACATACCATATACATCCAAGAGACCCCCAAGTGGTCCATTAATGATGAAACTATCATGATATAAGTCTATTGGACGAACAATATATTTTTTGTAATTTAATATCAATTAATAATATAATTTTTTTTAAAAACTCTTTTTTGTCAATTTTGACACTATTCAATACTTGATTTTTTGTAAAAAATCATAACAGAGTTATTACTTAGAAAACAGTTAATTGAATAAATACTAACATGTCATATTAACCATTAAAATTAGTTTAATTCCTAAAAAGTCTCAAAATATATTTATTTGTGTATCAATAATATCAATTATTTTAATTTTTCACTATTATGGTAATTACTGCATCATCTTTGTGTCATAAGTAATTTAAATTATTTAAAGTCTAAAAATTATAAATAAACTATCTTTATGTATGAAATCTTTTTATCTTTCTAATGAATATTTACAATCAAATTTATCTTATGTATAACCCTATATTAAAAATGTTTTAGTAATTAAACTTTGATTTTAACTCTTTTAACTCTTCTTTGAATTAAATAATAATAAATGTCGTAATCTAATCCAAGTGGACCTAAATGATAATATTTTATTCCTAAGGCTGTTTTTGTCGAGATAAACTTTTCCAATAGAATTAGGACCCGTGTTAGGGTAGTATTAATATCATTTTTACCCTTAATTGCCCAATTTACTTTTAATCGTGGTAAATAAAAGTAAAATGTTATTATTCGCCAAAAATTATTTTCATCTCAATGAACCAAATTTTAATTCTTGATATTTACCGTGTCTCTCAGATTTTAGAAATTCCATTCACAGAAGCGGTAAAATTAAGTTTTATGAAAAATTCAGTTTTTTAACTACCACTTAGTAGTTTCACTATTCATCAAAAATTGAAGTTTTTCAGAACAATGCCAAAATTTCACCCTAAGCTATAATTGATATTCCGAATTCAAAAATGATGTCTATTTTACAAAATTACAAACATATATGTTGCATTAGTTAATTTTATAATTAATTTCCGTTGTCACAACAAATAGCGTGTTTTTAAGAAACAATATATATCTAATGATTGATAATTGTTTATGTCCAATTTCAAAGTGAAATTAATTTTAATGAACACCATTAGATAAAATGGTAAAAATATATTCTAATTATACTTTAATACCACTCAATAATATAATTTATCACTATAAATTATTTTGATTAAAAAGGTTGTTTTTAAGTATTTTTCACTATTCATAAAAATTGGAAGTTCTCAGAAAAAGACCAAAAATTCAACTTAGGATAATTTCGATATTCCAAAACCAAAAATAAAGTCCACTTTGAAATATAAAATATATATAATTTCAAAAAGTAGGTATTACAATTCATAATGGTTAGTTTTATTGGTTTTGGTGTGTTAGAACTCGATGTTGCGTACAACAGACGCTATCACATTATTTAAAGAGAAGCATACCGTAGAAGCTTGGGGTGTTACATTCTCCCCTCCTTCAAATAATTTCATCCTAAAAATTTCTAATATACTTATCACATGAAAAGTCTCGGTTGGTTCTTCATCATAAGTTCCTCGGGTTCCCACGTTGCCTATTCCATCTTATGGTTTCTCTACAAAACTTTTACCAGACGCATCGTCCGGTTTCTCAGTACTTGTTCTCCCGTATCAAGAATCCTGACGGGCTCTTCACAATAGGACAGACTGGGTTCCTGTTCTAACTCTTCATAGGTGAGTACATGCGGTAGGTCAGGCATGTATTTCCTCAAAAGAGATACGTGGAACACATCGTGATCTTTGGAGAGACTTGGCAGCATTGCCAATCGGTAAGCTACAACCCCAATTCATTCTAGAATTTAAAAAGGTATGATGTACCTGGGACTCAATTTACCTTTCTAAGCAAAACGTATGACTCCATTTTATGGAGATACCTACAGGAAAACATGATCACTGACTTGAAATTCGAAATCCTTCCTTCGATTATCGGCATAGCTCTTCTACCTACTTTGAGCTGCTTTGATGTGATTTTGGATTACCTTCACCTTTTCCATTGTTACCTCCACCATTTCTGGGCCCACAAGTTTTCTTTCACAAACGTCATCCAAACAGGTTGGTGTACGACATATCATTCCGTATAACTCTTCATATGGTGCCATCTGAATACTTGAATGGAAGCTATTGTTATAGGAAAATTTACCAGAGGTAAATATTGATCCCACATACCCTGAAAGTCAAGTGAGAAAGATCTCAACATGTCTTCTAAGGTTTGAATAGTTCGTTCTGATTGTCCATCCGTTTGAGGGTGGTAGGCAGTGCTCAAATGAAGTTCAGTATCCAGGGATTTCTGAAGACTCATCCAGAATCTTGAAGTAAAACGGGGATCACGACCAGAAACAATCGATAGGGGTACTCCATGAAGTCTCACAACTTCATTAATATATAGTCTTGCTAGACGTTCCAGAGGTATATCTTCTCTTATAGCAAGAACATGTGCTGACTTGGTAAGACAATCAACAATAACTCATATTGCATCGTTCCTTTTAGGAGTATTTTGTAGTCCTATGACAATGTCCATCGTAATATTGTCCGATTTCCACTCTGGTATGGGAAGAGGTTGCATGACTCCCCCAGGCTATTGCCTCCCAGCTTTCAGTTGTTGAAAAACCATACATCATGACACAAAATCAACAATCTCCCTCTTCATGTTTTCCCACCAAAAATGTTCCTTCAAATCTCTATACATTTTGGTGCTCCCAGGATGTATAGAGAAATTGGAACTATGAGCATCATCCAACAATTCCCTTTTTAGATCAGGTAAATCGAGAACACAAAGTCTCTTCCCGAATTTCAAAATTTCATCTTCATACACAAAGTCTCTCAATCTCCCATCATTCACAGCTTTAATCTTCTTTTTAAATTCATCATCATCGGTCTGAGAACTCATAATCCTTTCTAGTAAAGATGGTTTGGCAACCATTTGGAAAAGAATTGATGTTTCTCCTTCCCTGGTTATTCCCATGTCCATCTTCACTAGATCCATGAAAATTGAATCCCTTTCAATTCTCATATTGGTCAAAACTCCATGGTCTTTTCTGCTCAAAGCATCTGCCACCCTGTATGCCTTCCCCGGGTGGTAGTGTATCGTGCAATCATAATGCTTGTGTAATTAAAGCCATCTCCTTTGCCTCATATTGAGTTCTTTTTGTGAGAAAATATACTTCAAACTCTTGTGATCAGTATAAATATCACATATTCACCATAGAGGTAGTGCCTCCATATCATCAAATGAATGATCATAGCTATTAACTCAAGATCGTGAGTAGGATAATTTTGTTCATGAATTTTCAACTGTTGTGATGCATAGGCAATAACACTATCATTCTTCATAAGGACACAACCAAGTCCTTTCTTCAATGCATCACTATAAATAACGAACCCATCATTCCTCGATGGTAGAGTCAATATATGAGCATTGACTAATATTCTATTCAGTTCTTCGAAACATTCTTCACACTCTTTTATCCAAAAAAATTTAACCCTTTTACGTGTGAGCATCATTAATGGGTTTACCAATTGGGAAACATTCTGGACGAAATGTCGATAATAACCTACCAAACCAATTAAACTACGTACCTCAGTTATAGTCGTAGGTGCTGGCCATTCTTGGATTGCCTTGGTCTTAGAAGGATCAACAGAGATTCCATCTTTAGAGACAATATGGCCAAGAAAAGAAATCTCATGAAGCCAGAATTCACACTTGCTAAACATCCCATATAATTCATGTCTTCTCAGAGTCTTCCGGATAATGCGAAAGTGACTTTCATGATCCTCGTAGCTTTTAGATTATACTAAGATATCATCAATAAATACCACCACAAATTCATTGATATATTCCTTGAAAACTCTTTTCATCATATCCATGAATACAGAGGGTCCATTTGTCAATCCAAAGGTCATTACAGTAAACTCGTAATTCTCATACCTGGTTCGAAATGCTATCTTTGGAATGTCTTTCTTCTTTACACACAACTGATCGTATCCAGATTGAAGGTCTATTTTTTAAAAATATTGAGCTCCATGCAGTTGGTCAATTAAATTATCAATGCGAGGTAGGGGATACTTATTCTTTATTGTTATATCATTGATCTCCCTGTAGTCGATACATAACCTCATAGATCCATCTTTCTTTATACAAAAAGAACAGGGGATCCCCATGGAGAAACACTAGGGCGAATAAATCTCTAATTACTCAATTCCTCTAGTTGTTTCTTTAGTTCAACTAATTATACAGTGGAAATTCTATAAGGGGTCATTGATATAGGCCTTGATCCAGGAATTATATCAATGGAAAACTCAACTTCTTGTTCTGGAGGATGTCCAGGTAAATCTTCCGGAAATACATCTACAAATTCTTTCACAACAGGTACATCCTCAATTTTAACATTCCTTTCCTCACCCACAGTTATTTCATTCTCTTCCTCCCCAATAATTGAATTTAGTTGAGCTACTGGGGGTGGATCTAAATAAGAATTTGGTGGTGACGATTTTGCTCTAAAGATAAGGTGTTCCTTATCATTATCATCAAGAATCATAACCTCTTTCTTCTTACAATAAATCTTCGCATCATAGTCTGAAAGCCAGTCCATACTGAGGATTATATCAAACTCAATCATCGGAATGACGATGAGATCAGTAGATAAAGAACATTTATGTTCTCTAATGGGGAAAGATTCACAAAACTATGTTGCAATGATACTTCCCTTAGGAGTTTTAACTGACAACTCCCTTGTTAAATCAAATTCGAAATATCTAATTTTCTTAGAAAACTGGGAAGATATGAAACAATGTGATGATCCAGAATCAAATAATGCATTTGCTAAACTTGAGGAAACCATTAAATTACCTGCCACCATGTCTTTCAGAGCTTTTACCTCAGTAGTAGTGATAGCATAAGCCTGGCCTTGATCCCTTGACCGTTTTTGAGGTATGTTCTCCTAAAGCTTAGGACATTCATTTGCATAATGCCCCATATCACTGCAATTGTAGCACTGAACATTGGTAGCTTCCTTCTTCCCTTTTCAATCACGAGCTTAGTGGACTTTTTCACCACATTTGTAACAGACGCCCATTCCCTTCAAGCAAGTCCGGGGTGTTTCTTCCCACATTTACCACGGGATGGATATTCAACCATTCCTTTCTTCCCCTTATTTCCATTCCCAGATTGATCAGCAGGCCTCTTCTTCTTTTGCTTTTCTTTAAAGTCATAAGACTTAGAGAATTCCTTTTCGGTCTTGATAGCACATGCGGTAATGTCTTTGTACGATGAAAATGATTGCGAGACTAATGCTCGACGGAGAAATGGCTTTAACTCATCAAAGAAACGATCAATATTACTTCTTTGTTTACGTATATAATCACTAGAATACCTTTCTAACCTTGTAAAGTGAGCCTCATACTTTCTGAAATTCTCATCCTCCTTCTGTCTCAGACTCAGAAATTGTCTTTCCATATCTGCTCGATGGTCGTGAGGAAAGTATTTTTCTAAAAACAGATCATTGAACTCCCTCCGTTCCATATTTGATACTTCATCATCTTCCTTCGCATTTTGAATCAATTACCACCATTGATCAACACCTCCAGTGAGGCGGTAAACTGCCATGATAACTTTTTCCGTTTCACTACTCCCCAAAGCCTGAAATATTTTCCCTAGGGAAAATGTCCATTTCTCAGCTACTAAGGGATTTTTACTCTCATTGAACATTTGTGGTTGTTGCCTCATGAATCTATCTAACATTGATCCTCCACGATGTGGATCTGGGTGCTCCATACGGGTAATGTTATTATTCATAACCTGAGTGAGTTGTCCCAGTATGGTGATTAGCTGATCGGAACTAGTTGCATCTCCAGCTCCACAATAATTATCATGAGTAGGAGGGAAATCCATACATGGAGTGCGTCCATTGATACAGTTTCCATTTCATCCACTAGGTGCCATTTCTAAACAATGGCATAAACTAGATCAGTTTGTGAATCAAAATATATAATCCCATACTTATAAAACACTTAACATAAATTTAACTATTTATGGATATAATCCATAATCATAAAAATGTTTTCTTTGAGGAAATATATACTCATAAACCCTTCATAATGATTTGTAAAGAAAATGAGAGTTATCCTAAGCATATCCCCCGGGAGTGTCGTAACCAAGAGTGCAGCAAGGCCCGTTGTCGTGCACCAGTTCCCGTCTGAGTCTAGCTCAAAGTGGTGTTTTCGGGTTTTACCCCTAGGTACATCTGTTCCAGAGCCGCCTCTACCTTCTCGTATCCAGACATGTATGTATTTCTTGGAAAACTCACAAAATCTCTACAATACCAAAATTCTAGGATGTTCTTATATACCAATCCTCAAAGTTTATCTTAGGTCTACGTGCTCTAATTAGAGTTTATCTAAATCTAGCTTCCAAGGTTTGTACTAAACTTCCTCTGATACCAACTGTAATGCCCCGTCCCCAGTTACCTAGATTCAGTGCATTATTACATTACATAAGCATGATCAAAAGAAAGATAAATTCTCAAAAGACCGATTGGTTTAGTAGCCATGGAAACAATATATATATTAATAAAGTATTACATCATAAAGTGGAATAATACTACAACAACATAGTCTCCATATTCCACACTCATATCCCCACATACTATCTCTGCAGGTCATTCATAACTTACTTCTTCACATCCTAGGAAAAATAAAACATAGAAAAGGGGTGAGCTCAAATGCCCAGTAAGGATAACAATATAGCGGAAACTTTCAAAAATAAGCATAAACATTTAAGGCAATGTATAACTAAAACAAAAGCCTTTTAAACTTGAACATCAACATAGTATGGAAAAAGTAAAATGAAATAATGCCATTTACTTATTCACATGGATATTCTACAAATCGAATAATAACATGCAATATCAATAACCACTTTCATAATGATGGAATGCATAATGTCAGACTATCATAACCACATAGCCAAGGCCTCGTGCCATGACTACAAATAAGATTTTTCCAAAGCCTTGTTCCAAGACACTAGTTTGTCTCATGAGACCTACCGATGCATCGAGGAGCTATATCGGGCTCCACCCGTCACATATTAAGTCAAATTCATTCCCATATGAAAAGGTTTAAACATAACATAAACATTCGTATTAAAAATAGCATACGAAATGTAAATACATTCAACATAAACCATGAATGGTATAAAAATAGAACATCCACAGTCAAACATATCACAAAACTTTCAGTACAACGTAGAAGTTTTGTATCATAATAAATCAATTTCAAATGAGCGTAAAATCCATCAAAGGATGTTGACATAGATGAAATCAAAACTCTTTTTAGAGAAATATATCTTTCTATTTTGAAATCATTTAAGAATAATATATTTATAAAATAAAACATTTTCTTTGAAAATATTCTTATAAGCATGTAAGGTAAGCTTCAATGATTTTATAATGGCGGAAAATAGCCGAACCCGCCGTATAAGTTAAAAAAAACATTCTTACCTTAATTTTTTCGAAAAGGTTAAAAACACCTTATTTGGAAAACGCCGGAAAGATTCCTTTATAAAACTCTTATAAAAAGTCAAACAATGGTATAAATGACTTTAACCCATATTCTTGTAAATAGTAAAAATGTTTTGAAATACATTTTTAAGAAACATGGATGTGGATGATAAAGAGATCCCAATAGATCATTACGTATAAACAACCTCGAATAATGAAGAGATTTTGAAATAACCCTTACCTTCTACTTTTCCTTGGTTGGGGTAGGCTGACCTCCTGTATAATGGTGAAATAATAGTTATTAAATTACACAAGAATCGTATATATTAATATGATATCATATATGATTTTTTAAAATTGATTTGTTAATAATATCTTAGAATTATCATCGTTTCGGGTGTTAACTTACTCATTTTCTTTTATATGTTTTGTTAAATAAGCCATGTTTATAATGGATAGGTTGTATCTTATTCATATCCACAATGATATCAAGTCGTTAAACATCATTTTTAAATCATCAAATTATAATTATACTTGAATGGATACGATGGAGAATGAATCTCATCGCGTTCGTGGAGACGGTAGTCCATACGTACGCACGAGCGACAATATCATTCTTTTGATATTAAAATAATATATAAATGGATATTATATCATATATAAATAATCATTAACAAGTTATATATATTATTTAAATGAGTTGCACATCATTATTATACCCATCCAAATAATAATATATTGAATAACAATTACAGCACGACGTGGAGACGGTAAGCCGTACGCACGCACGTATGGTGACATGTTATTCAAAGGGTGGATAGAATACTTAATATGGTTGTACCATATTTATAATAACATCACAATATATATAAGATACTGGAGTTATTATTTTATAATGGTAATAACAAAGAAAGAATAAGTGGAAGAAGAAAAGAACTTGAAAACTGGTGGTGAAAACATTACCTCTTCTTCGGGTTCTTTCTTTTGATTTTATCACAAGGGCTCCTTAGGGTGGCATTCTGATCAAACTAAGGCCTCTAAGTTGTAGTGAGGGATGTTGGGAGAGTATTTGGCCAGAGTTTGGCTGATCCATAAGGCTTTCACGGTGTGAAGAAATGAGAAGGAGGAGTGCCCTTTTATAAGAGGGGTGAGGGGAACCTTTGGAAAAGCTAGAAATATTAATTTATAATAAATTCATATTCGGTTTCTAATGGCTCCAAAGTTGATTCTTTAAATTTTAACGTGGGTATAGGTTGCAAACCACTCAACCAACAGAATTTAGACTGGTTTGGGTCAATATATTAACCATATCTTTATGTATTAACTCTAAGTTAATTGGTTTCACTTTTACAATGTCACTTTGGATTTTTATATTATATGGTTAATAAACATACCATATACATCCAAGATCCCCCCATGTGGTCCATTAATGATGAAACTATAATTATATATGACTTTTTTCCGAACCTTAGATTTTTATGAATTTTATTTAAATTAATAATATAATATATTTTTTAAAAACTCTTTTATGTCAATTTTGACACTATTCAATAATTGATTTTTGTAAAAAACCATAACAGAGTGATTACATCGAAAACAGTTAATTGAATCAATCCTAACATGTTATATTTACCTAGAAAATTAGTGTAATTCTAAAAAATTCTCAAAATATACTTATTTGTGTATTTATAATATCAATTATTTTAATTTTTCACTATTATTGTAATTACTGCATCATCTTTGTGTCAGAAGTAATTTAAATTATTTAAAGTATAAAAATTATAAATAAACTATCCTTATGTATTAAATCTCTTTTTCCTTCTAATGAATACTTACAATCGAATTTATCTTATGTATAACTCTATATTAAAAATGTTTTAGTAAATAAACTTTGATTTTAACTCTTTTGACTCTTCTTCGAATTAAATAATAATAAATTTCCTAATCTAATCCAAGTGGAACAAACTGATAATATTTTATTTCTAAGGCTGTTTTGGTCGAGATACACTTGTCCAATATAATTAGGACATGTGTTAGGGTAATTTTAATATCATTTTTACCCTTAATTACCCTATTTACTTTTAACTCTGGTAAATAAAAGTAAAAAGTTACTATTCACCAAAAATCATTTTCATCTCATTGAACCAAATATTACTTCTCGATATTAACCGTGTCTCTCGGATTTTCTAAATTCCATTCACAGAAGTGGTAAAATTATGTTTTATGAAAAAATCAGTTTTTTAACTACCACTTAGTAGTTTCACTATTCATCAAAAATTGATGTTTTTCAGAACAATGCCAAAATTTCACCCTAAGCTATAATTGATATTCCGAATTAAAAAATGATGTCTATTTTAAAAAATTCAAAACATATAAGTTGCATTAATTAATTTTATAATTAATTCCCTCTGTCACAACAAATAGCGTGTTTTTGAGAAACAATATATATCAAAAGATTGATAATTGTTTATGTCCAATTTCAAAGAGAAATTAATTCTAATGAACACCATTGGATAAAATGGTAAAAATATATTCTAATTAAACATTAAAACCTCTCAAAAATATAATTTATCTCTATAAATTATTTTGATTAAAAAGGTTGTTTTTAAGTATTTGTCACTATTCATAAAAATTGGATGTTCTCAGAAAAATTCCAAAAATTCAACTTAGGATAATTTTGATATTCCAAATCCAAAAATGAAGTCCATTTTTAAATATAAAATATATATAATTTCAAAAAGTAGGTATTACTATTCATAATGGCTAGTTTGATTGGTTGTGGTGTTTTGGAACTCAATATTGCGTACAACACACGCTATCTCATTATTCAAAGAGAAGCGTACCATAGAAGCTTGGGGTGTTAGAAATTTCACCGGTAGATTCAGTCTACCAAAAAGATCTATCATTACAGAAAGGATCCACCGATACAGAAAAAGTCGACAAGTGTGCATAAGTCCACCGGTATTCACTTAATCACTAGTACATAATGGAGCTACCGGTATGCACATGCTACCGATGCGAGCTACCATTACACCAGAGCTACCGTTAGAGTAAGTATACCAGTATAAGCAAGTCTACCACTATGAAGTTCACCGATATAAAGATGATCTACTGATAGACCAAATCTACTAATAGGAGTCACCGTTACATAGAGCTACTCATACATAGAGTAACTGCTACCGATACAAGGAGTTACCGGTACAAGAACAAATAGCTTCCAATAAGAGCTCACCGCTATACAAATTCCACCGTTACAAGTCGACTGATAGAGAGCTACTGATTAAAGACTTAACAATTCACTGATTCATAAACTCTACTATTTCAATATTATTAAAATAATGCTAATGGTCATATTTGATTATTTTATTGCAATTAATGTTATTTAATGATAGTTGTTGGCATGTCAGAGAACCGTATCTCATACCTTTGGAAAGATAATCATTCCCATTGCCGGAGGTAAAAGCTATAAAAGGAAGGAAAAAAATCGGGCAAAGGAGTTGTTGAATAATCGTGCATATACATATAAAAAAAGCTACATCCATACTGGAAGAATAGTGGACATACAAGAAGCCATTAATTCTAGAAGAGAACACAAGTTGTACCTTAGCAAAGGAAAACTATAACAAGATCTTCATACACTCAATATGAGAAAACTGAACTTGAAGAAAATGACCCCCGTTTTTTCAAACAAAAACCAGAGAAGGTCTTAGAAGAATTTCTCTTTAATCAAAATGAGTCCAGAGCTGCACTTCAAATCAGTAGAGAATTCTAAACTCTTATATACTTTCTTAGTGATTCTTTTATTTACATTTTGAATAGTGTTCATACTCTTTAAATTCTATACACACTCTGTCTCCTATGCTAAACTTGAGGATTTATAAATACTCACACAGAACTTCTTAAAACTCTCTTGTATCCCACTATGGATAGTGGTAGAGGTCAAGTAAGACCTGGATAGTCAGTTTGATGTTGATTTGTTTTCCCACAAAAAATTGTGGTTGAGGTCTTTGTACCTAGACAGTATTTGTACTATTGTTTACCCCGATCCAGGGGGGTGGATCAAAATTTATATAATTTGGTTGAGAGGACTATGTCTGGTCTTGAGACTGAACAACTTTTTTTAAAACTGATGTGCTTACTTATTTTGGTTTTAATATATATTGAATATTCCGTTGCTAATTCCTTTAAAATATAAAATTGTTTTAAAGTTACTTTGATTGTTAATCTAGAAAGTGTTTTTATTAACTGTAAAGCAATAGGTTAGATTCAAAAGTTAATTAATCATCAGATTAAATTAACTGAGATCTAATAAATCTTTTGAGAATCTAACTGACCCTTTATATTTTTACAAATTCACTACCTATTATCTTGTTATTAAATTTGGGGGGATTTTAATAAGAATATTTTTAACATACATTTTTAAATGGAACTCAATTCACCCAACCCACTTGAGTGTCCACTCTGACCAAAAATTTCATTAGCTATATTTTTCATAGTGAAATGTGATTGATTTTATTTCTATTTAATCTATAATATAACTTATGTATATAATTTATATCATGTTCATTAAGAGAAATGTTACCTAGGGACGAATTATCCTCTAAAATATCTCAAATTCTGAATACATTCATAATAATTCAATAATTAGGATATACAACAGATCTATGAAAATTAGACATGAGAGTTTTCTTATAACTATAATCCAAACTATAAAGGAAGGGCAACAACTCTTTAATTATCCTTATATGCCACGTTGAGAGTTTGGAAAATCCACATTAAAAAAGATACCTAATTATTAAATCAGTTATATATTTTGAAAATAAAACTTTTGAATGTATTTAATAAAATTCACTTAAATAATAAAAAATATTTTCATAACAAATATAATCCAGAGTGGGAAGGTAAATTGTAAGAAAGAGGTGAATTTTATTTAAAAATAAATAAAATAAAACGATTGATGTTATAATAGATATGATGACCCCAGAAGGAAATCTATATAGTCAATGTTAGGAACAAAGACAATAATAATATGGTAATAATGTGACTGTAAGGTGGAAAGTAAATGGAAATGAGAAATTTTAACATATGTTTGGAAATAGTACTCAATGTTACCCCTATATATCCTTCTTATAATAATGGTTATGAGATAAAACATATTAAACTCCGCGGTTTGAATAAGAACAAAGAACCAAAAACCCTTGGTTTTAAGGAATAACAAGAACCATAAAAACCTTGCATTTAGTATAATATTAAGAACATAAATATTGTAGTTTTAATGGATAAATATGAAAAAAACCATGGTTAGAATGAATAACCATGAACCATAGAAATAGAGTGAGAAAAGAAATTGTTGACTTGTTTAATAGCATCCCATTTACATTGCACAATCATCATCCACCCCAAATAGAATTGGAAAATTATAGAAATTGAGAGTGAAGAGGTTAAGATGTTAGATACATGTGGTTTTACAAAATATGCTCAATTTGGGGAGAGAAAAAAGTCCCAATAAAATATAACAAGAATTTTGACAACACATAGGATAATGTTATTGAAGAACACACCCTTTATTTTTCATTACCATTCTCTCATCGGATGATATTATCATTGAGATTCTCATTTGAGAAAAGATTATGAGGATGTAACTTTAGAGATACTGAGAGATTATGAATCTATTAATGATCAAATGTTATGTCACTTGATGTGAAAATTTTTTCGATGAAGTTATATACATCCCATAGCCTCCCTAAAAAAATCTATCGGGTGTTGGCATACAATGAATCAAGAAAAGGAAATTAAAGCCCTAAAAGGACAAATTTTGACCTAGAAAATGCCTCCTTGGACTAGCCTGCTTAATGTAACATAAAACTAGATATCCACCACCATGTAGCTGATGGGATACATGAAGGAACCTGTAATATATTTTCTACCATCGACATCCTAGTGTCCTCTACCAAAAATAAGGTGGGCCTTTTAGAATGTCCCTAGTTCTTTCATGTACTACTAGCTAGCTGGTGTTGTGCTAATGTGAATGACATAAAGAATTACCTTTAAACCTATATTGAATCCATCTTCAGTATAGATGAATTTATATCATTATTAGTATAAAATAACACTATATACAACTTGAAATTGGCTATAAATATCTTAAATTATTTTGACCATGAAAGCAAAAGAATATCTTGATTCAACAGGATTCGTATACTCCATTATCATAATATTATCGTCCATTTTCAATCGATATTCATCCTACTTTATTCAATAGTATTCAAATTTAAAATAATAATAATAATTTCATAAAATTTATGAGCTAGAATCCTAAAAGGATTATCTTTATGTAACACACATATAGTCGTCATATTTTATACATGTTTTCATTTTCTCAGAAACAATTTATAACATATAAAAATCTCAGACTATAAATTTAATGTTTTATGACACACATTTTTTGACAACAAGAATTCACATATTATAGATCATTCTTTTTTTTAAATTGAACTTCCATGTGGGATAATAATTTAAACTTTTATAATGGAGATCTCTATCACTAGTGAATGAACTTGAGCAAAGGTTTTCAAAGTCATAGAGGTCATTAGTTGATATTTGAAGAACAAGTAATTATAAAAAATTTGGATTATTTCAATTCGATATCTCATATTTTTTATATTGGGTTTCCCTAAAGGGAGATTAGTTAACTGTGAATGCAATTCTATATAGAGAATAATCCCAAACTAATATAAGAAGCTCAATTATAAATCTTCCTTAGCTGAACTATATTTAATTTTTTCCTTTTCAATACACAATTATATAATGGTATTTTAAAATGAATTCATTATTATTCAATACAAAATCCACTTAATTAGTTTTTAAATTCATTACCTATGAATTCACTCCCTCAAGTGTGTTTAAAAAATTTAATAACAATTACAATAGACTTTTTCTACATTGTTTTGGGATATTCTCTCACATTTTTAATATTCCAAATTTTTGTGTCATTAAAAATACATATTTATATATGCTACATTCATCCATGAAGATATAATTAAATCCTAAAACACCAATTTCTTGTATACTCGATGATACACACACATTTTTGATGATACAAGAAATCATGTGTTTTATAACGAATTAAGGTTTCCCTCTTGTTGTCAATTGTTTTCCTATTGTGGAGTAGGAAACATCACACACAATGCGATGATATAATGTGATGGTTTTTTGCGGAATTTAATGGATATAAATATAATATATTCTAATATTAATATATATACACACATATACAGACACATATATATATAAATAATCAAACAAACATAATAAAAAATATTTATGCTCTTAAAATTATACAAATAAATGAAAATTAAACACACACACAGACACACAGAGATATATATATATATATATATATATATATATTTGTAAGAAAACATTATTTATCAAATCATGTTTCAATAACAATCCCTTAATCATACTATTCAATCATTCTCATTTAAAATATTCTTACTAGTTTTACCTAATCCACAACCCAATAACTAATATTAATTCCATTAATATTCATAAGGGTTACACTTGTTTATAACTTTAAAACTATTTATTTCTTATCTAAAAATTAGACATGAAATTAAAATGAATTCTAATCTTTTGAAACAAATTTCTTTGATTAAAACCAATTTAAAATTTCAATTAATTTCAAATAATATTTTTTAATATTTTTAGTTTGTTTTACATATATTTAATTAATATTTAAATATATAATGTGGAATAAATACCCAAAAATTGTAAAAATCGAGAATGATTGGTTAACAGAAATGGTAAACACCGTAAAACGGTAAATTAATCCAAACAATAGAAAATATCAATGCAAAAAACTTATTACTGATGAACACATTTGGGCATGAACCGTTACAGAATAATAGTGGATGTTAAAAATGAAAAAATTAGGAAAAATGCAAGAACAATTGAATGTGAATATTTAAAATCAATTTCCAAATAAAATATATTTGATTAAGAGTTTTGATTATTTCCAAAATAAATGAGTTCAGTTAAAGAAAAATAATTAGAGAAGAAAAAAAATAAAAAATACATTAAAAATAAATGAAATATCAACTGAGAATCCTTAAAAATAAGTACAGAATTTCATACCTATGGTTTTGATTTTGATTTTGTCCAAAAAATGACTTTGAACGATGTAGAGGATCAGTTCAGAAAGATCTAGAACACAGTGAGAGGGGAAGCGATCTATTAGTGTTTACATTGAAAAAGGGTGAAGGGTTTTATTAGTGATTAATGTGAAGCACTGTTAAAATAATATTTTATTACTGCTAAAAACATAAGTGTGGAGAAAAACCACTTTTATAATTGATTTTTTAGTGATGATAAATTAATAACATTATCATCATTAAAAAAGACTAGATAATTGTTTAATTTAATAGAACTTCTATAATTCAACTTAATTAACCCATAAATTTTACCAATGATGAAACTCAATTTTCTCAGTGATCAATCTTGCACAGGAAAAAAATAAAAAATTCTAAATACATAAATAATTAATATTAATTATAGAAATAACAAAGTTACTAAAAAAGTACTATATTAACAATTTAAATTAAAAAATATATTAAAACATAATATAAATAAATTAATAATATAAATTTAAATCATGTGGTAAATATTTATTCAAAAATAATAAACATGTATAAATAAATGTTAAAAATTGAAAAAATTATAAAAATATTAAAAATTAATAAATAATAGTGAATGAATAAATATTATAAATAAGTTAATTAATGTAAATAATATTATTAAAAATTATTTACAAACTAAACTCATAACATTAATTACATATATTACAAACACATAAAAATGAATAAATATGAATAAATTCAACATATTAATTATAAAAATAAAAAAATTAAAAAAAATTGAATTGAATATTTAATTTTAAGAAATATGAAAAAATATATTAAATTAAATTAATTATATAAATTTAAAAAGTATTAAATATATTAAAACATAATAAATAAAACTGAATGATTATTAATTATATAAATAAAAATAATTAAATATTAAAACGTAATAAATAAATATATATAAATGAATAATAAAAATTAATAAATTATAAAAAAAATTATATATTAAAAAATAATAGATAATATTAATTTGAGGAATACGAAAAAAATAAATAAAAGTTAAAAAACTATCAATATATTAAAAAATTTTAATACATTAGATTAATTACTTGAATTATACAGGCCTAAAAATGAAGAAAAATGAATAAATAAATTATATAAAGAAATAAGTCAATTAAAATTAAATAATTTAAATATTTAAAATAAAAATTATTAAAAATTATTTAAAATAAATAAACTATATAAATTCGAATCATTTTGAAAATATTAAAAATTAAATAATAAAAATAAATAAATAATAATCATATTAATTACCAACATATAGAAAACATAAATACTTGTAATAAATATGCATAAATAAATATTAGAAAATAAATAAAATTTCTAAAATATTAATAATTAATAAATGAATCACGTGTGTAATCTTCTAATCTCATTCATGTTCCAAATCTTACAATCTGAGGATAATAAGTTATCGATAATTGGAAATGACGATTCTCTTAAAGGATAATTTAAATTGTTTAAGATATACCTTATTGGTAGACTTATTCTTGTGATGGGAGATAAACCCATAAATTTGAATGAGTTATATCTAAATTTGATTGGAATTTGGGGTTTGGAAGATTTGATAATCATACCACTAAGTAGGGTAAAATTTAATTTTGTTTTCAAATAAAGGTCCCAATGATATTCTGTATAAGACTACAACATATAAATCCTGAGTCCTAGCATCTATAGGCTCTCAAAAGAGAACATTGATTTTGATTTTAATCAACAAAAAACAAACCAATTTCCAAATATTGATTAGATTTCATGTCCTTGGTTGAGTATTCTAGCACGCACAAAGTTTAAGAGACCTCACATCATGCATTAGATCCCTCGGTCAAACTAGATGAAAACAAAATTTAGTTGAAGCTTATTTAATATGAAAGGGTCTTGGTGGATGTTTATTTATTTAATCTTATCCAGGATAGTTCTAAATTAACATACTGTTGTTATATAATTTAAATCATGTTTAATTTGATTTAATTCATGATTTTTGTAAACATTTATACTAGGTTGGTCCGGAGACTACAAATTGCAAATAAATTCAAATAATGCATAGAAAGAAACTATCTATCTTTATGGAATCTGAAAAGGCAGGGATACATCATCTTCAATTATTCAAGGGAAGTAGAATAAGGTAACAAAGGTCTAAAATGTTAATAAAGTCCTGACAATGGATGATGGCATAAGGAAGGATCATTGTGGTCATTTAATGGAGTGCATGGTGAATCCAGAGAAGGGACCAAAAGTCTGGAAAACATCTTCTTAGGTTAAAACATAACGGATTCTTACTATATACACAAAAAAAATAGGGAAATATCAACCAAAATGTGGTCATTTTATATTCCCTTGCGTTGGGGAAAGTTATAAATTCATCAATCTTTAAGAATGTGAAGAGTGAGAATAGCATAGCTTCATCAACCTATATGTAGAAGAATTGATCTGATGGTGTTTTAAAAAACGTCCATTTAAAGGATTTTTAAAATATTCATCATTATGATGTTGATGAATCTATCCTTATTGAGTTTGAAAAGAAACTAGTTTCTCTGGATAAATCCATCATGCAATTTAATCAGGAGGACCATCTAACAACATTATTTGATGGAAAAGGAAAGAAAAATATTTTTTATGAATTGTGATAGGAATTGTAAACATTACAAATATTATATTATGAACCAGGGAAAATTTAAAAGGTCAAAGGATGTTATTTCTCTCTACGGTTAGAAACCTGAATTATTTTTGAAATGTTGGATACATGTATTGTGTGTCTGAAGGCTTCCCCATAGGTAGTAGATGATGTCCTAGCTTCTCCCCATAATTTTTCCAATATCATGTAGTTATTTTTGATATATATGGAATATATATAGAGGAGTAATGTGATAAGTTATGTAACCAAGTTTATATCTCCAAACATGCATTATATATTCAATATGAGAGGGTGCCGAAGGATCACAATAAGAAATTAGATAGCAAGATTGATTTCAAAGCTAAAATTTATTATCAATAAAATGATTCTAGTTTATTTTCATATACAAATATGTTTAATATACACAATTTTATACCTTAAAATATTGATGAGAAAATTCACTATAAATACAACCTATAAATTCAATATTTTTCATGGAAGTATGGTTCATGGAACATTTTGGAGAATTGTTTATATTCTTATTCCTCGGGTGATCATAAATATCTAGATATTGAAAATACAGGGAGAAAATCCAACTATATGCATGGTAGAGGAAAAACCACGTAAATGGGTTATAGAGGAAAGAGTAGGAAATGACACCTTGATATTTTCATTAAACATTCCACTACCCTTTTAATAAATATCCCATTTTGATAAAGGGACCTCCACGCCTCATCATAATTTAAAAATAAAATTTCATAATTTAAAAAATATTTAAAAATGGTGAATTCATAACTTTAATTACTAGAATTACAAAAATATAAAATAAATAAAAATGACTATATATGTAATTAAAATTATTACTAATTGTTTATATATGTATTGTATTGATTGTATATAAACAATATATTTTATTTTTAACCATTATAATTTTAATAATAATTAATAAATACTATTAATTTATATAAAGTAGAAATATTTCAAAATGTATAAATACCAATAGAAATTTAATATATTACAAAAAATATAAAAATTAAAAAATATTAATAATGAATAATTAAAAATAAATGAATAAATGGACTTAAAAATTATACACACACATTCACACACATGCACACATATAAAGAAATAGGTAGACATATATACAAATACAAATTCACATATATGTACACACAAACATACTTATGAATACATGAATATAAACATACATACAAATGCAGTTATTTATAAACATACATAAAAACATAATTACACACTCACACACACATACATGTAATGTTAGAGTTTGTGTTATATAACCAACTATTTTTAGTTTGATTACTCGTATATTTAATGGATTGACTATTAAGAAAACATTTTATTTCATATTGTGCATTATTGTTCATTACATTGATTTTAGAATTTATTAGGGTGTCTATCATGTTGCTGAGGTCATATTAGTTACCATTTATGATGATAAACTTGATGTGAAATAACAATAATTATAAATATAGTTATATGGTTTCATAACATACTATAATTGGAAACATAGTGTAACATACCACCCTAACTCACTCTATAACCAATAGCCAAACTGGTTCACACCATGACCTCAATTTTACCTCCTTGGGCCCTATAGGCTTCCAAGTATTTGTGGGGATCTATGTTTATACTGTGTGTAAACTATACCCCTATATCATAGAGTGAATTAAAATATCAAAATACCATCTAAAAAATAAATAATTAGGTTATGTAGAAATAAATTGAAAACCAACATGAATATTTGAAACTTTGTATAGGAACAAACATCCATTCTATAGTTACGATGGTCTACACTAGGGCAAGTAAAAAATACAAATAAAAATGAAATAATTTAAATTAATGTGTTATACATCACCTCTATTGGAAACTGAATCCATTCTCTTGGTACCATTAACGTTATCCTACATGATAATGCAATATTGTGATTCATCCCATCCTGTGGTTCTAACCAATGATTGTTTTCTTGAGTACCCATGTTTAGTGATACCAAATCAGGGAGTGAGTATAAAACTCAGTATGAAATCACCCATGTGGTCCAATACTAACCAACATTTATAGTGATCGGTTCATGTGTCATGCTTAGATGAAAAAATGGAACATCTATAATAATAAATTATTGTTGACCTATGAGTCTACGCACTTGATTCACCAAACCAAATTATGCCTTATGATAGAATGTGTCTAATAACATCAAGATTACCCTTACTACCTTGAAACATGAAAATATGAATCCATTTTATTCTTATAAGGTCTTCATGAATCTAGGAATTTATTCCATGGTAGTACGATTATATTCCTCAACTTCAGTGATATTCTCCCAGATAATTATGTTATATCATGAGTTATTTATTACTCTAGTGATGCATCCCATGAATGTATGATTATATTTCCTATATCTAAGGCTAAAACTCTTCCAAATAGACTTATCCTATATTTTGGTCTTAATGTCTTTAGGGATTCAAACAATAATTGTAATATTAGATTCATAGACTTCAAATATACACCTCCCCCTCATGGTCGTCCTATCATATTAAGAAGACATCATGAATCTAGGGATGATTCACAAGAATTTATAATCTAATTTCTTAACTCCAGGGATAAAACTCCCCTATTAATCATATCATATCATTAGGTATTCATGACTATTGGGATGAACCCCTCTATAGTCCAATCAGATTCATAAAATATGGGGCACACATTCCCCCAAATAGTCTTTTTATATCCCTATGACTTTATTACTCTATAGATGCATCACATGGTAGTACAATAAAATTCCTTGCATGTGGATATATATATCCACCTATCATGATAGTCCTATCATATCATGTGGTCCTCAAGACTCGGCGATGTGTCCCATGGTACTCTCAGAAGATTATTAGACTTTAGGGACACACCTACCCCTGAAAATTCTATCACATCATGAGTAATTCAAAATACTGAGTATGTATCCAATGGTAGTATGTCAAAAATACATAACACTAAGGATACACCCCCCCCCAGCCATCCTGACATGAGCTTTATATATGTGATTTCCCTTCTCGGTGTCACCAATCCGATATAGTTTCTAAGGTGATACATGTAGCCAAATAACATACAATCATCATGGTTGGTTAATCATCGAGGAATCCACTGGGTCCCCTCTGTCTCAGTATTGTATATGATAAATTTAATAGTTCCCTAGTCTTAGTCATAGCCTTAATTAATACATGATACACTTGGTTGTCACATCCCATTAAATCGTCTGAAGGGTAACATTGACTCACTAACTGTATGGGGTATCTCTATATAGGAATCAGTCAAGTTATTTAAAATATCACATATCAATCCTCGAGTTCAATCTAGGTTGGTTTAATCACCCAAACCTTATCTTTGGCTTTCTACGATCTATTGACGGTGGCGAGTTAACATCAGACAAGAGAGGGTCACTCAACCCATTCATGTCTCGATGAGCTCGACCGACCCGAAGCCTACACCAGGGTTGTATGATTTATCTATCCCCTATAGATTTTCTAAAGGACTTATAAAATCAATAGATTTTTTGAAATATGTTATTTGAATAAATTAAATTTGACTGATATATCACGTTACATGGAACACTGAGTATTATATAATGAAAATATACGTATAAAATTATCATTTAATATCTACCATTATAATATATAATATTAATACATGGGTATGAAAATTAAAATCCATATATTTAAAATAATTATATTGGTTGTAGATAAATATAATATATTTTCATGTAAAGATATTAAATATTTTAAAAAAAAATTCTGTAAAAATATTTTTCTTGTTATTATGAGATTATTGTATAATTTCTTTCTATGAAATTTATTATTATTTTTGATAAATTAAAATAAATATATTAAAGAATAATGTAAAAAATTTACTTATATTTATTTTTTGATAATTTTTGAAAAAATTATTTTTTTGATTAATACTAAAAAATACCACTCTATATTGAAAACAAAATTTTAATTTAAAGTATTTATAAAATTATATAATTTTTTAAAATAATAGAAATGTAAAATTTATCAATTATAATATCATTAATCCAATTTATGAATTTGGAATAAATTTCATGTAGATTCTTGATATGGAAACTTTTTCTACATTCAAAACATTTTTCATTGGAAACCAGTTATTTTGTCATGTATATGGGTTGGATTTTAAATTAAATTCACTCAATTTTAAAAATTGGATTTGAAATAAGTGATTAAATATTTTTCTTCATAATAAGTTATATTATTTAACAAGTTCCACTGAAGTTATTTGTATAATAAATAATAAATAAAAAAATAATTTATGACTGCAGTTCTGATCAACATACATTTATCAAGGTTTAAAATAAGAATATAATTGTTAAAATGGCCAAACAATATGTCAAATTTCTTTTTAATATTATTATTTAGAACTTATAACATATAATATTTGATAATTGTCTATTATTTAACCTATTTGTATGTTTGAATGTTGTGTATAAAAAATTGGTTTTGAAATATTCCAAGTATGTCCTCTCCCCCACATATAAAAGGGAACCCACTCTCCTATATTATTCACAATTCTAAATATTTTTGATTCACACAATAAATAAATTATTAATTAACTCCCTCACCATTTCATAGAGTATTTATTTTTTCCAGCCCTTCTAATAAGGTTTTTGGTTCTATCCTAAAGTGGTTTTCCAAAAAAGTAATATCATTATTAACCAACATTACTATTTTGTTTCTTATTAAACCTCCTTAAAATAATTAAATAAATGAAGAAATAATAACCATATTTTCACCCATATACATAGATTTTAATTTTTATTACATAACCTATATCTATCTCCTATTCCATTTAATGGGAAATGTAATCGTCGATCGTGTGTATTGTATTCTACCACCTCGTGAACTGATAGAATTTGTTTTCCATAAAATCCTATCATTAAAGGATATATTCATGAACTTAAATTATAGAAATATGATAATTATGAAAAAATTATATTTTAGAAATTATAATATTACATTAACCTTTTACCTTTTAATTATTTGAAAAAATGTATTGTTTCTCGTGCTTATATGTTGAATACCTCCTCGAAAAATAAGTGTGATACATTTTTCATGTTAATTTGACACTGAAGGTAATATGTATATATTTAGTTATTATATATGATATACATTAATGTAAATTATTTAATAATATTGATATTTTATTTATCTTCCTTCGATTCTATTTTTCTAGAAAATGGAAACATCATTCATGCATATTTACGACCTCCCATTCCATGAATGGTGTAATTCATTTTATATCAATAAATATAATGTATTACCGTAAATATATAATTAATTATTAGATATGTAATTAATATCATGTTTAAAATTATAGAAATCATGTCACAATTATCTAATTAAATTGGCTGAAATTTAAAAACAAAAATATACATGAAAAATAAATCACTTATTAATGGAAATGTGATTTTAGAAAGGGATTGTTAATAATCAGGTAATAAAAGGCCATAAGTAAATAATATTTGTTATTTTTTATATATATATGGTTCTATAATAAATTTATAACAAATTTTTAATAATTATAGAGGAGGTTTAAACATGTATGAAAGAAATTGAGTCTAATGGTAAGAGGTTGTTGGCTCACTTTTGTTTACGTGAGACATATTCAATATTCATCACTTGTTTCTATTTTGTGGTGTATACGAAAAACATGATTTAATTTTATGAAAAATTTTATGAAATTTATTGGTATATACATTTCTAAATACATTTTTTCTTATATGCGATTGTTTATTCAAAATATATAAAATTGTTAGGGGTTTTTTACAGTCTAGTTCATTATCGATATTTTTTATTTTTATATTTCCAATAATGATTTATTATGATTTATATCTCATGAAACACATGATTTTTATTCCCATATATTTATTTTTATAAATTATATGATTTAATTTTATTTTCATTACTTCATGTACTCATTATTCCCGAATGACCTTTTATGAAAAACTACATTTTGTTCTCCCTTCAGTCAAATTATTTTCCCCTTCCATATCCATATTTTCTAAAAATTATTTCAATAATTCTTTTCATATTATATTATGATTTTTAATGTTTATTTCACATGTTCTATAATTATTTTAATATTATTTAAAACAGATCTTATTTTTCATTTTCTAATGGGATACATTGGACTTTTTACCAATAATGTAAATGGAATCTTTATTTTAACGTGTATAGAATGATTAGTATTTGGGGCCATCATGACCAATAAATGTGATAAATATTAATATATAATTTTCTATGTTTATTTTAAAATAAAATTATATATTTCAAATTTGATGAATTTTTAAAATATAAATGATTGCTTCCAAAATATAAGAGATGCTTCCTCGGGAAATATTCTAAATGATATTTTAAAATAATTTTTCAAATAAGATGACATCCTTTGATGTTAGTAAATAATTAATTGGGATATGATGCCATGATACCCTACATAATCATTTTATCAATGATTTATGATTATAATGAATATTTTTATGAGCCCCATTTCTTTCCCACTAGTTATGTTGTGATCAAATGTTTATGAAATCTATTTCATTTTCACTAGCTATGATATAATGAATGTATTATGATATTCTAGATAAAACGTGTGGATTAAGTGATTACTAGTTATTAAATTTATCTTCAATGTATTCAATTATTATTAATATTCTATGATGTCAAATGTTATATGGGACTTTATCCAATGCGTGAAATAGGGTACACAGGTGGTTATCCCCAACATGATAGAGGGTACATTGGAGGTTATCCCAAGTCTGAAAGAGGTTATTTGGGATGTTATCCCAGTCATTATAAATGTATAATAATTTTTATCCCAATCCTAACATTATATGAATGTCTCTATGGATATCCAGGATATAATAGTTTATATCATTTTATGTTTTCAACAAATCTACATATTAGGGAAATGGAATTCTTTCATAGATCATGTCATTTGATTCCATTATGATTAATACTCTATGATTTGAATATATTTATGCAATGACTAATTTTTACGATCAATGTTATATAGGGTATGAATTTAAAATGTTATACTTATATCATCATACCCCTTTTATCACATTATTCTTTTTTCCTCATTGAAAACTTCGTTTTTTTCAATTATGGATCATTTAATCTCACCCTTTCTTGTGTTTCCGTTCTTCAAGTTCTGAACAAATGGTTTCAATTAAGCTATGTGTATAATATGTAATGCATGGAAATATCTTTATGGGAGATCATTAAGTTATTTTATGAAATATGAAAATTGTACATATAGTCTCCAAATACACTGAACTGTTACAATACATGAGTGTGTATTTGTGAAACATATTTACTAATAAGATATGATTTAATTTTTATGTATGAAAATTCTGGTTCATTATTTTCCATATCATAATAAGGGTTTAGTAAAACATTTCATGTATGATAAGAAATAATTTTTGAGAACCCTAGGGATATGACTACAAAGAACTCATGGTATATGAAAATTTCATGGAATTTTTGGGAAAGATGTTGTAACCAGTTTCTATGAAATTATATCCCTTATTGGATACTAAATGTAGATGTAGCTTTTGAAAATTTTTACTAGGGGTAATAACATAAAAAGGGTGGATCAGTACATGACTCAATGGTTATGTGGTTCATGGTAATGGGCCTTAATGCACATTTAGTGTGACACACATTCGGAATATGTTTTGGATATTTACAAACTATTTACAAACCATCATAAAGTATTTAAATAGATGTTGATTATGAATGACCTAGTTTAAATATAGGGATTCATATATTGAAAATAAGTTTTCTAGAATTAGATATAAAACACATTATTTTTCATTATTGATCACTCAGTTCTAGGATTCCTGATTGTCATGCATAATATTTTAGTTTTAATATGGGATTTATGATTAAAAAATAAGGTTGGGGTTGTTATAGGTATTCTCAATTACTGATGTCTATTATTTTAACTTATTTATATAAATTATCATATATATTCAAAATTTTATAATAATTTTAATTCCTATCCACAATAATTAGATGTGCAAATAGAAGTGAAACCCCTAATGTAATGATTATCACTACCCATGTATATGATTCCTCTATGGTTTATGTTTATAGGATGGTACTTCCTACAAATATCATTATTCTTTATTTGGTAAAATTTGATGTTATATTAGTCACTGATTTGATTTATCTATGTAAATCCATGATAAACTTTTATGTAAGGGAAGTCACATTTGATATTCCAAACCAACATATGATTTTTTAGCTGTGCGATTACATATTTGAATATCTAATAGAAATAAATTCCATTCTATGGATATTAATTTATATTTAGAATGGGGTTTTTGTATCAAATAGTTGGGGAAAAATCAATGTTGATGATATACCAATTATACAAGAGCGATTTATTTATTTCTTGAATAATTTCATTTTGTTTCATTGAATTGTGATTATACGAGCTCAATAGTAATCAAACCTGGTGATACCCCTATATTAATAAATCCCTATTGAATGGAACCATTTTAGTTAATGGAATTAAAGGTAAAACATGTGCAGAATCTTTACAAATTATTCACTCATATTTGTGTGCCTACTTTATGTGAACATAGAATTTTTATTAATAATAAGGATGGATCAATGAAACTCTACATTGATTATTGAAATCTAAATAGGATCAAATTCAAGAATAGATATACTGTACCATATTTAGTATATTTTTTGATCAAATATGAATATATGAATACTGTTTTTGGATTTAAATTCATTGTAGATATCATTGATTTAGTGTAATTAAAGTGGATATACCGAAGATATAATTTTTTTCATGGGACAATCATTATAAGTCAATTGTGATACCATTTGGTATTTCTACTTCCCACCCATTCTTTATGGATTTATTGAATGGAGTATTTATAGATTACATTGATCAGTTTTTATTAGTATTTATAGATAATATTCATATATATTTAATGACAATGTAAGATAATTAAAATCATTTGAGGATTTTATAGAGGACCCAAATTATGGGGAAGTTATTGGAAATCATTAAGATTGTGGATTTTAACTATAAAAAAGTTTATTTTTGGTGTCATATATTCTAAAGATAGTGTATATAGTTGTACTCATCAAATATATATGATATTTAATGTTTTCCCAAACCAACCTCATTGAATGAGATCCACAGTTTTCTGGGATTCAATGGGTATTATCAGTACTTTTTGGAAAATTCCTTATGGTTTTCCAATCCACTCACCATGTTAACTTGAATGGGAGAAAAGTTCTAAGAGATAGATAATGTGAGAAACTCTCAAGAAATTTAGTCGATGATTAGAAATCACACCTAGACATACATTACCCTAAAGTGGCTAATGTATTTTAATATATATTAATGCATTGAATAAAGCCATGGAATAAATATTTTTTCATAATTATATTGTTATATCATATACTTAATGTCAAAAAAAATTTCATGAAATGATTTTCTAAATTGTAATTTGGATAAAAAAACTTAATGTATATATTAACTCCAAAGGATTTGAATATGCATCAGATAATATGGTCAGAACTAATTAATGATTATGAATGGTCAACAAATTACTAACATGGGAATGATAATATGGTGGTTGATGCTTTCATTTTAAAGGGTTTTTCTAGTTTATCCATGAAGGGGATCATAAAATATCCATTATTTTGGGATTTTAAAAGTATGGATCACAAAATATTTAAGGAATATGGGAACATATATCTTTCTGAAATGAGTGTTCAACCATCAATACAAGAGTGTTCTACCATCAATTACAGTGATGATTAATGAGGTGAGAAATTAAGATGTGGAGACGTACAAGAAGGTTTGATTATGATGGAATGATGAATTTCTAGAACTATATATGTTCTTCATCTATAATTTATTTTTAAAAAGTGTTTTTATAAGTATATCAAAGTTCATCATTAACTATACATCCAAAAAATACAAATATGTGTAGATAAAAGAATGAGTATTTCTAGTGGGGAGAACGAAGAGAAACATTGTAGAGGTTTTTTATCTCGGTTCATGGAAAGACATAAAGTTAAGTATGTGAGGTTAAATCAAATGGAGATGTTACAATAATTACCCGTACCGTAATATAAATTAAAAGACATTTCCTTGGATTTTTTCATTGGAATATTCATAACTTCTAAAGGGAATACTTCTATATGGGATGTACATTATTTTGTAATAAAGTAAAAAACATGTCATCACTATCATATATGATTTCTCTATAGATCACCTTTTTAGGATATACATTAAGTGGTAATGTTTCATGAAGTACCCTATTCTATTGAATCTAATTGATATTCAAGGATTACAATGTAGTTCTATTGATGTCTTTAGCAGGATATAGATATGATGTTGAATTTCAGCACTATGAATCATCCCAAAATATATAGTTAATATGAGGGAACCATTCAAACCATAGAATATATGTTTATATATTTTTATTTAAATTTTAATGGTGGTTGGGATCAACACCTTCCAATGGTTGAGTATTCCTACAACAATAGCCTTATCTTGAGCCTTAAAATGGATACTTATGAAGCCCTCTATAGAATGATGTGTATAAATACAATGTATAGTGATGAAATTATAGAACGAAAGCTGTTTTTACACGATCTAGCTGAGAAAATTATATATATTGTTATAGTAATTAAGTATTACATCATTGAAGCTCATATTCGATAGAAATGTTTTTCCAAAAAACATAGATGTGATCAAGAGTTTGAAGCTGGTGAGAAGGTTTTTCAATTAATTCTTCGTGGAATAAGGTTACGAGATTCGATAATGAAGGAAATATTATCCATAGGTATATTGTCTCTTTCAAAATTATTTATCTAGTAGGGATGATTACTTATCACTTCTCACTACCACTTAACCTCTCTCAAGTCGACGATGTATTCAACATATATATAATGATTTATTACATACCAGATACATCACATGTTCTTATTTGAGATTTCATACATCGGGATCATGAAATTAACTATTAATAAAGTACTATAGAGATTTTAGATTATAGAGAGATAGATCTATTAATAAGACCACTCACTTCGTCAATGTTTGGCGGTGAGACCGCCAACTTGATGAAGTTAAACGGGTACCTGGGGATATGCTGAGGTATAAGTATCACCAATTTTCTAAAGAAGTGATATAATTTGAAGGGTTAAATTTATTTTTTGTTTGTATAATGTAACACCCCTATATTTTATGAAATATATATTTTTCTACAAAATCATCACTCGTTTATAGCAAGTATTACATGAAATAATGAGTGTAAACAACCAATTTAAAATATTATTATTATTATTTAACCATGAACGTTATAAACTAGATGTTTAAAATTAAATTTTGAAGAGTAATTAATATATTTTAAAAATAATTATATATTTTTTAGATAAATAAATTAGATTTTTTAGTAAAGTCTTTATATGTTTTAAGAATATATTTTTTCTTCAAAAATGGTTTTACAATTTTTCTGTGAGTGAATTATATAATTATTTTATTCCACTACTATAAAAATTATTTGAAACAATGAACTAAATGTTCTAAATTAGAATTTCCAAATTATCATAGAGTGAATTTTGTAGAATTTTTTTAATTGATACATTTTTGAGGAATACTAAAAGTTACTATTTTTTAAAAAAACTACATTTTTATTTAAAGTATTTACATAGTTACTTATTGTTTTAAAATTATTGTAAATTTAAATTATTTAAATTATTTTACTTCTAATCCAATTTAGGACATTGAAATAAATTTCCTGGGGGGAGGAGGGTTGATATAATTTATTTTATTCTTTTTAATGATCTTTTTTTGGAAACCTATTTTTTCATCGCGTCTGTGTGTTTAATTTTTTAAAAAAATTATTCCACTTTTGGGGACGTAATATGAAAAAATTAATTTGATATTTGGAATCATAAGAATTTATTTCATATAATATATTCAACTTAATGTACATCTATAAATAATTGGGAAAAACAAAATATTAATTATCATTGTTATGGTTAAAATGGGGTTACCAGGGGCTAAACTAATAAAAGGGTGAAAGTGACCTAAAAACATGTCAAATTATGTTTTTTATATATTTATTTTGTAATTATCTATTCTAATTTTTTATAATCAACCATTTTTATCATTTTATCATTGTTAAATAAGGGAAACTATTTTCTTTTAAAAATTTTCTTCTTTGTCCTCTCACACACTTTTAAAAAGGTACCACTCACAAATCCTACTCACAACTCCAATTTTTTTAGTTTCTTCTGAAGGACCCCGGGACACCCTGAGAGGGGAGGGGTGAATCAGGGTGACCACTTTTTCTTTTAATGTGTTGGATCTTGTTCCCACGTTGGTAGGAACTTGTTGAACCTGTATGATGATTATGATCAGAATGAAAACATTCACATGCACAGAGAAGACACAGCCATTTTTACTTGGTTCACCACTAAGGGCTACGTCCAAGGAGCATACGCCGACAGGTTGCCGGTCATACCTAAATCCACTATGCTTCACTAGCTGCGGATACAAAAGTTCGGGTACAGACACTCTGTCCCATGCTCACTGCCTTTACAATTGTTCAGGGATAGCTCATTGCGTCCCTCTGGTCACTCCCGTTGACTCCCCCTGGCTCACTGCCATTGGTGAACTCCCACTCAGTTTATAGACATGAGGGTCTCTTCTTCATTTGCATAAGAGTGCATCCTTTGTTGTATGTAGATGCTCTATTGAAGTCCGATTCTCACCAGAAGAATAATATCACTTTTCCTCGAATGTACCGAGTAGTCTCTCCGCTTTCGTGCAGCTCCAAACAGGCCGGTGGGCTTCAGCAAAACCAGGCGCGCTTCTCCAAGACAGTCGCGCAAGTCCCACTACGGCGCGCAAGTCCAAACTGGCGCGCAAGTGTCATCAACACACATGCGCGACTCTTCCTTCCCCAACTACAAACTTGCGCGGTCCACTTCCTTTCTCTTCCAAACCACCTTGGGCGCACAGCCAAAAACCGGCGCGCAAGCTCTACTTGCGCGACAGAACAACCACCTGCGCGACTCAACCACCTGCCCGACGAGAGCTCGAACAATCTCTCGGCCTTGAACTTCGTTGGAAATGAGGAGGGGTGGTCCAGTATTTATAGGCAAACTGGACCCCCTGCGCGGCGGCGCGCAAGTCCTCGACAGCGCGCAAGTCTTTTCTTCAATAAACTCTGTCGCGCAACTCACTTGCGCGACCCAACGAACACTTGCACGACCTTATTTCCTTAGCCAAATTTTGATGTTCTGATCCTCAAAAACATATGGCGCGCAAGTCTTTTATCCTCCAAGATCACGGCGCGCAAGTACCTTTGCCATACACCAAATAATGCTTTGAAGAACCTGGTTCCAACATCTTCAATACCATCCTAAATACCATCATTAATTCCCTACCAATGTTCGATAATTTAATTTCTATTATTAAAGACATCTATGAAGAATTTTTGTTCTAATCTAAGGAGTGTGTCCATAAAAGGGCTATCGTTCTTAACCGAGCATTTTTATTTAATTTCTTCCACAACCACCTTAAAATATTATCCAAATAAGTTGATATTATAATTACAGTATACAAAATATACTTATATTTTATTATTTTAATGTCATAAAAATTTTCTGTATCCACTTCTATAAAATGAGAAACAATAGAGTGGATCGTGTGTATGGAAAATAACCGTTTAGCAAAGCGATGTAATTCATTTTCCATCACAACATCTCACGAGTGTAAATTGTGAATAATTTCAAATAATTATTTTATATTTATTTAATAATTATAATAATTTAATTATATTATCACATATACATTCTTACCTTAAAATATATTAGGAAATAATTAAATCGCTCTAGCATACATGTGGACAACCGCCTCCACAAAACGATCTGATATAATATTTTTTTTTTAACAAGGATGGTAATAAGGATATGGTTTGTTAATATATATGATATAAATGATAAATAAATTATTAGTTATTGTTGATATATTATTTACCTTCCTCTATTTCTATCTGTTGAAAAAATGGAAACCTTGTTCATGTATACATATAAAATATTGTCTCCATAAATGGTGTAATTTATTTTCTATCTATATATTTTAGGGATTACTCTAAATTAACATATAATGAATATAAATAAATTTTATATTATGTTTTTAAATCCAAATATTATGTAACAATGATCAATGTAAAATTAATAAAAGTACAAAACGAAAATATACATGAAAAACAAAATAGTTATTACCTGAAATGTAATTTTAACAATGAATTGTTAATAAATGGGTAATAATTGGCCACAATTAAATACAATATTTTATAATAGATATTTTACGGTTTTTCAATAAATGTATAATAAATATATATTTATTTTTTTGTATCATTTAATTTGTATAATGTAAGACGAGACTGAAGGTAAGGTGTTTTCATGTCAATTTAATTTCCATGAGACAAATCTCATACTCACCTAATGTTTGTTTTAGGCGGTGTATATAAAACCCATGTATATATATTATTCTAGTTATTATTAATTTCAAAGGGATTCAAATTTCCATATTAGGTTCTATATTTCAACAGTATTATTATTTAAATGTTACCAATGTGGTAAGGGTTTGATGTTATAATTTCATTATTTATTGGGGCTATTTTTTATTATGGTTCCAATGGTGAGATATTAAGAGATACCTCTAAATAAATACATTAATTGTATTCTAATATGGTTATTTTTTGGAAATAATTTATTTCATTTCATTATCTTCCCTTTAATTTCTCACAATCTTGATGATATTTTTAAATAATACTAACTTTATTTATCTATTTCCCCGAAAACCCTTTTTATTAAACAACCATATTTTCTAAATGTGATTGAAGTGTTTTTTTATGTTATATAAGGATTTTTTATAGAAACTATTACCCATTCTTTAGTTTTTAAAATATTATTTTTAAATAAATCCTCATAATTTTTTTACCAATGTACGTTTCACATTTTATCAAAAAATCCAAAAGGAATATTTATTTTAAAATATATAAAATGAATGAAAATTTTCTCCATCATGAACTCGTATGGATTTAATTATTAATTAATTATTTTCAAAGGTTATTTTAGAATAAAAATTTTCATTAATATTTAGGAAATTATTAGATTTTAAATAAGTGATTTCAAAATTGAGAGTATAATTTATTTAATAAATGTTCCATATGATAATCCAAAATCATTTTCCATCAAAGGTGAAATTATTTGAAGTTACTTAAGATTTAATTGGGATATGATTTAATCATAAAATCCAAAATATTTTTCTTTATAACTTATAATGATATTGATAAATTATTTTGAAATAATATTATTCCCACATGTTATGTTATGATGATATATATATTAAACTTGTTTTCTTTTCATGAGTTCTGATATAATGAATGTTTTTTTATCTAACAAAACCCAAATACATGGATTATTTGATGGATTTAAACTATATATCCTCCTAATTTATTGGATATTTATTAATGCTATATGATATCAAAGGCTACATGGGAGGTGATCCCAATCCCGAAAGAGGCTATACAAGGGGTTATCCAAATCCTAAAAGAGTATACAGGTGGTTATCTCATTCCGAGTTAAGGGTACAATAGAGGTTATTATAATATTGATGTAGGTACATCAGTTGTTACCCTAATCATAACATGTTATGAAGGTCTTTGTCAATTAAATTGATATAAGACTTTCTATTCTTATTTGCATTCTACAAACCATACTCTCAAGCTAATTGTATATTCTCATGGATCATGTGTATTGATTAAATTATGATTCTTTTATTATAAATAATATCTATTTATTCCATGACATCGGATTTTGATCTACGTTATATAGGGTATGGTTATTAGATGGTATTCACATGTTCTCATAAACTAATACTCATATTCATCTTATGTGACCATTAATATCTCCCTTATCAATGCTTATTGAGATCAGAGTTATTATTTTCTAGTCATTATTTCCCCAATTTAGGAATAATTGGTTTAACTAATATATGTAATTTTTGTATAATATGTGGGAAGATAAATATGATGGATTTTTAATAACATTCATGAAATAATAGTATGAGGTATCTAGTCTCAAATGACACAAAAACATTACATTCCTAATATTTTTATTTATGAAATGGATTGAATATTCATTAAAAAGGATGTAATATTTTTATATTAAAGTCCCAGGGAGTTATTTTTCAGATGGTCGAGCTTGACCTCATAGGATTTATAGGGGAAAAATGATGTCATAAGGTCTCACTATCATCCATTAGTGGTTAAAGTGTATAGAAATATCCTTTATATTGTTCGTGACCCCGGTGTCCAACTATTAAACTTAAACATATATGAGTTAACTATATAATTTAACAAATAAATTTAATGGAAGGGTATCACCCTTACTAGAATTCTAAAATGTTATATATTGGAGTTCTAAAATAGTCTGGCCTCACCTCACATGAGAATGGGAGGTCATCTGGTCCTAATAACCTAGACTCAACCATCATTCTCTGATATGTTAATAAAGAACACATGGATTTTTAATTACCCCAGTCATTCACCGCCATCAATTTGTAAACAAATTTTAGTTAAATTGATATTTACTGAAATTTACAAGGTAAATCACCCTCAATGGTGTTCTAAAACACCAATATGTAACATAGGAAACATAAAATCCTCATGGAAAGTACATTATACAACCTACCTTAATAAAAGAAAATTATCATTAACACTGAGGGCCATTATTGGCTGTTAAGGCCCGCCAATCGCATCTATCATCATCCATGGACAACTAGACCCACAAATGATCCTCTATCTTTTAAATCACACCCAAAAACTCTAATTAATTATTTATAGTAGATATAATTTTTAAATTAATTGAATCCAATATTGGATTATTGAAAGTTAATTCACTGGGGAAGTTTGTGGCACCAAAACCATGGGAAACAATTTTCATTACCCTCCCACTACATCATGATATTTAGGATGTAGAAAATCCATAATTAATTTTTTTATTCCATAGTTATAAAATATTGAATTTAAGAAACCCCCATTTTTTAAATTATAACAGTGAAATACCACAATAGAAATATATGTTGACATAGCCAAACAATATCTTGAGATCCCCTCTTTATAGGCTACACTGAATCTGTTAAGAAATATTAAAATTTAACCATTATCTGATAAGATTGGAATTTTTACCTAAAACAAAATCACTAAATTGAAAGACAATGAGGTATAAAAAACATATTTGAAGGAATGATTAATCTAATATTAGTTGATTCCATCAAATCACGCATAAGAATTCCCTGATTGAGGAATAATATATCGAGAGAGGTTCTAGCCAAGACCTCCCATGCATGCTCCCTTGATGAAACATGCGGACCACAAACCTTTATCAAACCAGAAAAATGGACACAAGATTAATATTGTGAAACTGAGGTTCAATCATTGATTATTTTGGTAATACCCTTGGATCCCCTTTTTCATCCAAAATCACCCTAGCCCACCTCATTACACCCATCCACATAATTGTTTCATCAGAATGATGTGGGTTGATTTTTTGGGGGGGTCTAATTGTGGGGGTTTTAATGTTATACACAATCATTTTCATTGGTCTCACAGTTTGTTAGCCATTCTTTAAAACTCCCCGTATTTCCTGCATCCACAACTGGGTATGGAATTTTTTTAATGGTAGGTGATCAATTGGGGTTTCAGACCCAATGACCCTTAGGAACTGAAGTTGATAAAGATGATGAAATTTCATACTCATCAAACCATGGGGTTTTTTCCTCATCTTTAGATTATATGATGGATTTAAGATATGTTTTAGAATCTCTTCATTATAGTGATACAATACCAGTTACCTAAGAAAATGAGCACAGGTTAAGTCTCATTATATGCAGATTGAAGGGGGTATTTTAGGGAAATCCATCGATTAGTATCCTTTGTTATTCATATATTTCCATTTGGTGGGTAGTTTCTTATTTGTTGAAACAATATAATAGGGAACTTCATAGTTTATTGTTATCCTTATAGGAAATTAATATTTCATTGATTGGAGTGATCCATTATGAGGTTTCCTACTTATAATGTTTTATAACTAGAAAAAATCCCATGATGTTCATTAAAATTGTTTTATTTAATGTTTTAAAGAAAAGATATATGTGTCAGCATGGGGCACCATATATTTTATCTCAAACATGATGAGGTATCCAACATATCTTGGATACTGAAGAAATTAGTGATACCACTGTTTGATCATTCCCTCATGAATTTTCCCAAGGCCAGTACCCTTATATGTTGTGTATTTATATCATGCCACAGATCGTGAATTACACAGTAAGGTTTCGATGGATGGTGGAGATTCATGATGAAAATGATGATCTCATTGCAACTCCTTAATTTTACATGAGCTATGATCAGTGTGAAAAACAAATAATAATAAGTAATCATCACCATTACCTATGAATTTTGGGATTATATGATTGAATATCCCATCGTATGATTAATAGAGTTCGGGTTTTAGGAAGGTATTCTACGTATCTTAATTAGTGTATGAATCTATGTCATCGTAGTTTACTGAAATTTCAATTATATAGTGGATGGGTAAGTAACATCTTCTAATGTCATAGATTTGATCTCTATGGTTAACCCAAAATGGATTCCCATTTGATTCAAGTCTTGGGTCTTTGGAAGGAATCATTCGTATCTATGTTATGGAATGAATCAATGTCCCAAAATTTCAATATGTTGGAGCTTACAAACTAATTTGTACTTGAGGGAAATATCATCTAATTCCACTAATTGAGGATACACACTGCAAATTACACTGTCTATATATAGACTTATGATGCGAATTATATGATCATTGAAAATATCTTAGACCATGTAAGCTATGCCCAGTGGAAGTAATATGGGATAAAGAATAATTAGCATCACATCTTATGGAAGTGGGATTTATACAATGGGAAAACCCTTTGATGGTTTTATATGGACCTTGAGACTTAGGAAGGAATCCTACGTTTCTTGGTTATGGTAGGATTCATATTTTTCCTAGTTCATATATTTGGGTCTTACACACTGAGGTCTCTATTCATGTAGGTTTGAGAAGATTATCAATTATTGGGAGGCCCTCTTAGCCTGGCCTTTTTGTCTTCCCAATTTGAGATTAACCTCTATTTGAAATCCATTTATTATTTTCTCAATATGTAACTGGATTACTCTCTCAATTTTTTAAAGAAAAACACATGATCTTGTTGAAACATCTATGGGAAGTCACATAATCTGGAAGTCCTGTCTAGAGTCTATGACATAACCAAGGAAAACGTTTCTAGAGGACACCATAAGACCTGTCTGGTTGCTTATAGAAGCTATCACATTATTAAAGAAGACTTGACTGATTGATATAAAAATACCTAGATGGTTGATCATAGAATCCATTGTGTGGAATTTAGCTAACATGCTTAGAGGGCATCATGAGAATCAGTGTAACATGTCTAGAGGGTGCCCCATGTTCAAGATGAATATTCAAGGTTTCATCGTGAAAGAAGAATGAAAAGTCAAAGGGATGTAACAATATATAGGTGACATACCTAGAGGATATCATAAGATATGTCTGGCTAGACCATAGGACATCTCAAAACCTATTTGACATGTTAGAAAGACTTTGTGAGTTCCAGTTTAACTGTCTATAAGACATAGAATGATCTAGATGGCTTGTCGGTAGGTTGCAATGAAACCCAATTGACATATCCTAATGCCATCATGAGAATTATCTAACATACACTGGTGCCACCATATGATTTGGTTGAGATATCTATATGTTATCATGATTCCTGGTTTTCAAGTGAAAACCATTTCCAAAGGCATGGGTAGCATGCCTGAATGGCACCATAAGTCTTTTTCTAACACATCAAGGGGAATTCACATAATCCCAATAATATAGAAAATAATAATCATGTGACTTTGGTTAGATGTATTGGTGTGGTCACACGACCTTGTTTCTTCATACTCAGCATGTGAGGATCAACATATAAGATTTTTTCATAAGTCTCCATTGATTTATTCGTTATCTATATTTTTATTTCATGCACCTTATATTTTTCTATGGTTAATTTTTTATGTATTTAATGACTTATTATGAATGATGGATTTTCTTCTCATAAGATACATTAATTACTTCATGTGATATATGAGTGATCACATGATATTCCTATAAATGTCGCATGATCTTTCTTAGGTGGTTCCCAAAATTTATCATAACAGAAAACCATTCTGATCACAATATTAACTGTTTTCTAAAAATATATATAATTCTTAAATGTGATAGTGTAAGGATCCATGTATGAATTTTTTTTATGATGGGTTGGGTGATTTATAGGCCATATCGACCTGGTTATTCACTACATTTCACATCACATATCACATAAATTTAGGTTGGAGATTGTGAAATGATTTGATGTCATGAAATTTAGGAGGCCCTTCTATTGATCATTATAGGGAATAACATGATTTTAAATGACTGTTAGCTCATCCCGTCAACACTCTATTTCTTGGATAAAAGACAATTAAAGGGGTATTGTTTCACCATGTGAAAATCTTGAGGGAATTATATATTTTTCAGATGAATTGTTTAAAGACATTCATGATATCCATATTCCTATAGAAATAATTCATCATGATATGAGATGTATTTTCTAGGATGTTTTACAAGACGTGGATGGCTTTTTATGACCTCGATGTGATATCAGGCCATCATCCCAAAAGGATTTTTCATGGTCTTGCAGGGCGCATGAACATGTTATATGATGTTTCTGACTGCAATAAGATATCACCTT
Source organism: Viscum album (assembly GCA_963277665.1). Taxonomy (NCBI): domain Eukaryota; kingdom Viridiplantae; phylum Streptophyta; class Magnoliopsida; order Santalales; family Viscaceae; genus Viscum; species Viscum album. Next base: position 1,081,831,058 of record OY728131.1, on the reverse strand, counting down.
TTCTCTTCTATATAAGGATTGGGGTTCCTGAAAGATTTCATTACAATTGGTAATAGAAATTATTTTCATCATCAGGGATGTGTTATATGAACAAAAAGGACCTTATGGTGATGCACAAGCATTATCATGGACAAACTATTCAATATAATTTGGGAGCCAATGTGGGAGTGTGATACTACCTAGATATGGAAAAATCCATCTGTGGTAGGGGTGACATACCAATGGGCTACTAAAATCTAAATGGGTACATCGTGTGAGTTTTATGAATGCAAGAGACTCTTTTATTTTTTGATATTTTTCTCTATATTTTCCAAGGTTTTTGGATTGCATGTTAGGAGCCTACTGCCTAACAATTAAGGTGAACTGGGTGTGTTCATCTGTCAGTTGTCTTGTGATCACGTATTTTCTAGGATTCCTTCAATAGATAAGAAGTATTATTAAAGGTGCTCCAGGGGATCTACCATATGTAATGCACTATTCATGAGTCTTTTTCGTGAATTTTAGGGTCTCATTATCATCTGTCTTTTAGGGGTTCACATGATCCACATGAATTTGACCAGCTTTTTATTCACATGATATATGGGTAATATAATACAAATATTCTACTATTTTATCATTTTTGAATTTTTTTATTATCATTTTTAGGCATCAAAAAATTCCCCCACCTAAAAGAGTGACGTCCATTAGAATAATATATTACTTTTGAGGATATTAAATACACACCAATGACTTTGGTGCTTCTGAAAATTAGTTCATTTGGTGTATCTTGTTATTTTAGTTGAAATTTATAGTTTCGAGGAATTACCTATAAATAGGGGAGAAGTGACTGGTTCATTCCCTGACAACTGAAAATCTCATAGCTCTTACACTATACCACTTTCATGAAACAAATTCTCAAGACCCTTCTATAAGAACCAATTATCACAATGATTTTTGAGGCCTTCCCATGTGAACTACTTTGCAATATTTATTTTTCCTATGAACATGTTTCAAATCGACCATGAACTAATTCTTAGTGATTTCTTGAACATCAGAAATAGGTATTCATGTCTTTCATTTAATGTTTTGTAGGATCTGATGGATAAATCACATTATCTTATTAAACTATTTTTTATCTATCATGACCATTTCAATGTAACAAAATCATTATTAATATATGGGACCTTGTTTTTTACTATTTTTATAATTGTATTTTGTTATATCAGATATTCTTTAACTAGAAAATTTTTGAATACTTTATGAAATTCATAAATACCATGATGATACATGCAATGTACATGAAGATCCTAGAATTTTGTGTCATTCCATAGACAAGATTTTATTGTATATGGATATCATATGGAATGTACTCTTTTTCATATGGCTTATAGATCTCATCACACATCCTATATTGGGGCAAATCAAAGGGACAATATTGATAGAAAACACATTACTAACCCTCTATACCATGTGAATTTTGATAATGTGGTTCTAAAACAAATTCTTCTACTCTAGATCCAATATTATCCTTTATCATTAAATATTATTCAGTATGAGTTTGGATTTATGGATGATGTTTTCATTCCTTCTTCAGACTAATATCTTTTGTTATGATGGGTGTAATCATCTCATGACTGTATTCTGATGAATATTATTGAGGATGGATGATTGGTAGCAACATGATCCTAGGGACTTACTTATATGATACAAATCACTCCCTTGTTTCCAGACGGTTATGATTTCTCTAACCTTCCCATCACTCAAATATATTTCAGTATATTTTTCTATTATTTGAACAACCCAAGAAGTAGGTGTAGATTGAAATGGGATATCTATCCTAGTGGTACCTTTATCAATGAATGAGTGTGGCCATTCATGGTCGGGAAAACCTACTTATAGTTTACTAAATAATTATATTTCACTCATCTATAAGAAGCAGTGAGGATTTCCATATTTTCTATCACCTACCGATATTCATAAAAAATAGTTAATCCATTGGTTTCTTAGAACGAACTCATTTCATCAGTCTAGTTTTGTGATGGAAATGAGCCCATGGGATATTTACCAAATGGATTGGATACCCCCTCTCAAAGAAATGTACAATGAGTTCATTCCTACAATAGATATATTGGATAACACATTGCATACATTAGTCTTTGTGAGGGAAATACTCATAATGTTGAAGGAAATGTAGACAAATGAGATAAATATGAACTCACTTATCTATTTAAAATATTGGATCAACATTTTTCTTTATTGTAGTGGAATTAGGTTGACTTCTATACTCCCCCTCAGCCCCCTTATAGATGTGTTCGTGATATTTTTGGATCATATTTATAATCTTGGGAATCTGGGGATCATACTTAATGGTTATACCAAGTGAAACCATAGATCATTCCTAGCCATAGGATAGTGGGTTTCATGGCCATGTTCTTAGATTAGTGGATTTTCCCAGCTATGGACATTCATTCAAAAATCATCGTCAACACGTTGGTGATAACAGTGATACTAGAGATGGGATAGTGCCTTAATCTGATGTTTCTGACCATTTCACGTCTTTACCAAATATTATCCCACATTTAGTAAGGAATAATCCCCAATCGGAGCTGCGGTCCTTTACATTTTTAATTTGGAAGGATATGAGATAATTTTCATTGATATGAATAAAACAATTCCTCCAGGATCCCTGGTTCCTTATCTCATACTAGGTTGGTGAACATATCTGATTTTGGGGCATGAGAATGGAATCTGGCAAGGTTACTGGTGGTTTGAATTGATTCAATTTATTTTATTCCACCCCTTATCTCTCATAGACTATTCCAATCATTGTTAATGGTTGAAGATATCTTGGTAAAAGATCATATAAGATCTATCTTTGGGGTGAGGATTCTAAATCCATGATGGGAGAGGTAATCATATGTGAGCCATATACATGTTATCTTTTTTATCATCAGTCCGACTACACTCAATGGGCCTCCCTACTTCCTTTAGCCAACATTCGAATAGAGTGACACCCTAGGATCATAGGCCAGTTTGGATGATGTGGGCTTATGAAGACACCAATACTGAGATCATTCCTTCTCCTCCTATAACTCAAACGTTTTTGGCATAAGATTATTGTTGATCTTGTGTAGAAGTATACCAGGGTGGTGTTTTAAGTCGACTTGTTCTTCGTGTGGAAAAACTATTTTCCTCACTGACCCCTCTGTCAATAGTAATGATGACCCTGATTAACGTCTTTTGTGAGACTTCGACAAAGTTCCCTCATATTGGAGATGACCATACAAATAGTGGTATATCATATGTTGAGGAAATATTCAATCTAATTCATGAAATATTGCACACATATATTGACGGAAGGTTATGTGTATCCTCCTCTCATATTGTCTTTATATCTCAGCTGACTATTACTGATTTTGGAATGCAAATCACATTAGTTACAGAAGCTCAGAAACGTTGGTGACGGATCTAGTAGTAGATTCACACCTTGATTATCAAGAATCTTTTGTAGATATTTAATGAATAAAAATATTTTCTTCATTATGTATTTGATGAAAAGGGGGAAGATGGATTTGATCTCCATCCACTATATTAAATCATGCAAAAAATTGTCCTAATTTGACACGATTTGACTACCAATCAAATTGTTTTACATGATCATAAAGATGATTCAACCCTTTCTGAATAGATAAAGGTGTCCTTGGAGGAATTGGGGAAGAATCTTTAGTTTATATCTAATTTTTAGGCCCAAATTGATGCATGGACCATGCAGATAAAAAGGTATGAGGAAATCATAGCTCGCCTGATGTCTGAACTTTCAGCATCATCATCCTCATTGGTGAACAATAAAAAATGAATTGGGGAGATATATACATTATCAAATAATCTTCATCAAATGAAGAATAAAATCTTTCTTGGCGAGAAACACTTCAAAATTGAATTGATGCTTCTATTAAGAATATTTCTAACTATTCCATCTCAACTGATTGAATCTTATTCTAGTTAAATAATTGGCATGAATTACATTGTTAGGGATATTCCCATAGATACTTCAAGATGTGGAGTTTCCTCCTATCACATGTAATAAATTAGTGGATTTTATGAACAATTCATATTTCTATCCAATTTTTCTTTCATTCCACATGTGAATGAGTTTTCAATTATCCAGTGTTATGTGATTTTCCCATGATCCCCATCATTTTCATAATAATAAGTAAAACTTAATGTCTCAATCTGAATATTTAAATCCTAACATATTCTTATATAGAGGATCTTAAGAATTCCCACAAATCATGATGTTCCTCATTGATATATATGTTATATTTATCTTGATATTTCCTATTTTTTAGTAGAAAAAATGGATGCCTTTATTTCCAAGAGGGAGAGAACTATTTCTTTATCTAAACAGATAACCTTGGTGAGTGTAGCTTCACTTTTAAATAAATACTTATGTCGGGACATGAAATATATTACATTAATATACAGAAAATAATTGTTGTTCTATATTTTAGTATCCTTTAGCTCATATATTCTATCACTATAGTATAAGGTCTTTTCGCTTGAGTTTTATATAATTTTATTTGTGGGTCATTTATCTTGGACCCTCTATCATTGTAGTTTTGGGTATTTTAGCTTGGGCCTTGAATATCATTAGTTTACGTTCTTTCAGAAAGAAACTTATATTAATATAGTTTAGTATCTTCTATATCAGGCCATAGGATTTCATTCATTTTAAATTCATACTACTATGACATTATCGATGAACATGGAATATGGTGAAGACGTTTTGGGAATGACTCAAAACATGAAAGGATGTCGAGTTCTTCTATGGTGTTAACCTGGCTCATGAGGATTAAAGATCCTTTACTAAAGAGGGGTAGATTTCTATGTTTGGTAGGAAATGTCTCATATTCTTCAGTATCATTTCGAAATATAGGTGTATCCACTATTTTACAAGGCTATTGGAAGATTATGGGGGTAATATTGGTTGAGGGAGAAATACTAGGGAAGATATGACCACCCGAACAGTTGGTATATGATAAATTTATGTCATAGCCCAAAATTTTGAGTAGATGAATATGGCATGGGGAATACATTATAGTATAGGGATGAACCTTCACACTATGATGTTCTATATTCTCTTATGGTGTTTTCAAGTCTCACATTTTTCAGAGTTTCTTTCATGTAAGGAGGAGATGTCTTTAGTTCGTAATTCATAGACCTTATTTGTTGAAAGAATGGTCAAGAAAAGTTGATCTCAAATTAATTATGAGGTCCATAAATGATTCATGAAGACTCGAAAATCCAAATGATAAGTATGGCTACGGTGGAAATCTATCAATGAATGGATTTGACACTCTAATATAGTTTAGCTGTTAATTTTGATTCTCGACCACAATACCCGATAATTTTAAATCACGAGGTGTGGTACATAAATGGTTTTGGAGTGGATTGGGACATTCATTCTTTGAGAAAGGGTACAATACACAATGGCAAAATTTAGAGGATTTTGAATCCTTTTGGATAGTCTAATAAGAGGATTATAAATCATGACCAAATTTCTTTTGGTCAGGAGGATGATATGGATCAGTCATGAAGAGAGTGGCCCCAAACACAATGAGGTGTTGAGTTCCTCAACAATTATGTTAGGGATCATAATTATTTAAAATCCCATTTTACAAATTGAAACATTTTGTTATTGACCATAGGATTATATGCAGGATCAATCATAGTATATATATATAGTCAAAGAAGTGTATTTTGAAGTTAATTATCATTTACCAAGGGCCATAAAAGGTTTATGGTGACCTGATGTGATCAAATATTGAAGGTTGATTTCCAAAAAGAGTAATTTCAATGTTGGGTCTAGGCACCCTAAAATTTGTTTCACTACAAAGTGAATGTATTCTCTTTGTGAAGAGATATGGAAACCATTAATCTAAATTTTTCTAAACTAGGGGGTCTATAGGGAATAGATTGGATTTTAATTGGGATACAGTGTAGACCCTGTGAGATTATATATTGTTTAATTATGTCCTAATATTTTCTTAAACACTGGATATGAATAATTTTTCAATCAAAGATTTGACTTTTTCCCCAGGCCTCCCTTTGTTGGGTTTCAACCAAAATGGTTTGTGTCTCGTTTTCAAAATTTTTATGTTCCTAAAATTTGGACCATTATAGGAATTTGTTTAAGATTGTATTAATTTTACAAAATTTCATGTATTTTTAAGTCATGATACCCATAGAAATAATATGATAGGATATTACAAAAGAGAATAATTAGGATTCAAATGGTTAAGAGAACTCTAACATCCTTCTGAGTGAGAGATGAAAATGTTGTATGTCATGACTCAATGTTCTTAGGTCATGAGAAATGATATGTTACAATCATTACAGGGATTTCCCATAACACACTATGGTGATAAGTTCTTCCACAGTGATTTCAGGCTCATGTGTATTAAAAATCACTCATCACATAGCCATGACTTTTCTAGATGGTATGTGTGAGCCCATATGCATTGAAAGCCTGGTCAAATAAAGAGATCAATTTTACATTCCAAGGGCCATCAAATTTTTATTGAAACATGATATGCTCAATAAATGAATTTTCATTTATGAATTTATTTGATTAACAGATAGTGGAATCCCTCAATACAATGGTTGTCTGGGGTAAGGCACTTATGGACCATTAATGAGGGATGAAAATAGATGGTTGTATATATAGATTAACATCATGTATATGGGAATTGCATTATTCAATGTAGTTTAATGTCATTTTAAAGGAATATTTTCATTATATTTTAAGATCACATGTTTAGGAAGTATTTGTTGTTAATATTTACGTTCATGATACAATGATGTTTTAATTTCATATCAATATTCATGATGAACGGACATTAGAAAAGATGTAATAAAATTGTACAAGATATATTATGTGCACATGTTGTTCTCATGAATATTTGACACATTTGTAATAAAAATGATCTTATATAGATCATTCCCTAGGTAGTTACGGTGCCTTTTATTTTATTAGTTGTGGTAGCTACTCTTTCTATTGGAGATCCGTGAGTCATTATATATCCTATGATGCTAGGATTCAAACCACACATAATTATTGAATGGGAACCTCTCTACACATGTTTGAACCATATGTAGAGGTAGGTTGTGTTTTTTTTATTATTGTAGTTGTGTCCAATATTGGAGATCTGGGAATAAATATGTGTTATGTTATGAATGTAATCTAACCACATGTAGTAATTTAATGTAGATGTGGTATGAGACCAACACAATTAATAGTGGTCCTCTTAGGAGAGGTCCATATTAATGATCTGTTTTGTGTCATTAAAAGGATATTAAACATTTAGTTTAATGTAATGTGGTGAGAACTTGGGGTATTTATTTTAAAGACTCGCATTCATGACGATGATAACACTATCATGAGATGATAATCTTTGTTCATGTGGGGGAACCCTTACTAAAATTCTGAATCATATGTGAGCAATTCACGATGTGGGAAACAAATAATGAAAAGTGTTTATATCACCATGTAGAGGCAATTAAGGAAAATATTGTGGAATATGGTGTCGTGATGTAGCTGGACGAAGTCACCTGCTTGTGGAATCCATATACATCTCATCTGAATGATAATCATGTTGTACGTAGTTCTAGAAACACGTGTAGTTTTGTGTCATTCAGAAAGGACATCATCCATATAATTTAATGTCTTGTGGTTGGTTTTTGGGAGACTAGACATGGAATAGGATGAATGATATAGATCCATACAATTTTATGCCATGTAGTAAAGTCATTATCCATGAATATTAACATTATGTAGTAAGGAAGATGATCACTCAACATAAAATAAATGGAATATTGTGGCTAGGAACAACACTAGTGTTTCGAGGGGCACTATATATACTTCGATCGAATTAATAAAGACACAAATATTCCTCTCAGAATATATTTCCTAGGTGGGAAAAACTATCACATGGGGATAGGGGTATTTCACACTTCATATGAACAAATCTATCTTGAGTGAGCTGAATTTTCAGTGAGATGATGATTTCCATTCAATTTTACATCATGTGGTGAGAATAACTTCAATCATTTTAATGGCATGCGGTAATGACCTATTCTATACAGTGTAGTATCATGTGGTCTTGATGTGAGACATAGTGTTGTTTAATGTCTTACTTCTAAGAGTTGGGTCAACAAATATGTAATGGACATGGGGTTTGGGGTCCATTACTTGGGGAAAATCTAATTCTTGGGGTGCTCTGGGTGGTCTAGAAGTCCATCCTAGCTTCTCGGTGAAGCTTAAGACTCCACACGGTAGCCTCGGCCTACCGGGGGGCCTCGGCCTACTGGTAGCCTCAGCCTACTGGTAACTCGGCCTATTGGTAGCTCGGCCTACCGATAGCTTATCATACTGGAAGCGCCACCTACCGGTGGCCTCAGCCTACCGGTGGCCCGATCTATCGGTATCTCGGCATACCGGTAGCTCGTCCTAGTGATGGCCTCAACCTATAGGTAGCTCGACCTACCGGTGGCCTCATCATACCGGTGGCTCCTCCTATCGGTGGCTTGGCCTACCGGTGGCCTCGACCTACCGGTCGCTCGGCCTACCGGTCGCTCGGCCTACCGGTAGATCGGCCTACCGGTGGCCTTGGACAACCGGCCACTTGGCCTACTGGTGTCGTTAGCCTACCCTTAGCTCGTCCAACCAGTCCCCTCAGCCTACCAGTTGCTCGACCAACCGATATCCTTGTCTAACCGGTAGCTTTGTCTGCCGGTAGACCTATCCTACTTGTGACCTCTCCACGGGTTTTCAAATAGCGCCTCCTTTTTGTGCGAATTGGTTTATAAACCATGTTTTGACTCCATTAAGCCTGTTTTAAATCCCATTAATGGTATTTCATTATATGTTTGGTGAAATTCCATCCTTAAATGAAAAACCATGCATTTTGGTCATGCCATTAACTGCGTTTTCAGAAACGCCTCTACCGCATCCTGTAAGGAGTCATTCCTTGGTAAAGGAGGAGTGCGTCGGTTTTAACCACCCCGAAAGGTGGAGACCTTTTACATTTTACGTGTGGGGTGGCCCAGCCACGTGGTCAACCCACTATCCCGCTTCTTCCATGGTTTTGAGTTTTTCTTTACATCTTAACCGTCCCGGGGATGTTGTATCTCTACCTTTTTAACCTAAAGGTTTATCTTCTCCCTAGGTTTCTTCTTCTCTATCACCCTAAACTCGGAATACCCATCCTCCGAACATGTTGTACCCCAGAAAATTTTTCCTTGATCACGTTCCATGGAGTTCCTGCTACTTTTGATTTCCAGTTTCCATGCGGGGACTTAACGTCGATCCATATATCAATCTAGTAGGGATCTTACCTTTGTCTCTCCTCCTTGTGTATCATGCGGGGTGGGTGTTCTATGGTTTCCATGAGTCATTTAATCAATTATGTAATGAAGATAATAACTGGTTAAAGAATAGGTATGGGGATATTTGTAAATATTGTTACATGTTTTTACCCTTGAATTCCCTATGATGTTGTTATTAATTTAATGGACCTAGGCCTACTGAAAATCACGGCCATTGGGGGAATTTATTTGTGAAACTATGATATGCTCTGTTTTATGCCTTGTCTGGTGAATTGAAATTAGGTATGAATCAGTTAAACACTTAAACTAGGCTGTTGAATATGAATGATTGTAACCTTGTGTGATCACCCTAGTTGAACTAAATAATATAAGAGACTGAATTATAAATTTTGGGATTGTTCAGTTATGAAATGAGTGAATAGAGGGGCTGTGTTTTGTTAGGGATGGGTGAACAGTGGGGCTGGAATGGTGTGGTTTGAATGGCATGAGTTGTTGCGTGGCTATGGTGGTGTTTGGCAGTAGGGCTGCAGGTTGGGTTGTGAAAATGAATAAAAGTGGAAAGTTAATAATGAACTGGGTGAAATGGTAATGAATTAATTTGGGGATAACCAATGGTTTGTTGGGTTATCTTTGGTTCCAGTTTTTTGAGGGATTCTACTGATCCCACATCTATGTTATATTTTACAAGAGAAACAGGTGTGAATGCTTAAATTGCCGGATGGTTATCCTTCCTTCTTTATTGTTGTTTCATCTGTGATTGAGCCTGTTAGTTGCCCATTATTGAAGGGAATAACTCATACTGAACTGTTATGAAATGATAACTTGAATAGGGAAATGGGGAACTTTTTGTTGTGTGCCCATTTTCTGAGGCAGCAGTGCTTGGGCACCTTCTTGTATCTGTTGAGCAGCCACAGGTTGGGTTGTGTGTGGGTATATATATGTGTAACTATATGTTTTGTGTTTAGTCGCACCCAACACGCGTTGGGAACTTAGTGTCGGACACCCCATCTCATGGGGAAGGTTGTTTTCCCCTAGTTACTCTCATTCCTACTCCCTCTTCCCTCGGCTATGATGGCTAGAGGCGACCTTAGATGCATGAATCTTTGGGTGGGTATCGATTTGTGGGTTGTTATCCAAGGACTCTTTGGGCAGGTTGTTTTTCCCAGGTGTCTTCGGGATGAGGACCAGGTGTGTGCGGGCAGGGATGGATAGTTTTGAGGCCCAAGTGTGTGCAGGTAGGGATGTGGATGGTGATGAGGCCCATGTGTGAGTGGCCAAGAACAACGTGGTAGAGTCAGGACGTTTTCCATTAGGGATGAGCAGCTTTCTAGTGGAGGAAATAGTTTTGTTGTGTACATAAATTCTTTGTTCTTTACTATTATCTTACAGATTGTGTTCTTTGGGGAGCATGGCCAGTGAGGTGGGATGGATAGATTCCTTGATAAATGATGTTTCTTCTACTTTTCATGGGACATTTAGACGTCTCCTAACTTGTGCATGGGAGATTTAGGTTTACCACTGAGTATACATTGTATGCTCACTGTACATTTACATTCAAGTTTCCAGGAGGGATTCAGAGGCCGTGTGGGACCATACTAGTCTGGAAGTTGGAGTTTCTGTTGGCCGATGTTGGATTCTGCTTATCCTTTTTCCTTTCTTGTTGGGTATTTTACTTTGGAGTGCTTGTACTTTGTACTGTTTTATTATAAAAAATACTTGTAGTTTTGTTTACCTTGAGTTTTCTATACTTGATGGTGTTTGGTTTTAACTCATTATTTCTCCAAATCATAGTTAACTAAAGAACATAATGCCTCCCATATTTTGAAAAGGTTATACCCTTTGTGATAGTCACCACTTTGGGGCCTACTGGAGGTGGGACTCGGAGGTCATTATCTCTCCTTAAACATAAAGAAGGAAGGGATTAGAAATCAGATGTCCCTTCCCTCCTTTCGGTGAAGGTGTGTCATAATAGAATGGTATCAAAGGAAAGGTTGTAGGATAGGATAGATTCTAGAGTTAGGCACAATGAGGATTGTAAGGGATGGTAGGGAAACAATGTTAGGTGAATTGGTTCGTGAAATAGACTAGGGAGGACCGACTAGGACATGTGCTTTTAGGGCCCCCCATGATCCAATTCAAGGACTCTGAGCCTATCAAACAACCATGTGAGGCTATATTTATTACAGGGTAGAGACCCTAGGGATGATACATGCATCATACTGATTGTGTTTATAATTAATTTGGGACACCTTTGGGGAGAAAATAAAAAATTAATAATAATAATAATTCCATTTCTACTCGGAATTAGGCATTCTTTATTTACCTTGTAGCTATGGCACCCGAACGTTATCCACGAGCGACTCGGATGGATAAGGCCATGTTGATCGAGGTAGTTGACCAGAAGAGGGTTGACCGAGATGAGGAGGATGACTTATGGCAGAGGACTCTGTGCTCCTTCCAGCGACAAACCCTCGAGAAGTACAAGTGCAGCATTTCTAACTCTGTAACAGATTGATCACTCGGGGAGCTAGCCATCACCATCTCTATGATCCATGCTCAGAGGGAGTACTGCGTTCCTTTGGCAGTCAGTTAGTTGAGAGGAGAAGTGCATCAGTGGTTGACGCATTTCCTAGGAGAGAAGACAGAGGCAGAGGTTTCTTGGGCCAGTTTCGAGAAGGAATTTCATGAGGAGTTCCTCTCCTCTATGGAGAACGGTGAGAAGAGATAGAAGTTTCTCTCCCTTTAGCATGGAAGCATGTTAGTGAGGGAGACGGGGATAAAGTTCAATGATCTCTTGTGATTTTCCCCGAATATCATTCCGAATGAGGAGTCTATGGCGAGACAGTTAGAGGAGGCACTTCGTCCTTCTCCTCAGTACACGATGACTACCTTCTCTCTTCCAACGTACCTAGAAGTACAAAAGAAGGCCAAGATAGTAAAGAGGATGCACTTGAAGGGAGGAACACCATGATAAGGGAACCAGGTGAGTTCATCAAAGGGGAAGTTGGTCAGCAGCAGGTCTCCAGCGATAGGGCCTTCCAGGTTTCGACAAGCAGGGTTTAAGCCTCATAATTTCTAGTCCCGAGCTTCTGGACCTTGCCCCTTTTCCACAGGTCCATATCCAAAGTGTTTCTCTTGGGGAGTTTTTGGGAACTTCCGGAGCAGGTGTCCGACTCGAGCTCCGCATGGTGAAGGTGGGTAGTTTCGGCACCCACCTCACCAGCATCTATTGCCGGTGAGGCCTTTCCAGTTGCAGTAGTAGGCCCCTGGCCCTCTATGGGATTACCTTGAAGGAGGAGACTGACACCAAGGTGCTTCTCAGGGACCTCGACCAGGGCATGGTCGTGGACGTGGTCGACAGCAGCGAGGTAGAGGAGATGGGTGTGGACTGTTGCACGCCGCAGAGTTAGTAGCTATGACGGGACCAAAGGTTTTTTGAGGTATGATCAGTTTATTCAACACTCTTATTTCAGCCCTGTTTGATTCGGGAGTATCACACTCATTTGTTATGCCCGAATTATCCCATGCTCTGGGTCTGGATGCCGAGAGACTTTTTTGTGTCCCTATTGTTGAGAACACCAGTTGGGGTCAGACCAATGTATCTTCCTTTTTCCAGGGATGTAGAATGATCTTGGGACCAGATCAGTCTAGTGGAGACCTTATTTCATTACAGATGCAGTAATATGATATCATTCTAGCCATTGACTGGTTATTCTTCCTGCATGCCATCATCGATTGTAATCGGAGATGGGTCGAATTCTCCATTGAGGATGGAAGGCATGTGGCTTTTTTGGGGAGAGGAGTTATCAGGTGGGGAGTCGACACATGGAGCCACTCTTTTCTATGTTGTATGGGGTGTCAGTGGAGTTGGAAGACGTAGGAATGATGAATATCCCAGAGGTCGTAAGGTAATTCCTGGATGTCTTTCCCAATGAGGTTTTGACTCAACCCCCTCAACGTGACGTTGAGTTTGGGATAGACGTACATCCTGGTGCCTGCCTGATCTCAATGGATCCTTATCGGATAGCACTTTCTGAGTTGCGGGAGTTGTAGATTCAGATTGACGATCTGATGGAGAAGGGCTTTGTTCGACCCAGCGTGTCACTATGGGGTACTCCCGTTTTGATCATAAAGAAGGAAGATGGTAGTCTACGACTGTGAATTGACTACCGAAGGTTGAACCTAGTGACGGTCAAGAATCGTTGCCCCCTCTCGAGGATGGATGATCTGTTCGACCATCTGAGGGGAGCAGGTTGGTTCTCTATGATCTATCTGCTGTCTCGATACCACCAGTTGAGTGTGAAGGAAGGTGATATCCCAAAGATGGCATTAAGGTGCAGTTATGGCCACTTTGAGTTCATCATGATGTCATTTGGCGTTACAAACGCTCCAGCTCGTTTCATGAACCTCTTTAACTGTGTCTTCCGAGAGTTTATGGACTCGTTCATTGCGGTGTTCATCAACGACATCCTTACCTACTCAATATTAGAGTAAGAGCATGTTGGGAATCTTAGGGTAGTCATGGGAGTCCTTCGATGCCACCATCATTATGGGAAACTATCTAAGTTCATGTTCTTAATGCAAGAAGTACTTTTCCTTGGACACGTAGTGTCTTATAAGGAAATAGCAATAGACCCATCAACATTCGAGGAAATCGTTTCTTGAGAAGCACCCAATAATGTGGCAGAAGTTCGTAGTTTCCTGGTTTTGGCAGGCTATTACTAGAGGTTTGTGCCCAACATCTCCCAAGTTGCAGCTCCATTGACAGCTTTGACATGGAAGGACCAGGCCTTTGTGTAGAGAGACCAGTGCTAGACAGCTTTTGGCTACCTAAAGTAGAAGCTGGTTAGTGCTCTAGTACTCAGATTACTAGAGGAAGGGGTGTTGTTTGAAGTGTTCTGTGATGCTTATGGCCTTGGTTTAGGATGTGTACTGATTCAGCAGTGAGGAGTGATCTCTTATGGGTCTAGGAAGTTACATCCTCATGAACGTAACTATTCCACCCACGATATGGAGCTTGCGGAAGTAGTGTTCTCATTGATGTTGTGGCAGCATTATCTCATCGGAGAGCACATTGTGGTCTTCTCAGTTCACAAGATCTTGCTTTATGTCTTTTCCCAGAGGAATCTGAACTTGTGGAAGCGGATATGGGTTGAGTTCATTCAAGACTATGTCTTCGAGATCTCTTATACTGAGGGCAAGGGTAATGTTGTGGGTGATGCCCTGAGTAGGAAATCCCAGAAGGAAGTAGTTTGGGAATATGTAGATCCTTGGAGAGCGATGTAGGAGTTAGCGACCTTGTATTTGGATGAAAGGGTGAAAGGAAGAAGAGGCTTTCTGTTTCAGATGACTTTAGTTTCCTCTTAAGTGGTGCATGTGGAAGAGTCTCAGTGGGGGGAATCAGAGGTGGAAGTGATGGAAGATCGTTTTTATTAGGGAAATGCCCTTGAGGTATGGTCAGAGGATGTTCAGCATTATATGCTTTTCCATGGAAGGCTTTTTGATCTGGAGATAATGCATAATGGTGTTCTCCGTGATTTCCATGGATCAGCTTTAGTGGTACATCCTGGGGTCTCAAAGATGTACCAAGGCCTAAGGGGATAGTTTTGGTGGCCCGAGGTATAGCGGGCGGTGGCAGAGTTTGTGGATAAGTGCATGGTGTGTCAGTAAGTGAAGGCTGAACACCATTTTCATGGAGGTTTGTTACAACCTTTAGATGTTCCCAAGTGGAAGTGGTATGCCATCTCAATGGACTTCTTCACAGGGCTACCATGGGCATAGGGAGGCTATGATGACAGCTGGGTAGTGGTGGATCAGTTGAAAAAATCAGGACACTTCTGGTAGATTAAGGAGTTGAGCCCGGTGAGAACCTTATCCCCGAAGTACGTCGATGAGGTGGTATAGTTGCATGGGATTCCAAGGTCAATTGTCTTCGATCGAGACACGCAGTTTACCTCACAAGTCTAGAGGGGATAATTGTGCGCCTTTGGCACCCAGTTACGACTTGGCACTGCTTTCCACCATCAGACAGTTGGGAAAACAAAACGAATGATCCAGAAGTTGGAAGACATGTTGTGGGCATGTGTTCTGGATCATGGGGGATCATGGGTATGAAACATGGCTCCAGTGGAGTTTTCTTATAACAATAGCTTCGACTCTACTATTGGCATGCCAATGTTTGAGGCCTTGTATGGAAGGCCGTATCTTTAACCTGTTTGCTGGACATAGATTGGGGAAGCAGCTCTTCTTGGACCAGAAGTGGTGCAGGGCACCACTGAGAAGGTTCATCTCATGCGTGAGAGGATGAAGGTAGCCCAGGACCGGTAGAAGTCTTATGCCGATCATGGGAGGAAGCCCTTGGAGTTCAAGGTTGGAAATCATGTGTTCTTGAAGGTTTCTCCTCGACATGGGCAGAGATGGTTTCAGATGGAGAGTAAGATCTCCCCTAGGATCATCAGACCTTTCGAGGTGCTGAGATGAGTTGTTGAGGTGGCGTATCAGCTAGATTTGCCACCTCCATTGGTGAAAGTTCGCAACGTCTTTCACATCTCCCAACTTCATTGATATCTACATGACAACTCCCACGTCATCGAATGGGGAGATTTAGATGATGAAAACAATGAGACCTTCATAGAGAGACCAACCAAGATAGTGGATTGTAATGATAAAGTGCTTCGTGGATGAACTATCCCCTTGGTTCGTGTGTTGTTGAGGCATGGTAGCCTAGAGGAGTGAACTTGGGAGCGGGAGGCCCAGTTACGCATTCAGTACCCAGTGCTGTTTTGACTAACTTTTTGTTGTTGTTGTTCTGAGTTTTGTTTAGAATTTTTACCTTGTGCTTTATTATATGAAATGATTATTTTTCTTATCTATTAGTTGATTTGTTCCCAAACTTGTAATCAGGACACATTAATGTGGATGCGATTAAACCCATGCGAGAGAGTCAGTGCCACCCAAATCGGATAATATCCTGACATGTAGGAAGGGACTCCCGGACCCAGGTGTTAGACAATGTGATTTTTGTGATTTTTGTGGTTGATTGTTGTTGATAAATCTTGGGGGGAGTATTCTTGGATGTAGGGTGGTTTCGTTCCAGCATTCGAACAACTCATGGTTTTCCCCCTGAGAAGTATCTTTAGAGGGTGGTTTCTTGGACCCAACATTTATCCTTTATGGTTTTTTCTTACATTCTCAGGGACGAGAATAGTTTGAGAATTATATGATGTAATGGCCCTGGGCTGTGGGGTCCATTACATGGTAAAAATTTGATGTTTGGCTTGTTTTGGGTGGTCTGGAAGGCCATCCCAGCTTCTCGGTGAAGCTTAAGACTCCTAACAGTAGCCTCAACCTACCTGTTGCCTCGGCCTACCGGTGGCCTCGGACTACTGATAGTTCAGCCTACCAGTCGCTCGGCCTACCGGTCGCTCGGACTACCGGTAGCTCAGCCTAGCTGTAGCTCGGCCTACATGTTGCTCGGCCTACCGGTGGCCTCGGCCTAACGGTGGCTCGGCCTACCGGTGGCTCGACCTACCAGTGGACTCGGACTACCGGTTGCTCGACCTACATGTAGCCTCATCCTACAGGTAGCTCACC
The DNA here is from genome assembly GCA_963277665.1 of Viscum album. NCBI lineage: Eukaryota > Viridiplantae > Streptophyta > Magnoliopsida > Santalales > Viscaceae > Viscum > Viscum album. The sequence goes on along the minus strand of OY728131.1, from coordinate 1,081,814,099 downwards.
CTACCTGCGGCTTGGCCTACTGGTGGCCACGGCCTACCGGTCGCTCGGCCTACCGGTGGCCTCAGCCTACCTGTAGCTCGGCCTATCGGTCGCTCTGCCAATCGGTTTCTTGACCTACCGGTGGCCTCGACCTACAGTTTTCTCGGCCTACGGGTGGCTTGGCCTTCCGGTAGCCTCAGCCAAACGGTATCATGGTCTATCGGTAACCTCTCCACGGGTTTCCAGTAGTGCCTCCTTTTTGCGTGAATTGGTTTGTAAACCATGTTTTGACCCCTTTAAGACTGTTTTAAAGCCCATTAATCTTATTTAATTACATGTTTGGTGAGGTTCCCTATATAAATGAAAAACCAACCTTTTTCGTCATGAATTTAAATGCATTTTCAGAAATTCCTCTACTGCATCCTATGAGGAGTCCTTCCTTGGTTAAGGAGGTGTGTATTGGTTTTAACCACCCCGAAGGGCGGGGACCTTTTATGTTGGACGTGTGGGGTGGTCCAGCCGTGTAGTCAACCAACTATCACATTTATTCCACTGTTTCGAGTTTTTATCCATATCTTAACCGTCCTAGGGATAATGTATCTCAGCCTTTATAACCTAAGGTTTTCACTTCTCCCTATTTTTCTTTTTCTCTATCACCCTGCGCTCAGAATACCCTTCCTCTAGAAGAGTTTTACCCCCATGAAGTTTTCCTTGATCTCATTCTGTGGAGTTCCTGCTACTCCTGATTTCTAGTTTCCACTTGGGGACTTAACGTTGATCCTTATATCAATCAAGTATGGATCTTACCTTTGTCTCTATTCCTTGTGTATCATGCGGGGTGTGTGTTCTATGGTTTCCATGAGGCAGTTAATTGATTCTGTAATGAAGATAATAACTTGTTAAATAATAGTGATGTGGAAGTTGGTTAAAATTGTTACATGTTTTTACCCATGATTTCCCTATGACCTTGTTATGAATTGAATGGGCTTAGGCCTACTGAAAAACGCAGTTGTTGGGGGCCTGTGTTTACGATCCTATGCTATGCCTTGTTTTACGCCTTGTCTGGTGAATGGGAATCTTGTATGAATTGATTAAACACTTAAACTCGGCTGTTGATTATGAATGCCCATATCCTTGTTTGATCACCCTAGTTGAACTAAATAATAAAAGAGAATGAATTATGAATGTTGGGATTGTTCAGTTATGAAATGGGTGGACAGAGGGGCTGTGTTTGTTTATAGATGGGTGAACAGCGGGGCTGTGAATGGTGTGGTTGGAATGGAATGAGTTGTTGCGTGGCTGTGGTGGTGTTTGGCAGCAGGGATGCATGTTGGGTTTTGAACATGAATAAAAGTGAAAATTTAATAATGAAATGAGTGATATGGTAATGAAGTAATTTGGGGATAACCAATGGTTTCTTGGGTTTTCGTTGATTCTAGTTTTTGGAGGGATTCCACTGATCCGACTTTGATGTTATTATTTACAAGAGAACTGGTTGTGAATGATTAAATTACCTGATGGTTTTTCTTCCTTCATTATTGTTGTTTATTCTGTGATTGTGCCTATTAGTTTCCCAGTAGTGAAGGGAATAACTCATACTGAACTGTTATTAAATGATAACTTGAATTGGGAGACATGGAACTGTTTGTTGTGTACCCATGTTCTGAGGTAGCAGTTCTTGGGCACCTTCTTGTGTCAATTGAGGAGCCATAGGTTGGGCTGTGTGTTGATATATATATGTGTAACTATATGTTTTGGGTCAAGTCACACCCCACCCGCTTTGGGAACTTAGTGTCGGACACCCCATCTCATGGGGAATGGTGTTTCCCCCTAGTTACCCTCATTTCTACTCCCTCTTACCTCAGCTGTGATGGCTGGAGGCGACCTTACACCCATGATTCTTCGGGTAGGTTTCGATTGGTGTGTTGTTAGCCCAGGACTCTTTTGGTAGGTTGTTTTTCCCAGGTGTTTTGGGGATGAGGCCCAGGCGTGTGCGGGCAGGGATGGATAGTTGTTAGGCATAGGTGTGTTTGGGCAGGGATGTGGATGGTGGTGAGGCGCAGGTGTGTGCGGGAAGGAAGAGCGTGGTTTCCTCAAGACGTTTTCCATTAGGGATGAGGAGCTAGATAGTGGGGGAAATAGTGGTGCGGGGTACCCAAATGCTTTGTTCTTTACTATTATTTTACTGCTTCTGTTATTTGGTGAGTGTGGATGGTGTGGTGGGATGGATATATTCCTTGATAAATGATGTTTCTTCTGCTTCTCACGGGACATTAGGTCATCTCCCCACTTTTTCACAATATATTTAGGTTTCCCACTGTGTATACATTTTATGCTCACCCTACGTTTACTTTCAGGTTTCCTGGTGGGCTTTGGAGGCCGTGCAGGGCCTTACTAGTCTGGATGTTGGAGTTGCTTTTGGTCGCTGTTGGATTCTAATTATCGTTTTTCCTTACCAGTTGGGTATCGTACTTTGGATTCCATGTACTTTGTTCTGTTTTATTATTAAACATTCATGTATTTTAGTTTTTACTTTGAGTTTTCTATACATGGTAGTGTTTGGTGTTGACTCATTCTTTCTCCCAATCATGGTTAACTAAAAAAGGGTAATGCCTCTCATATTGTGAAATTGTTATACCCATGGTGCTAGTCGCCACTCCGGGGCCTACTGTAGGTGGGACTCGAGGGTCATTATCTCTCATTCAACATAAAGAAGGAAGGTGTTGGTAATCTGTGGTCCCTTCCCTTGTTTTGGTGATGGCGGGTCGTGACACAACATGAATGATAATAAAACATTGAGGGATCTAGCCAGTTTAACATCATGCATTGAGAATGTGATTTGTATAGTATAGAAACATGTGGTTAGGACATGAGATATTGTGTGGATTAATGTCTTTCTAATAGGTCTTATTTGTGTAATTTAACATCAAACAACTAGTACAACTCTATACAATTCTGTATCATGTGGTCAGGATATGAGGTGTTGTATAGTTTAATATCATTGTTCCAGGAATTATTTGTGTAGACTAATGTCAAACAACCAAGATAACGCTTTACAGTTTAATTCCTTGTGGTCATTATGGGATACATTGTGTGATTTAATGTCATAATTCAATTACTATTCACTTCATGACATCTATGAAAATTATTTCTTGAGAAACCACAAATTGTTGTGGGGTGTGACACGTTCCACATCAAGGGGGGCTAATGAGTAAGCTCCATTATGATAGAACTTATGTAAGTTATAAGTCCCTTCTGAGTTGGGTTTCCAGCTTTGGATGGTCCTTCCCAGGAAACATTACCATTGTTAATTCTCATTTGATGAATCATTATAGGAAAAAAAATTATTGAGATCCCATGCGATCCTAATCATAGGGAATTCAAGGTTGTGAAACATACACATCCTATTCTATCCAAGACATTATAGACTATACAAAAACTTATTTCATATATCATCATTTGATAGTTTTTCTAAAATGGATATTCTAAGTGAAATAAACTAGAACTCATAGGGTAATACTACCTTGGTTGTGTACACCAATGAGTATGGAGGTTCTTATGTTGTATTATGTATAGTGGTATGGTTAGCCCATAAATCATGGATGATTTTATGTCGGAAGGACTTCATGTATTTCTTAAATATTATATTTCTTATGTTTTTAATGGCCTTTTTAAGGCTTCTATTTTTCCATTTTCTACACAATGATATCGGGATGTGTGATTAGGGTCGATGTTGGTGTCTTCGTAAAATTTCATCAATTCCATAGAATAGAAGTTGGTTTCCTCATCCATAAATTTTTTTTATAGACCCCAAACCAATTGATTATCTATAACATTATGATGTTGATGATATTATTCATCTGAACTTATTTGATGGGTATCGACTCATCCCATTTGTAATGGATTTTGATGGTAGTAGAGATTTACTTAAACTATTTAGCTATGGTTGGGGAAATGTATTTTCAACATCCATTCAAAAATGGAAATATCTATAAATATTTGTCTATATGAATAAATTTTATGGGGATGATGGACGAATTCTACATGGATCTTGAATGAAAGAAATTTCTTCGTGAAATCCACCCAATCCTATGTCATTTTTTTCCAGTAATAACCCATCATCCTAGTTTAATTAGATAACATAGTCTCATAATGATGATAGCTATAAGATAATTAATGGAATTCATCCCTAACATTGTTAATCTCCCTTTTTTATTTTCATATGAGTAGAATTCCATCAAAGCCTCACTTTTAGTTGAATTTTAACTCGTTTGGGTTATCTTGTAGGGTAATGTTCACTATGTGGAATGGAATATATTCCCATTATGCACAAACAATTAAGAGAGTCTCATTTTCTAAAAATAATTTATTATGTGCTACTTCCATTCAATAGTGTATTTTGGTTCATCATGATTGGGGATGTGTTGAACTAATTGATTTATTCCATATTTCAAACAACGACGGATGAGATCAATCATCGACATGTGATATTGTATATTTTTTTTCCAATTTGGACATGAATATGGCTAAATTATCCAATTCATCGTCACAAGAATTCTGTGATAATGATACATGGGGAAATGTGGTATCAAAGGTAAATTATTTCATTATTCTCCTGAACATGTTAGAGAGAGGGATAAATTTTTCCTTTTCTTATTCTATATTCACCATTGATTATCTTTGTCATCTGTTCTAAATAACCTTTGATATTTAGGTTAGTTCCTTGTAGTAGTGTGGCCAGTTATATTCTATTGATGAGGGCTTGGTATTCTGCCTTATTCTATATGTGTCTTTCAGATAGTGAGAAAGAGTTGAGGAAAACTTCACCTATGGAGAAATAAATACAATCCATAATAAAACACTATTTATCTTTAGATTTTCAATCCATTTACTGAAAGCACATAAAGAGGCACTATCAAAATACATATCCAATGTCTAGGGAGTTTCATGGGAATAAAAAAAATCCCCATTTTTGAGTTTAGTGTATACTAATGTACCATTTTGGATCAGGTGATTCATGAGTGAATCACCCAGGTACTTCCATTTCACCTCCTATTATGAAATAAACTAGATTTATTATTTTTCAAAAAAACCCTACCTATCTGGCTAGATATCTAGTTATAATGGAAAGTCCAAGGATATACATTATAGAATCAATACAAGAGAGTAGATAGAATTCCAGGTTCAATAAGTAATTCCTCATCACTTGTACTGAAAAGATTAGTGTGAACCAGTTCTACTCAACAGTCGAGTATTGGGGTCCAGTTCCTATTATTGACCAAATAAGGTAGTATAAATTTTCATTATATCCCGCTTCATTCATAATTTTATAGAGGGTTCCAATTGAGCATTCTATAGTGTCTATATATTATGTAGGATAATTTACATGCACTAATGGCATCAGGACTGGTGGTTATCGTAGACACTTCTTTTGTCTTTCGAGGGATTCTAGTTAATCATCATCCCATTGGAAGGAAATTTTCACCTTCAATAGTTCGGGGAAAGCATAATATTTTTATGAAAATTTGTATATGAATTATGGAATTTAGTCATGGAGACCTTGGTGTCCCCTCAGTTATTTGAGATTTATAGTGGTGATATTTCAAAAATAGAACTATTTTTATTTGGGATGACCGCGACGTTGTGTTGGCATACCACAAATCCACAAAACATCCTTATTATTACCCAGAAAGCATATTTTAGTAGGTTCATCTTCAGTCTATGCATCCATATTTTATAAAAGGCTATGGGATTATCTAGGAAGTGATTGCATCACTATTGGAATTTGAGAACCCATTTTTCAACATAAAATTAAACAATCCTTCCCAGTAATGGATTACTGATATGATGTGTTGAACCTTAAAAAATTGCATCCACATTCTTTAACCCCAATTGATTGTTCATATAGAATCTGATCCATATATTCATTAAGCCAAAGAGATTGTTCTAATAGAATCTAATCCCTTGGGCTTCTTTGAATGAAATTGTTTCCTCATATTTTGGTGCCATATTTATCATAATGTAACTTTAATACCCATCCATAAAGGAATGATCATAGAATCCATTAGTTTCATTGATTACGAGTTCCATTATTGGAAATTGGGATTATTCCATTAGGAAACGTCAATTAAGGTATATGAATACAATGTAAACCTTAATCATCCTATTCTTCTTCTAGTTGGGAAAAATATTGGAAATACATATTGGGTATTCCAATTTTCTAGAAAAGTTGGATTTGATATACTTGTAAACTTCTTAATCTACATAGGTATAATGAGATGATTGTATCCTCCATGATCCCTTCTTAATGTCTTGGTGGTCATTGGGTAAGCTGAGATGGAACACATCCATATATGGATTCAATGAGATAATTTCTATATAGTTACAAGTCAACACATATAGGTGCTTATTTAGAAATGTGATGTACTTCTATTTCTCTTAGATGGGAAAGGAGGAAATAATTAATATAGGTTGTGTAGAGACCCGAAGCTTGACGTACATGGACATTACATTAATTTTGCGGAAAACTTAGTACATAACAAAAACACACACACAAGGATTGTAATAGTTTAGTGTATTTGGAAACTCGGAATATAATATTCTAATCGTGGTGAAAGATCTTCAACATCTGCCGTAAAGATCATACTTTTTTTACCTAAAACCATTCTTCATATCCTGGGGAAAAGAAAACATAATAGGGTGAGTTCCAATGCTCAGTAAGGGTAAACAAAAGAAATATCAATCACATCATATTCATAATAACATAACATTTTGGAAATCTTAACCTGCAAAAAAGAGCATAATTTCATAACATGGAATAAATCATAGTAGTGAAATGAAATCCCAATAATCATAACTGAAAACATGAAACATTGTGTCATACACACATAATCATATAGAATCATATCTTATTAGTCAAGACTCATTTCCAAGACTATCTTAGTGGACAAAGTCCTTTTCTGAATCGAGTCACCCTCGTTTCAGTCCTGTTTCACTGAACCGGTATAACCTACCGTTCCAGCCATGTCTATCTCATGAGATATAAAATCTTTACCCAATGCATTGGAGGGAGATATAGGTCCCACCCATCTCATAATAGTACCATTCTTATGTGTGCCACAAAATCATAAACCATACATCATAGCATAACCCATGTAATAAAAAAATGGGAATCTTAAACATCGTGACATCATAAAACAATTTATATAAGATAAAGGAATTCATAAAAATAATTCCATCACAACATAATCAAATCAATTTAATAATAGGGATAGAAATATAATCCTTTATTATCTTAGATGGAAAATAATTTTGATAAAACACTTGAACTCCATTCTTGAGGAAAATATCCTTTCTACTTCAAAAACACTTTTCCTTTCTTAACATGTCATAGAATTCTAAAATAAAGGAAGTTGATTAAAAATAGACTTGAAAACTTGTAAAGGAAGATTCTTGGAAATAATATTTTAAAAATCCATTAATGTCGTATATGTTAAAAAAACATTCTTTTCGTACTTTTTTCGGAAAAGTCAAAAATTACCTCGTACGAAAAATGACAAAAGATTCCTTTCATATCTTTTCCTAAAAACTCACCGAAGGGTCAAATTGGATTTAAAAAATTGTACGTGGATGGAAATAACATCTCATATTGAGGAAACATGGATGTGGACGATAAAATAAACCCTAGTAAATTTCAAAGTATAAACAATCTCGGATAAAAATGGGATTGTGATATTTCCCTTACCTTAGGTCTGATTTGCTTCGTAAGTGACCGAAACTCTTATATAATGATTTAAATAATGTAATTTACTTATTAAAAAATAATATTCATTGTTATTATATCATATATGATTCACTTATGACATTATATTTCCCATTTTTTGTAAATTCATGTTAAAGTAGCGTTTTGGGTAAAATCGTCTCATTTATCGTTCGTGTTTTAACATGTAATTATTCATATGATTACATAGATCAAGATTACTTAATTCAAGAATATAAAACATTATTTATATATAATATATATTCAGAATATAAATATATATAATGGATTGATAAATGGAAAGAAATACACCATTCATGGAGACGGTAGGCCGTATGTACCCATGAACGATGTTTTCATTTCTTTATTGAATTGAGTGGAATTAAGTAGATGACATAAATATATATATACATAAATCCAGTATCATTATTATGTCATATATTTAATTATTACTTATTTTATATACTTTATAATCATTCATGAATGGTTAAAGTGGAGAATAAATCTTATCGCGTCGTGGAGACGGTAGTCCGTACGTACGCACGAGCGATGATATCGTTCTCATGATCGTGGGACAGTATTGGAGTGTATGTATACTATTTCAGAATCAATATCACTTTAAATTAATCATATATAGTTATTATTTACACCATTATACCCATCCAAGTGAGGTGGTGGTGGAAAATAGATTTCACCACAGCGTGGAGACGGTATTCCGTACGTACGCACGCGCGGTGATTTCATTTTCCGTAGGATGGATAGATGGTGAAATAGGGTTGTTTCATACTTATAATAACATATAAGTATATTAGTGATACTTATGTTATTAATTCACAATGAAACAACTAATAAAGAAGAATCAGAAGAAGAAATAATGATGAAAGAATCAGTAACAGAAATTACCTCTTCTTTGAAGCGCCTCTTGGAGACCTCCTCTTAGGGCACTAAAATTGGTCTTTGAGGAAGACCAAAAACTCTAGGATGTTTCTAGGGAAGTGGAGAAGAGAATTTTTCAGGGGTTGGAAGAGCTTGAATTCTCAAATAGTTGTGAGGAAGAGAGGGAGGGGGTGCCCTTTAATAAGGGAGGAGAGGGGCACCTTTGGAATAACAAAAAATATTATTTTATTATAAAGGAAAATTCGGTTTTAAATATATCAAAATTGATTTATTTCGAAGATAAGTTGGGGATCGGTCGAAATCATCTCATCCAATAGAATTTAGACAAGTTTACGTTCCTATTTTAACCTTATCATTTATATTTAACGTTAAGTTAGATAATTTTACTTTTGCCGTGTCTTCTTGTTTACTTACACTATAAGGTTAATAAACAAACTATATCAAGCCAAACGAACACAAAGTTGTTTTTTAATAATATATATAACCTTATCTAAGTCATTTGGCAGAACCTTTGATTTTTAGGAAAAAAATAACAATTAATAATATAATATTTGTTTTAAAAACTATTTTATGTCAATTTTGACACTATTTAGTAATTGAATTTTGTGAAAATTATAACAGAATGATTAGTTAGAAAAAAAGTTAATTAAATAAATAAAATCATGTCATATTAACATAGAAAATTAGTGGAATTCATAAAAAGTCTTAAATTAGATTTATTTGTGTATTTATAACATTCATTATGTTAATATTTCATTAATAAGACAATTACTACATCATCTTTGTGTCATAATAAATGATAATTATTTAATCCCTAAAAATTATAAATAAATTCTTTTGATGTAGATAATTGTATTAGATTTCTGGAGACTATTCATGTTCGAAGTTTCATGAAGTGTATCACTAAATTAAAAATATTATACTTATAAGATTTAAGAAAGTGACATGTTGTCACATTCTTTGGTTTTAATAATAATTAAATTATTTTCATGGAAAAAAGTCCATTAAATGAATCTAATACGACCCTTAGGTGATATGGGTCGACTGTTAGTCATCAAATAGGATTTTTACATGTTTTAGGGTAATTTTATAATATTATATTTACCCTTATTTACCCAATTTACCTTTAACTATGGTAAATAAAATTTACCGTAGTCACTATTCATAATTTCCAAAAATAAAATGTAGCTTATTAACATAATTTGGATCCACCGATTCCAAATATGGAATCCATTTTATCAAAGTCAATACACAAAAGTTTCAGAAATTAAATTAAAATTAATCCCGCTGTCGAAAGAAAACGAGATTTTCTTTAAAACATTCCAAAAGATTGGATTGATTTATCCAACGAATTCAAGGTAGAATCAATGCTAATGTCATACATTATATTAAATTGTGAAAATTTATTCTATTTATACTTTAAAAAAATTAAATATTATAATTTAACCCTATAAATTATTGTGATGAAAAAAGTGGTTTTTAATTAAAATATAGCGTGTTTTTACTATTCATCAAAATATGAAAGATACCAGAATAATATAAAAAATTTATCCAAAGAAAATTTTTATTTCATGAGTCCAAAGATGAATTTTATTTTGTCAAATTTAACTTATAAACTTGTCAAAAATTAGATTTAAAGTGGGTGCGCCATCAAAAGGCGGCAAAACTGCATTTTTGGAAAAATACTAATTTTACCCGAAAAATTTATTTTGTTCTTATACCATGTTTTATAAAATGTGTATGATGAATAATAATGTTATAAGATTCAAAATTTAGTTAATACTATTCATAACGGCTAGTTCATAATAATATTATAATAAAATATCGTTGTTTAGTAAAACCCGGTATTGCGTACAACAGACGCTATCGAGGAAGGTCGCGATTGCGTGTAATGCAAGCCAAGTTAGGGTTGCGTGCTGTGCGAGAATCCTTCGTTGTTTTGTATAACATAATCCAACCATATTTCATTTATTCATTGAATATATATATATATACTCAATGTTGCGTAGAATAACTATTATCAAAATTGTGTGTAACACGATCCAAGAATAGTGTTGCGTATTCAAGATAATACGGTGTTGCATATAGCGCAAGGTAATCTTGGTGTAGCATACAACAAAAGGCATTAATGAAATTAAAAGAATATTTTTCATAAAATATCGGGGTGTTACATTCTACCCCCCTTAAAATGAATTTCACCCTCGAAATTCATCGGGGTTATAAATGGTTTACTATTCGAATAATTCCTTAATAGAAACCCACATCGTAAAAAAGAATACCAAAACCAATCTTTAAAAACAAAAGTATGAAACGTAACGGTTACCCAAATAAACTAATCACTTGGTTTCCACATAGGTGAAAATATGGATAAGGAAGAGAAATCTAACCACCATGTTCTGATGGAGAGTGGTAGAGAACATGGCTATGGAAAAGCCAGCAATCACAAAGCCATAAAGTTGTGACGATCTAAGGTACCATCTGATTCGTCAGATATAAGGGAACTAGGACAACATTTTTGGTTTTCATGATAATTTCCCTAATGTTGATGAATTAAAAGAAATACTTTCATGATTTTGGTACAATCTCACTGTTGTTCTTGAATTGAACAATTTCCACTTCATCCCTTAAAGAAATGAAGTTGAATTTTTTATTCGTGATGTGTTAGCAGATCATTTGATAGAATGATGGGTCATTCCATCTCTTTCAAACAAAAGGTTAGAAAAAGTTATAAGTCCATCTTATGGTTAGATTAAACGTATATGGTTCCAAAAATGAACTTATAATTCATATATCATACCGCCTAATAAAATAAAACTAGTTTCTACTAAACATGGACTTATTGTAGGCCAGTGGTAGCCGATAAAGGCCAGTCGCACTTCGGTTGTGGGTTTGATTTCCACAGCCTTGTCCGACGCGATGGGCTGTCGCCTGTCTTGCAGGTTGTTCTTTTTCTAAAGCTATATTACTAAAACATCCCATCATCAATATCAAAAAAGTTTTATCCTTAAACAATACTAACTTATGACCAACATAATCCATTCCAATCTTTAGGCTTATCTAAAATACTTCGGTCCAAGCTCATAGTATAAAGAAAATGATCACGTGAATGCCATCATTTATCCCCCATATATCATAAGATATATCTTGTTGGTCAAATTACAAACATGTGAATACCTTAATCATGTATTCTCTTGAAGAATGAATACCCATTGAACCTTAGTGAAAACATGAATGCAGTCAAAAGTTAACTCTTTCCACATACCAAAATCCAAAAATTCTACATACTCAAACCATGATATAACCTTCTCCTTATATTAGTCATGAGTTCATGAATACTATCAAACATTTAATTTTCTCCTTATCCCTTCATTATGCGCGTATCATCTACATTCCAAAAATATCTGAATAACCTTTCATGGATACTGGTACCATTAATCATACACTTTCAAAACGCAAGGAAAGACAACAGTGTAACAATACTTAGATATCTCTTTATTCCATAGTACCATGAGATTACTTATACAACATTACACATTATAAACATGTAATCATTCGACTACATTCTTAAACCATTGACCGAGCTTCAACAATTCTTTCATCTCACATATCATTTGTAGTGCCTTCATCATCATCAACATAAATACTACCCATACGACCATACAAATTATCTTAATGAGACTTTCCCTTAGGGAATTGGTTTGTATAATGCCCGTACATTCCACATTTAAAATATTTTACCATTGTTGATGTCGTAGCAATACCATTATCCTCATCCCTGGTGTTAACCGAACCGTTTCCTTTGCACTTACTGGCTTTGTCTCCTTCATTTCCACACCCAAAGAATCTTTCAGTTCCTTTGAAACATTCTCCTTGATGCCTCTTCCCACATGATTTACATAGGGGAAATTGAACTTTCTTTCCTCTATGATCATCATGAAACTCCATCTTTCTCTTATTACCTGAGTCAGGAAACTTAACAAATTTTACTTTATTGATCATATTATGAGATTTCTGATTCAGCATAATAATGATGTTTGGACTTCCAAATCCCATTTCATTTGGTTGCTCATGAAGAATATAATTCCATTGTCCATCATATCCTCCATTATCGTGAACCATCTTGTTTCCAGCCATTTTATAAAACCCAAAAAGAAAGTGTGAGAGGAAAAAATCATAATAAAGGGGGAGTAACATCAATATATTACATCTTTGGTTTAATATAATATCTTTACCATAGTTCTAGGACTGTATCCTATACGTATACATATTTTTAGGGACATCCCTAGACATACCTTAGAAATATCTCTAGGGATCTCACTAACGTTTTTGCATCCTAGTTTCCAAAGGATGACTAAACCGTTCCTCTAATACCAACTGTAGAGACCCGAAGCTTGACGTACATGGACATTACATTACATTTGCATAATACTTAGTACATAACAAAAACACACAAACAAGGATCCTAATATATTAGTGTCTTTGGAAACTCGGAATGTAATCTTCTAATCGTGGTGAAAGATCATCAACATCTCTCATATAGATCTTCCTTTTTTTACCTAAAACCATTATTTATATCCCGAGGAAAAGAAAACATGAAAGGGTGTGTTCAAATGCTCAGTAAGGGTAAACAAAAGAAATATCAATCACATCATATTCATAAGAACATAACATTTTGGAAATCTTAACCTGCAAAAGAGAGCATAATTTCATAACATGGGATAAATCATAGTAGTGAAATGAAATCCCAATTATCATAACATAAAACATGAAACGTTGTGGCATACACACATAATCATAGAGAATTATATCTTATTAGTCAAGACTCATTGCCAAGACTATCTTAGTGGACAAAGTCCATTTCTGAACCGAGTCACCCTCGTTTAAGTCCTGTTTCACTAAACCGGTATAACATACCGTTCCATCCATGTCTATCTCATGACATATAATATCATTACCCAATTTATTGGAGGGAGATATAGGTCCCACCCATCTCATAATGATACCATTCTTATGTGTGCCAAAAAATCATAGACCATACATCATATCATAACCCATGTAATAAAAAAATGGGAATCTTAAACATCGTGACATCATAAAACAATTTATATAAGATAAAGGAATTCATAAAAATAATTCCATCACAACATAATCAAATCAATGTAATAATAGCTATAGAAACAGAATCCTTTATTATCTTAGATGGAAAATAATTTTGATATAACACTTGAACTTCATTTTTGAGGAAAATATCTTTTCTACTTCAAAAACACTTTTCCCTTCTTAACAAGTCATAGAATTCTAAAATAAAGGAAGTTGATTAAAAATACACGTGAAAACTTTTAAAGGACGATTCTTGGAAATAATGTTTTAAAAATCCATTCATGCCATATATGTCAAAAAAACATTCTTCTCGTACTTTTGTCGGAAAAGTCATAAAGTACCTCATACGAAAAATGACAAAAGATTCCTTTAATATCTTTTACTAAAAACTCACCGAAGGGTAAAATTGGATTTAAAAAATTTTAGGTGGATGGAAATAACATTACATATTGAGGAAACATGGATGTGGATGATAAAATACAACCTAGTAAATTTCAAAGTATAAACAATCTCGGATAAAAATGAGATTGTGATATTTCCCTTACCTTAGGTCTGATTTGCTTCGTAAGTGACCGAACCTCCTATATAATGAGTTAAATAATGTCATTGACTTATTAAATAATAATATTCATTGTTATTATATCATATATGATTCACTTATGACTTTATATTACCCATTTTTTGTAAATTCATGTTAAAGTAGCGTTTTGGGTAAAATCGTCTCATTTATCGTCCGTGTTTTAACATGTAATTATTAATATGATTACATAGATCAAGATTACTTAATTCCAGAATATAAAACATGATTTATATATAATATATATTCAGAATATAAATATATATAATGGATTGATAAATTGAAAGAAATACACCATTCATGGAGACGGTAGGCCGTATGTACGCATGAACGCTGTTTTCACTTCCTTATTGAAATGAGTGGAATTAAGTAGATGACATAAATATATATATACATAAATCCAGTATCATTATTATGTCATATATTTCATGATTACTTATTATATATACTTTATAATCATTCATGAATGTTTAAAGTGAAGAATGAATCTTATCGCGTCGTGGAGACGGTAGTCCGTACGTACGCACGAGCGATGATATCGTTCTCATGATCGTGGGACTGTATTGGAGTGTATGTATACTATTTCAGAATCAAAATAACTTTAAATTAATCATATATAGTTATTATTTACACCATTATACCCATCCAAGTGAGGTGGTGGTGGAAAATAGATTTCACCACAGCGTGGAGACGGTATTCCGTACGTACGCACGCGCGGTGATTTCGTTTTCCGTAGGATGGATAGATGGTGAAATAGGGTTGTTTCATACATATAATAACATATCAGTATATTAGTGATACTAATGTTCTTACTTCACAATGAAACAACTAAAGAAGAAGAATCAGAAGAAGAAATAAAGATGAAAGAATTAGTAACGGAAATTAGCTCTTCTTTGAAGCGCCTCTTGGAGACCTCCTCTTAGGGCACTAAAATTGGTCTTTGAGGAAGACCAAAAACTCTAGGATGTTTTTAGGGAAGTGGAGAAGATAATTTTTCAGGGTTTTGCCGAGATTTAATTCTCAAAGAGTTGTGAGGAAGAGAGGGAGGGGGTGCCCTTTTATAACGGAGGAGAGGGGCACCTTTGGAATAACTAAAAATATTATTTTATTCTAAAAGAAAATTCGGTTTTAAATATATATAAATTGATTTATTTCGAAGCTATTATGGGGATGGGTCGAAATCCTCTCATCCAATAGAATTTAGAAAAGTTTAGGTTCCTATTTTAACCTTATCATTTATATTTAACGTTAAGTTAGATAATTTTACTTTTGTCGTGTCTTCTTGTTTACTTACACTATAAGGTTAATAAACAAACTATATCAAGCCAAACGAACACCAAGTTGTTTTTTATTAATATATATAATCTTATCTAAGTCATTTGGCAGAACTTTGATTTTTAGGAATAAAATTACAATTAATAATATAATATTTGTTTTAAAAACTATTTTATGTCAATTTTGACACTATTTAGTAATTGAGTTTTGTGAAACTCATAACAGAATTACTAGTTAGAAAAAATTTAATTAAATCAATACTAACATGTCATATTAACCTATAAAATTAGTGGAATTCATAAAAAGTCTTAAATTAGATTTATTTGTGTATTTATAACATTCATTATGTCAATATTTCATTAATAAGACAATTACTACATCATTTTTGTGTCATAATAAATGATAATTATTTAATCCCTAAAAATTCTAAATAAATTCCTTTGATGTAGATAATTGTATTATATTTCTGGAGACTATTCATGTTCTAATTTTCATGAAGTGTATCACTAAATTAAAAATATTATACTTATAAAATTTAAGAAAGTGACATGTTGTCACATTCTTTGGTTTTAATAATAATTAAATTATTTTCATAGACAAAAGTCCATTAAATGAATCTAATACGACCCTTAGGTGATATGGGTCGACTTTTAGTCATCCAATAGGATTTTTACATGTGTTAGGGTAATTTTATAATATTATATTTACCCTTATTTACCCAATTTACCTTTTACTATGGTAAATAAAATTTTCCGTAGTCACTATTCGTAATTCCCAAAAATAAAATGTAGCTTATTAACATAATTTGGATCCACCGATTCCAAATTTGGAATACATTTTATCAAATTCAATACACAAAAGTTTCAGAAATGGAATTAAAATTAATCCCGTTGTCGAAAGAAAACAGGATTTTCTTTAAAACATTGCAAAAGATTGGATTGATTTATCCTACAAATTCAAGGTAGAATCAATGGTAATGACATAAATTATATTAAATGGTGAAAATTTATTCTATTTATACATTAAAAACATTAAATATTATAATTTAACCCTATAAATTATTGTGATGAAAAATGTTGTTTTTAATTAAAATATATCGTGTTTTTACTATTCATCAAAATATGAAAGATACCAGAATAATATGAAAAATTTATTGAAAGTAAATTTTTATTTCATGATTCCAAAGATGAATTTTATTTTGTCAAATTGAACTTAAAAACATGTCAAAAAATAGATTTAAAGTGGGTGCGCCATCAAAAGGCGGCAAAACTGCATTTTTAAAAAAATACTAATTTTACCCGAAAATTTTATTTTGTTCTTAAACCATGTTTTAGAAAATGTGTAAGATGAATAATAATGTTATAAGATTCAAAATTTAGTTAATACTATTCATTACGGCTAGTTCATAATAATATTATAATAAAATATCGTTGTTTAGTAAAACCCGGTATTGCGTACAATAGACGCTATCGAGGATGGTCGCGATTGCGTGTAATGCAAGCCAAGTCAGGGTTGCGTGCTGTGCAAGAATCCTTCATTATTTCTTATAACATAATCCAACCATATTTCATTTATTCATTGAATATATATATATATATATATATTCAATGTTGCGTAGAATAACTATTATCAAAATTGTGTGTAACACGATCCAAGAATAGTGTTGCGTATTCAAGATAATACGATGTTTCATATAGCGCAAGGTAATCTTGGTGTATCATACAATAAAAGACATTAATGAAATTAAAAGAATATTTTTCATAAAATCTCAGGGTGTTACATTCTACCCCCCTTAAAATGAATTTCACCCTCAAAATTCATCGGGGTTATAAATGGTTTACTATTCGAATAATTTCTTAATAGAAACCCACATCGTAAAAAGGAATACCAAAACAAATATTTAAAAACAAAATTATGAAACGTAATGGTTACCCAAATAAACTAATCACTTGGATTCCACATAGGTTAAAATATGGATATGGAAGAGAAATTTAACCACCATGTTCTGATGGATAGTGGTAGAGAACATGGCTATGGAAAAGCCAGCAATCACAAAGCCATAAATTTGTGACGATCTAAGGTACCATCTGATTCGTCAGATATAAGAGAACTAGGACAACATTTTTGGTTTTCATGATAATTTTCCTAATGTTGATGAGTTAAAAGAAATACTTTCATGATTTTGGTACAATCTCACTGTTGTTCTTGAATTGAACAATTTCCACTTCATCCCTTAAAGAAATAAAGTTGAATTTTTTATTCGTGATGTGTTAGCATATCATTTGATAGAATGATGGGTTATTCCATCTCTTTCAAACAAAAGGTTAGCAAAAGTTATAATTCCATCTTATGGTTAGATTAAACGTATATGGTTCCAAAAATGAACTTATACTTCATATATAATACCACCTAATAAAATAAAACTAGTTTCTACTAAATAGGGACTTCTTGTAGGATAGTGGTAGGCGATAAAGGCCAGTCGCACTTCAGTTGTGGGTTTGATTTCCACAGCCTTGTCCGACGCGATGGGATGTCGCCTGTCCTGCAGGTTGTTCTTTTTCTGAAGCTATATTACTATAACATCCCATCATCAATATCAAAAAACTTTATCCTTAAACAATAATAACTTATGTCCAACATAATCCATTCCAATCTTTAGGCTTATCTAAAATATTTCGGTCCAAGATTATAGTATAAAGAAAATGATCACGTCAATGCCATCATTTATCCTCCATATATCATAAGATATATCTTGTTGGTAAAATTACAAACATGTGAATACCTTAATCATGTATTTTCTTGAAGAATGAATACCCATTGAACCTTAGTGAAAACATGAATGCAGTCAAAAGTTAACTCTTTCCACATACCAAAATCCAAAAATTCTATATACTCAAACCATGATATAACCTTCTCCTTATATTAGTCATGAGCTCATGAATACTGTCAAACATTTAATTTTCTCCTTATCCCTTCATTATGCGCGTATCATCTACATTTCAAAAATATCTGAATAACCTTTCATGGATACTGGTACCATTAATCATACACTTTCAAAACTCAAGGAAAGACAACAGTGTAACAATACTTAGATATCTCTTTATTCCATAGTACCATGAGATTACCTATACAACATTACACATTATAAACATGTAATCATTCCACTACATTCTTAAACCACTGAACGAGCTTCAACAATTCTTTAATCTCACATATCATTTGTAGTCTCTTCATCATCATCAACAAAAATACTACCCATACGACCATACTAATTCTCTTAATGAGACTTTCCCTTAGGGCATTGGTTTGCATAATGCCCGTACATTCCACATTTAAAACATTTTACCATTGTTGATGTCATAGCAATACCATTATCCTCATCCCTGGTGTTAACCGAACCGTTTCCTTTGCACTTACTGAATTTGTGTCCTTCTTTTCCTCACCCAAAGCATCTTTCAGTTCCTTTGAAACATTCTCCTTGATGCCTCTTCCCACATGATTTACATAGGGGAAATTGAACTTTCTTTCCTCTATGATCATCATGAAACTCCATCTTTCTCTTATTACCTGAGTCAGGAAACTTAACAAATTTTACTTTATTGATCATATTATGAGATTTCAGATTCAGCATAATAATTATTTTTGGACTTCAAAATCCCATTTCATTTGGTTTCTCATGAAGAATATCATTCCATTGTCCATCATATCCTCCATTATCGTGAACCATCTTGTTTCCAGCCATTTTATAAAACCCAAAAAGAAAGTGTGAGAGGAAAAAATCATAATAAAGGGGGAGTAACTTCAATATCTTACATATTTGGTTTAATCTAATATCATTACCATAGTTCTAGGACTATATCCTATACGTATACATATCCTTAGAGACATCCCTAGACATACCTTAGAAATATCTCTAGGGATCTCACTAACGTTTTTGCATTCTAGTTTCCAAAGGTTGACTAAACAGTTCCTCTAATACCAACTGTAGAGACCTAAAGCTTGACGTACATGGACATTACATTACTTTTGCAGAATACTTAGTACCTAACAAAAACACACACACAAGGATCGTAATAGATTAGTTTCTTTGGAAACTCGGAATATAATCTTCTAATCGTGGTGAAAGATCATCAACATCTCCCATATAGATCTTCCTTTTTTTACCTAAAACCATTATTTATATCATGGGGAAAAGAAAACATAAAAGGGTGTGTTCAAATGCTCAGTAAGGGTAAACAAAAGAAATATCAGTCACATCATATTCATAAGAACATAACATTTTGGAAATCTTAACCTGCAAAAGAGAGCGTAATTTCACAACATGGGATAAATCATAGTAGTGAAATGAAATCCCAATAATCATAACTTAAAACATGAAACTTTGTGGGATACACACATAATCATAGAGAATTATATCTTATTAGTCAAGACTCATTGCCAAGACTATCTTAGTGGACAAAGTCCATTTCTGAACCGAGTCACCCTCGTTTCAGTCCTGTTTTACTAAACCGGTATAACCTACCGTTCCGGCCATGTCTATCTCATGACATATAATATCTTTACCCAATGCATTGGAGGGATATATAAGTCCCACCCATCTCATAATGATACCATTCTTATTTGTGCCACAAAATCATAGACCATACATCATATCATAACCCATGTAATAAAAAAATGGGAATCTTAAACATCATGACATCATAAAACAATTTATATAAGATAAAGGAATTCATAAAAATAATTCCATCACAATATAATCAAATCAATGTAATAATAGGGATAGAAACAGAATCCTTTATTATCTTAGATGGAAAATAATTTTGATATAACACTTGAACTTCATTCTTGAGGAAAATATCTTTTCTACTTCAGAAACACTTTTCCCTTCTTAACATGTCATAGATTTCTAAAATAAAGGAAGTTGATTAAAAATAGACGTGAAAAAATTTAAAGGATGATTCTTGGAAATAATGTTTTAAAAATCCATTCATGCTGTATATGTTAAAAAAACATTCTTCTCGTACTTTTGTCGGAAAAGTCATAAAGTACCTCATATGAAAAATGAAAAAAGATTCTTTTCATATCTTTTACTAAAAACTCACCGAAGGGTAAAATTGGATTTAAAAAATTTTAGGTGGATGGAAATAACATTACATATTGAGGAAACATGGATGTGGATGATAAATTACAATCTAGTAAATTTCAAAGTATAAACAATCTCGAATAAAAATGAGATTGTGATATTTCCCTTACCTTAGATCCGATTTGCTTCGTACGTGTCCGAACCACCTGTATAATGATTTAAATAATGTCATTGACTTATTACAGAATCATATTCATTATTATTATATAATATATGGTTCACTTATGACTTTATATTACCCGTTCTTTTGTAAATTCATGTTAAATAGCATTTTGGGTAAAATCGACTCATTTATCATTCATGTTTTAACATGTAATTATTCATATGATTTCTTAGATCATGATTACTTAATTCCAGAATATAAAACATTATTTATATAAAATATATATTCAGAATATACATATATATAATGGATCGATAAATGGAATGAAATACACCGTTCATGGAGACGGTACGCCGTACGTACGCATGAACGCTGTTTTCATTTCCTTATTGAATTGAGTGGAATTAGGTTGATGACATAAATATATATATACATAAATCCAATATCATTATTAAGTCATATATTTCATGATTACTTATTATATATACTTTATAATCATTCATGAATGGTTAAAGTTGAGAATGAATCTCATCGCATCGTGGAGACGGTAGTCCGTACGTACGCACGAGCGATGATATCATTCTCATGATCGTGGGACTGTATTGGAGTGTATCTATACTATTTCAGAATCAATATCACTTTAAATTAATCATATATAGTTTTTATTTACACCATTATACCCATCCAAGTGAGGTGGTGGTGGAAAATATATTTCACCACGGCGTGGAGACGGTATTCTGTACGTACGCACGCGCGGTGATTTCGTTTTCCGTAGGATGGATAGATAATGAAATAGGGTTGTTTCATACTTATAATAAAATATCATTATATTAGTGATACTTATGTAATTAATTCATAATTAAACAACTAAAGAATAAGAAGTGGAATAAGAAATAAAGATGAAAGAATCGGTAATGGAAATTACCACTTCTTTGAAGCGCCTCTTTGAGACCTCCTCTTAGGGCACTAAAATTGGTCTTTGAGGAAGACCAAAAACTCTATGATGTTTCTAGGAATGTGGAGAAGAGAATTGATCAGGGGATGGCCGAGCTTGAAGGCTCAATGTGTTTGGAGGAAGAGAGGGAGTGTGAGCCCTTTTATAAGGGAGGAGAGGGGCACCTTTGGAATAACTAAAAATATTATTTTATTATAAAGCCAAATTCTATTTTAAATAGATCCAAATTGATTTAATTCGAAGCTAAGGTGGGGATGGGTCGAAATACTCTCATATAATAGATTTTATACATGTTTAGGTTCCTATTTTAACCTTATCATTTATATTTAACTTTAAGTTTGATAATTTTACTTTTGCCGTGTCTTCTTGTTTACTTACACTATAAGGTTAATAAACATACTATATCAAGCCAAAAGAACCCCATGTTGTTTATTATTAATATATATAACCTTATATAAGTCATTTTACAGAACCTTAGATTTTTAGGAATAAAATAACAATTAATAATATAATATTTGTTTTAAAAACAATTTTATGTCAATTTTGACACTATTTAGTAATGGATTTTTTTAAAAATCATAACAGAATGATTAGTTCAAAAAAAGTTAATTAAATCAATACTAACATGTCATATTAACCTATAAAATTAGTTGAATTCATAAAAAGTCTTAAATTACATTTATTTGGGTATTTATAACATCCATTATGTCAATATTTCATTAATAAGACAATTACTGCATCATCATTGTGTCATAATAAATGATAATTATTTAATCCCAAAAAATTCTAAATAAATTTCTATGATGTAGATAATTGTTTTAGATTTCTGGAGACTATTCATGTTCTAAGTTTCATTAAGTGTATCACTAAATTAAAAATATTATACTTATAATATTTAAGAAGGTGACATGTTGTCACATTCTTTGGGTTTAATAATAATTAAATTATTTTCATGGAAACAATTCCATTAAATGAATATAATCCGACCCTTAGGTGATATGGGTAGACTGTTAGTCATCCAATAGGATTTTGACATGTCTTAGGGTAATTTTATAATATTATATTTACCCTTATTTACCCGATTTACCTTTAACTATGGTAAATAAAATTTACCGTAGTCACTATTCATAATTCCCAAAAATAAAATGTAGCTTATTAAGATAATTTGGATCCACTGATTCCAAATATGGAATCCATTTTTCCAATTTCAATACACAAATGTTTCAGAAATTAAATTAAAATTAATCCCATTGTCGAAAGAAAACGGGTTTTTCTTTAAAACATTGCAAAAGATTGAATTGATTTATCCTACGAATTCAAGGTAGAATCAATGATAATGACATAAATTATATTAAAAGGTAAAAATATATTCTATTTATACTTTAAAACCATTCAATATTATAATTTAACCATATAAATTATTGCGATGAAAAAAGTTGTTTTTAATTAAAATATACCGTGTTTTTACTATTCATCAAAATATGAAAGTTACCAGAATAATATGAAAAATTTATCCAAAGTAAATTTTTATTTCATGATTCCAAAGATGAATTTTATTATTTAAAATTGAACTTATAAACATGTCAAAAACTAGATTTAATGTGGGTGCACAATCAAAAGGCGGCAAAACTGCATTTTTTGAAAAATAATTATTTTACCCGAAAAATTTATTTTGTTCTTTCACCATGTTTTAGAAAATGTGTAAGACAAATAATAATGTTATAAGATTAAAAATTTAGTTAATACAATTCATAACGGCTAGTTCATAATAGTATTATAATAATATATCGTTGTTTAGTAAAACCCGATATTGTGTACAACACACGCTATCGAGGAAGGTCGCGATTGCGTGTAATGCAAGCCAAGTCAGGGTTTCATGCTACGCAAGAATCCTTCGTTTTTTAGTATAACATAATCCAACCATATTTCATTTATACATTTAATATATATATATATATATATACTCAATGTTGCGTAGAATAACTATTATCAAAATTGTGTGTAACACGATCGAAGAATAGTGTTGCGTATTGAAGCTAATACGGTGTTGCGTATAGCGCAAGGTAATCTTGGTTTAGCATACAACACAAGACATTAATGAAATTAAAAAATATTTTCATAAAATCTTGTGGTGTTACAGGTTGTGGGTATTCATCTTTTTCCATATTTACCTAAAAATTATATCGATGGTGGTGAAGATGCCTTCCTCGAATAAAGTATGGGTGTTCTTAATGTTATCATCTTCTGCATCCACCTCTGATTCAGTGAAGGTATTTGTGGATGGAGATGGAATTATGGGGGCATCACTATCACTATCAGGATGAGGGGGGCCAAGATTGGAGACATTATCATCTCGTACTTCCATAGTTTTTAGAAAAATTTGAAAGAGATTATTGTATTTTACACAACCATTGTGGATAAGAGGTTTATAGACCTCTAATACATAGTCTATTAACTCAACCAGATTAATGGGGATCAAATTGTCACATTCTATCATACTAAAGTGAATTGTAGGGGCAATAGCAAAGTAATTGGGGGACTACATCCTATATATCATTAAAGACCATTGGTTGTTTTCCTCCCCTTTTACAAAAACCATCCTTATCATATCAGTCCTCAAAAACATAAATGTTTTTATTTTCACCGTAGATTATAGTTACATTTACATCAATGGGGTATTTTATACATTCATTGAATGATAAAGGTACAACCATGTATCCATGGAGCCATTGTGTTTTGATTCAGAAATTTTTTGCAATGTATTACTTGATAACCATGAATTCTTCATTATATGTGATATCCTCCAACAAAGATTTGAGTTTGATCTTTCCATGAGGAATTTGCTCACACTTATCATACCCTTGAATGGTCCTTTTTTTGGTATAGAAATCATTTCTACCATATCACAACCAACACAGGGTTTGACTCGGTATAATATTAATCCCAAAGCCATTAATAATTTGAAACCTTCCGATATTGACATTATCAAGTCTTCCTAAATCATATAGGGGACATTTGTGTCCTTATATGACCTATTATTGGTCACCCTATCTGAATGATATGGAAACATGGAATTCTAGTAAAATTACTTCCATTCGATAGACTTAGACAATAGTGTCTTTTATCTCAAATTCTTTTTGGCTTTGTAGGTCATTAATGAGTACCTCTATGAGTTCTTTTGTAACATAGAGAACATAGAGAATTGAGATATTGAATTGGAAAACCACCATATGGTTCAGAATATTGAACTTTTTTGCAGGAGTATAGTGATTCTTGAGGGGGGGGGGGGTTTCTCATTAAAATGTGGGTCAATAGCCATGTCATTTGGGTTGGATGGGCCTGATGTGTAACACCCCGAGCTTCCACGATACGCTTCTCATTCAATAATGCAATAGCTTGCATTGTACGCAACTTCGAGTTCTAAAACACCACGACTAATCAAAGTAGCCATTATGAATAGTAATAACCAATTTTTAAAATTATATAAATTGTATATTTCAAAATGGACTTCATTTTTGTATTCGTAATATCGAAATTATCCAAAGTTGATTTTTTTTGTAATTTTCTGAGAACATCCAATTTTTTATGAAAAGTGAAAATTACTTAAAATCAACTTTTTTAATCAAAATAATTTATAGTGATAAATTATACTATTTAGTGGTCTTAAAGTATATTTAGAATATATTTTCACCATTTTATCCAAATTTGGTCATTCGAATTAATTTAACATTGAAATTGGACATAAACAATTGCCAATCTCTTGATATAAATTGTTTCTTAAAAAAACGCTATTTGTTGTGACATCGGGAATTAATTATAAAATTAATTAATTCAACTTATATGTTTGGAATTTTTTGAAATATAAATCATTTTTGAATTCGTAATATCAATTATATCTTAGGGTGAAATTTTGGCAATGTTCTGAAAAACTTCAATTTTTGATGAATAGTGAAACCACTAAGTGGTAGTTAAATAACTGATTTTTCGTTTAAATTAAATATTACCACTTCTGTGATTTGATTTTCAAAAATCCGACATACATGGTTGTCATTAAGAAGTAAAATGTGGTTCAATGAGATTAAAATAATTTTTTGGTGAATAGTAACTTTTAAGTTCTTAATCGCGATTAGAGGTAATTAGTGTAGTTTAAGGTAAAAAAAATGTTTTAATAATATGATATGAGCTTGAAACATGTCCTAATCCTATTGGATGAGTCATGGCCGACCAAGACAACCCATGGGTCAACTTGGGGACCCCATGGAGCCACTTTGGTTGGAAAATGACATTAATATATATTTATTTAATGTTAAAATTAAATTGACACAAACATGAGATGTTTTACAAAAACAGTTATTATGTGGGGTTAAAGAAGCCCAAATTTTGATTATAAATATTTATTAGAAAGCTAAAAATATTTCATACATCATAGTATTTTTTTTATAATTTTTAGACATTAAATAAATTAAATTATTTATGACATCATGATGATGCAGCGATGACCTCGTTATTTAACGATTTAAATAAAATGGAAAGATAATGTAAAATCCAAAGCGTACACTTGTCAAAAACCTATTGGATGAGTAGATTTCGAACTCTTATCATCTTATCCTCGAATTATATAAGTGTGGGACCTCTAAAATACGAAAATAATTTTATAATAAAGTGACTTTTCTTTACTTTCCAAGAGTGCCCCTCCTCTCCACTTATAAAAGGCCCCCACCTATCCCACCTCATTTACACTTTCAAGCCATTTGCCTTGGCCAAAATCTGCCCCAATACTCTCCCAACTTCCCCCTCTTACTCCTAGAAGCCTAACTTTGGGCAGAACTCTTCCCAAGGAAGCCTTTGGCTCAAATCAAAAAGAGTTACCCGATTTTGAGGTAATGTTTTCTCTAATGTTGTTTTGTTTTATTTTTCTTCTCCAACCCCCTAAAATCTTTTTATTCATTTCTTTTGTATCAACACCAGTATCCTCAATATACTAGGATGTTGTTGTAAGAAGGATTCGAGCTACACTTATACACACCTACATCTAATGGTTAAAGAACATACGGTTTCTGTGGATGGTGAATTTCCGCCTCACGAAACGATGATTGTTCAACACTCATATAACAGCTTCAAAGGTGGACATTAAGATGTAACTATATTTATATGATATATAATATGTTTATGTTTTACTTCTGCTTCTGTATTTCTCAATTATTGCATACATTATGATTTCCATTATGGGTAAATGCGATAATTTAATTTTAGGAAGTGCAGACTACCGCCCCCTCAAAGTGATGTAAATCGTTAATGCCATATGTGGGATGTATAAAGGATGGAGTAAATGATATTATATATGATATTATACTGGAACTATATTATACCTTTATATAATTATGATTTCATTCAATTAAATATGAAATAGAAATTAAAGTAGCGTTCATGCGTACGTACAGCTTACCGTCTCCATGAACGGTGCATTTCATTTTTACCTCTAAATGTTACGTAATATTATAAATGAATGTATATACTGGATATATATGATATATATGACATATAAATCATGAATATAATCTTGGAGATAATGTATATTCTACCACATAAATAACTTGTAATTATAAGAAGTTTATTGTTGACTCAAGTACCAAAGATCGACAAAACGACCGTTATTAACTTAAATAATTACATAATGTTCATAACATTGTAATAAGTGATATAAAAAGGATAATGAAATTGAAAATGGTTCTTAATAAGATATATATTAACTCTATTTTATTATTCATGAGGTTAAAGAACGGTTGAGTCAAGTCAGACACGAGGTAAGGGAACATCTTAACCCAATTTCTATTCTTTGGTTTAATCTCCTACTTTCAAATTATGTCATGATATTATTATGTACAATCTTGTATTTTTACATTATTTATTTGTACTTATAGTGAATACACATTATAGATGTACTTTATTAAAAAAATGATCTTTTTAAGGACTTTGTCTCAATCCCCTTTCATTGAGGCATATTTGGTTTTATACACAACTTTCTTTTATAGGGTGTATAAACCCCTTTGACTTTTACGTTTATTCAAAAGGAATCTTTTTTATATGAAGTGTTTTGCTAAACGACAAAAGGGAATGTATTTCTTTCTGTACTTATGCAGTGACAACGACTTCTCCGCCACCGTGACCATTATTTGAGTTTCGGCTTCCTCTACAAGCCATCATTTTTTTAATGAAAAATAAATACAAAGTTTTAACTTTATTTTATTTTGGTATTGAAAATGGTTTTGAAAGAATTTTTATTATATCAATGTGTTGTATTGATATCTTGTGATTGAAATTTGGAAATGTTATGTTTCCTTTATGCATGTTTTATGTGATACGATTATGTTATGGTTTATGATATGTTTAAACCTATTCATATGAGGAATGTATTGGACTTAATAAGTGACGGGTGGATCCCGCTATAGCTCCTCGATGCATCGGTAGGTCTCATGAGACAACTAGACGTGGAATTGGCCGAGGCCCTTTCCCAATTTGATTTATGGTTTTGGCCGAGGCCTTAATCATTTTAGACATCTTGGCTTTGGCCTTGACAAAATGTTTCAGAATGTCTGGCATTATAAATTCCGTCATTATGAAAGTGGTTATTGATATTTCATGTGATTATTAGACTAGTAGAATATCCATGTGAGTATGTAAATGGCATTATTTTAGTTTACTTTTGCCATATTATGCTAAAGTTCAAGTTTAAAAGGCTTTTGTTTTAGTTATACATTGCCTTAAATGTTAATGTTTATTTATGAAAGCTTACGCTATATTGTTATCCTTACTGATCATCTGATCTCACCCCTTTCAATGTTTTAATATTTTCCAGGATGTGAAGAAGTATTTTATGAATGACCTGAGGGGATAGTCCGAAGAGGATAGAAGTGTGGACTATGGAGACTATGTTATTATAGTTTTTCACTTTGTGATGTAATGTAACATTTATGAATGTACCTAGTGTTTCCAAGGCTACTAAACTAATCGGTCTTTCGAGACATGATCTTTTGTGATCATGCCAATGTTACGAAGCAATGCACCGACTCTGGGTAGCTGGGGTCGGGGCGTTACAATTGGTATCAGAGGGAGGTTAGTACTAACCTTGGAAGCTAGATTTAGATAAACTCTGATTAGAGCACATAGCCCAAAGATAGACTTTGAGTATTAGTATAGAAGAACTTCCTAGAATTTTGGTATTATAGAGTAGTTATGAGTTTTCTGACCAATACATCCCTGTCTGGATACGAGCAGGTACAGGCGGCTCTGGCACAGATGTACCTAGGGGTAAAACCCGAAAACACCACTTTGAGCTAGACTCGAATGGGAACTGGTGCATGACAACGGGCCTTGCTGCACTCTTTGTTACGACACTCCAGGGGGATATGCTTAGGATAATTCTCATTTTATTTACAAACCACTATGAAGGGTTATGAGTATATAATTCCTCAAAGAAAACATTTTTATAATTATGGATTATATCCATAATTAGTTCAATTTATGTTAAGTGTTTTACAAGTATGGAATTATGAATTTTGATTCATAAACTAATCTAGTTTATGCCATTATTTAGAAATGGCGCCTAGTGGAAGGAATGGAAACCGTATCAATGCACGCACTCCGTGTAGGGATTTCCCTCCTGCTCAAGATAATTATGGTGGAGGTAGTGATACAACTGGTGCTGATCAGCTTCTCAACGTACTGGGACAACTTACGCAGGTTATGAATAACAACCTTACTCGTATGGAGCACCATGATCCGCAACGTGGAGGATCAATGCTAGACCGTTTCATGAGGCAACAACCACCATCCTTCAATGGGAGTACAAATCCTATAGTAGCTGAGCAATGGATAAACTCCTTAAAGAAAATATTCCATGCCTTGGGGAGTAGTGAAAGGGAGAAGGTTGTCAAGGCAGTTTACCGCCTCACTAGAGATGCCGATCAGTGGTGGTCGCTGATTCAAAACACAAAGGAAGATGATGACGTATCAAATATGGAATGGAGGGAGTACAAAGAGCTTTTCATAGAAAAATACTTTCCTCATGACCATCGAGCAGATATGGAAAGGCAATTTCTGAGTCTGAGGCAGAAGGAGGATGAGAATTTCGCAAAGTATGAGGCTAACTTTACAAGGTTAGCGAGGAATGATGCAGATTATATACGTATCCCAAGAAGTCAGATTGATCGTTTCTTTGATGGGTTAAAACCATTTCTCCATCGAGCTTTAGTATCACAGTCCTTCTCATCGTATGAAGATATTGTCTCGTGTTCTATCAAGACAGAAAATGAATTCTCTACATCTTATGACAACAATGTAAAGAAAGATAAGAAGAGAATGGTGGAACAAGAGATAGATAAAGCGAAAAAGGGAAAGAAGGATTTTCCATTTCGTGATAATTGTGGGAAGAATCACCCTCCTACTTGCCTAAAAAGAATGGGAGTTTGTTATAAATGTGGAGAAAAGGGTCACCAGGCTTGTGATTGCAAGGGAAAGAAAGAGGCTATCAAAGTTGAATGCTACAATTGTAGAGAAATGGGTCATTATGCAAATGAATGTCCTAAGCGTCAGGGAAATTTACCTCAGAAAAGGCCAAGGGATCAGGGACAATCTTATGCTGTTACTACAGTTGAAGCAGAATATCTAATGTATTGGTTCTTTTGGACTCATGTATTATATTCTGGTTATTAGAATAATGTGATATATATATATAAGGATTGTACAGTAGTACTTGTTGATTTCAGTAATGTTTTAATATGATTAAGGTAATCATATTTTTAGTATGTGATAATAAGAGAAACTTTTCTTTGTTTTGGGAATCTGATGTTACAATTGATTTTGGAATTTGGAGACATTTTAGAGAAAGTCTGGACGGAGGTATTTTTGATAACTATTAAGGTTGGAATGGATTAAGATGAACCGTGGATAGTATTGTTTAAGGTTAAAGCATTTCTGAAGATTATTTTTTGAATATTATAATACTATAGTTTTAGGAAAAGGACAACCTGCAGGGTGGGGCATAACCCGTCGCGTCGGACAAAGCTGCAGGAATCGAACCCACAACCATAGTGCGACAGGCCTTTATTTCCTTCCACTAGCCTACAGGAAGTCCCTGGTTATTAAAAAATAATTTACTAATCTAAATGGTATTTGTTAACATTTGGAACCTTATACAATTAAGTTAAGTATAATATTTTTGAGTTCTATTATCTTTTTGAGTGAAAGATGAGTTGAAGGTTGAAACTCTAATTGTCAAGCGTAAATATATATATACCTATCTCTTATTAAATGAATAAATTAATTCTTAAACTTTAGTAAAGGGATATTAAAACAAAAAAATGTGTTATCCTAATACCTTATGTCTTGTTGAACTGATGATATTTTAAATCAACATAGATTGAATGCATTGAGGCCCTCAATTTTACAGTTGATTGTGATTGATGACCTCAATCACTCCCTACAAATATTTACGTTTTTCCTCTAATTATATGTCTCTAATTTCCACCAATGTTCTCCTTATCGAGATCATAATTTGGTGGTGACTTTCTTATTTCTATTTCCCTCTTATTAAGACTAAATTTTATTAACCTTATTTCCAATGTGGGTTTTCCACAAAGGTATTTACTATTTTCATCCTTTTATTTTCAAAGAAATATTTCAAATTGTGAGGATGCAATTTATTGAAGGAGGGGAGAATGTAACACCCCGAGCTTCCACGATACGCTTCTCATTCAATAATGCAATAGCTTGCATTGTATGCAACTTCGAGTTCTAAAACCCCATGACTAATCAAAGTAGTCGTTATGAATAGTAATAACCAATTTTTAAAATTATAGAAATTGTATATTTCAAAATAGACTTCATTTTTGTATTCGTAATATCGAAATTATCCAAAGTTGAATTTTTTGTAATTTTCTGAGAACTTCCAATTTTTTTTTGAAAAGTGAAAATTACTTAAAAACAACTTTTTTAATCAAAATAATTTATAGTGATAAATTATACTATTTAGTGGTCTTAAAGTATAATTAGAATATATTTTCACCATTTTATCCAAAGTTGGTCATTAGAATTAATTTAACATTGAAATTGGACATAAACAATTGCAGATCTTTTGATATAAATTGTTTCTTAAAAACACGCTATTTGTTGTGACATCGGGAATTAATTATAAAATTAATTAATTCAAATTATATGTTTGGAATTTTTTGAAATATACATCATTTTTGAATTCGTAATATCAATTATAGCTTAGGGTGAAATTTTGGCAATGTTCTGAAAAACTTCAATTTTTGATGAATAGTGAAACCACTAAGTGGTAGTTAAATAACTGATTTTTCTTTTAAATGAAATATTACCACTTCTGTGATTTGATTTTCAAAAATCCGACATACATGGTTGTCATTAAGAAGTAAAATGTGGTTCAATGAGATTAAAATAATTTTTTGGTGAATAGTAACTTTTAAGTTCTTAATCGCGATTAGAGGTAATTAGTGTAGTTTAAGGTAAAAACAATGTTTTAATAATATGATATGAGCTTTACACTTGTCCTACTTCTATTGGATGAGTCATGGCCGACCAAGAAAACCCATGGGTCAACTTGGGGACCCCATGGAGCCACTTTGGTTGGAAAATGACATTAATATATTTTTATTTAATGTTAAAATTAAATTGACACAAACATGAGTTGTTTTACTACAACAGTTTTTATGTGGGGTTAAAGAAGTCCAAATTTTGATTATAAATATTCATAATAAAGCTAAAAAGATTTCATACATCATAGTATTTTGTTTATAATTTTTATAAATTATATAAATTAAATTATTTATGACATCATGATGATGCAGCGATGACCTCATTATTTAACGATTTAAATAAAATGGAAAGATAATGTAAAATCCAAAGCGTACACTTGTCAAAAACCAATTGGATGAGTAGATTTAGAACGCTTATTATCTTATCCTCGAATTATATAACTGTGGGACCTCTAAAATTCGAAACTCATTTTATAATAAAGTGACATTTCTTTACTTTCCAAGAGTGCCCCTCCTCTCCACTTATAAAAGGCCCCCACCTCTCCCACCTCATTTACACTTTCAATCCATTTGGCTCGGCCAAAATCTGCCGAAATACTCTCCCAACTTCACCCTCTTACTCCTAGAAGCCTCACATTGGGAAGAACTCTTCCCAAGGAAGCCTTTGTCACAAATCAAAAAGAGTTACCCGATTTTGAGGTAATGTCTTCTCTAATGTTGTTTTGTTTTATTTTTCTTCTCAAACCCCCTAAACTCTTTTTATTAATTGCTTTTGTAACAACACAAGTATCCTCAATATACTAGTATGTTGTTATAATAAGGATTCAAGATACACTTATACACACCAACATCTAATGGTTAAAGAACATTCGGTTTCTGTGGATGGTGAATTTCCGCCTCACGAAACGATGATTGTTCAACATTCATATAACACCTTCAAAGGTGGCCATTAAGATGTGAATATATTTATATGATATATAATATGTTTATTTTTTACTTATTCTTATGTATTTCTCATTTATGGCATACTTTATGATTTCCATTATGGGTAAACGCGATAATTTCAATTTAGGAAGTGCGGACTACCGCCCCCTCAAAGTGATGTGAATCGTTAATGCCATATGTGGGATGTATAAAGGATGGAGTAAATGATATTATATATGATATTATAATGGAACTATATTATAACTTTATATAATTATGATTTCATTCCATTAAATATGAAATAGAAATGAAAGTAGCGTTCATGCGTACGTACGACTTACCGTCTCCATGAACGGTGCATTTCATTTTTACCTCTAAATGTTACGCAATATTATAAATGAATGTATATACTGTATATATATGATATATATGAAATCTAAATCATGAATATAATTCTGGAGATAATGGATATTCTACCACATAAACAACTTGTAATTATAAGAAGTTTATTGTTGACTCAAGTACCAAAGATCGACAAAACGACCGTTATTAACTTAAATAATTACACAATGTTCATAACATTGTAATAAGTGATATAAAAAGGATAATGAAATTGAAAATGGTTCTTAATAAGGTATATATTAACTCTAGTTTATTATTCAGGAGGTTAAAGAATGGTTGAGTCAAGTCAGACATGAGTTAAAGGAACTTCTTAACCCAATTTCTATTCTTTGGGTTAATCTCCTACTTTCAAATTATGTCATGATATTATTATGTCCTATCTTGTATTTTTACATTATTTATGTGTACTTATAGTGAATACACATTATAGATGTACTTTATTAAAAAAAATGATCTTTTTAAGGACTTCGTCTCAATCCCCTTTCATTGAGGCATATTTGGTTTTATACACAACTTTCTTTTATATGGTGTATAAACCCCTTTGACTTTTACGTTTATTCAAAAGGAATCTTTTTTATATGAAGCGTTTTGCTAAATGATAAAAGGGAATGTTTTTCTTTCCGTACTTATGTGGAGACAATGACTTCTCCTCCTCCGTGACTATTATTTGAGTTTCGGCTTCCTCTACAAGCCGTCATTTTTTTTAATGAAAAATAAATACAATGTTTTAACTTTCTTTTATTGTGGTATTGAAAATGGTTTTGAAAGCGTTTTTATTATATCAATGTGTTGTATTGAAATCTTGTGATTGAAATGTGGAAATGTTATGTTTCCTTTATGCATGTTTTATGTGATACGATTATGTTATGGTTTATGATATGTTTAAACCTATTCTTATGAGGAATGTATTGGACTTAATAAGTGACGGGTGGAGCCCGCTATAGCTCCTCGATGCATCGGTAGGTCTCATGAGACAACTAGATGTGGAATTGGCCGAGGCCCTTTCCCAATTTGATTTATGGTTTTGGCCGAGGCCTTAATCATTTTAGATGTCCTGGCTGAGGCCTTGACAAAATGTTTCAGAATGTCTGGCATTATACATTCCCTCATCATGAAAGTGGTTATTGATATTTCATGTGATTATTCGACTAGTAGAATATCCATGTGAGTAAGTAAATGGCATTATTTCAGTTTACTTTTTCCATATTATGCTAAAGTTCAAGTTTAAAAGGCTTTTGTTTTAGTTATACATTGCCTTAAATGTTAATGTTTATTTATGAAGGCTTCCGCTATGTTGTTATCCTTACTGAGCATCTGAGCTCACCCCTTTCAATGTTTTAATATTTTCTAGGATGTGAAGAAGTATTTTATGAATGACCTGCAGGGATAGTCCGAAGAGGATAGAAGTGTGGACTATGGAGACTATGTTATTATAGTTTTTCACTTTGTGATGTAATGTAACATTTATGAATGTATATAGTGTTTCCAAGGCTACTAAACTAATTGGCATTTCGAGACTTGATCTTTTGTGATCATGCCAATGTTACGAAGTAATGCACTAACTCTGGGTAGCTGGGGTCGGGGCGTTACATGATGTGTAACGAACCAAACATTTTGAATGATAGTTGTTTCTTGAAAATTTGTAAAATATTATATTATACATCAATAAAACATATATCGTTAACAATGATGTTAATATTAAGGTAAACGTTACCATTTTGATTCGACGCTTATCTGACCATTGTCCAATAATGACCATTGGTCAATATGAATATTGGAGACTGTAGTCTTGTCAATAATTTCAACATTATAATTTGTGTCTATAATTAAATGTTAACAAAGGATCATTGATATAGAAAGTTGAGTAAATAAAATCAACCAATAAACTCTTGCCATTTTATTACCTTCTATTGGAACTTGAGAGGGATGTATCATCACTAGGGTTCTCCCTTGACAAATCCCAAGTCATGCTTCAACAAGTTAACATTGAATTGAATCATCTATGCGAGAAGTTAAGGTTAGTGGAGATTACGATGTGATAAATGTTAGATGAGTAACCCCACAAAACTATCACCAATGCACACCCTAATCATAGGGAATACTTTGATAAAATAAGTGGTTACATTTCTATTCTATAGTTACTAAATTTTAATTCATTCATATAAATAAAACTTTTATTTCATCAATTCTATTTTTATAATATTCTTGTTAAATTTTTTTTAAATAAAAATTATACCTTTCAGAAAGGATTTAACTAAAAAAAATAAGTTGCTATTAGTAATATTTATTTTAATAAAATCATATGATAAGAACACTATTATTTAAATATAAATTATACCTTAATTTTTTATGAAATTTTAAATTTTTAAGTGTTAGAGGTTTTACTATTAATTTTCATCCCATTATTTTTTAATAATTTTGTTTTTTTAAATGTAAAAGCATGAATATTCATAAATATAATTTTTTTAATAAAATAAACATTATTTATAATTTCATTACATCATATTTATTTTATTGTGAATTAATGGAAATTTTCTAAAGTACTTTGATTTTTAATCATTAATAAAAATGTAGTTTTTTGTTTTCCGTATGTTTAATGACTTCATAGAAACATCATAATGATATAATAATTAGTTAACTACAATTAACGACCTAATATCTGTTATTTTATTAATATAATGTATTTTAATAGATCTTAATAAATTACTAAGACAATGTGTTACTTTTCAATGTCTAAAATGAAAACATAAACATTAAAATATTACTTTTAGAAAATGTTAATTTTCCATGACAAAAGAAGAAATATATTATAATTTTTAGTTTATTCCGGTTTAAATAATAGAAAATATGTCCCAAATTTCTAAAAAAATATTTAATCCCATGCTTTTTCATTTTATTAAACCATGATTTCCAAAGCATATATTTAAAAATTAATAAAAAATCCTCCACTTTTAAAAAAATAACCCTTCATTTCACAATTTACTTTTAATAATAATCCACCCTTCTTGAATATCGTTAGTTTTACCTCCCATGGATTCCTCTCAATGTTACCTCAATCCCCCATGTTCCCAATCCTAATATCATAGGAGTCACTTTTCATGGTAAGGGAATTATTCTTTCTTTCTCTTCAATTAATGAAATATTTTGGTATGTTTTTTATAACTGTTATGATTAGTCAATTATATTTCCCTTTGGATCCTACCCTTACTATAAAAATTAGTTTTTAATGAGATACCAATATACCCAATCCTATTAAGATTTTCTAAAACCATTTTTTATACCCGTTATGATGCCGAATTTAATTTCAATTTTTCTCTATTCTCATAAAGAAATTATCTTTTATTTTTTGTTTGTGAATACCCAAACCTAATAATTTTTTAAGGTTATTATACTAAATTTGAAAATGATTCATTATATTCTATTATTAACATACATGAATCCAAGATTCTATATTTTGTGGTTGAAAGAAACATAATTATTATGTCTCTAAGAACTTTTGAAAGACCAAGATTTTGATATGAAGCCCATTTTTTATTATCCACTCGTTATTTATGAAATGTTTAATTATGATCGACTTAGATCAAATTAAATAACAAATAATAAGAGTGTTCCATGATATCACTATAGTATATTGGGTATATAATTTAATATCTAGAGATGATATATTGTATAATACTACTGTGAATAACCATATTAATTTTCATTTATGACACCTTAGTGATTAACCATTGTGAAATTATTATGAATATATTTGTTAAATGTTTTAAACACATTTCCATTTAGTATTCATGTAGTTTTTTACTATATACCTCATGTATTTTTCTCAATCTATAATTATATTCCTCATTTCCTTGTAGATAATCCTCACGATCACATGTAATCTATTTCCCTTGCTTATTCCCTTACAAGGCCATATGCTCACCATTTCATTTGGTGTATGTCTCCAGGTTTTGATATGTAGTAAATGTACGTAGGATGAAGAAATGAAGAATATTTTAAAGTGGTTTAGAATAATTTTTAATGTTTTCTTGAATTATATACCTCACATAAAAGAGATTAAACATTAAAATAACCTCTTTGTATGCTATGTAATGATATGTTATGTAATAAAAAGTCAAAATAACAGAGTTTGTATCAAATAATGGTTTTGTTATTTTTTGAAATAAGGATATAATTTTTTCAATAAACACAGAAAAATGATTAATTAATGGAAACAATAGTGGTATATTTGTGATGTATTATGTATTTTGTTTTTGATCATAGAAATCCATGTCTAGATAAAAACAACCGGATGTGGATTTAGTATATATTTATCTTAGGGTAACATCCAAATAAACATCGATCTATAATTTAAGGGGAACTAGTGCACAAAAATGAGACTTTATGCACTATTGGTGTGACACTTCTCATAGATATGTTTGGTTAAACAAACTATTTTTATGAACCATTATGTAGGATATATAAAATAATTAATTATTTTTTAAGAATTAAAAATTTATGCATGATTATTAAGATATAAAAATATTTCAGAATTCTATGATTCATAAAATTAAAAACATTTCCCAATAATGTTTTCTCCTTCTATAAAATGCTGGGAAATTGGAGTAACTATGTAAATAGTGAGTGAAATGGACCATGCACTAACAACCAATGAATGGTAGCATGAATGGAAAACATCTTGAGAATGATGAAACCACTAATTTGATATATTAACAATAAAACGAATCAAGATGATAGAATTGATTGAGATAATAAAAAATAACATTATATTGTGTCTTTTACGTGTCAATGATCACATTCATTCAATGTAACTATCAACCAATTTATTGCTGAAATTTGGATAGGCTTTATGGAAAATATGTTTCTTGTACTCCATTGTTCGAAACAAGATAAAGTGAAAATTGATGTCTACCCCTTAGTGGGATAAGCTAATTAGTGGTGGACAATGATTTAAAGAAATGATTTCTAGAAGGGAGACAAATTCAATGGTGTGAGGTGATTTCATGGGGTTCATTTTCAATAAATACTTCCCCCATTCTATGTGAAATAAAATGGGTAATTGATTACTATAGCTAATATAGAGGAAAAATTAATCGGTGGGATGCTAAGAGATGAAAATTACAAGACTCTATCACTACACATCAAAAATTTTTATGGATCCTAAGAGAATGGTTGGTAAATTTATCAGTGGACTAAGACTGTGTCCATGAAGGAATCTAGAAAATTTAAACTGTGAAATCTATACGCATATAGTGAATAGTTCTATAAAGGTTGAACTGGTGTTTGGAGAGATACGCTGGTCCCAGAAATAGAATGCGGAGAAGGGATCTTTAGAACCAAATATAAGGAGAAATTTTGTCCATTAAAGAGGAAGAAGGAATGTGAAACTTTCCATTTGCAATGAATTTGGGGAGAATTTTTTGGGGAATTGATTTCTCAGGAGTGGAAAATGGTACATGTGTGTATGATATAGCCATATAACTTGAAACATTCTTTGGTGAAGCCTCAAAATATCAACACTAACAAAAAACAAATAAGGTTAGGGCCTATCATAAGATAAAATCCATTTATGTGTGGACATATTAGACTCCTTCCCAATCACTTTTAAAATTAGTAGGTAATTGTGGGGAATCACCACCAACTCGAAAATAGGAAAAGGGAGAAATGTTAGTCATTAATTGTCACAACGACTGTTGTAGAGGCTCTGAATGATGTGGTGGAACATATTCTTATTGTTCTCTCAATGCAATCAAGTACATTGTTTGATTCTGGTAGTTTTCCTTCCATTATTTCCACTATGTTTTCAAATAATATAGAATAAATCCCTGAACTAATAGAAGTAGAGTTTTATGTCAAGACTCCTAGATGGATTATACAACCATCTACTATGTACAAAAACAATAGTATTGGATTTGGATAGAAAAATCACATATCAAATCCAGAAGTCATTCCCATACTAGAATAATACATTATACTAGGGATGGACTAGCTCTCGATGTATAATGTTATTATCAACTAAATAATAAAGAAAATCTATATATACTTAAACGGAAAACCAAGAGATATTTTCATTGGAGGGATATCCCATCATGAGATTTGTCTTGAAGCACCACCCATAGACTTAATTAAGGAGATGGTCCATGAAGAAGAAGAATGATTTAAAATTAAAGGAATGGATAATGTTTCGATCATTCAAGAATACATTGAAATATTTCCTAATGTTTCTCCTAGACCTACGCTATAATGAAAGGATGATTTCTCAATTGAACTCATACCTTGATCTGAGACATCATAAAAGACCCCATTTATTATGGTGAATATTGATCATGAGTAATTAATGAAGCAACATCAAGATCATTTGGAAAATGGATTTATACTACCTTGTGTGTCTCCTTGGAGAGCACCAATTCACATTATAATGAATAAGTATTGATGAATGTTTCTATGAATCAATTATATAGAACATTATAGTATCACAATTAAAAACAATTACTCTCTCTGATGGATTGATGATTTATTTGACAGGATTTATAGGGCGAAATTCTTCTCACAGAATGATTTTCAATAAGTTTATCATCAATTGAGGGTGACAAAAGAGGATTTTTCAAGGACCACCTTCTATTGAATATAATTGAATTAAGAGTTTGTTTTTATTCCCTTTGTCTTGGCAACTTCTCCTTGAAAAATTATGGATTTTTTGAATAGAGTCTTTAAAGACTAACTTCGTAACATTGTGGTAATTTTTTAATGATAATAGAATTATATATTCCAAAATTCATGATTGTCATGAGGATATTATATGGTTTATTTTAAATACAAAGAGTAAAGAGAGGTTAGTTGGAATGTTCATAAAATGTGATTTTTGGTTAAAATAAGTTATTTTATGGGGCACATTGTAACTAATGAATGTATCTCAATTGAACCAACCATGAATATATTGGTTGGGGAGTAGCGAAATCCTAAAAATACTAACTCAGATTCATAGTTTACTTGGTTTAAATTATTATTTTAGGAGGTTCTTGTAAAACATTTGTTGAATTTCTAATACACTAACCATGTTAACAAAAAATGGTTCGACATTTATTTAGAATATCGGGTTTGAATAAAGAATTATAGGGAAATAATTATATTAATTACTTCACCTATGTTAATAGTACAATCTATCATAGAAGGATTCTCTATTTTAAGAGATGCATCTCTGAAATGGACTGGGTGTGTAATAATCCAAAACGACTTGGTGATTGCTCAGGCATCTCAACAGTTAAAGTCTCCTGATATTAATAATTATTTACATGACATAGAGCTAGGTGTATTTATTTTTTCTCATATGATATGGAGGGACTACATTATTGGTAATAAATGTGATATATACACAAAACAAAAAATATGGACATATATTTTTAAGCAGAATCAATTGAACATGAGACATAGCATATGGTTGGAAATTCATAAAGACTACGATTATTCAATTCATTATCATCTCAGAAGATCAAAAAAAGTCACTCATGCCTTATATAGGAAAGACCC
Source organism: Viscum album (assembly GCA_963277665.1). Classification (NCBI taxonomy): domain Eukaryota; kingdom Viridiplantae; phylum Streptophyta; class Magnoliopsida; order Santalales; family Viscaceae; genus Viscum; species Viscum album. The sequence continues at coordinate 1,081,772,905 of OY728131.1, read as the reverse complement.
TATTATGCTAGAAATGTTTAGGATTCAAGGATACTCTTTGATCTAATACATAGTAAAACTAGATATTGGAATTGTATCTGAAGGGAAATCAATAACCCTATCATAAATTAATTCTCAACCATCCTTACATGAGAAGATCCAAAACTATAAAGTAGATGTTCCCTTTTTACAAAATAATACATAGGATATGATAAATGAGAAGTTTCATGATTTCAATATCAATCAGGAAGTTGTAATAGAATATTGAACCAAGAAATTTGATCAGTCTATTCCAGAAATAAAAAGGAGTTTGTAGATGAAGATCATAGATCTAATTTCTCAATACATCATGGAAGGAAAAAAATTATAGGGACCATCATGATCATTATATGTGGGATAACATGACAAAGGAGATTTCTGACTATACTACATGATTTATAGGGTGTTAATAAGTGAAGGTGGATTGAAAACTTCCTAAAGGGTTTTTACAACCACTACCCATTCTATCATGAATGTGGGACAATATCAATATGTAATTTTCCCTGGTCTCCCAGGTTCATCCAATGGAATCAATGCGACATGTGTTATAGTGGATAGACTCATGAAGACTACCTATTTCATTAATATTCTTGAGGATTTCTCTCGTTAATAACATTCCACGATTTATGTAATGGATTTGGCGAGGTTGAATGTGGTTTCACTTTTTGTCATTAATGATAGTGATCTATGATTTAAATAAATATTAATGATATTTATTCAAAACTCTTCTAGGGTAAAATGTTATTTTAGTATTTCATATCAACCCCAAATTGTTTTCCAATATGAATGGACTATTAAAACACTTGTGTATAGGACCTCAGAACACCTTGAGAGGGGACGGTTGAATCAGAGTGCCCAGCTTTTCTTTTAAATAGATTGATCTTTTTATCATGTAAGTTGCAACCAATTAAACCTATCTGATGAGAATGTACAGAAAAAAAAATATGCAAAGAGATGACACAACAATTTTACATGATTCACCACTAATGGAAATTCCAAGGAACACATGCTAACTAGTTTTTGGTCATACCAACATCCACTTATCTTCAATAGTTGGGGAGTACAAGAGTTATGACAAAGACACTTTGTGTCCGAAAGACTGTCTTTACAATGATTTTTGGGATATGAAATTGCATCCCTCAGAACACATTTGTTGAATTCCCTTGCTCGTTGATATGAGTGAAGTATTACAGAGTTTATCAACTTGAAGGTCTCTTCAATATATTTTCATAGAATTATTTGTCTCTACTGAGCACAAGAAACTTCTTGCATCGATGTCCTAAATTGATTCCCTTGAAATCAATGTTCACGTAAAACAAAATTTTCCAAAATACCTTTTATGAATCTCTTTTAGTAAGCTCTTTAAAAAAGCTCCATTGCTATCGTAGAACAAACTTCTTTCACAAAGAACCCCATCCTTTATAGAACAACCTGCTTCACAAAGATCCCAAAGTTAGTGTGGTAAACCCTATAACTGTGAAAGTCCCATTTCTTAAAAACATTTTCATCAATCATGAATTTACAAGTCTTTTCAAAATTCTCTAGATTGTATGTAATTTTAGTTTCACATAGAACACTTATCTTCAAGAAATCATATATATATTGGATTTTTCTTGGAAAAATTAATTTCAAAGTGAAAAGAAATATTTTTTTATTTATTGGGTCATCCATTCTTAAAGCTCCACTCCCACCAGTGTGTTTTATGGATCCATCAAAAACATCTTTTTGGAACATCTCCTTTCAAAAAGCACCATTAAAATTTGAATTTTTTTTATTCTCTCTGTAAAACTATTCATTCCACCACGATGCTAAAATTCTATTAATTTCGGAGATAAGATTCATTGATCATGATGCTCCAATTCTTTGTCATTCATGGTTCTCGACAAAATTTGGGACCACACCATCTGAATTATATAATTATTCATGAAACACCACTCAGGTAAACCACCTTCAATAATGTTTTCCACTAGAACTATAAGATATTATTAATTTTAAGTTTCTTGAACTTACATTGATGATTAGAAAAAAACATAAATAATAACCCATTTCCTTAAATACCAAATATTCTTCCAACATTGAGGACATGCTATGAACATTATCAATGGAATTTAAAACTGGATTGGATCAAAATATTTTCTTAGTTATGTAATCATTCAACAAAATTTTCCATTCAAGTATTAACATGGAAACCTATGAAGCCCTGTATGGGATGCAATTCATAAAACATACTTGTTGGGAGGAAGAAGGCGAGAGACTGATTTTTCGGCCTAATCTTGGGCAAGAGATGACAAAAAAGGTTCATGATATCCAACAATATATTATGGATACATTGATATAGAATAATATCTATGATGAAAATCATATAAGTTAATTGGACTACATTTTTGAAAAACAATTTCTCTTCTAAATGGCACACTGGAAGAGATTCATGCGGTTTATGATGAAAGGGAAGCTTATCCCCACACACATTTTCCCTTATAGAATCCTTGATCTCATAAGAGTCGTATTATATCAGCTAAAATTATGACAGAATTTATCTCATGCTAATTATGTATTCCATGGATCTCTTTTGAAGAAGGATATAACATACCCTTCACATGTACTGAATCTAGAGGTGGTACAACTAGAACATGACCTCACTTATGAAGAACATTTGATAAAAATATATGACTATGAAGACAAGGTTGAATTTATCAAGAATACCCACCTCATCCACATTTCAAGGATTAACCATAAATGTAAATAATCAATGTGGGAACCATAATATGTAATGAGGTATAAGTACATACACCTTTTCTTAACATAGAAAAAAATTGATATTTTTGGGATGAAATTTCCTAACGAGGGAAATATTGTGAAACCCAAACTTTTTAAATGATAATTTTTTCATGAAAATGTGTGTTATATAATACTATAAACAATAAACATATATTTTTGCTAACTATGTAAATATTATTGGAAACGTGACCATCTAGATTTGAGTCCTATAAGACCATTGGTCTATATGGTCGTTGGGATGTATACACTTCATAATAATTTCAACTTGTTATTTTTTAGTAAATATTCTTTTTATATTTAAAATAAAAAATTATAACAAATAGGTAATTATTATTATAAAATAAACATCATTTTGGAAATCATCAGGTTGAATTTTGTTGTACTGAATTAAAGAGAATGTTCTAAAATACATTATTGTAAATGAATAGTAAAAACACACTTTCAAGTTTTTAGTATGATTAATGAATTCATAATTATGACATAATGATGTATAAATTAGTTAACCACAATCCACAACCTAAAATGTGTCATTTTAATAATACTGAGTATTTTAAAATATTTTTCGGAATTTCAAAACCAATAAGTTACTTTATGATGTCTGAAATGTAAACTTTAACATGAAAAATAATATTTTGTAAAAATTTAAAATTTCCTTCCCAAAATAAGTAATATAATATTGTTTTTGGATTTTCCGATTAAAATAAAATAAATTATGTCATAAATTTTAAAAACTGTAAGAAAAAACCATTTGAAAATCAATGGTTTTTCATTTTCCACAACTATGATTTCCAAACCCCTTATTTGGATATTAATAAAAAAATCATCCACTAATGATATAAATACCCACCCATTTATCCATTTACATTCACACCCAATATATCCTCAATGTAGATATGGTTATTTTACCTCCAATGCAGTTATCCTATTGTGTCCTCAAGCCCCCAATGTCCCAATCCTCATGTTATAGGAGTTAGTTTTCATAGTTTGGAAATTCTACTTCCATTCTAATAAATTAAAGAAATGTATATTTTATGTGTCTTCTATATTTTATTATTACTCTACATTATTAATCATTTATCCAAAAAATAATTAAAAATTATGTTTTATCAAATGGATACCTATTTTTCCACTCACATTCACTTTTATAAAAATATGTTTTATACCTGTTATGTTTTCTGGTTTACTTCTCAAAATTTCTCTCTTCTCCTCAAGAAATTATCCTGTATTTTTTTCTTATGAATACCCAAGGAAAATTAATTTCCAAGTGAATTTAACTAAATTTAATAAATATTTATTTTATTCTGGAATTAACATACATGATTACAAAATTCCATTTCTATGGGTTGAAATTTGTATAATGATTATGTTTTTAAGTACTTTTTAAACACCCTGATTTTGATATGAAACCCATTTTTTATTCTCCACGAGTTATTTATGAAATTATTGTTTATGATATATATTGTTGAAATCATATAAAACATTATAAGGGTTCTCCCTGATAGTGATCCAATGATGTTTTTATGAAATTTTATCTCTATAGATGACATGCTCTATGATACCTTGGTCATATTCATTTATGAAAACACGTCGATTAATAATGGTGATAGGCTAATGAATTAATATGTTAATTTTTTTATCCACATATCCAAATTTTTTCTAATGTATATGTTATTATAATATGTCTTCTATTATCTTTCTCATTTCATAACGATATTCTTCATGTTCATATTGATAAGCCTCAAGATCACACATAAAATGATTACCTTTCTTATTCCCCTATTAGGCCTTATGATCAACCTTTTTGTTGATGTAGGTTACCATGTTATAAGATATAGTAAATTTACATAGCATGAACCAATGAAAAATACTTTCATGTGGATTAGAATAATTTTTTATGTTTTCATGTATTTTATACCTTATTTTCAAGAAACTATACTTTAATATATCATTTGTTTATATATTTTTTATTGAAAATATTTGTAATATATAGGTAAGATTCCATATGATTCTTCTATAGATGTTGAAGAAGTTTATACTTCTAGTGGTGTAGTTTAAGCTATACATCCCTATTGTAAGGGATAATTATGTAATCAAACTCATGTTAGGCATTCATGTATGAAAATTCAGTGTGGATGACTACTAGAGGGTTTTATAACACTTCCATGACTTTGTTAAGATTATTGGAGTTCAGCCCCTAGGTATAATCTTCATATATGTTCTCCTTGGGGATAAAAATGTAATATTAGGTCCGACTATGCCTGTGTTTCCCCATGTTTCCTTAGTTACTACTCATGCGACCTCCTCTTACCTGTTTTGTTGTCAGAAACTCATTCATAGAGTCATATTTTTCATTAGTGATGGGGTTTTCCAAATTTATCACATTGATGGAACAAAATATATTCCATTAATTGGATGATTGTTCTATTTGGTGGGGTAGATTTCATGTTTTTGTTGTTGTAGTAGAAGAAATCATTAGGAGTTAATGCTAAAATTTGATCATATTATAATTCTTCCTCTTCTATCTCTTCTAGTATCTAATTATCTCCATGACTTTGGGAGACATATCCTATGTCTCCTTCTAAGGTGGTGGTGAAATTTTGGACTTCTAAAGGTATTTTATCAGGGTTTAATGAGCTCGATTGATAGTCTTACAAGTCATACAGTTGTTGAACATATGCACATGGCTAGCTGGAATATTCTACATATCACCATATTCTTATGAAAGGGAAATGGTTATATGGTCCCCTATTATGAGTAGTTATCTGACACAATATATCCATAATCAATAATGTCTTAATGGAAAAATTTTAAGACAAAGAATCACTGGATATTTTGACTCAGCCTTCTAGTGAAATGGTAGATGTTGGGATGGTTAGTGAGGCTGGCCTCTTTCAGCTTCCGAGGTTATGGGAGATTGAGAAGTATATTGTCCATGGATGCCAAAAAATAACAAGGGACTTGATAATTTCATAAGGAGAAAGAATTATACATCAATTCATAAAAAAATACGACCCTAATTTCACAATGCTTATGGATGGGGGTAATATTGGGGATGTGGCCCCACGATAGGATCTATATGGTGGTCCAAGATTTTATTTTATGTTTTAATGGGATGTAATTGTACTTTTAGTGTAATAATGATAGATTATACCATGATGACACTTTTACTGTATGCTATAGTTGTGATATGATATTTAACATGGTTTCCCAGAATGGAATCTTTCAGACGTTGTTTTATTTCTAAAAACTCATGAAACCAACTAAGATAGTGAATTGGGATTTAAGGTGTCTACAACTCATCCAGAATACTTAAGCACAATGTTCCAATAGTTGTTTCTAGAAGAGCAGGATGCTATGTTTTTAGGTTAAACCCTCCCATATGGATATATAGTCAGACACCCTATTATTTTCACATTTCATATAGTTTTCCATCTTGAAATTTTTCATTTCCCTCATATTTTAGATGAAATAAAAAATTAATTGATTAAAAAGTCCTTCCAATACAACAACAGATCCTGTTAGAAGGCTGTTGTACCAAAAAATGGTTGGGCCTATTAGAGTCTATAGAAAATACTTAGCTTTATTATATCCTATTGATCTTGACGTCCCATCATCAGCCAACGTTAGGATATGAAGTGTCTGAGATGTCGTTCAGGGTCTCCCACATCATCAATTATGGTTAAGGTAGGATTTATGAAATTGGATTGGGGACAAATATCATCCACCAAATCGATATATAGATTATTCTCATACTGAATAGGTGTGATTTACCTCTCCATGGCTCCCATTAGAGTAACCAGGGGATCAATGAGGGTGATTTGTTTGAGAGGCACTGATATTTGAGCAGCCACTCTTATCTTGAAAGTGGAAACGGCTTAGTGCGGTGGCCTTCCCTTTGTCTCCCACTGATTCTCAACCCATGTATAGACTGAGTGATTACTAAGATGAGGGATATGCTTTCACTGTATTGGGGTGAATACAGAATAATGTTTGAATTCATTATTTATGTATAATTTTTTCCAAGATGATGATCTCGACTAATTCACTGTTACAATTTTTTTCAGGTGGATCAATTATGGAAGAAGAATATACAACCTTTCCTGAATCTAATATCTTGTATGGATATTTCTGCAACATAGCTTCGTGTTGAGTTGCTTGACAATTTGTATCTCATTTTCATATTGTGGACATTTTTCATCCATGTAAGGAACATTGACTCTTCAAGTAAGTTATTGGGATATAACCACACATTTCCATTTATCTTTTTTAGTGATCCATTGAAGAGTTGGAAACATAATATTTTAAGGTTCCTAATTTTGGAGCACTCTTTGGTTCTAAGTGTGTGCACCCCCAGTTGGTGAATCAAAATCACCCTCATCTCAGGGTATATTTTCCAAGTTTTGGACCTCCAAAATTCCATATAGATAACCCATAGATGTTTTATTGATAGTGAAAAAATTCATATTGGAATATTAATAATTTCTTTTTGTCCCATTACATTAAATGAAGGAGGGTGATTTTTCATAGTCTGTATTATGGTCATTTGGTGATCCCTTGTCCATACAAGGGGTTTTTATGTTGCAACCCCAGTGGGGCCTAATTTCATATAACATATGTTGCTCCTGTCTCAGCCTTTATGTAATGAACTTCATAGTTTTTTTATCTTGATTGTTCAAAAGTCCCTAAAATCAATTATTGTTTTTTATGGAAAACGGAACAAATATGATTACAACTACCAAAGTTTACCTCCTAACTTGGAGATGAACAATTATCTCTATTGTGATGATGAGGATGAAAATTACTCATGATCAGTGGGATATGGGTTATACATGTCCATATATGGCATTGATCAATCATGTTCTTGAGGGACCAATGATTACAATCAAGGATTTGATGTTTTATAGGATATAAATTGAGATATAAATGCTCCCATCCCATCGAGATTGCATTAATTTGTATTCACTATCATTTTTAGTAACACCTTTTTGGTGGATGACGAACTTGGGGATGGAAATTGAGATATAAATTCACCAACCATGTGAGATGGCACATGTTTCTTTTTTGTGATTATATATCCTGAATTCTCTCAATATATGATGATTCAAGAGGTGGATGTGGTTGTAGATGTCCTCCAAACCTAGTGAGCTAGGTCCAGTCCTTGAAAACTATTATGGAATATGATACTAAAACCTATTTGATGTTGTCCAATTGTGATCACATAGGAGACAGGTCAAAAGAAAACCAAAGATGATAGGTAGTTTCTAGAGGATGCCATTGGGTGAATTACAACCTTAGATTACGTTTCTAAAATTCATACCAATAGATTCAAGGTTCCCAATTCAAAGAATTGTTGGATATCTTTTTCTAGTACACATGACTTATGGGAATCATTTATGAAGGGGAGTTATATTATAGTGACCATCTGGCCCATGAATTATATGGCCCTCTGAATTCTCAATAGGTTATGATTTTATATGATGCCACATTGGAGAGGTTTTTCTATTCTATGGGTGAAGTGAAGTGTAACACTATAATTTCTCCATCCTCTATTATAGATACATGATATTCATTTTCATATTAATGGATGAAGATATATGATGAAATTGATATAAGAGTGTTTTAGATTCGAGATGTGGTTTTCCATTTTTGTATCCCAAAATATATAGATAGCATTCGAGTCCATCAGAAAAAAGAGTATCTTGATTCTCTGAAGGTGACACTTGTTTCCTTGAAAAGGGAGGTGTCTATTCTTTATTCTCTGATGATTTTCCCAAATATAATGGGACAAATAATCCTTGCGGTCCTTTTCTAACTTATCTTGTATCTCATTGTACAAATTTAAAAGTGGCCAGAACATGATGGGGAGGTTGTTTGAAGCTAATTATCTCTATATATCAATGTATTATTCTTCTACCTTAGACTTGCAGACCAACATATGGTCAGACCATAGAAGATACTTATTTGGGTCACCTAATTAAAGGAGTAGAGTACAACTGGGTGTTGATGGAGAAATATATATAGTTGAACTGAATGTTTTGATCACCTTTATATATCAAGGTGAATTCATTTTCAACTCCTCTATATAGGGAGGATTCAAGGAAAGGGGATGATTTACTTTTTCATTTGATATATCACCATGGTGGAGTGGAACACAACATATGTTAGGAGAATTGTCCCTTTGATCTAAATCCTCACTACCACAACGGCGAATATCGTGATAATGATTGTATCCTATTTTGGGTAAAGAGTTGATGAACCCATGGGGTGTTGAGAATGTGTCTGAAACATCCTTAAAGAAACTGTAATTAAAAATATTATGGATATGATCTTTGTTCTATGTTAGGGATATAATATGCCGACATGCCTTTAGTATTTGTGCTGGGGTATGATATTTTTTTACGATAGGTATCAAACCATATTTTATAGCCATCTGGTGATATGTTAGTGTGATCCCACAATAGATAATTTTATGAATTATTCCTACGAGATTCATCATTATTGATAATAATGTGATCATGTCCCAAGGCACGTTAAATTCACCATTTGTGAGCCTCAATCATAAAAAGATTATGATATTGATCACGAGCCTTTGTAATATCCAATTGGCATTTTGTTCCAGGGATATGAGCTTTCACTAAGGGATGTGATGCCTTCACTAGGTGAGCCATAGTTTGAATAGGAATACGAACTATGTCTGTAAATTAATTCCCCACCAGAATAAGCATATAGATCATCAAAATGGGAGATGGGATATGAGCCTCCTCCCGTATTTCCTTATAAGAATGATTGTGGAGTAATTCATCAGTGGAAGTAGAAATATGTACCACGATTCATTCATATGCTAGAATATTTTAGGAAGATTGACTAATAAAAATATACACATGTACAGAGGCATGTGTCATTCGTATGTGGTGATACCTAAATAGAATAGGGATATGAGCTTGATAATGGGCCACTAGAGTATATCGCTTGTCTTTTTTGTTAAGAATATGCGTTTTTATCATATCGTGTACCCCACTCACATGGTGATACCTATAAAAAATGAAAAAATGTGCCCAAATCTAGGCCTTTGGAAAATTGCAATAGACATTTTGATAGTCATTTTCCCATATCCTGATGAATGTTATACTATACCTTGGAAATCCCTAGTTGGAGCAAGAATATGATCCTTGTCAGACACCTCGTATTTTAACAAAATATGTCAATAATCCTCTTAGATGGGAGAAATAATGTGAATACTCTCTATAGAAACACATGTTCTTAATGACCATAGTATTGATATTTTTCGCTATAGGGATTGGAATATACATTTGTCCGTGTCTATATAATTGTGATGAAATATTTTTATGGGGTTCTTCATTTTTTTATAAGACGTAATGGAATTTTAGAAAAGTGATCACAGGTATGTTAGACTATAAATTTTCCTTTTATAACATATAAGGGAAGATATATTTGATTGGATCAGTGATATGTGCCCACTTTTTCACACTTTTGCCACCAGAAAATGGTGACATAATTCATTCATGGGTGTAAGGACATGTGGCACTCCAATGTTTGTTGTAAAAATATGCACAATGAATTGTTCTAAGTGGGTAGGGATATGAGCCTTCTCAATCATTACTATTAGAATATATTGAATGAAATTATTGATAGATGTAGGGATATAATCCCACACACGACTATTCAGAGCCTTCTGTACCAGATATGTCTTCCTTATTTCCCATTCAAGGGTATCAGAGGTGGTAGTGTTGAGTCAATAAGGATTTATTTATGAATTTTCAATTCCTTCATAATTGGGGAGATTGTTTATTCAATAAGGTTTCCTTATGAATTTACCATTCATTCTTTTTTTGAAAATCACAAACACCTTATCTCAAAGAAAATCACATTTTTCAATGTGTTTTACTTCTATAAGGATAATTATCCTTCCCCAAGAAAAATTATCCATACATGTTTTCATTGTTCATTATATTGTCTAAATATTAAATTCGGTTTCATATCTAAAATGTCAAAAAAAAATATAATACCTAGATAAAGATCATTCTATTTTTAGGATATGAATTCAGACTTCGAGTTCTCTAAATTCAGACTCCAGACACTTCTGAGTACTGACTCTGAGTTCTCTGAATTCAGACTCCGAATTTTGAGAGTTCTGACTCTGAATTCTAATGAATTCAGACTTTGAACATTGTGTGTTCTGTCCTCGAATTATAATGAATTAAAACTCCGAACATTGGGAGTTATGACTCTGAATTCTAATGAATTCAGACTCCGATCTTTGTGAGTTCTGACTCCGAATTCTAATGAATTCAGACTCTGAACATTGTGAGTTCTGACTCTGATTTCTCATGATCTCTGACTCCGAACATTTTAAATTTAGGTTCTAAATTCTTGTGAATCTATATTCGAAATTTCCTTGAAATTCATACTCCAGAATTCTATATATTTCTGGTTCTGAATTCCATAGAAAATAGAATCTTAATAACCTTGTATTATAGACACCGAATATGTTTTTGGTTAGACTCTGAACTTTTTTTGCTTACATTACGAATATTTGATTATGGTTATGTAACCATATTTTTTCTTACACTTGTTTTTGTTTTAAAACAATGTCATGCATTCAGTTACTAACTAACTATTGTTTGAGTGACACATATACAGGTCCCTCTGAAATTCAATGAAAAATATGCCTGTTGGAGGAGGGAGCAGACCGTTGGAGCTATGCCTATAAATACGATCTCATTTAAAGAGATAAAAACATTAATGAACTATTATATGACTCTAGATATTACATGATGTTGAAGTGATTTCTAGAGAGAGACTCTCATTTTAAGTGTGTACTGAACACCTTGTTCAGATTTTCTTCATCCAACTCCAAATGATGCTGAGTACATTCGAGGGCTTGTGGGGATTGAAAGATAGAAGTGCAGACTACCTTGAAGTTGAGGGCTTGCGGGCATATAAAGACAGACTCAGATCTTCGTATTGATGTATTACACTGGTGCGGGTAATAAAGACTTTCTTGAAATTATAAATCAAGGGACCTTTATCCAAGGTTGTTCGATACCATTCTCTTTATGTTAAAAGAGATATTACTTGTTACTGGTTTGTTTCATGTTTTCAACTGTATTTTGGTTACTAAGTAAATTATAAATATCTTATACTTCCTTATACTTGTATACTCTGATCTAGTAAGATTCAATAGGCTTTAACGTAGAATCTTTATCTTTGTAAACTTTTGTGAAGTTTCATTTCTGGATTCACTTTTCCAGAATTGCTTTCTCATAATCATATTTACGGAATCTATAAAGTGTGTAAAACTAGAGGTTTTGTGAATTACAATGTTTAACAATGTTAAAATATATATATGCTTTTTACAAACATTAAAATATCCCAAAGAATTTTTAAAGTATACAATTCACCCCCCTCTTGTATTTTGAGAATTATTAGATACTTCATTCAGTATCTATATTATTTTGATCCTACATTTGGTATTATAGATTATATCATACTCCACATTCCATCTCAACAAATGGTATCATAGGACTGGTTCTATCTGTATTAATCTCATGATTAGATTCAGAAGATAATTCATCATCTTATTATTTTCATAATTAATTTTTCGTATTAACAAGTCTAAATTCATTTTTGTTGAGATACTCTTGTTTTGTTTTTTCCATGCTGAGAAATTTTTTTCTTGTTTACATACTTATACTACTAACAAGATTGTGTGGAGGTAGTTTTCATTAAAATAGAAGGAATCAATGTCGGATCCATTGACAACCTAAATCCTACTAGACCACGTATTTTTTATGGGAATGATTATGAATATTGGAGAGATCTCATGATGACATTTATTATCAATACTATAGTATACAATTTTGTTATTCTTGACAGGGGATATAAAATCCCTGAAAAAAAAAGTTAGTTCTTTCACCAATCAAGAAAAGCATGAATATCAACTGAATTATAAGGTACATAATACATTTCTTTGTTCCATGACTAGAAATATATATAGCCAAATTTCATCTTGTGAAGTAGAAAATTTTATATGGAAGAAACTCGATGTTACAAACCTTGGAACTTCCAAAGTTATTGAAACAAGAAGAGCTATACTCAGAGCTGAATACCTTGGTTTTTCTCTTTCCTTATAGAGAACCCATATGTAAGGTGAAACATATATTTATGACTATCATCAATATTTTACAATCTATGGGTGAGAATAGATTATATGATGAAGCTGTTGTGGATTAAATCATATACATCATGCCGAATGAATGGGAATCCAAGATGACTTCTATGGATGAGAACTGAAGGGTTAGTTGGATTTATCTTGATGAAATTGTTTGGAACTATTCTACAACACGAGACTAGAATGAAGAGAGATGATGACAACATTAAGAAGAATAATGGGAATGGTAGTAATTTTTTTACTACAACTTCAGATCATATGAAATCCAAGACACCTGAGAGAGTTACAAGATCCAAAACTAAGAAGATTGTTTTACAATCCCAATCTAGTGGAAGTCAATATTTAGAAAAAGGACTAGAAAATATTTCTCAAAGGATCAACAAGATAGCTGGACAAAAGAACGTTCAATATAGATACTAGAATAAATAAAGGAAAGATAAGAAATATTCATAAGTTACATGTAATGAATGCAAGAGAGCTTTGATTTTATGACCTAAATGTCCTATGATTAAGAGAAAAGAATGAAAGGAAATGAATTCTAAGATAAACAAAAATAAGTACAAAAAAGATAAATCTAAGAATTTCTTGAAAGATAATGACACCTAGAGTGCCAGTGGTGGAGGCTCATTGGATGAATCATCAGATTGCAAATATTCTGGATAGAAGAATCTTGGTCTAATAGCCAAACTATCTATTTCAAATAATTGTTTGATGGATAAGGTACATAATAATGAATCAATGAAAAAAATTTCTTTATGTGCAAATTATAGTAAGAAAAATTCTATGAATCTTCAGATGAAGAATCTTTTTCTGATAAAGATAATACTTCACCAACCTATGAAAAAGATTCTAGCTTTTATAAGATTTTTGAGAATGAAAATTCTAATGTCAACAAAAAGCTTGATATGGAAAATTCTTGGATGTCTATACGTACTAATGAAATATCAGATCTTTCTAAAGATCTTGATAAGAAAAACCATTACATTGAAAATATTTCAAAAAATCTTAAGGATGTAAATTCTGATAAGGATTAATATTCTAAAAATCTAGAGAAAGTAATTTCAATGAAAAATGTATTTGAGCCTAAATCTAGTTCTAAAGCTAATATTTTGGAAGATAAGAACTTAGTCATTAGACTAAAGTCAGAAATTTATTCATTGAAAAAGTGTTTTAATAAATTTACTTAGGTAATGAATTTTTTGATAAGATGTTTTCTCAAATCAAACCCTTAAGTAATAGTTCTAGTTTTGGATATACTAGGTCTAAACTGATTTTTAGCAACAACTATTTTGTTCCTCAACATCCTCCATTTCGCACTAAGTGTTAATGTGGTCGAAACTAGGAAATTTTTTTTCCCTAAACAAAACTCAATCATGAATATTTCCTAAAGCCTATTTTTCAAAAAAATTTGGGTGCTTAAAATTTTTCTTTCTAAAATTTCTTGATCCATGAATGTTTGGGTTCCAAATGTCTAACTCTTTGGTTTTCAATAAAGTAAATAATGTACCATCAAAAATACATACTACATGGATAGTGGATGTTCTCGACATATAACAGGTAACAAAAACTACTTTGAAAAGATTATCATGATGAAAGGAGGGAAAGTAAATTTTGGAGATAATTCAAAATAAGATATCATTATTCAATATATCAGAACACAAGACCAACTTGCTGATATTTTCCCAAAATATTTACCCTCTAATAGATTTGAATACATTAAACAGAAATTAGTAATGATAACTGTAAGGTAATCTTACTCATTAAATTTCTATTAAAATAAATCTCCATATAGAAATAAAATCTTTTTCATAGGGGGAGTACATTTTCTTGTCAATTTAATGAAATTTTTTTTAATCAGTTTTTCAAAATTTTCGTAATGAAAATTTTTCGTAATGAAATTTGTCGTAATCAATTTTTCCAAATTATTCGTATTGAAAATTTTTCGTAATAATTTTTGAAATTTTTTTTGTAGTAATATTTTTCTTAATCAGTTTTTTCAAATTTTTGGTAATCAGTTTTTTAAAAAAATTTCATAATCAGTTTTTAATAAATTTTCGTAATCAGTTTTTCAAAATTTTTCATAGTAAAATTTTTCATAATCAAATTTTCAAATGTTTTCGTAAATTTTTTTTTGTAATCAGTTTTTTTAAATTATTGTAAGAATATTTTCATACTCAAGATTTCGTA
Source organism: Viscum album (assembly GCA_963277665.1). Lineage (NCBI taxonomy): Eukaryota > Viridiplantae > Streptophyta > Magnoliopsida > Santalales > Viscaceae > Viscum > Viscum album. The sequence continues at coordinate 1,081,757,730 of OY728131.1, read as the reverse complement.
ATGGAGATTTCTGTACTCAATTTTTTTCCGTGATGATGTTTTTCATTTCATAATCAAAATTTTCGGAATCTAAACTTCTTCAAGAAATTTTTTTTCTTCAATACGAATAATCATCTTAGAAATATGAAAATGTATGTTTCATTTCATGACTTTTCGTAATCATCATTTACTTACTGGTATTTATTTTGTTTTAAAAACAATTTTGGATTCTATTTTCCTCAAATCCGAATATTTTTTTAAAGCCTCAAAAGATCAGATTGTATGTTGTTTTTCCTTGCGACTATAATATCAACTATTAGACTTAATCAGAAAGATTTTCATCCATTGGATTGGGTTTGTAAGATGAATTGTTGCTTCCAACACCTATATAAAGGACCCCCCGAAGTTGATCCCACCTCGGATTTCCAGACTTTTCATGCCGGAGATCTACCCCTCTTTCAAAAGCCTATTCTTAACCTCTCGATTCTAGATCAAATTTGAATGTCTATAGAAGAATAATCTCAAAAAGATATGTCTTCTTTCAAGCCTATTTCAGAGTTCCAGTTATATAGTGAAAGGTTGGTGCATATGAATTTCTTCAACAAGTATGATTCTATAATTTCGAAAACATCAAATTGAATGGATGAGATGGTGTTTACATATCAAATCCAGGATCCCAAGATTTAGTATATCTGGATCATCTTTTGGAATTTTATGAATCTTTGAGTTTATTCAAAGAATAATAAAAGAGTGAATTTTCTTTCAAAATATATGGAAAATCCTTTTTCCTTTCATACATCATTTTTTCAAGCTTAGTGGGGTCGTCTTAAGATTGGGAACCTGAATTCCATTCTCACAAAATGTCTGATGTTCAAAGAAGATTTGTAATGATGAATGTTATGGAGTGCCTTAGTCTTACATATGCCAAGACTCTGAAAATTTCTCACCTCTGTACAAATAATTGGATCCTTGAAGTATGAGTTCAAGTATTTATCATTTCCAGAAAAGGTGTCAAGGACACATTGAAAAAGAGTGATATGTGAATCCTAGATTTTATGGTGAACTGGAGGAAGGTTAATTTGGTTAAGAATATTCTAATTACGATTGAGAATATTATGAATAGAAATGTTAATGCTCAAATTATCATGTATAAAACTATTCTGTCAATGTTTTTTGTTCGGTGTTTAGAATCTTTTAAAATCCCTTTCAGCTCAAAGCCCATGAATTTTAATGTTTTGTTAGTCAGTGATGATACTTTTATAGAGGATGAACATTGGTTATTCTAACGACTCAAGAGAATTCTATGACCTACTAGTGAATGAATTTGAAGTTGTTCCTAAGAAGCAATAAGTGGATGAACCATCCAAAAATGCAGGAAAGAATAGTAAATTGAAGGAAGTAGAAGAGGAAGAGAAAACCCCAAAAGCTAAGGAAGCTTAATTTTCACCTCCAAATCCTAATAAACAAAAATCATATCCAAATGGGGTTTTAGAAAAGTGGAGGGAAGAAAAAGGAAAAAAGAAAGCAGGGGAGACACAGTTTGGATTCGATCCTGTTGAAGCAAAGGCCTTGAAATAGAATACAACTGATGGGATTGATATACAAGCTAACAAAAACATGTTAAAGAAGAAGATGACAGAAGGTGAGTTAGTCCAATCCCTTTTGAGGGATACTAAGAAATCTTGCGAGAGTATCGCAGTAATAAAGTCATTCTTGGTAGAAAACTTACCTGAAACTCCTGTAAAGAAGTATGTGACTCTGAAAAAAGTAAAAGAAAGAGAATAAGTTGTAGTAGTGGAATAAGTGGAAGAAGAAACAAGTGGTGGCGATAATAAAGATCTCATAAAAATAGTTTATGACATTCATGAGAAGGAAAGTCCGTCCTAGAAACTTTCAATCTGAACATTAGAATTAGAATCATTAAAACTTGTTACTCCTGGGAAATATTAGATAGAAGAGGATGAGAAAGCAGAAGAAGAATTGAACAAGTTGTCTGAGGATAAATGATTTAATAATCATTTTATTCTTCCTAAATATGATTTCGAAGGATATGAAAAGGAGAAGATAGATGAATATAGAGTTGTTAAACTATCTGATAGTGAACACCAATATCCAGATGAAGAATCCATTCTGAGAAGTGATAACGAAAAGTAGGTGGTAGTTAAGACACATACCCAATAGGTTGTGAAGAAGAAGGAAACTGGTGGATCATCGAAGAAGAAGGTAGTTGAATTAGTGAAAGTTGACTCACTAGAAAATTCTCAGATTTGGAATCATCTTCTCGAGGATATGATTTTGTTGTCCAATCATTGAAGAAGCTGGTTGGCAGCATTCCGATTTTCCTAACCATTGACTCAAGTTTCCAAATTATTCATTACACTCTAAATTAGAAATCATATTCAATATCCATGGTGATGAATATGTGTGTAATGTTGGATTCTCATTTCAAAAAAAAATTCATTAACTTCGATACCCATATATGGTTATGTGAGAAAATGGTTGTCTTGTCAAATAACACAGTTGAGGATTTGATGGAATTTGATGAGTTTTAGGATGGTTCAAGGATGGTTTTGACATTGAATATGGTAAGATCAGGGATCTCACAACCAGTTTTGAAGAAAAGCTAACTCCTGAGAAAAATTAATGGATTCAATATGTAAAGGATTTAAATGGAATGTCTTATTGTATTTCTCAAAGCTGTAAGAGAGAAAGGGATCATCAGATTGAGATTGTTCAAAATGTTTTCAAGTGGGAAGAAATCCTGAAGGATCAGGCAGAGGCTCTAAATCTTCAGTATGATAGAATCAAAGGCTTAGAGAAGAAAGTTGAGGATCAGGATTAGCTTCTTAAACAAGCAGAGGAAGATCACAAGGAACTCAAAAAGCTGAAAACCATAGTGATGAAATTGATACTCAATGAGAAGGAAGGAAAATAGATCCAATCTAGTCTTTTTTTAATCTTTACTTGTATAAATTCTTCCTATCTTAATTTATTTTTTGGTTTCTCATTTTTTTGATTGGATTCTTTGTACTAATATATCAGGTACTATAATTTATTTTACATTCCCTCAAATTCATTTTGAGAATTACAATGGGGGAGAAAGGAAAAAAGACTACTAAAAAAAGAAGAAATATCCCTTAGTAAGGGGGAGTTTATCTAAGAGGGAGTTTTCATTACAGATATTTCTATACTCAAGATAATAAAAAATCTCATTTGGAAATCTATAATATGATCCTTAATGTTCGAAGGCCTAAGGAGGAGTTAGTGGTATTCATCTTTTCCCATATGATAAGGTATATAAGTTTTATTTTCAAAGTCTAGAAAATTATATTTCAAAGTCCTTATTCTATGTTTCATAAGGATGTTTATGCTTTCCATAAAGAGGGATATTGTTGAGTCAATAAGGTTTTTTTATTCCTTTTCCATTATTTAATACTTGGGGGAGATTTTTGAGTCAATAATGTTTCTTTATGACTTTACCATTAATTCTTGTTTTGAAAATCACTAACACCATATCTCAAAGAAAAATCTCATTTTACCCTGTGTTTTACTTCAATAAGAAAATTTTACCTTCCCCACTGAAATTTACCCTTACCCTGTTTTCATTGTTAATAATCATTTATAAATTTAAACAACGGTTTCATATCTAATACCTTGGACTCATATAATACTAATATAAAGAGAATTCAGTTTTCAGACTCCGAATTCAGACTCCGTGTTCTCAGAATTTAGACTCAAAACTCTTCTGAGTACTAGTTCTCTGAATTCAGACTCCAAACTTTGTGAGTTCTGGCTCCGATTTCTAATGAATTTAAAATCTAAATATTTTGAGTTCTGACTCTGATATATAATTAATTCAGACTCTGAACTTTTTCAGTTCTGACTCAGAATTCTAATGAATTCAGACTCTGAACATTGTGAGTTCTGACCCCAAATTATAATGAATTCAGACTCCAAACATTGTGAGTTTTGACTCCGAATTCTCATGAACTCTGACTCTGAACATTGTAAGTTCATGTTCCGAATTCTTGTGAATCCAGATTCTGAATTTCCTTGAAATTAAAACTCTAGAATTCTATAGAGTTCAGGTTCCTAATTCCCTAGAAAATAGAATCCGAATATCCATGTATTATAGACACCAAATATGTTTTTGGTTAGACTCCAAGCTTTTATTTTCTTACATTCAGAATATATGATTACGGTTATGTAAACTAATATTTCCTTACAATTAGTTTTTGTTTTAAAACAATGTCATGAATTCAGTTACTAACTAACCATTGATTGAGTGACACGTATCTAGGTCCCTATGAAATTCAAGGAAAAATATGATCATTGGAGGAGGGAGCCGACCGTTGGATAATTTCCTTTAAATAAGTGCTCATTTGAAAGATCTCACAACTTTGAGGAACTATTCTACGAATATAGAGATTACATGCTGTTGAAGTGATCTCTAGAGAGAGGGTCTCATGCTTAGTGTGTATTGAACACCGTGTTCATATTTTCTTCATGTGACTCTAAATGTTGCTGAGTACATTCGAGGGATTCCCGAGATAGGAAGAAAGAGGTTCCTACTACCTTAATGTTCAAGGACTTACTTGTTGAGGAAGAAAGAGGTGCTGACTACCTTAAAGTTGAGGGCTTGTAGGGATAGCAAGATAGACTCTATTCTTTGTATCAAGGGATTACCCTTGTGTTGGTAAGAAAGAGTTTCTTGATTGTATAAATCAAGGGACCTATATCCAAGGTTGTGGGATACCCTTCTCTTTGGGTTAAAAAAATTATTACATGTTACTTGTTTGTTTCAATTTTCCATTATATTTTGATTACTGAGGAAAGTATAACTATCTTATACTTTCTTGTACTTGTATACTATGATCTAGTAAGATTCTATATGATTTAAGGTGGAATATTTGTCTTTGTAATATATTGTTAAGTTTCATTTCCAGATTCTCTTTTCCGGAAATGCTTTCTCAGAATCATATTTATGGAATATATCAAGTGTGTAGAACTAGAGGTTTTGTGAATTAGTTTTTTGAACCTTCTTAAAAAATATAAAGGTTTCTTACCAACTTTAAAAGATCCCAAAGAATATTTAAATTATACAATTCACCCCCTGCCCCCCACTTGTGTTTTGAGCATTATTAGATACCTCATTCAGTATCTTTATTATTTCAAACCTACATTTGTTATTATAGAGTATCTCATACTCCACATACCATCTCAATAGGTACTGTGTCTGGTGGTACCTTCAGCAATTAACTGATGGGTACAAATTGGATTTTTTTTGGAAATGGTTGTTGATAGGATCCCTCATCATTGTCCTCTAAACTAAAAGGTAGTTTTAGTCATTCCTTTTATTAACCTTCATTATATACTAAAGGTGGTGATTTAATTATAAATGAATAAAATTCCATAAGAGATGGCTAAGGAAACCAGGGCCACTAAATTGTTTTAAAATTTATTTGGATAACGTGGAATCATATGTTTCAGTACATGAAGACCCTTGGAAAAATCCTAGATGGCTGGAATCATATCATGTCGATTATATTCCCATGTAATTATATTCAAAAACCGTTTCTGAACAATTTTTGTGGGTGAGGACATTCTGAGGCCCTATGTGGTTGCAGTTTCAGCTGATTTTCCAGAACGATATCTGAATTAAGGCATTATTCAATATTAGGGTGTTTTTGATAAGAGAAATATATTCATCCATGTAGAAAACAATGAACATGCTAACCAATCAGTTCACCCATTAATGCATGATATGTGCTCAATAAAATATGATTTTGCATCAAAATTATCATTTTATTCTCAATCCGTACATTCTACTCATTAGGACATGTCAAATAAAGTATGAAAATATTTCATGTGAACACATACAAAAAAGAAACAGCCAAATGATCAAAGTCATGACCAACCTATAATCTTATTATTTGAGATATTTAACGTCATGTTGACTATTTTGTCTATGTAGGATGTCACAAAAATGTCACGATGCATAATAACTAAATCATTTTATTATTTTATAGATTCAACACGAGTTAATATTTTTTTTTCATTAGAAATATTTGTGTGGATTTCATCTAGTGGTATTATTTTAAGGGATTGAATGTTCTGTATAATCATTCAAATCAGTCCCACCATTCATTAAAATTTCACTAAAACATCAAACATTTCATGCATCGATAATTAGGTACAAACCTACTTCGCAATGGTATGGTTAGATTGTTGATTGATACCAATTATTCTTGTTAACTGACATTGGTTGAGAGGACGGTTGGTTGGGCTTATCACACTCTTTTGGAGGGATTTTTGTTATATTATGGGACTCTCTTATAGATTTAGGATATTTTCTACAATCACTTCCTAATTCCAATATGATACGAGTTACCTTAAAAATACAATAATAACTTAAGGAACATTAGATATAGTGTGGATGGGGAGTTTTTTGGTGAATACCACTATATATATCTATGATTTTTCATCCACTTCCCTTTGGTGTGTAGAATATTATATGTTGATGCGGTATATCTAGTTACTCAGGTGTTTTTTTTCATCGATGGAGTTGATTAATTTTTTGAGGATGGGATTGAGCTATAATGAGGAATCCAATGTATCTTATTTTTTATATGAGTAAAAAATCCACATAGTTAATTAAACCCTTGAGGTATAACATCACATATAAAGGATATATATGTAGGATTTGGGACACTAGATATTTTATCTTGAACCATAATGAGTAATTTTATTTATCTAATTTATTTTTGGAATTAGAGTTCCCAATTTTCATTCATTCCCAAAAAAATATCCAAATGGATGAAACCCATATATGTTGTGTAGTTATATCATGCCATGGATCAATGTATACACATTTAGGTTTTCATAACATGCAAGGATTCATGTTTCTAATGATGTTCTTATTACAATACTCTATGACCACATTATATTTTCTTGGTGTGAAAAAACAAAAGATATAATGTAATAACACTCATTGCATATCAGTGTGAGGATTTTGTGATATGATTTCCCATTGTATTCTTAAAATAGGGATTTGGGCCAAGGAAGGCATCCTACATATCTTTATTATGATAGGAGTCAGAGACATCATAGTTTATTGACTACTCAATCATCTAGTGTGTAAGGAAGGATCCTCATCCCATGTGATAGATTGGGTCATGATGGTTATAATATCAAAGACATGTCTGGACAAATGCTAATTTGGATACCTAATTGAGTTCAAGATTGGTCCATTGTAAGGCATTGTACATTTCTAGGTAATGGATAGAATTAGAGTCCTTATAGATCAATAAGTTAGAGCATACACAGTAAGGTGACCATTATATGTGGGGCATATCATATTATGCCACTAATCGGGGCTTACACACTGATGTTGTCCTCGTCTAAATAGAGGCATGTGATGTGAATGACATGACCACTACAACTCCCTAAGACAATGGGATATATGTTCGATCTGATAAAAAGGTATTAAAAATATTCATTCTCACTTCTTAAGGATGCATGACCTATGCACTGGGACATCCTTTTGATGGTTTGATATAGAACTCGATCCTCAGAAATATTTATAATGGATCTTGTTTTTGGTAGTAATAAGAGTTCTCATTGTTAATCTATCCATGGATTACGTACTTTGGTACCCCTTCCTGGTGTCTACAAAAGATTATCATGTCATAGGATTCTTTCCTGTAATGTTATATTTATCTACCTAATATATATTGATTGTATATCTCACATGATTTAATTTTATACATTACATGTTAGATAATGTCTACATGACATATCCGATGAAAATCAAATGATCCGTTTGACTTTTTTTGAGGTACGTCACATAATCGAGATTGTATTTCTGGAGGCCGTGACAAGACCAAGACAGACTTATCCATAGGACATCTAATGACTTAGTTGGATGATTCTCAAAGCCTTTAGATGTTCAAGGATGACTTGTCTGGATTACTTCACCTGAACTGGCTGGTTGATACAGAAATTCATCTAATTATCTTGGTTGAAATTCTTGGAGGGTTTCATGTGATCCATCTTATTTCCCCTAGTTTCATCATGAAAGATGGGTGAAAATCTTGGAGGTCATCATGGGATTTAATGTGATATTTCAAGAAGGTTCCATAAGCCCTTTATGACATTTCTAGTTTTATTTTGGAAATATGGTTGACAAGACCATGGGACATCGCAAGAGATTGTAGACATACCTGGAGGTAATCACAAGATATTTCTTGTTTTTTTGAAGGATATAGTAAAAGTGAGTTGACATGTCAGTAGGATATCAAAATATCCAATTGAGATATTTATAAGACATCATATTATCTATCATGCTTCTCTTAAATTCATCATGAAAGCTAATTAACATGTAATTATGTCATCATGAGGCTTAGGAAACATAAAATAATGAAACCATATGATTTCAGTTACATCTCTATATGTTATCACAAGGTATGGATGATGTTCCTTGAGGTTTTCACAAGACAAGGGTGGCATGCCGAGAGGGTGACATATAAATTACTCAGACATGTCTAGGGGACTTTTCATGAACCAAATAGTATACTAATGGATATTTATGTGATCCGGGGGACATTTCCGAGTGCAATCTTAGAACTTGGTTGGTTTATATACCACACATGAGGATCAGTTTACATTTTATTCCGATAAGCCTCCATTATTATAGTATATATTCCAACATTTCATTGAATATTCCTTATATTTCCTGGGTGTTAACTTGTTTTAGCCCTTTGTGATGGATCTAGCTTGTGTTATTTGTTTCACATAAATTACCTAATGTCCTTCGTGGGATATATGAGTGATCATGTGATGTTCGTATGCATATCTCATGATCTTCATAGGTAGTGATTTGGATTTTAATTGTTGAAAAACCTTCTATATATCAATAATAGATTCTTTAAAACTATTTTATAATGAAAAAATTCACTAGTTCAACAAATCAAGGATTCATTTTTTGATTCTATGATTGGGGATTTAGAGGCCTCTCTACCCCCGTTATTCATCGCTTTGGGAGGAGCAGATCGTGAAAATATATGGTGGAGTTGATTAAGAGAATTGATTTCATGTGTTTCCTGAGGTTCTTCCATAGGTATTTCTGAGGGTGTCACATGATTTTCATCCACCATGATATCACCTCATAAACTCTCCATTTATTGGATCATGGCCAATTAATGTGGTATTGATGAATCGTACGAACATGTTGAGGGACTTCTATATTGTTTGGAGAACATGTATAAAGCCTTTTGAGAGATTAGTTTTCCTTATAAACAAATTTCATGAGATATAAGATGACCATTATTGGATGTTTCATGTTAAAAGTATGGATTTATTAACAATCATCTTGGGATTAGGATTTCATGAAGAAGGTCTTTTGTTAGATATTGAGGTAGATAAGAGCATGTCACACGTTGTTTTTGACTCCCAGAGTCTCCTAAATTTTCTCGTTTGTTTCCTTTCATTCATTTTATGATGTTTTAGGGAACATAAATGATTTTAGGAGTGTTTTATAGGATAATAAGTATCCTCATCCATGATGTGGATCATTTCCAATAACAGTCTTATGGTGATTCATGAGAACTATCATGGAAAAACCATTATGCTTTTTTTAGATAAAGTGGTATTGTGGGACTACATAAACATGGTTGAAACACTCCTATTGTTGAGGGTGACTTTTCAGTGGGCTCTCACAAGCTTCATGGATGTGTCACATGAGTTTTAGAATAGTAAGAGGCTCTATATATTAGATATATTCTTCTTACATTCCATGTATTTTTGGATGGATTGTTAGGATCCTTCTTCCTGATAATTCATGTAACCTAGAGGTTATCATCTGGGACCCACTACATGATCAATAATTGTATGTTATATCTTAAAAGAGTACAAATACTTGTTAAATGGGTTCCCTTGGTTATTTGTTTTACATAGGATCCCTTCACATTGAAGGTCTCGCAATAACATGTCTTCTAGGGCTTCATACGATCTGCAGGATTGTGGAAATATTCTTCTTCTGTTGTCATATAGGTTTATTAATACACATATTTATGTATAAATTAACGTTTTAATATTTTTAATCTTATTTTCCATGCCAATGTAGTCGTGAATCACTATTCAGGATATGATTGTCTCCCTGTAGATAATTTTAGTAACTCAATGAACTCCTTCCACTTATTGTAATTTTTTAAACCTCCAATGCACCCAATAAAACATAAAACATCTCCAAAACACCATTTTTTAGGTTCAAACCCTTGAAACATCATTTTGATTCCAATATTTAAAAATGGCATGTCAAATAAGTAGAAAAATTGAAAGTCCAAATGAATTTTTGACCTATTTGAATGTGGGTTCTCACAATCTCCCCACTATAACACTTGTCTTCCTCGATATATGAGAATGATAACTCACCAGATGAACATGACATACATGGGAAACTATAAAAATCTCAAAACTATGTGTTCTACTCTATAATAAATATGTAAATTTTACTATGATACTTTAGAAATAAGGCATGTCATTCACCACAACCCAATTCACTACATGTAACCAGCATCGAACCCCTAAATAGCTCTTCCCAATACCCATATTTTTTCAATAAAAACTATTTCATAATTAAATTCATCACCTACACTTTTGGTGCTCCACACCATAAGGCTCCTCTTGAAAATATGATTCTGAGCCACATAAATCTTTTATTTTGGGACCACTAACCAAATCACGTTTCTAATGGTCCAAAAACCATATTGACATATTTTATCACTCCCGGTACCCCGACATGAAAAAAAAAACTTGCCAGAGTTGGCACCCCAACCCATATCTAATTTCCAAGATGAAAAATATAAGAGCCGAATTCCCTTGAATAGGGCTCATATATGTTGAACTCCTCTCATTAGGTCATGTAAAAGCCTTAGAACATTCAAATCATACCCCAATTGAGGTTTCCAGACCACCATACCAACTCCTATATCTTTCCTTATAATTTAATGCAATATAGATTCTTTTGTAGATTTCATCGCATGTTTAAACTCATAAAACAAATAATGATATCCCCCCGCATGATTCATCTCATGAATTTTGTGTTAAAAAATTGATTCACCCCTTAAATAAAGTGATTTAATTGATTCACCCTCTGGACCAAGTCATGGAATCCTTCATCACATTATTCACATTGTGAACCATGTACCAAAACCTAGTCACACCCCTTGAATATAAGGATGAAATTGGTTTATCCCCTAAAACATGTTACAAAATGAGTGCCACCCCATGAATTTAATTTAGATAATATCATAACATTTTGAGCTCATTTTTAACACACAATCTCCATACCACAACAGAAATGAATTCTTGATTTTGTTTTCAGACAATCACAGATAAATAATACTTTATAGATCATTAACATCAAATGACATCATGACCATCCAATATAAAGTAAAACCAAGATAATGATCTTCCTCACACACGGTTTATCCCCAAAAATTCTATGGTGTTCTCCCCTTCATAAAACATTCCATACACATCTCCCTAGGAACATCCCTTATGGTTATCATTCATCCAACACAAAAATTCATTTTAATTGTATTGTAATATAGGTGATTCTCTAAAAACATACTATTAATGTGGTCAGATTATTGGATAGGATCATTACTAAAGTAGGACTACAAAATGATATTGTAAAAAATTATGACCACAATACAATAAATGACCTCAGCCACCAAATCCTGAAGCCTCTCACCAACTCTCATCCCCCCTGGATAAACTAATTCCCAACAGAACAAAAATCAATCCAAATCATTGATTCCACTACGTTAAATTCACATCACCATGAATTCACTAAATGAAATATGAAGATACTCTAGAAACACCAATTCACTTATCTGAAATGATATCATGCTTCCCTAGCACTTGCCTACCATCATGACCTTTCCTTTGGGTAATGTTCAACCATAAGACCACCTGTCACCCTATGAATCATCCATAAATTATAATTTACCATAATGATCTAACCATCCATGTCTCACTAATCTATATTCAACATAAATTCACACACTAAAAAATATTAGAATCGGGGTTTTTAGAGTCTAAATGATCATGCCCCTCAAAACTATGCCTGACATTAACAACAATCACTCAAGGTACTCATATTATAATGAAACCAAGTAATTAACATTAATTTTATATAAAATATAAACCACAAAAATGTGAATATATTTTTCAATAAAAACATTCACACCATTTTGTTAAACCATCTAGTGGGTCACCATTTAAAAAACAACAATAATGACAAACTAGGGTCCATGTCCAAACTATGGACTTCTTGGTATCTAACCTAGTAATGCTTTTCAAGTCTCATATCATTGTCTAAAAACAATGTGTATCACCCACACAACCATATCATCTTATATGATCAACATTCCTAAGAACCAACTATTAATATAAAACCCATCCTTTCTGAGAATCATCGCACCAAACAGGTCCCTTGAAGATCACATTTCACCTAGTCATTTCACCTCCAATGCAAGAGGATTGATTCATCTTCCTCACCACTGACTATCCCCCATTGATCCATATGACCTTATATCAAATGAAATTATTTATATCATTCAACCAGTTTGAGATGAATGCCACAATGTATATATAATGGGAAACACAGTATGAGTATTTGTTGACACTTTAAGAAACTTTTCCTATTACATTACTGAAATCACACACTAGAATACCCATATATCATATCAATATAAAATCACTAATATGTTTTAAGAAATCACACTTTCTTATATAGTCCAATAGTTAAAATCAACTCACATGTATTTTTTCAATAAGTCGACATATATATATCCATCATAAATAAAAACATACATACAAAATACGCCTCACCTATGGAGAAAATAAAATTGAATAATAAAAATGATAATCAATATAGCATCCCCATGACCTAGTAAACTAGAAATCCTACTAGAAGATGTGATTTGACACACCATCTCGTTGTACATCACAAGAACAGATTCATTCCTAAATTAACCATCTAATAAATTCAAAAATCACAGGGCAAAAGAAAAATAAATTCGTATGATACTAATTTATAACATACCTCCCCACCACACTCTAAAACCAATAGTAGGACTAATTTTTCACCTGAGGTCTGCCAGGAAACCCTACAATTCGAAGGCTACTAATAAGCTTCGGGGGACATAGGTGGTAAAGTGGGGAAAACATACCCCATATATTAGTGTGTTTACTAATTTATAAATAATCAAATACTATAACAAATATTAAATAATTGGTGTACATTAAAAAAATGGACATCCAAAAATAATATATGGAATACATTTAAGGCCCAGAAAACCATGGTATAAATTAAATGGCATACCCCTAGGGAAGATAAAAAATATATAATAGAAATAAATAAATAAAATAAAAGGGATTTATAGATTCTATTAAATAAACACAATCCACTATCCGGACTCCATATGATATATACTACTCAACAATGCTATCGGGGGCTTTAGAGAAACATATTCTTGTAACCATATGAACATCTCATCAGGTACACAAGGGCAGTGGTAGACTGAGTAGTGTGTGAGTAAAAACATTATAGGAATCCTCCAATTTGGTACCATACATAGTAGTATATATAGTAATATGTGAATGTCACATGATTAGATGAAAATATAAGGAATCTCCAAAAAAAATAAATTAATTCCAATCCCCAGGTTCCAAAACCGAATCAACCATACCTTATTCACACTAATGATGTTGTTTCTTTGAGTTCATCATAGTTGAAATTCCCCCAATGTAACCTAGGGATCCAAATCCATGAAATCCCTTTATGGTAATCACAAATCTTGGGATACAGACAAGGGTAGTATAGTCAAATTCCTTGACTCTTGAGATAAACCTCCCCAAAGTTGTCACATCATATCATGAGGTATTCAAAACTCTGGGGATGTATCCCAAGACAGTATAATTAGATTCCATAATTACAAGGATACAATACATCCCCTTGATAGTGTTGTCACATCATCCGGTAATCATGACACAATGGATGCATACCATGGTAGTCTGATCAAATTGCTCATATCCAATGATACACCTCAACATGTAAATCCTATTATATAATGAGGTATTCATGACATTGGGGATGAATCCCAAGATAGGTTGATCAAATTCTTTGACTCTAGGGATACATCTCCCCATAAAAATAAATTCATTTCATACATTCTGAATGAAATTTTGGATTCATCCCACAATTGTAAAATTAGACACCTTAAATCTAAGGATACACCTCCCTCAATAGTCATCTCATAACATGAGGTGTTCATGACTCCAACGATTAATCTTAAGATATTTCTATCAGATTCTAGGACCCTGGTTATACACACCCCCCGAACAACAATATCATATCATGTGGTCTTCATGAACCTAAGGATGCATCACCTGAAAGTCCAATAAAGTAGCTCGAATCCTGAAATACACCCTAAAATTGTCTTATAATATCATGAAGTCTTCAAGAATCTAGTGATACAATCCATTGATGTTTTACAAGATTATTCAACTCTAGGGATATACCTCCCCCAACAGTCTTTTCATGAGTTCGTTATACATGGATGGATCCCCAAAGGGATATCCCAATAGGTATGGGTTCCACGGTGAAAACCTCATCTATCTCCTAGAAATCCCATTAGGGTCAATAAATCCATAGGGAACCCACTAGTCCCCTCATTCTCGATGCACTATAGTCACCCTTTCCTAGTTCCTCTATCTCACACAATTCCTTATTCATCACCTGAAACCCTCGAATGTCATGTCCCAAAAAGTCATTATAAGAGTATTATGTCCTTACTGACTCAATTGGATATCACCACATGTGCACTAATAAAGTGATTTTTGATATCCTATATCATCCCTCTAGGACCCTCTAGTTTCATCTTCTCACCCAAAACTGATCCCAGTCAACCTATTTTCATTACACATTGGACTATATACATCATATTGAAGTGGATCACTAATCCCAAACTCATATTGATGAGTTGAAACAGAAATTTTTATATAATGTAGTTTTTTATATTCTCTAGCTCTAATATATGGGATTTGGGTCTCATGTTCCATCATAAACTAGCATGAGGTATGGATTACACTTAATTTATTAAGGTATCAGTACCTTAAATTAGTGGAAAAGGTGTCACAAAAGCACACATGGGTTTTTTTGTGACCCATGGAGTTTATATTTTACAATTAAGTATCTTTGAATTAAATAAATAATTCATTTAATTAAATTAATCTGGTGAGTATCCCCAAATGGAAAGGACAAACTATTTACTTACAGCTTGTATAGAACTCAAATGTGGTATAGGGTCCATCAGATTCATAAGGCTCCAGCCTTAGCCCTCAATGTGTAAGTTGTCATGAAATCACACTAGGAGTGTCTGTGAACCTACACATTCACCCTTTCCTATTATAAAATAAATTTGACTGAAAATAATAATTTAATGGAATTTACCAAGGGAGTCACCATCAATATAATTCATGAACACCCAAATGAAATAAAGATCACATAAATTCTATAGGGAATGTACAAGAGGCCACCTACCTCAATCATAGATTTTCCAAATTGATTTTAAGGGCTGACAGTAGCTTCCAAGGGCTGCTAAGCTCATTCGACCTCACCATTTTACAACCAAAACTATCATAGAGCCTCCATCCCCTAACTCACACTATGAAATAATGATTAATTAATTATCATATTTATAAATAATTAATTATTTAAATCTATACATTTTTTATTTCTCTTTAACTAAATTGAGAATTCTATCATGCTAAAACAATTTAAAACAAGGTATTTTCCCCTCCCAATGCATCAGTGGATTTATTCATCACTAAAACCATTATTAGTTACTTAGATTCCAATATCCAACAAGATTAATTTGGGGAAAACATTTTTGATAAGACAAACAATAAAATAAAATAATGGAAAAACATGAGAAATTATGTGGAAATTATATCAGTATACAATCTATAAATGTTGTATGGAACCCAAAAATAAATTTTTATATTTCAACATTCTTGTATTAAATCATTATTTTGAACTAAAATGAACAACTTTTAATTTATTGGTGATACAGAAATAAAATATAAATAGGAAAGGGGAAGACCATACACTCTAACATCGTCGAATCGCACAAAAAATTCACCAAATAAAGATGATATGAGGGAGATAGGAAATTTATAATCCCTCTCATGTTCAATACATTCATTGAATAAATAAGGGTTCCAAGAAACTTCTTGAATCCCTAATAAAGAGAAAAACATTCTAAGAATACGAAACTGTGGTTCATATAATTAATTTTCACCGTACACCCCGAGGCTCCCCTTTTATGTCCTAAATCCCCCTGGCCTCACCCTATAAAACTCACTCACATCATGAATCACTATTCATGATGTTAGTATCCCCATGTATATTCTTTCATCATCCCATTTCACATTTTCCTTCTATGATTTTGTTCGAAATCCCTGGACATATCAATAAGTTTTCACTTGGTAAAATCCAATATGGAAGATTATGATTATTGACCCACAAATAGGAATTTCATTTGTTTTGGAGATATCATATGTTCTTGTCATCCAGTTTTTGTAATGATCCTTAGACTTTTATATTATCATTTATGCATGTCCTTACTCATGGACCATGATTTACTAACCAAAACCATGCCTCCATATGTTCATGGGAAGTAGGGTATATTAGGTGTATCTGAAATGACATATAATTAATGAATAAATAAAAAAATTTGATTCCAGTTATATCTTTATATAAGATAAAATATCAAACCTTTAATTGGAATATTACCATCACATTATATTTTATAGAAAGAGAGTAAAAACATGTTTATTTATAATAGTCATATAATGATGTATCAAACATATAGGAAAATGATATAGTTCTGAAACATAATAGTGATATTTTTTGACAAAGGGATTATTTCAAAAGAATGAATTCCTTTTTTGTCGATGTTGTGAAATTATGTTCATTCTCTTGGGTTACCTGATCAGTTAGTACACAATAATCTTAAATGGTAGGGGTGTTTTCCAATTTACAATGAGAACGAATCCAATAGAATCACACACTATGTGTTTTAATTTATCATGATTATATTATATTTTAATTTAATTAATTGAATAAATATTAATCTCAAAAAATGAGGAATAATGATATTCTTTTTCTATTGGTCAAAAATATTTATACGGTTATTCAATAACCATTGACGATATAAAAGTGTCAAAGATCGTATCTAGTGATGATTAATAATTTAAAATCAATTTAAATAATATTTATCATTTTATGAGTTATTGTACACCATAAAATAAAATAAATATTATTATTTTTTAACATGGTGTTTAAAAGGGAATATTATATTTTTCACTTCTGGGTATGAAATTAAATATGATTTTAATCTAAATCGTATCTCTATTAATATATGGTTATGTCTTTTGTGTAGAGAGAATATTGATTTGAGAATCATTGTCCACAAAATTTAATTCTATATCCACTCCTCCATCTCTATATCTATCAATAATGAAAAGTTCTATGGATATTATATCAAGATTGAATGAACTATAAGTGATCAAAATAATGACCAAAATTTGATAGATCCATTGTTCTAGGACACAATGTTCTTTTTGTGTTTCAGTAAGATAAAAGGAGTACATCTGGAAAAATCCAAAGGGGATTCTACTGATTGATATATACAGTACAGAGAAGGTATTTTCTAAAGATGTTTTTGGATATTCAACATTGTCTACTAAAAAATATCCTTAGATAAGTCATCATTTTTTCTGTTATAATATAAATTAATTATAAATATTACCTGCAATGAACCTATCTAGGTTATGGGTTTTATTATATCAATATTTTCTAGAATAAATTTGTTTCTCAGGGTGTTTTCATCTTTAAAAAATTTTCAATGATAAATTAAATCATCAAAATATTTATGGTTATTTTTCTCACCAAGTAACTTTTACATTGCCTGAAAACATTATTTGGTATCATAGAGATGTTTTTTAAAAATTATAATAAATTATTTTATTTTTGATCTATTATGAAAAATAGTTTTAATATTTTTCATTCCAATAATATTAATTATTTATTTTGATTTTTAATTAACAAAATGTTAATATTTTAACTATCTTCACCAATGTGATAATTTTGCTAAATGACTATTTACATTTGATGAATGTCCTAAGATTTCACTAGTAACTTCCAATAAATTTGACTTCTATGAATAGGTTATAGAACGTGTAGTAGGAGAACACATTTTGTAACCATGATCACTACACATGGGCTTGCTGTTTGATATATGTAATGCTAAGTAGTAACAATTTAGGGTGCATTTATTGTACACCGTGTGTAGATCGGGCCAAAATGGAACGCGAATTTTCAAATTTCATGGTATTTAACTAGCTTACACATTTCGTATTCAACACAATTTCGAAAAAAAATCATGAATAATGAGTGGAAAAATACATGGTAAAATACCATGGGATACTTATATCGTAGAATATTAATAAATAATAGTACTAGTAGCTAGAATAAAAAAAATTCTTTTCTCAATATGTCATGTATAATAAAAACATAATGATTCATCTGAAGAGTTATTCATACACAAAATTTGTAGAACCCAAAATGTGTAGTGGGTTTTCACATCATGTGGTACTGCCACTAATGTGCACATTTTTTCTTCATTAAGTATGGAAGACATACCATTAGTAGAACACACATATTGTAGACAAAGTAAACACCATTAGATCCCGTAACTAGACAACTGATTGTGTCCTCTATCAGGTGGTATAGACACATGTAGGTCCTCATACAATGCATATTGTTGTCCACTACACATCATGTAGTCCTATGAATGAATTTTATGCATTCATAGACATTTATCCTTGTTACATAATAATAAAGGTACGTAGCATGTTTTTTAAGAACATTCTGTGTATTTTCCCCAAAGAGGATTGAATTAAATTTCATTAAAATTTTAATTTCTTATGATGACCTTATTGTACTAAATGTCACCTAATGAGGTAGAATGTTCAATAAATATTTTAATAAATTAGTAAGTACTAATTTTTTTTATTTTAGTTATCGATGATTATTTTTTCCTCTATTTATTTTCCATGAATTAATTTATAATGTAATATCAAAAATAATTTTGATAAACATTAAGATAAATATGAATTAATTAATTAATTAATGATATCATGTTTATCTTAATAATAAATAACATATTGAAAGTAATTTTATCCAATATACCTTTTTTCAAAATAGTTTCATGTGAATGCCCATTGATGAGCTTGAACAATACTTGTTTATGTGATTGTTTTGTTTAACATTATATACTCCATGGCATTTAAATTATTAGTTATTTTCATAAATATAATTTTAGTTGATTCATCTACCACTCCATAATTATTTAGGACCTATGTGTCAAAGGTGTATTATGTAATTACTCATAACCAATCCTTTGTTTCCCCTTTATTATGAATCTGTTATAAATGCATGTAATAAAAGAATTTCTTAATGTGTGTGGAGGCGGTTCAATATGGAACCAAGATGATACCAACCCAGGTGGTACACAAGTTGATAAGTAGAATTTTGTAACTCATTCCAAGTCCCAAAAAAGGCGTATTCCCTTATTCATAAGTTGATTTATTGTCTACTTAATAAATAAACAATTATAAAACATATTTCTCAAATCCCTTATTTATTTATTTTCTTTTATTTATTTTTATAATACACATTTTTTGTTTTATGGATACAAGACCATGATCACATAAATAAATGAACAAATATGAAAAGATAGAATTTTAATAAATAAATTATTCACAATTGTTTTATCAAAACATGTTTAATAACCACTGAAAAAAATAATTAATATTAAAAAGTCATGTAGATGATAAAATAGGATGATTTTATTCAAAATAAATAAAACCTCTCAAGTATATATTATGATAGGCACATAAATCCTTTATATGATTTGGAATGAAATCCAAATAACTATGTATTTAACCAATCTTAGTTGGGAAACATAATTTTATCATGGAGTTTTGAATAAGATTGTGGCTTGAATTAAAAATCATAAATGAAGATAAGTATCCCTCACTAGATATGATGTCACTTGGAGGTAAGAGTTGAAGAAATCCACATCTGTATTTCAGAATTGGGGATTATAGTTAATATGTCATGGAGTGACAAGTCAGAAGTTATGAAAGACATACATAGTTTAATACCTTCATGTATCTTGACCATGCATCCCCAGGTTTATGCAATGTGGCATAAGAATCATTACCACTATAATGTTCTAGAAAACAGAAATTTTGAGTCTAGCAGTAGGGATATTTTGGACATGATAAAATAGTTGGAGGCATAATAAAATTAATTATTATTATTTATAGCATAATATTTAATAAAGAATAGTGGTGATAATATGATCATATAAAAATATAGAATAATGGATGTTTTTCCTTCTACATTATCCCTCTAATGAATATTAGATGAGGAAAACCTCCTTAATGGTAATAACTTCAAGGAATGGTTCTAAATCCCCGACGTTATGTTGCATAGTGAACAGAAACCATACATGCAATAATCTCATAGACATAATCAACCTACTAAGGATGTGAGTGATGAAGAGTCCAATGTCTAAGAAAAACACATGAATGATGTGGTTACAGTTAAATTATTAATGATTACATCTATGTTTAATAAACTCATAAAGTATATTTAAAATATGGATGCTTATATAATACTCATGAATTGCTATGGTCTTTTCTATGAGATAGATTGGCATAATGTTTTTGATATATCCAAGGAGATATTTCTGAGTAAATATGGAAACGGTGTATTACGTGGGCATCAGATAACAAAACTCATTGGATATATTGATATCCTATATATTCTAGTGTTTAATATTTCTTATAAACTGTGAATCGATAATATGATTACATCACTCCCAGATAGTTTCTATTGTTTTTTATTAATTTTAAAATGAAAAACATTTAGAAGTATCTTCTTCATCTTTTCACTTTTCTTCGCCCATACGATAAAGAGGTGAAGTGAGATAATCTTTCTATCAATATGTTGAACAAATGAAGACTCCATGGAAAGTTCTACATGACCAAATATTCATTGAAACACCCATTCAAGAAGATAATGATCAAGTGGAATGGAACAGAGTACAATTATACCAATTTCACATGTTGAAATAAGGGCCTTTGGAGGAAAACTACACCCAACAAAATAAGAAAGGGAAATATTTCTGTACATTTTTCAATGGGTGAAATATATCTATTTATAATAATTGGGTATTAGATAATTCTTGTGGTTCTAACATATATATTAGAATACATAAGAAAAGTATATTATAATGATTTATTGGGGGGTAAAACTATTAGTATCCAATGTATCCAAATATGTAGTTGTTGCTATCATGGACTACCAATTCACATTGCCAACATAAATGATATTTGTTTTAATAGATTGTAATATTATTCCATATGTCACAAAAAACAATATTTATTGAAATATTTAAATGAAGGAAATTTCAATTAATCGTCTTTTTGTGGTGGAATAAATGAACCATGCAAATGGAAATCGATAATGAAACTAAATTAAATGTCTCATAGCGCAATGAATCATAATCACATACTATTTCATATAAATTATAATTATTTGACTAAATTAAACCATGATGGATATTTAGATTCTTTTGAACTAAAACTAATTCTTGTGTGTCACACATGTTTATATTGAAATATAACCAAATACCAATTTAATGGAAAATGTGAATAGGCTAAAGGGATTCACGAATTAGCTCATAAATATTTGTGTGAAATATTTTTAGGTACATAAAGGGATGGGTAATTATACATCCTAAATTTTACAAAATAATATTATTATATATGAATATGTCAACATAATGAGGTATAATGTATATTCTTTTTAGAGGTTCATGGAATACAAGAATAATCTTAATAACCATCTCAGTCTGAAGATTAAGAAACTACACTCAATCCATAATGGAAAAAATATTAATCAAGATTTAATTTATTATTTTTTGGATTTTGGGATTATATCCTCACTCACTCATCCATATAAACCATAGTGTAATGACCTATAATAAATGAGTAACCACAATTCTTTTGATATGCTAATATCAATTTTGATTCATGGAAGTCCTACATTTTCATTTTGGGGATATGTGAAACATACAGTAGAAAAAATACTAAGTCATATTCCACCTAATGTTCTAGATGTTTTAACATGCCAATTGATGAATTGAAAGAAAATAATGTTGTTATACATATATGTGTGGGGATGAAATGGATATTTCAATTCAACTTTAAATAATAAGCATTCACCCTAAGGAAAAAGTGTACCGTAATATGATAACATAAGTATTTGATGGGATATTATCTATATGACCCCTTTGAAAAAATCAATTAGTGGAAGGTCATTCAATGTTCTTTGAGGGGGATCAAATATCTAAATGAGATTATGGGATAGATATTGACTTCGATAAATTCCAATATCAAGGTACATAATATTTTTTAATACGATAGATTCCTCAATGCCCTGTGGAAGAATGTGTTTCAAAAAGACATGTTCTACGTAAGAGTACAAGATAGTTTAGAGAACCAAAAATATAATGTTTCCTATTAATTGTGGATGTTGAATCATAATGAGTTTATAATAAAAATTGTCTGACCTACAAGGATATAGTAAGGGGCCCAAATGATACCATGTTGAAATAATATTTATACTATGAATTGGATTCCATGTACCAAAAGGATATATATATATCATGGTTGATACTTCATAGGATTTAAAGCATATTGGTTATAAATTGGTATTAAAAAAACTATACATGGATGGAAATGTTAATACACATAAGGAACACATGGTTGCAATATGGTTTAAGAAATGTCAATGAGTTGACTATAAAAAAACATTTTTACTATTTTTAATTATAAATTATATTTAAATTATAATTGGAATTTCATAGTTCCATGATATTGATATTTTAAAAGTGGATGTAAATTTTTCCTTCCATAATATGAAACTCCAGGAAGATATCTATATGAAAAAACTCAATGGGGTTTTTTATCCAATAATGTATTCATGTTGAAATGATCTATTTTGGGATTAAAGAAAGAATCTAGGTCATAGAACATTTTGTTTGACGGATCCATACAAAAATTTATTTTCATAATGAAGAAATATGATAATTGAATCTATAAGTGGTTTTTGGGAGTGTTCTCATTATATTAATATTATAGGTTAATGAAATACAAATTTATAAGAAATAAATACTTGCTTTATATTTTATTAAATATGTTTGACTTAATTATTCTACATGAATGACCTATGTCATTAAATATATACTTTTAGGATCAAGATCCATTCAGATAGATCCAAAAGATTGGTCAAACTATGTCAAGATACACCTGTTGTCTAGATACTAAAGAAGTTTATTAGGGAAAATTCATTTAGTGGATTGTTCCAACATCACATGAAATTCACATTTCTATGAAATTATATCCTCAGAAACATGAGAAGAGATAGTGGATGACATGGATTTTACATACATCAGTGATTGAGTTAATTATATATATTATACTATATATTATGATAGATGTTTCCTATAACTTAGTTGTGGTAGGATGATATCTACATGACCTAGTAGAATACCATTTTCGGGTATTCATGATCATTATAATGTATCTATGGTTTACAAAGGATATTTTTATGCTCTATAGAAAAAATAAAAAACAATTCACCAGATTATATATAGATTCTATCATCTAAATGAATCAATATGATAAAAATTATTTATTTGAAAAATATTCAATCTAAATGGATGTGTTTAAATCTATAATAGCCCAAAGATAGAAATGATCATAGATTCTATAGTAGATTATGAGTACATTTGTGTTTCTGAGGTAGTTAAACAATTAGTTTCAATACGAAGCTCCATCCTAGAGATTGACATGACACCTACATGTAATGATCATATCACAATCTATTATGATAATAATTTAGTTTTGCATCTCACTAAAGATCCATGGTCACATTAATTAATGATGACTTTAATTCAATAGTTTGACATTTTTTATGATATTTCCAAGTTAGGTGATGTTTAAGTGATAATTATTTCATTGAAAGGCAATTTGGTGATCCCATTTGACTAATGTCTAAGCTATACATAATAATGATAATAATGTGAGGTTTAGAAACCTAATAGTAATATCTAGTTTGATCTATTCCTTCTGTGATGTGTTGGTGTTTTTTTTCGAATCCAAATATTTTTACTAAGATTACATGTATATTCAAAGGATTGAATATTTATAAAAATATTTATTTTTTAGTATTCGTTGTTCTATATTAATTTTATGTAATATTGTCATACATTTACATTCACATTGATAAGCTCATATAAATTCTCTACCCTAATGGGAATATTTTTGTTCTATGATGATTGTTCACACCAAGATTCACTTTTACATTTTCACCCATACCCAATTGTGATAACTAGTTTTGAATTGAAAATTATAAAAAAAATAACAAATTTAAAATCATTTTTGATTAAATGATTTTCATTTTATAACTTTAAAAAAGTGAAATGTTACTTGTGTTGGTAATTAAATTGTATGTGGATGTTATTTGGAGGCCCAAATATAATCTAGAAGGAAAATAGAACAATCTTCATTAGATCCCAAGTAAACAAGTCCACTGATTTGGGAATTGTGCACAATCATTTCCTCAAAATGGAATGCAATTTTGTTTATGGATCCTGAACATACTATTATACAACGTTTATTAAAATTATGAAGCGAAATTATGTTATATGGTTTCCCATTGTGACTGATATTTCCATTCAACATAATCTCTATGATGTAAAAAGTGGTGTGTTGTTTTTCATCCATATCTCAAGCTTTAGGCCATAAAAGGATCCCAAACGTTCTATGGATATATTCATGAGGTGGGGGAAAACATTTTAGTTTTCCCCAATGCTATATAATTCTGTATAGCCATTAAAGACTAATGTGTACATTTTTTTCTTAAAATCTAGGTTCCTAAAACCACCATCCACATTGCATATAAAATAATACTTTGGGAACACCCTTTCCATGTTTGAACTAGATGCATAGATCTGATATTTTTGAGTCTAGATGATTTTTATTCTAGCACTATAGGTTATAGATGACTCAATACTCATAGGTGGATAATGTATAATTTATGAGTTCTACCCGGGCCTCCACTTCTTGATTGAAAGCTAAATGGTGGCCAGTCCTTTGGGGGGAACTACACATAATTTGGATGGAGTTCCAGCACGTGTTCTTCTTCTGGTTTTATTTAATTTCTGAATTAAATATTTAAATAATTTTTAACCGTCATGTTATTATCCATTTATTATTTCATTTCGTATAATTAAGTGAAATAGTTTTTATCTAAACCCTGATATGGTTGATATTTAATGTGGGGATCAGGGGATTGTTTCGATTAGAAAACACAATAATAATTATTTTTCAAACATATTAAAGATATTTTATTATGATTTAGTAGACCATGTTCAATTCCTAAGGTCAAAACTATGGAATCTTGATTGTAGTGTGAAGGGATTCTTCTTTTTTTGTTGTTTTAAAAGGGAAGATGGGAATCAATATCATGAAAAAAATCAACCAATGATTAAATTAAACCATGTTTAATTTTTAGAAAAATAAACTATCCATGATGTCTAGTGAAAATGAAATCACCACCATAAATCATTATTCCCAAAACACCACCATATTTATCAACTATTAAATTCATTAAATTAAGTCATTTTCTTATAACTATTGAAAAAACCCCTACTTTAGTAGTTGGTATTAATGATAAACACTATAAAACTATAAAAACAAAATGAGAGGTTTCCTAGGGCGTTATATATGCTATAAAATCATCTTTAAATCATAATAAATTTTAATTTTCACAACTATGTGTCAAATTTCAATGTTGTTTCCTTTGAGCACTTTGGTTTTTAGTGCATGTTTTCATTAGAGTTTTATAATTTCGGTAAATATTTATAAGTTTTATTTTATGAATTTACATATTTTTTTAGTGTTGTGATTTATTTCACGAGTTGATTATTTTCATGATGTATTCAACTCTATGAAATTTAACACCTTTAAAAATATAACCAAAGATGATCCTACATCAATGACACTAAGACACAATGGACAACCCTTATAAGGCGGACGCACCACAACATATAAATTTTTTAAACCCTTCCTCTTCTAGAACCAAATTAGAAACTGAAAATAACATGTTTAATATGGAAGAAAATAATATAACTCTAAAATAACAAACCTCCCATGATGTTGATATCAAATTCACGAATATTCAATTATTAGGTGAGGAACCCAATATTGAAAAAAATCTGGTTTGATTTATTTAATACCAATATTCCACAAACTCATTGGAGAAGAACCATAGAATAATATAAAAATTTTTCACATTGTGCCTTCATCCATAAAACCTTCTAATTTTGATGAAGAAAATTAAATATTATGTTATTATCTTTTTCAAAAGAATATATTATAAAATATTTACTATGTTATATTAATTCCATAATTAGAGGTAGGGTGAAAATGAAACAACTTTTTCTAGAAAAATAATTCCTTGCCTCTAGAAATGATTATCTAAGGAATAAAATATGTGGGATATAAAAATCTCAAGAGGAAACACTTCATGAATATTTGGAATGCTCAAAAAAGATATATTAATGTTTTCCACATCACCACATAGGTGATTAACATTTAATTCAGTTTTTTATGAAGGAATAATTCTTATTGATAGAAATATGATCGATGTGGATATAAGTGGTGAACTATTCGATAAGACCCAAATTTCAACAAGAAAAAAAATCGTTAACATGGTGTAGAATACAAAAAAATTTGGTTTATTGACCAATATACCCATTCGAGGTGTCCATGGGGTGGAACATAATGAGTTCGAGAAAAAAGTGGACACAATGTTTGAAGAGGTGAGTACCCTTATTCAATAAAATTATCATTCCCATGAAAAATTACAATCACTTTCTCTACTACACTGTGGAATATATTCTCCTAACACCCATTATTCATACCAGTTCCCCAAACTGAGAGAATATACTTGGATTTAAGAGGAAATATTTCTAGGATTCCCTTATAACAAACCCTTTAGGAAAAAATATTACTATCCATCCTACCCTTGGAGGAATGAAAACCAAGATTATAGGAATTGGGGTATTCAATCCAATTGTAAAAACAATGGAACCAACCATGGAGGATTTTTCATCAACCACCATTGATATATCCTCAACCATAATAATTGAATTTCCAACTACCCCCTCTGAAACCTGAGCCTATCCCAGAAGACATGATGAAACAAATGGAAGCCAACAATCTCCAATTACAAAAGGCCACCAAAGAATCCATAAATGATATAAAATACCATTTAGGCCAACTCAGCAACTCGATGGGGGAAATACAAAGTCCTGGGACTAGTAAGGTACATTCTCAACCAGTTGTCAACCCTACGGATAAGAGAAATGATTGTTCCATCACCCATCAGAGTGAAACAAAACATAAAATACCAATGATCCCTCCAATAGATTAATCCCCTCAATGTAAAAATCTATCCCAAACATCTTAAATTACCCAAATAACAAAAATCATATTCCTGAGAAGAATCCCACAAAAGAGAATACTGTTTCATTTTATGAACCAATAATCCCAACCTCTCCTCTTATATTTCCACAAAGGGCCACCCAACCAAGGAAACAAAAAGAAACTAAACTTGATAAATAAATATTGAAATCCTTAAAAATGGATAGGTTAACATCCCCTTGATTGAGGTGGTGAGTAAAATTCCACATTACTCTATGTTTTTGAAGGAGACGTGTACCCACTAAAGGAGAATTCGAGGCGATGATAATGTGCGCTTAGGGAGGAATGTGTCAGAACTGAAAAATCCATCACATCCTACCACATTAAATGAACATGAATCATTATCAATTCTATTCTCCATAGTGGGGTATTCAATTTCCAATTCAATGCTTATTGGGGTGCATAAATAAATGTGATACCATACTCTATTTACACATTTTTATAAGTCTGGGAACAAAAGTCCCCTGGAATTGTTGTTGAATTAGAAAAATAGAGTACAATAATACTTTTTTTGTGTGTTATACTATGTTCTTTTGAGGGTGAAAATTTTAATTTTTCATTTTGATTTTCATGTTATTAAAATGGAAGATAATGTGATGAATATACATGCCCCGATTTTATTATAGAGACCTTTCTTGAAACCAACCAAAACCAAAATTAATGTCCAAAATTGTACATTATCTATAGATTTTAGTTGTGAAATCATCCACATCAATATTCTTGATTCCATTATGCACACCTCAAAATAACATTCAACTCTCTCCATTAATTCAATTGATGTACTCCCTTCCCATGAAAAAACATATTTTATTTCCCCCGATCCCTTTTTTATGTTTTATTACCTAATAGAAATTCTATGTAATTAATAATGCATAGAATGTTTTACCTTTCTATAAAAATTACTTTCATGATTGTTAATTGATTATATATTGAACACAAAGAATCGCACAACATCAAAGATACATCTATTCTTGTAAAAGGTAATTCACCATATTATAATGGCACCATTGAGTAGTCAGATGTGATTAGTGACTTATCGATTTCTAACACACCCCCATAAATCAAATATCTCATTAAATTGGATAAAAAAAACCACCTAAAGATATAAAATATTCTTATCATGAGAATAGAAATATTTTTCATATCATCTTTCCTAGTTCACTCTCTCATTAGGATAAATTATAATTGATTGATCTTTTTAGTGAGAATAATCAACTTTGGGATGGATGCCTTAAAAAATTACTGGTATTAGATTATTAAATTTCCCACATAATATATTGTTAAATGATGAGCCTAAACTTTTGAGGTTGTTGCAACGTCGAATGAACCCAAACCTCTTAGATGTTGTTCAAAAGGATGTAACAAAATTATTGGTTGTTGGATTATGTTACAACATCTCTAATAGCCAATGGATCAATCCAGCTCATGTAATTATAAAAATAACTGTTATCAGCATAATTAAAAATGAAAAAAATAAACTACTTATAAATAATCAGTAGAATAGTTCTTGTATCTATATAAACTATCACCGACTAAACTAAGACACACTAAGAACAACCCTATCCCATTGACATTCATTGACCAAATGCATGAGAGGCAAATAGGAGAGTCCCATTTTTATTTTCATAAAGGGTATTCTACAAAAATTAATATCAATATTTCCCATGAGGATTAGGAAAAACAACATTTAATTCCCTTTTAGAGGATTTTTTTATAGAAGGATGACATTTGGTCTCTGTAGCACTCTAGGTACATTACAAGGTTCCATGGTAAGTATATTTTAGGGTTACCTAGAGAATTGAATGGAAGTATTCATGGTTTATTTAAAATTATATTGATCCTCCTTTGATGCATGTTTTAGTGGTCTAGGTTTAGTCATACGTTTCTATATGAAATGTAATATTGTATTAAATTATGAGAAATGTCTTTTTATGGTGTGATAAGGTATAGTAATGGGGAATGTATCTTCTATGAATGCTATCTATGTTCATAAATTAAAAGTGAGTGTAACTTCTAACCTACCATTCCCCAAAAAATTTTAATATGTGGGTTTTTTATTAGTCCACATTATAGAAAAAAATACTTATTGTTTTTAGGTTTTTCACTTCGTTTTTATGGGGTTGTTTTGCCAGCGACGTAAAAAATAATGTTTTTAAATGTCGATTAGTATAACTTATAGAAATGTTATTATTTATGAGGCTTTTTATGTAGGTTATTTAATATCCTATGTTAAATATGCTTCAGTGAATTTGATGATGCCTTTTTATTTATGAGAATTCAGTTTATATGATATTTTCAATTAGAAATTTTATTTTCATGTAATCCAAAATTTTCTAATAATAAATGGATATTCAACTTTAGTTTTACATATATAATCATGGAAAAATTTTTATTTTTAGATCATCAAAAGAAATCCCATCACATGATAAAAAATAATGTTATTGAAATAAATTTAAAATTCATTATAATATAACTTGGTATTATTAAATTTAAACATACTTTTCCTACATGTTCTTAAAATTTCCTTTCACATTTCCATGAACGGAGAATACCCAATAAATTGTTTCCACCCTATGAAAAAAACGGAAGACAATCAATGAACACTGATATAAAAGAAAATTTAATGTTAATGGTTGATATGTTAACATATAAATAATTTTTTTGAGACATAAGTTTCATACCTCCCAACATAAGAAAACATCCTACATTGTGTAATTATATTCTCTTGAAATAATTCTCTAGTATAAACTTATTTTTGTTGCTCATCCATTTCTTTCTATTCAGGTGAAATCAAATATGGGTCCATCCATCCATATACATTTATCTGAACATTAATTTCAAATTTTTTATAATGGTACCAAATACAAAATAAACAAAAAAAATAATTTTCAATAAATAAAATATAGGGAACGATTTGGGGTATGATGTACATCGAAAAAACTCTCACCATGTTGATACGTAAAATATCTTTATTAACAAGATACATGATATAATTTTTTAGATTCCCCACATCTATTTCATGTCCAAAAAAATGAGTTTCCATTATAAAGGTATAATGACCCGCCAACAAATTGGATTATGTTGAAAATCATTCAAGACTATTAGAATCTTAATTTTATTTCATAGACCTATGTATTTGTTGTTGGAAATACAGTATTTCTTTACATTTAAAGTATAATAGTAAATAAAAAGATAAATATGTGAACATTCAAATGTTACAAAAATTTAGACAAATATAAAATTAAAGATATAACATACACATACCTCTATGGTAATGAGTTGAATAAGTCTAGATGGACAAACTAACAAGTGGCCAATACTTTTCCCGACTATAATCACCTCATCTATAGGTATCGGTATTCAAGATGATATAACAATAATATATTTTACATTGACCTTATACTACTATACATCTAACTATTAAGGATTAATTTTATCTCCTATATAAAAAATCAGCCATGATCCAACTATATGATGAGGATCATCAACATTCAACTCAAAGTAACATAGAGGATATGAAGAGGGTTGTGGGAGTAGGATAAAAATTGGTTCTATAGGAGGAGTTATAGGATAATTAATGGGGTCTATAGATGGAGGTGGAGGATAAATAAAGGGTTCTTTATGTATAGGTGAGGAGTGTGTGCTATTGGTAGAGGTTGAGTAGGAGTTGTAGTCTTGCATTGACTTTGCATGTCTGCAAACATAGATTGTATCGATGCTCTAATCATATCTTCCATAATTTTCTTAATATTGTGAAATTAGGCCTCCAAATATTCTATTTTATAATGATATAACCTCTCAATGTAAGAATATGAAGAATGTGGTCACACTATTCTTGTCGATACACCCACCATGTATCCTCTTACATGACCAATGTGTTCTGGATTTCCCAATTTAGTTGATAAAATATCATGCCTCTCATCAGCTTGAAATACACCATGTATGATTTTCTCCTTAAGAGAATATTCTATGAATTATTTGAAAAATTGTGTTATAATTAAATGTATATAAATAATTGAATTGAAATAAATAAATAAAATAAAAAACTTATTATCCTAATAGATACAACCATAGATTCGTCTTTATGATATTTCCTATTTTTTCTCATCTGATGCATCATCCATTTTTCATTTCATGATGTATGGGACGGAGGGGAAACCTCTCTAGAGTTGGAATACTGAACTCTATGATTTTGTAAATTTTCATATATCACTTGTTCTTCTAATAAAATATACCCACTCTAAGATAAAATATGAGGGTATACATTTCTAGATTGGTTCCCCAGATGGGATCTCCTTGAATCGTATAAATTAATAATAATAAATGCTTAAGAATCCCTTATTAAGATCATTAATATAAAAAAAACATCCAAAAGCATAAATTTCACTTACCAAAAAATATTTTTGTCTACTAATTTCTACAAATTGTTAAAATTTGTCTTCATCTATAAAAGGTTATAGATGACATTTACCATCATGTTTATTATCCCTACAAATGTAATCAGACGTGAGGGTTGATTTGAAATCCCTCCATCTCCTTGAATCCATCGACAAACATTTCTGATTGACTTCTATTATGTCAGGTATGTCAAAATTCATCAAATAATGAAGATGGAAATCATATTATACTATTAAAATTTTAAGAATAGTCAAACAATAGAAATATATATTACCAAAATGGTCACTTAAAACAGAGATACTGTTTTTTTTTCAACACGTATCCAAATATTAAACAAAATGTTAACTTTTATTTTGCCCTGTGTTGATAAAAAAATCACGAACTGTTTTTCATTAATACCTCTTCGAATATCATTCTCATCAAATTCTGTCAATATCCTCTTGTCATAGCTATGATCAAGTGATAATTTTGGTAAACTTGTGTTGCCACGTATATGAACATTCAAACACCTATTTTCAATTGTTGGTTCACATGAACAAGATTATGAAACATCAAGAGAAGCAAGTGGATGTTACTCGCAGAGGTTTGATCATCATTCTCATCTCTAGATGTTTATTCTTAAATATCTGATTTATTGGTCATTATTATTCAAATGAAATAAACAATCATTTAGTACACTAAATATACATATTCAAATTTTATAATAATTATATAAATAAAAAACGAAAAATAATGTACCAAAAAGTTAAAAGAAAAATTAACACATTGTTATTCATATTTGATATAGTTAAATAAAATGCTAATAATATTAAATATATATAAAAATCTATTTAAATGAATGAAAGAAAATCCAAAATTGGTGTAAGAATATTAAAAATATTCCAACCTAACAAATCATTTTTTTCCACAAAATTAATATTTTTTATCATTTGGATTTAAAATAATTGTCGTTCAACCAAACCAATAAATATATAAGTTATGTCCTGGTAAACATGGTAAAATAAAGAAATCTAAACTAAAATAAAAAATCATTTCGACATATTCATTTTAATAACTATATTAATAGATAAAAAATACAATATCTAATATTTTACGAAATTATTAAAATTAAATGAGAAATAAATATTTTATAGAATTAATATTATGAATGTACAAATTGATTTTTTTTCCAAAATTCATTCTTCATGATCATTTCTTATTGCAAAAACCATGCCTATAACATGATTATTGTTATTATCTATTAATCATTCTGTGTATGTAGGGATATCACATTAAGTAACATATTCATCATGTTGACTGTCACCATCATATTGTATTTTCCCGAGTAAAACAGTAGTCTACTACTTATCAAATTGATGAAGAACATAGAAAATTTATTTTTCATTTGTTTCCATTATAAAATAATTAGCAGTGTATTCCCATATATTCATATTAAAAAAAATTATTCCAAATTCATCTTGTCTGACACAGTTGGAACTCATAAACTATTATTTTTTAAGAACATGAAATATAATTTTAATGTAATAAACCTCCCATATTTATTCAATGACATTATAATATGAACATGACGTAGAATTTGTGTTTTTTTCTTTAGAACATAAAAAACGTATTTCTTATACAAACACCAATACCCCACTATTCTGAACTGATCTTCTGTAGTCATATGAATTTATATAAATTATATATCCATTAATGTCATACTCAGATCATGTTATCAAATTTAAACATGGACCACCCACTAACCATCATAATGTCTCTAATTCATCTGATCTACCAAGCATGGTATTTTTAAACCATGTCAAAAATATTTTGTTATGCTCATTTAAGATACCTATTTCATTCATCATTCGATGACGTTGTTTAAACTCATTAATATGAAATGTTATATGTGGTTGAGAATCAGCCATTTTATTCAAGATGTATTAATGAACCTTCTCCATCAATTCACCTGACACTGATTTTACTTTCAAAACACTAATCCCCTTTCCATCATTATTACCTCATTCACGGAGAGATAGAGGCAGACCAATGTGCTCCTCCGCATACACATAGCTCGTAGAAAACATCTCAAAATCCTCATAAATATACTTCTCATCAATTGAGGATTTTTGTCGATCTAGATTCTTAATGTAACCATTAAATATCATCATATACTTTTCAAAAGGATACATCAATTAAAGATATATATTCTCAATAAGTGTTATTTCTCAAACTAGATGAACCATTAAATGCACCATTTTATAAAACAATATTGAGGAAAAAATATTTCTAATTGACAAATATAAAAATTGATTTGTTTTCCAAAAAGTTCAAAGCTTCCAGATCAATCCCATACAAATTTAATTGAAAAAATAACACACATTCATGATAGTCTTTTTTTCAGAGATGGGAAATATTCAATACAATGAAACTGGTTGAAGGTGTTTCATCATGACATGACAATCATGATATTTCATAACTATAAACTTCAAATCCTTCAAACATAATTTTTTTTACACATTTTAAGAATAACCCAAGTGCCCATTGATATCATTAAGACACTAACAAAAGATAAATTTTCTCCATCATGCATAATGTATGACAATATGGGAGAAAAAATGCTCATCTTCCATCAAGAGTGTCAGCTAACTCCAAATGTATTCCCATTGATTATATGTATAACCCTGAATTCAACCCATAATTAGTCATCCCATTAATATCTAAAAATGTTCCAATTAAACTCTCATAGATATTCTTCTCCACATGCGTTAAATCTATGTTATGTTTCATTATATGATATCTCCAATATGGTATCTCAAAAAATATTATTAGTTTGTTCTTAATATGTATATGTTTACCATATTTATGTGCCTTTTCTAATGTCACATCATGGTTTTGAACCCTATCAAAATTTGCATCAGTGTATATTAATTTTGGAGTAATATCAAATTATTGCGAGCTTTTGAATGCCTTTATTAATCATGAATACAAATTATCAATAAGCAAAAACATTTGACGACCCATTTATACAGGATTCCTTCCATGATGCAATGATAATATGAAGACAGTTGGTCATAAATTGGACATGCTTTATACCCCTTAACATTGTATCCATACAATTTTATACAATGGGAAGCCATTTATAGTGAACCATGCACTTGAAAATATTCCATTTTATAAGAATCATACACCCTAATACCTACCTCATATTTGATTTTAAAATCATAAATTAATGGTGACGGGAAAACACAAATATCATTTGTGGGTTACATTGTTCTATAGATCAATAAACAAAACATAAAAAATTTATGCTTCATTCAAATTTCAAGAGATAGGGTATAAATTACATATAAAAAATGCCATGAACTATGGTTAATATTGAGGCTTCTATATGGATTCATTATATCCATGCACAACCCAAGTATGAGATATATAAGTTTATATATAAATATAGGATACTTCTCATTAATTTTCGTCCACTATAGATAATCATCTGGATGGAATATTTTTCCATCACATATCCACTCATCATCATGCCATCTTATCCTTTTTTCATCACGTGAAATAAAAAATAAACAATTCAAAGGAGGTAGTATAGGACGATACCAAAATACCATGGTATGGATCATTGTAATTTCTACATCAGCCAATGATTTTTCTTTCAACTTATACTTTGATGCGACACATTTAGGAAACTCTTATAGAAATCCATATTCATTCCTGAATATGAAAAAGTCATTCAGACAGGCATGTATTTTCATATATCCCAATCCCATAAGGCATAATATATTTTTAGCCTTATAATGTGAATCAAGAAGATAGTTTTCCATATGAATAATGCCTTTCATCAATTCTAGAAAATCGTAAAACACTTTTCACTCTTTCCATTATTCACCTTTAGGATAATAAATCATAACACCGATGATAAAACCGTAAAATCCCTACACCCAAGATATAATGGGTTTTCCACATCACCATATAGATACACAATTGTCAGTTCTATATCAATTTTTTTGGCTTCAATATCACAAATCAATTCTTCAATTTCATCATAGATAACATCATGCAAAGCCTCATCATCCATAGATCTGATACTTGGCCATGTTTCACAGTTTCAAATCCAAGGGTTGTGACATGGATTAAAACTAGGATAATTTAAATGATCTTTTTTCACTATAACTTTCATCTTCTTCATATTTAAACATTTTATTCACGGATATAAAATCAATTCATTGTTTGGATCTATTTTTTATCAAATTCTAAAAAAGCATCAAGACCTTCCTTATATTCATCACTCATTCGATGTGATGTAATCCAACATAGAATCATTATTATCTATAAGGAATATAAATATTATAAAACATTTAATTATAATATAACTTTATATTTATACACAATATGTCATAATTTAAATGTAACAATATTTTGAAATATAAAATAAATATACACGTATTTAACAAAATTTAATTACAATTTCTACATAATAAAGGAATATAAGTTTAAATATAAATGATAATTTATAGAACGATATGTGTTGAAATAATTTTAAAAATAAATTAATTAGATAATCCATTCATATATTTATATGAAATTTGTCATAATATGAAGGTAACAAAATTTTTAAATATAACAAGGATATACGCTTATTTGAAAATTATAATGATATTATTTTTGAGAAATAAGATAGAAAACCACTAAAATAAAAAAGCCAGCATCCACTGTTGTGATGTATTATTAACCCATCACAACCTGAGTTTTTAACATAATTTTTTTTCTTAATTATATAAAATATTAACGTATCTGGTATTATGATTTTATTTAATTGAAATATATTAATTATTTCATGTAATTTTGACCGTCACATTTATGGGTTTTAACATTATTATTGACATTGTTGTGGAAAATGGTATTGTAGTAAAAACTATTCTGTACAAACCTTGAGAGGATCCTAGATTGTATTTAGAAGGTCGATCAAATATACCTTAAGCAATAGAAGTTCAAGGGCCTTTATTATCAAAATGTACAATTGTTTTCTAGTATCCCAATGACTTTCTAATCCATTTTTAACACATCAAGATACAAAAATAATGTATATTGGGTGACATGGTATACATACCATTGTTCCACACAAGACAAGATGAAATCAATTTAAAAGAATAAAAATGAAACACAACATGGTACCGTAGATCAACATAATTAAGGAACGAAAAAACATACCTTGTTTCCACACAAGCCAATAAAACTAAGAAAATTGATAAATTGAAAGATACTGATACCCTATAATTTCATCAACCCGCACTAAGTATTTGGGAAAACTAAATACTACCAAAGGTGATATTTTCCTAGAAAATAGTAATAAAAAATACAAATTGTTCTTTATTTCGTGTCTGAACTGAAATAGAAACTATCAATATAGTTCACAATAGCATAATTGGGCCCACATCCCTTATATCACATAACCAGGGAAACGTGAAATTGTCAACACATAACTACTATAGAATAAATATGGACCTATATATTTGTTCCTAGGTTTCCCATGAATGAAAAATGAGTGGATATGCGAAAATAATTAAAAATTAGATTAGCATATAAAAGAATTTTTTATACAAAATCATCATATCACCAATAATGCCCTTACTAACCTATTTTCAAATAAAAAACAACACAATTTCAAATAAACAAAAACCTCTTTTGGTTCCACAATTCATATCAAGCATAAAAAAATTAATAGGGCCAAAAAGTTGTCTCATATTCTATATGAAAGCTCTCTTATAATGTTTGAAATGATCCTTTACCAAAATAAAAATATAATTTCATTTCATTTTCACCATATGAGATCCCAATTTTAAATTCTCCACTAAAATAAATCCATGATAAATATCATATAAATCCATTAAAAGTGTAATCCATAGTAATTTTAATTAGTTTTGAAATCAATCCATTTTTTTCTTTAAAAACATCCACTAAAACTGAATCTTTTTTATTCTTACGACCAAAATGAGTTTAAACTATTCAAAAAATAAATTTCATTATGAAATATCATTTTATACATTTTAAAAAATACATGGAATTTGAAACATTTATGTTGAAACTAAAAAATCATTAAAATTTAATTATACCATGTGATAAAAATAGTAAAAATATGATGAGATGCATTTTTACTATCACCTATATATTTAATTTGAAAAACCTATAATTATAAAACATATATAATTAAATGTCATGTAAATTAAAGGAATTACACTCAAACACCTACCTATATAATGTATAAATAATTATATAGAAAGACTCATATAATGATGAATCTCAATAAATCAAATTAAAGCCCTCTATAATTCCAAAACACCAATAAAACACCATATTAGAACCATACATAATCCCTATTCTCATCTACATTTCCAAAAATGTATATAGTGATAGACATACAATGAAATAATAGGTGTTTTTAATATTATATACGATGAAAAATAAGAAAAGAGAGATTGACCTTACGAGTCATCTAGAGAGTTTAAAGTCAATAAAATTTTTTCACCGATTAAAAACACATTGGAAGAATCTTTTAAAATGAGTTG
Source organism: Viscum album (assembly GCA_963277665.1). Lineage (NCBI taxonomy): Eukaryota > Viridiplantae > Streptophyta > Magnoliopsida > Santalales > Viscaceae > Viscum > Viscum album. The sequence goes on along the minus strand of OY728131.1, from coordinate 1,081,719,043 downwards.
TGAGGCCACAAGATTGGAGTTTTGAATGTAGGGTTTCTACATGAGAGAGATCGAGATACTGGCACCCAAGAGAAAATTTGTTTAATAAAATGATATGGGACTTCATAATATTTCAAAAATATTTATCACTTCTGTAATTAAATAACTAAAGAAATAAATAGTATTTTTAGAAATTTATCACATCGGTTATTTTATAACTGACATCATAAATTGGATTTATCCTGTTTGTTATAAATTTACTGACATTACTAATTAATCTAATTCCTTTTTCAAATCTATTATAGTATAACCAACGTGTTAAATCGAAATGTAAGGATCTTGACATCAGTATTTTATGATGAATGAGATTATACATTTAATATATTGAAATTGAGGCTCACATCACCCCTATTAATCCAACAAAATCATTATAATTTACCAACTTAGGTCATGTGTGATGCCTCTAGCTATTCACTTTGATAATTCTTATCAAAATGGGTCAGTAGAACTCCATATGTCATTACATGTGCCTCATATACACTTGAACCTACCCAAGAAAAATAAACCAACACTAAAAAATAATTTCTATCCATTGTGTTTTCCTGGGATAAATTCATGTCATACCATTTAGGTTCCTTTGTCACTATGTCCTTAGATAATGTAGAAATCCAGAATGTCTTTAAGAAATAAGAATCCAAACCAAATCTCATTAACTAGATTCCCTTCCTTTTTAAATTCAATATATAAATTCTAGATAAAAATGATCAGAGAATGTGGTGGTGGACCATATCAGCTGGATCCTCTAATCCTGAGACGTTGACTCATCCCTCGATATTCCCATCAATTAAATGTTTCCTAATGATCAATTGTATATATTTCAAGATGTTATTCCATGATCTGATGAAATTTTAAGTTATTTGGTATCATCTTTCATTCCTTATGATATCAAAATAAAAATGCTAATCGTCTAAAAAAATAAATATTATGGTACATTGGGAAGGAAACCTACATTTGGAGCATATATAGTGATTTTGTCCTCCAAAATTCTATTCCCAATAGTGAGTTTTAGTCCATACATAGGTTCCCCCACACTCTTGCCTTTTTTGGGGTACTTTGGCCCTCAACGGGCTGCTCACAAGGTCCTGTATTTGAGTATCTTTTTTTCATCTTTATTTTGGAATGTCCATTTCTGCAAATCTTGTCCTCTATATCAAAGTATGGGTAATGTATCTAGAATAAAATAAATTCCATGAAAACCCCTTCTATATCATGATACTTTTCATGTTTGGGTAATTGAATTTATGGGTCCATTTTGTAATTACATTTGAAACCTATAAATTCTCTCTGGAGTGGATTCTGTGTCAAAATGGGTAGAGGCATGAACCATATGGAAACATGATTCCAAGAATATCTGTTACATTTTGGTAACCAAATTCCTCTATAGGTTTGGATTACATATGTTTATCATCAGTGACATGGGTTCCCATTTCCATAGTAGAACAATGCAATCACTTTTTCATACGTATGGGGTTAGGTATCGATTGTCATATGTTTTTCACCCAGAGACCAATGGTCAAGCTGATGTGTCTAATAGATATACGATACAATTAATGAAAAATAGTTTCCAAAAATCTGATTGGAGTCATAGAGTCAATGATTCATTATGGTATTATTGAACTACTTTCATAACTCCCATTGTAATATCAACCTATTAGCTTTTTTTAAAGAGGTATCACCTTATTGTTGAGGTTGAGAACCTAGCATGCTGGGTATTTAAACTATTAAATTTTAATATTTGTAGTTTTGGATCTCAAAGGAATTTGCAGATTTAGGGGTTAGAAGAAAGGATAAGACATTCATATGAGAACTCATAGATTAATATTGGGCGAAACAAGGATTCCCACGACTATCTAATCCTTTATCATAAATTCCTAATTGGGATGAAGGCCCTATTTTACAATGCACGGTTGATGTTACATCCAATTAATCATCATTACCACTAATTTGGACCATACACTATTACTAATATTTATCCATTTGGTGTTGTTCGGGTTCAAAATGAAGAAATGTGTAAACCACCACTATCAATGGGGCTGTGGAAAAAGAACATTCATTAATCTATTTCGGAGTCCTTGATGGAGAATATCCATGTTCAATAAGAAATATATGAATGAAACTCGCTATGTATTATACTTCCTTTATATATTATTTATTATTAAAATGAGGACATTGTATACTTTAGGTGTGTGGGATGAGTATATTCCATGGTTAATATGAAATTTTCATGATTTGTCTTATTTTTTTAATTTTCAATAATTGTATAGTATTTTTAGTAGGCCCTCATTTCCACATCAAATTTTTTATGAAATGCAAATTTTTCTTCCCAATTTATCATGATAAATTATTCCATCTTAATTATGGATGTTATTGAAAATGAATGGGGAATTCCCAATGTTCAAGTTGCTTATTATATTTTCTAAAAAAACTAAACAAAAATTGTTTGAATGACTGAATATGTGTTCTAGAATGAATTTAAAATTTATTTGTTAATATTTAAAGAGTTATGGTTGTTTTTGGATGAAATAAAAGTTTTTATCACATCTAAAACATTGATAAGAATCGAATATATTGTGTTACATGTTTATGGGAAAATTGTGTCTCTTAATATCTCCACAAATTTTAGCACCCAACTGTGAAGTGTGGTTTTTTTACTCAATAGAATGTAAATATGTGTTATGATAATATTATTTTTCATTAAAATTTTTTTTTCCATATGTTATCTCCTTATCCGAACATTTTAAATAATATAATAGATTAACATGTTCCTATATACATGTTATGAAACTATTGTACACCATAAAAAACATAAGAAATATTTATAATTCCCAAAAAACAAAAAATTAGGGGTTCTGTCCTAGGAATGTTCAAAACCGCCATCCTAAATATTTTATATTTTTATAAAGATTAAAATTAGTGTTGTGAGGAGATAAAATAAAGGTAGAGAGAAGAGTAATAGATTTGATCCATGTAAAATTTTTTAAAAAATATTAATAGTAATATTAATAAATGAGGGGAGTGATAAGTTGTAAAAAATATGGGGATATCTAGGTCAGGAGATTAAAATATGTCTTTCGAGAATTATTAAGTGAGTGGGTCTTGAAATTCGATTTCAAAAGATGTCGGCTGTGTTTGGTGGGAACAATCATTTATGTTGAAATTTTTTAAAAACATCCTATATTTACAATGTAGACGTGATAAAAATTACATGGAATTATTTTTTCACACACATGTAGTAAATTATTGACATGGTTATCCTGGGAATTATATTATCATATTGGTATCATATATCTCTTATAATTTAATTCTCATACAATTTATGAGACATATTTTCCCATGGTCAGTAAGAATAACTCTATAGTGTGATTTTTTATTTCATCACATTTATATCCCATTTTATTTAATTGATAAAGCTTTATGATGTTGGGAATATCTCTATACATCATTTTTATTACTTATAAAAATCTATAATAAGAGATTATGAGAAAAAAACACATGTATAAATAATGCAGGTTTTTCATTCATCTGATATACCTATTTATGATGGTGTCTGTAATCGACCTTAGATATTGAGATTATCATTAATAAATTTTTAGACAGACATACACAAATTTAATGACAAAAATTATGGTGCCATATATTTGAGGGAAGTAGGGTACACTGGGTGAGTCAAAACATACATGTAATTAATAGATTTGTTGACGAAGGGATAGTCACTTCATCACCATAGAAGATCATATCTTAGAACATTGATTGGAATTGAAACATAAATTAAAATTCCATGGTCATGGTGTATAGAAATGTTTATTTTAGAATGTTAAGGAAATACATATCGAGAAAATTATTTGATGCCTAATATTTGAAACCCTCATGATTAGATATTATAAATAAATTATTTTATTACAAAAAAAGCATTTAGAAGTGGTTGAAGAAAATGTGACATTATGTTTTCTATCTTTCGTTCCTTAACACAATTCTATATATTAATGTTATAATTTAAGTGAGTTTTCATAATGGCAACGAGAAAGAATCCTAGCCAGCCACACACTAAGTGTTTCTTTTGATCTCAACTAAATTCCAGTTGAATTTAATTAATGGATTAAATATTTATATATATATTAAGAAAAAAATTTCTTCATATTTTATTTATTCTAAATTTTTATTATGAAATTCAATAAATTTTGAGGAGTTGGAATGTACCAAGATGACGTCTGGAGATAAATATTGATTCCCAAGATAGTAAAATAGTTTTATCATTGCACGTGTCTATACATTCCATAGAATATTATTATTATTATTATTTGGAATGGGGTTTAAAAAAGTTTTGTATATTATTTTAGGTTTAAGACTATGAATCCTTTAATGTAACAATGTTGTTTATTTTCTAATATTTTTCCTATCTTGAGATATTTTGAGTTATGGTGGTTTATAAGCATTAATTCTATTTTTTGGAGGATTTTTTACAGATGCATTATTATACCACACAATTAGGATTAATCATGCAGTGCCTTTGCTGATGGGAATATCATGTTGATAGATCCAATTTTCAAATCTTATGCATATATTTTTAAACTGTGCAAGTCTCCCAAAAAAACACAGCAACTTTGGCTTCATCAAAGTCTAGAACAAAGTTGGTGCACAATTTGCATAACTTTGAAGCCAAATCATGTATATTCCTAGTGTCTAGTCATTGTGTTGTGAATGGATGGTGCACAGTTTGAAACCCCTAATATAAAAACTATGCATCATGTCAACGTGTTTAATTTTTTTTGGAATTTTCATAAATTTAACCATGAATTAATAGGGGTTTTAGACCCCATATACACCATTTTAGTTTTCTTTCCCCATTGGATCCAAGGAAGATCTCCTACATACTCTTATATTGATACATTACCCTTATGGATATTTCCAAGTGGATTTGAGGTATTTAATCCATTATTTATATCATATTTCCTTTAAAATATATGTTCTATTATATTTGGTTTCCCCCACAATCCATATAACACTTGTAGCTAATATTTGGGTTTTGGTTGGATCTAATGTTGTGGTTTACGATTCCATGATTATTAGATACAATATTTATCCATTGTTGTGTGGGTTTCATTAAATGGAACATATTGTGAAGTGTATCATATTGTTTTATGTTCATCCATGTTGGTGTTAATATGAAATTGTTAAAAATTCAAATTCATAGTGGGTTTTTTATTTCTAAATATATTTTTATTAGAACTATAAATATATCTGATATATTTGTGGTGATTTGAAACCATTTTGTTTTATATTTTATCACTTATAATAATGTGTTTATTTTGGTAATTCCACCATTCATGTGTTAAATGGATTGTTTTATTAAGATAATTTTTTTTGATGTTACTTGTGGTTATTGAAATAGTTCAAATGAATTGTGTGATTTTGATTTAGTTTTATTGATCAATGAGTGAAACAATTTTTTATAGGGAAATCAGTATAAAAGTGATCTATTTACCTAAAAATTATTTATGAATGTGGTTTTTATTCACAATATATGTGGTGATACTAAATGGTTGTGTTGTTTAACATTAGTGAAATTGCATTAACAAATTTATTAAAATGGTTTTATAAAAATGTATGGAATTTTTAATTTAGTTGTATTTTAGGGAAGAATAAATGTGGTTTAAGGGTTATGGTGTGGATTTTTATGAATTTTGAAAGGGTTTTTTATTTTGAATCATGATTTAGTATTAATGTCCTAGTTGGAATTTTGGCCATAAAATATTTTTCCTGAAAAACACTCTTTAGCATCCCATTAAATTATTTGTCCCCTTCTGTTGGATTTTATCCCCATGTGATTCTTTTTCATTCCTTTTATGGAAATATGATTCATAATTATAGAGTCCATTTATTATATATATATATATATATATTCACTTTTGGATGTTAAGGGTTGAGAATGAGCAATGTTTTCTTTTCATTTTAGTCTTTTATTAAATATATTTATGCCTCAAATCATTTTTTCTATTCCTGGGAAATCATGTAATGTGCATGAGATCTATTTTTTTATGATTGTTGGTTCACTCTCTACTAGTGTCCCTCCATTCATTATAATATCAAATGGCTTTAATGGGGTTATCAGCACTGTGATATTTTTGTGGTCTATTTGAATGACCTGTGGGTTGAACTTCACCGCATGATGGTAGTTAGTCAATTTTTTGGTATACTCTTTTACAATTAGATACTTCACAAATCAAGAATTCCAGGGTAGAGCCTACTACACAATCGATTATTTTTTGGTTATTTAATGAGGGGAGTTTGATCTAGATCTCATTTATATCATTTCTCATACTTTTATTAGTATAACATTATTCCTTATTTATATTTCATTTCTTGGTTTTTGATATATGGTTCTTGATTTATCTTAATATAATTTTGAATGTTATGGTTCATTTCCATTGGAAATGGATTTTCAATAATTTTTGGAAATCCCATTTTGAATTCAACGATTAATTTTTGGGATTTTAAATAGTATTTTTAAAATGAGTGTTTTTGATTAAATATTGGTTTGTAGGGTTTGAAATTTTAATGTGACAATTTTAATTTAGATAAAACAAGCTGTTAGTTTATTATAATTATTAATATTAGTTGGTTTAGAAATTTTCTACATATATTTATATGATTTTGAAGCACATTTTTCCATTTCTGAAAACAAAATGAAAATTTTTTAAAGATGGATTGAGTTTTTTATTACATTTGATATATGTGAATAATAATTATTTATTTATGTTAAAACTATAATTTCTGTACTTTAATTTGATAAAATGTTCATAGTTTTTTGGGGTTTGGTAACCTTATAAAAAATATATCACTCACTTATATAATTAAGGTTCCACGATTTCAATGGGATTCATCCTTCATTCGTAGAGGCCTACATGATGTGATTTGTGTGGTAGTGATCAGAAACAATGATATATGGAGTTGGTTTATAAATTTTTTATTGGTAGATAGTGTTGTTTCTATTCTTCCTTTGTTTATATTTTTATTAATGGATGAACTATTTTTATACAAATTCATTGGACCAGTTTAGTTTTATATGATTAGTTTGTCATGGTTATTTATTTTTTATCTGTTTTCTATATATTCCTCTACCATATTATCTCTAATATGGTAAAATTCAACACTAATGATATTCTTTTTATACCTTGGAATTGTTTCTATCCTATGGGTATCAAGAATTCCCTTCAGGCCATGTGAAAGCCTGGGTTGGGTGCCATGTTTTGTGCTATCCAAGGACGGATCATTTAAAAATGGTATTAGAGCCCTAGGTTCTTAATGGTACCTTGGTTTTCAGATTCAAACATATGTGAGGGGTTTTTTGGGATACTCAAGAGGCCCCTAATTATTTGAGAATTTTGGGAATGAAAGGATAGTATGGTTTTTGGGGATTGATAGGTGAGGGAAGGAAGTGTCAAGATATATCTTGAACATTACATGCAGTTAGTAGCCATGATAATATTGGTTTTGAATTTGGGAATTAAGGATTTTTTTGGTTATTTCATATATATATAAATGATATTGAAGTTTTTATCTCCACTGAGTATGATTCTCATATAAGGGGACCCACTTATTTAGAGGGTCGAATGGTAGAAAAACTAATGTTACAGTGTTAGCAAGCACTATGTAGGAGGCCATGTGGTTCCCAAGAGGTTGGGTATACCTATTTTATAGGATCTTTTGCATGGTTAGATAATGTTATTTAAACCCATTTGGCCAAACCATACACAACACATTTTTTTCCATAGTTAGCTTGTTTTGACTACTCCCGTTTTCGAATCTATCCTAATGGGTCACATACTTTATGTGGTGGGTAGAGGATTTTCTATTTCCCTTTCGGTATGTGGCTTTTCTAATCTTTTTTTGAATGGTTGTATGATAATTTGAGTGTTCTTGGATTTTAAAACATTATTTTCAAAAAATATATTTATTTTTGTGAAATGATTATTTCTAAACCATAGATTTGTCGAAATACAGAGTTTTCAAACATTCATCCTTTGTTTCATCCAATGTAAAATTATTTCATGGGTGAATATAAAAAATTATTTCGTGAAAAAAATTGGAATTATTTTAAATGAGTTTGAATGTTTCTTTGAAATGTTAAATTTGTTGGATGAGTATTATTTGAGAACACAATTTTTAAAATGAAATGGTTTTTAAAATAATATTTATGGAGTACCATGAATGGGTGATGTGTGATCCACTAAGGTTGTTATGGTTTAAAATATTAATTAGAATTGATTTTTTGAAAATATTAGGGTGGAAGGATATTTGAAATTCAGTGGTTAAAATGGTGGTTTCAATAGAAAATTTCATTTTCTAAGAATGTTATGTGCTTCACTAGTGGACTCAATATTTTTCAAAAATTCATACCTTCTGGTTGAATCATTTGGTTATTTATTTAAGGACGTAAATTAGGTTATTAATGTCTCTAGTTGTTTTTATATGCTTCCTCAAATTTTAAAAATTATTTATTCAGTTAAAGTGACTACCCACACTCCAAGTGGAGTGTTGGATGTGGAATCTTCTATATTTTTAGAACCATTTTTTACATCATGAATCAGTGTCTTCCAAAAAATTTTGGGGATAAAGGGTCATTAAAATAAATTGGGTGGTTTTAATGGGTTTAAGTACTGCACAATTCACTCAGAATAATATATTTTTTTGGTTGAGACCCATTGGGATGTTGTTTTTCATTTTTAGCTAAGATTGGTGGGAGTCGACGGAACCATAACATCTTTGTGACGTTATGTCTTTTGAGTTCTTTAGGATGGAATTTTTTCAATTTTTCTACCTTAGGGACATCATGGTGGTTAAGTATTCTGATCTTATAATTAATAATCATTGTGAAAATTGGTAAATGAGTATATTGATCACATTTCATGATTTTTTATCATTCCCCATATTTGATGTTCAATGAACATGTGAGAGAGTGTTTCTTCAAAGGACATATTCGTCTAGATTTTGGTTTTAATATACTGATGTTTGGACATAAATATATTCATGAAGTTGTCAAGGCATCCATTTGAATTGCAGTCCCCAAGTCTAGGGAACCTATATCGGATTATTCCTTAGATCAATCTAATGTACTATAGAGGTGTGGTAGGTGTATGTGTAGCATGATGAGTAAGGAGTGTAATAATGATAATGAATTTCTTGGTGTAAAATGTATTTCTCATGGGAAGAAACAATCTCGCATGTTCTTTCAATGTGGGGTTATAGGGAATACTATGCCCTCCTACCTCATATATCCTAGAGTTTTCCTCTATTGTATATATATTGGAAATCTCCAGATGTTTTGTTAGCTAAAATTCCATAATAGGTATTATGATTGAAAAATCTGTGGATTATATACTATTGGGACCTTTCTATTATTCGTTTTAATATTGGTTATATAATTTGGATCATTATATTTGGTTGTAAAAATATTTTTTTTGGTTCCTTTTAAATGTTGTCTTGATAATCACCTTACATGATGTTTTCTCGAAGCCCTTTTCATTATTGTCGAATTCTCCCCTCTCCCATGTGGTAGATTTTGAGGATTTTATCCTATTATTCCTCTTTCTACATGGTTGGATATGAGTTTTATTCTTTATTCCATATTTTTTAGATGAATCACATTTGAGTATTTTGGTGTCACCAACTATGTTTTTAGCTATTGAGGTTTTCAATGCTTAGACATGGGAAAATACATGAGTGTATGAATGGGAAACTCGGTTGTTTGGTTCACCATTTTAGCTTGGTATACTAATTATTGTTTGTGTGTGGCCATTTGGGATGCAAAATTTGATAGTGATCCAGTTATTGACCGTAGGTAATCTACATTCATCATAACCAAATGTGAGATCTTAGGTAATTATCTAGAGGATTCTTTTAGACATTTATCCTTCAATTGGTTTTGGAATTATATCTAGACTGAGAGTGTGTTTCTCTCTTGGTTTCGTAGTTTTTCAATGATGTATTCATGATATTTTTTCTTTTGGTTCCACTTAGTAATAAAATTTTATATGGTTGGGTGATCATGTTAGTTATCATGTTCTACATTCGACTTATTGTTTGAGGTTATGTGTTTTATTTTATTGGGGAGGTTTTTACACCTTTTAGTTAGTTTATTTTATTTTGTTTGAGAATTTATGTTTTTTTATTTGAGGTTATTTTATTATTTTTGATTTTCGATTTTTGGATTTTTCTTTTTAGCTCTATTTTTTTGTAGACTGATCCTTACTAGTGTGGAATGTGTTATGTTGTGATGTTTTTGACACCCCCACATGAAACTATATTGTTTTTTTGTTTTTTCCAATAATGGGTTGTATTTAGTTATGGTTGTTTATGGGCTATATTTTTAAAATCTTGGAGTATTTTTAGAGAGTCAAATTTATCTATTTTATTTAAGAGTAACCATGTAGTGCCCATGTGTATGACCTTTCCGTGGTGACATAGTAATTTTACCATCATCCATATAATTTATCAAACAATGTGCTACTCCCAAAAAACTGTGTAGCCATATTAGCATAGGTAGAGGACGTAACATGGATCACACATGGTTTGTTAAACCATGATGAGAAACCATATAGCTTTATTTTTTCTATTTAGTGGGCTGTTCATATTTTTTTCATGGTTTGGAATGTTATGTGGTTTATCCCTGTGTTTAAAATTTTGTTAATTCCCTAAAATACATTCCTAAATTAGGAGGGGTTTCACCCCTCTTTTCCTGCATTTTCATTGTCTATCCCCTTGAGAGCCAGCGAGGAGCACCAATCACTTCCTCTCTTAATATTTGGCCACACTTTGGTGATTTTAAAAATGATTTGAGCCATTTATTATTATCATTTCTTATTTCTTAATTTACTCCCTATTTTTTAATGTACTTGGTTTCCCCCATGAACATTATAAACACTGTGGAAAATTTTGGGGTTCTGGGGAATCTAATTGTTGGTTTTGGGTGTTTAGTTTTAGTAGATTTTATCATTATCCTTGTAGATGTGGTATCCATTGATGGTGACACATTCTGAAGCGTTTGGTCTTTATTTTCATTTATTTTATGTAGGTTTTTCTACGAAATAATTTCATTTTAGAATGAATTCTTTTTTGTTATGTCTAAATTTATTTTTATTGAAAGAATAAATATATGTGGTATATTTTTTGTGACGTAAAAAAATTTAGACATGTTTTTAGATTGGAATAATGAATTTCTCTTAGAAATACAATGTTTTCATGTATAAAATGGAATTTTTTATTGTTATAATAATATTATGAAATTCCACATATATTTTAAATGGTTCTAAATGAAATTTTGGTTTTTTTATGGTTTTACATTCAAATGAGTGAAAATATGTTTTCATGGGAAATCAATTTTAATGTTAGTTGTTAACCTCAATATGATTTATGAAAGGTGTCATAATTTATATTTTAATTGGTTATTTGAAATGTTTGTGTGCTTTAACCCGTGTGAAATGCATTAATGGATTCATTAAAAAAATTATGGTAATATATGGTATTTTTTCTTGTTTAGGATTCTAAGAAAGATGACCCATGTTTTAAGGGAGGATAAGAAACATTTTAAATATGTGGTGGTTTATGAAATGTTAAAGGGTTTAGAATTATAAGCCATATTTTGGTGTTATTGGCATAGTTAGAAATTTCGTATAAAAATTGTGGTTGTAAAATACACTCCTTGATTCTCATATACTTTTTATCCATTTTATGGGTAGTTTATTAGTATGTATTTCTTATGTTCCCATTGTGTGGGAAGATTAATTCTTATTCCATGGATCAATTTTCATATGTATGGGGAGATTAATGGTTTGGATTTTGGGTTTTAGGGTCAAATATTGTTTCTTTTCATGAGTGGTAGGCTTGGATTGATTGTCTTTACACCTCACACCCTATTTTTGGCCATGAATAACCCAATTATAACTAGGAGATCAAATTTTTTATGTTAGTTAGATCAAATTCCATTAGTGACAGTCTAGTTGTGCTGGGAAGAAAAGGTTTTGTTGGGGTTTTTAAAAAAATGAGGCTTGTGTGGAATATTTGGATGAATTGTGGTTTGAACTTATAAACATTTTGTCATATAGTTCAATGGTTGGCATACCCTTGTAGGGTCAGATAAATCACATGTTAGAAATCATATGTAAGATCCCATGAGACATTTAATTGATCAGTTGGTTATTGATTGATGATAACATGATCCAGTTTCCATTTTTACCATTTAACCAACTTCAATTATCATAGAACATTCCTTGTTAATATTTTGTTACGTACCTTATGATATATGGTGGATTCTTTTTTTTACATGACCCATGTATGTGTTGGGTTATTTACATTGTAAAATTAGTTTTCAAATATGTTTAGAAAGACTATTTTGAATTTAAAGATTCTTGTGGTGGGGATTTAAGTGTATTTTAATACATGTTTTTGGGTTAAAGATGGATTCAGCTGGTGTAACATTTTAAACTCACAATTTTCATTTAAATAAATCAACTTTTATTTTTAGAAATTTTAATGGAAGCTGGGTTTGAACTAGATTGGGATTATATGAATTCTTTCAAAAAAATGGTTTTCTATTTGTGAAGACAAAGTGAAATGTTTTGAATGATGATTATGGATTTATTTTAGATTTCTATGAAAAATTTTTGAAAACATTAATTTCTATACATTTTTCCCACTAAAAATTGATTAATATCCTCCTGAAAAAAACTTCATAGTTTCAGTTTTTTTGGTTGACCTACTATACATTTTAACTCATCCATATATATTTAATGATGCTTGTGTTTTATGGGATTTAACCTTGATTTCATGATGATGTTGTTGGGTCAGTTGGGTGGTGGAGGCACATGAGGTTTTATGGATTTTTATTCAGGCTTGTATCAAGTAGTTTTGTAGTTTTTTTACTTCTAGGTAGCATTTAATCTATTCTTCTTCATTGTATATATCAGTTTATGGATGGTGTTCTATTTATGTAAAATTTATGGATCTATTTAATTGTTTGTGAAATATTTTTATAGTGTATTTATTTTTTCTTTTGAGGTTTATTTATTTTTCTTCATTTTTTATCTCTAATGTTGTAAAATTATTCTCAAAGAAATTTTAGTGATGCCAAAAAACAATTCTCTAGTTTTGTGGGGATTAGGAATGTCCTTATGTCCTTGTGATGCCATGGTTCGAGTATTGGGTTCAGTGAATTCCATGTCTTGTTTGTTATAAGTTCACAATAAAATAATATTTTAACATAAACCATAGGTCTATAAATTAATGGAGATTTATATTTTTTAGGCCTAATTTATACATGAGAATAATTTCTGAAAACATCATTCTCTGTCAATTCCACATCATAACAGTCACTCATGAATAAGAAGTTCTGAAGAGATTCTTTCATGTTTGAAAAAACTAGAAGATATCAACACCTTTATCATAAGATGACATATCCATAATGAATGAAATGGATATTCATTAAAAGTTTTTTTTTGAGAAAAGTAGAATGTGTGGATCACTAATAAATAGATTCTACACATGGATCCAAAAGTAGTAATTATGGCTATAGCCATGGCCCAAAACTGTGGTTATAAGGTTAAAAAATGTGGCTATAAGCTATATCCACAGTTTTAGCAATCTGTGGATGGTATTGGTATGGCTATTATAGAAACCCATAGCCACGGTTTTAAGAGGCCATTTCCTTATTTCCCACCATGGAAATTGGACCTATTACCATGGTTTTGGAAAGTGTGGAAATGTATCACGTGGTTGTGCATTGTGGCTCTATGGTAAATTTTCACAATGTAAAAACAAGGATATAGCCCTTGTAATACATGGATATAAATTTAACGTAAACTGCAACAATCCTAACATGATATCCATACCACCACTATCACAAACCTGGTGACAAACAACTTCCTGTAGATATCATTATGTATAAATATATTTATTGTTATATATATCATTTGGATGCATGGAAATTGAAAACAAAACATTGGATATATGTCTTCCCTCCACATCCCATGGTGAATTGTTTTTATATGATAACGTTGGAAACTTGTATCTAGAGGTCTATGAATCCATGGCTATGGGTAGGGTCTATATCCATGTTTTTAAATTATCATGGCTATATACTTTTAAAAGATCCCATATCACAATTGTTTAAGAAAACCATTGATATTGGAGTATTTTATAGCTATAGTTTAGAGAAAACCATGTCTATATCCTTGTTGTAAATACATATATTTTGGATTTTGGATAACCATGTATATAGGTCCATGGATATAGCCTGGTTTTCTACTAGTTATCCTTACATAACAATGATGGTAATCCAAGGAAGGGTTTCAAAATGATCAACATCATCTATTAAGAATGATTCTAAGATATGTTATTATTTACTTCATTATATCATAAATTATTTATAATTTAAATGTTAAAAAGTTCTCTCCAGGTTCCAAGATCTCTTATGTCCATATTCAAAGGAAAAAATTTCACTTTTCCGGACATTTATATATTCTAAAATTCGTGGAATGACCCAAAAAATCGAAAAAACCATTATGTTATTTCTCCCATTAAGGCACATTGTCTTTTCATGGAAACTTCTCATACTAAATAAACATACCCATAAAACACAAACACATACACAAACATACATACTCATATACACATATACATTCCAACACACTCACACACACTTGTATATACAAACGTACAAGCATGTACATCCACATGAATACATGTATACAAACACATACACATACACATACATGTACATATACAAATACACACACACACACACATATTTCGAACACTCACACATAAATATACAAATTACAAAAAATATATATATATATATAAGCACATAAACTCACACACAACACACATATATACACATACTATACATACAAACACATAGATACACACACACACACACCCATATATATATATGCACATAAAAATGTGTGGATACATCCACATATAACTAGATACATGTACATACAATCAAATATATTTGTAAATTAAAATTTATTTAATATGATTAAGAATATTTAAATTAAAATAAGAACAATATTTAAATTAATATATATATTCAATTATATATTTATATTAATTTTTAAATAAATTATTAGTATGTTATATAAATATATAAATATATAAATATATATATTTTTATTGTTAATTTATATAAATATATTATTAAACAATTTTTTTATTGACATAAATTTGATATTTTTATATATATTAAAGTATGAAAATAGCATTGATAATAATTTTTATTATAATATAGTTATATAAATCATATTTATATATTTTATTTTCATATATAAACTTTTTTTTATATAAATCATATGTATATATATATATATTAAATTATCCATGGTTCCCTTTATAACAGTTTCTTTAAAACTATGAAATGGGGGGATTTTATCAACACTATAAAATGAAATGTAAAAAGGGTAAAACCATAATTCAAAAAAAAATATTACTAATAAAATGTTCTACTTTATCATCAATTTTTTAAGAGATGATAAATTTCAATTTATCAGCATTGACAAAATCCACCTCTTCATCAATAATTTTTTTTCCCATGATAATGCATAGTACATAATAAATGAAATTCTAGAATAGTGATTAAAAATAATAGATGGAAAATAAAAACTAATTTCATAGTGATGGAATTAATTATGTCAGAGATCTCAATCTTATTATCAAGGTATTGTGTAAAAAACTCATACATAAAAGGTAATCCATGTATGAAATACCCATACTAGTTTTCTCATGAGACCTATCAATTCAAAAATGGTATATATAATTTCGGGCTCCATCCATCACAAAATAAGTTCAATGAATTAATAAAATGAAATAAATGAATAAAAAATACATGATCATCATGTCTTAGTAATAAATCATTTTTAAAATAAAAATTATAATGATTGTAAAAGATTATTTAATTAATAACTAGATTATCATTCATGGGGAAAAAATTCAATTTTTATGGTATTCATACTATATAAAATTATAGATATATGGTTAAGTGGATAATATAAATGAAATATCACAAATCTATGAATTTAAAGGATATATACATAAATTATAAAAATATCTTCATGAGGGCTTCAAAGTGTGATAAAAAAATAAATTGATAATAAATATGTTCAAAACCCCTATTACAGTTTATAGAGAAGCATGTGAATTATCAAAAACATGTTCTCTGGGAGTGTTGAAAACCTCATGTAGTTAGGTCCACTAGTTTTTCACTATGTGAATATCGAGTTATTACCCATGAAACCGTTTTTGGGATCTTAACCCTAGAGTAATATATTCTAGATCTTGTATTCAAAAGTTTATATCTATATAATGACAACATTTCCAAGAAAACCATCACTCTTTACTTTACAAATTTTTTAGTTTATTCAGTTTTTTTATATTTATTCCTAATGTATTTTCTAATATTTGATCATTTAAATTAACTATAATGGAAGTACAGTTAAAGAACATTAGTAATCTCTCACTAAAAATAAATATATCAAACTGATGATAAAACCATGGATTAACATGAATGAGAATAAATGAAAATTAATTTTATATTATATTACATCAAAAGGTTTGTAACTGAAATGTAATGTTTGGGATTTAGATTTTTTTTATGATTCTATAATCCAAAAAATAATAATAAATTATTATATATTGTAAAACTATAAAAACATGAAGATTAATTTAAATAATTAATAATGTACATGATAAAATCAAAAATATTACAAGTGGAGAAAGACTATAATGGTCATAACTCAAGGAAATTGAGTTATGAATTTCTATACCTTGAGTCAAAAATCACATGATACATGTTTTTAATCTCGTGAAAAAATAAATTAATATTATTAAATAATTAATTAATATATTTTAACAAATTATTTAATTTGTTATGTTCCATTTTAACTAAGAAACATGGGTCTACCTAACCAATCATCTGAGTCGGCTCTCTGCACAACCCGAAGCACATTTCTAATCACCAAAGGCCGACAATATGAACCATGAATAACCAACAGATACATGGAAATGGTTTCACCTCTAGTAAACTATAATGACCTAAACACAATAGATAATTTCCGCACCAAACCATCAATGTTAATATTATAATATGATAAGTTAATATTAAAAACCACATACATTAAACACACAACATTCTATAATTGACAACATAAATAGAATCTCAAATGTAAAATGAAAAAATAAAATGAATGTGAGAATGGAAAAAATTCCCACACATTCTTCCCCATGGAAAAAATATACCAAAAATTACCCAACATGATCAAAACCATGTGATAATATATATCCTTTATAAAATAATAGACAATGATAATCAAGATGAGCATCCATATATCATGGTTCCCTTGCCTTTAGATTTTTCCTATAAAAAGTAATATGTAAACTCCCAAAAGGGAGAAAGAGGGATGTGACACAAAAATCCCATTAGGATTCCAGGATGAATCTATTTAAGGATATTATTAATGAAAATTGATAAACCAGTTATAAATTTTTCAAAAACTAAATCGTTTTGAAAACATAAAATTTCAATATACCTTTGAAATACTTTTACTTTTCCATTATACACAGAAATAATTTTCATAAAATAATTCCAAACATTGATCAAATAAACAAGGTTGGACACAAGTAATAACAATATAAATAATAATAATAATCATTACTATGGGTTATAATTACAAAAATTTAAATAACCAACTAAATTGAAATGATAAAATAGTTATAACATCTAATAACATCAATGTTTTAATATTTAAATGTATAGAAAATGTAATCTATCACAGTCTTCCTCAGTCCCAAAAATGAATCTCACATGGTATTCCTACACAAAGGTTCTATCAGTCCCTTAGAAACGAAATTAGAGGCTCGCATAATCCTTCTTCCAAATCATCACAAGGACCCTCCAAAAACCCTTCACATACTCCCTCATTAATCCATGTGTTGCTCCCTGACAACACATTCACAATATAGGTACCATACCAGAAAAAGATATAACATATGCCATATGAAAAACAAAAATACAATTTTATAAAAAAACATTTTCTATGGTAAATACAATCTAAAACCCCTTTTTAAATATAATTTCAACTTCTAAAAAACTGTTGACATATTTAATCAATAACTTCATGGGAATAAGAACCACACCAGGTTGGAAAATCCTTTTTGAACACCAATATTTCCAAAACAATAAATGATACACATTAAACATCGAATACTAACTATTAATAAATCATTTAAATTATAATTATACAATAAACCTAAATAAAATAAAAATTTAAATTAAATACAAGTAAATTCCCTTAAATAGAGACACCTACCTCAGATTATGTCTAAATATCATCACCCTTGATGAAGAAAAACCATAAGAGGAAGAATAAGGCCTCACAGACATTAGACATAAGAACAAAAACCAAAACCATTATTAAAACCCCTAGATTCTTCCTAGAGCCCCACTAGTGTTCCAACCATCCACATGAATAGAATAACATGTATTGAGGAGGGAAATAGAGGATGAAATCATGAGTATTTTCACTTAACTTGATCCAAACCACCAGTATTTCCAATATAAAATCACACAAATAAAGGGGGTGAGCTCCACGTGCTAAGAGGACAGTCTTATTGCATGGGGGATGAAATATTATCCCCCAAAACATAATAAATATATAAAAAAAATAAAAAAACACTTTTTAATAATGTGGAAAGGGTGGGCATTGTTTAGCCATACGTTTATGAAAACCACTTGAAAGCCATGTTGATGTAACAATCCATGTAAAATAGTACACACAGTTTTTTTGAGTGACATATGATTAGATAAAATGTTCTTATACTCTGTGAATCTAGAATTTTAAAAACTACATCCCTACCACATGTTTAGAATATTAGTGCAGTATCCATGTTCCCTAGTCTGTCTCGCTAATAACTCACAATTTCATACCTTGGATCAAGAGAACTCTTGGAAAACTATTAAAGATAAATATATATAAAAATATGATATATCAGTGACTTAGAGGATGTCATATACTCTACACCATGACACTTTCTTACTCTAAAACTTCCTCATGTTTCATTAAAAGAAAATAGGTGAGGCAACTATTTCTTCACCCATCCATCATACTCCAAAATCTCATGGATTTCTCCACCATTATTATAGTGTAAATATACCAACATGATCGATTTACCAAGGATCACCCTATCTTCAATACACATTATATTCACATGATTATCCACAGTAGGGGCAACAAGCTCTGACGAAAAATAATCCCACTCAAAAAATGTGAAATGGGTCTAGATGGTATCTCTTCAACTAGGAAATAAGACATATTTCATGGGTCAATGTCCTACATAGTGGTAGATCTATTATATAAGAAACCTTTCCAATATTCTCCACAAAATCAAATGACATAACATAATGTTGCACCATCTTCCCTTCTTTCCCAATAGATAATGGCGTAGACAAATGGTACCTCAAGAAACCTTTGATTACTAACCTATAACTCCAAAAGATGATAAATATAGTCATCATATCACTTTTGGTGAGTCTATGTTGTCTCTATCAATTTATAAATCGGTTTTATCATCTCATTCATCTCCATGATGAGGCTCGACCAAACCAAATAATGATCTCCTACCATATCCGAGCCCAATGAGGGTTGGCATGGCCACCCATATAATTCCTTCAAGAAGTATGTCTTAATAAAGGGATGAAATCTATTATTATATTAAAACTCATCCAATGTTATGTGCCTCTCTAAGGAACCCCAAAAAGTAATCCCACAAACCCACAAAATATCCTCAATAGTGTGGATGGTCTGGTCAAACTAGCCATCCTTATATGGATGATACATGATATTCAGTTCTAGGTAGTTTACCAATGACTTTTGAGTACCTTATATAATTGATAAGTGAAACGATAAACCCAACCCAAAAACTATAATCATGGTAACTACATGAGGCCTAACAACCCCAGAAACGTTTAAGTGTCTAATGTCTTCTTTCTATATTAACTCTCTCATTGGAAAAAGTGGATAAATTTTTTCAAATGATCTCAAATAAATCATATTAAATCCCTTACACATTGGGACGGAGGTATCCTAACAAAAAAATAAATAGATTTCTCATATTCCTTTAATGAAATAATAGTATATGATTGATCCAATCTGCATGTTCATTGATAATCTTCTTTTATCTACTGGTTGGTCAAGCACATAGAAAGAAACTCTACCAATCCATGTTTCATCTCAGACAACCCATACTGATCACCAAAGGAATAAAATATCTTGGTTTCCCTATAGTGAATGGCCCAATTGAAAACATTCTCCCTTTGAATCACCTCCCACCTTAAAATAAAATTATTAACTAGACACTTCCATATGAGAAGAGAACCATAGATGGACCGAGACCAATCACGTATAATCTCCCCACCATTTAAGGAACTGCTAATCTTCTTGGACACTGGATCAGATTCATAATCAATCCTAACTAGATTCTTGAAATGTAGTGTAATCTATGTACTGTTAAGAATACTATCCCTCCATCCACATGTATTCTTGACCTCACAATTACAAAAAAAAACTTTTTAGAATCCACTCATACTCTAATTCGCATGGTAGTTTCGTTGTTATCTACCTTCTAAATAAATCAATTACCATGTTCCCCATCATTGGTATATATGCAATATCAAAATAAAATTTTTAGATATATTCCACTAATCATATCAATACAAGGTTAAGGTCCCTTTGTGTGAATATTTTCTTCAGGATTTCATGTACTGAATAAAGTATAAAATTATCCATGAAAAGGTAGTGTCTCCACATCATCAGCACATGCATCACGAATTCCAATTCTATGTCATGTGTAGGATAATCCTTATCATGTGGGAGTAACAGCCAAAAACCATATTCTAACACATGGTTTCACTTTATTAACACACATGAAAATACACTAGAATTATCACATTACAAAGAATAAACCTCATCTATAGTCTGGATAATCAAAATCAGTGTGGATGTCAAACGGGGCAACATCTTCTCCAAATCAAATGGGAATTTCTCATTATAATGAAAATGTTCACCTTCCCTCGTCAATTCCATCAATAGGTAATCTAGTATAGATAAGTATTGTAAAATTTCTATAATACCAGACCAAGCCTAGGTTGATTTATATATCACAAATATTCATGGTATTCTCTAAATAAATATCTAGTCAGAATTTCCCTTGATCCATTGAAAGTCCAACATCAGAATTGACATGGACCAAAAACATAACTTCCAAATGAAATAATTGTCAATTGGATAACATGGAATATACATGATAATCCAACAAATAACCCAAAACATCCTCTACTTAGTCCCTATACACTTCATCTATCTTGGAATTTACCATGATGTCATCTACAAACATGTCCATGAAGGTGTCCAAAACGAGATGGAAGACAAGACTCATTAGATCCATGAAATCATTCTGATAATTGGTAGAACCTATCAATATAAAAAATAATTAAAATCCCCATAATAACTCCAAATGTAATCTTGGGAACATCCTATTCTTGGAACCTCAACATGTGGTACTCTATTCTCATATCGATCTATTAAAACCAATGATCCCCTTTAAGCTAATGAAAAAATAAGAATCAATTCTAGGAAAAGTTTATTAATTTTTTTGTCACCAGGATAATTATAATATAGAATATGAAAATTTAGAGGCTATTATCTACCTTCTTTGAGAATATATCTATTTAAAGAAACAATGTCATATAAGTGATGATAATAAAATTTTATTCAAGAAATTATATATAATCTTTTAGATCCTACAACTCATTTAGAGTAATATGAAACGATAATAAGAAGATAGAACTCAAGCTAGGGAGAAGATCAATCATAAAATTGAACTATTAATAGGAAGGAAATCCTAAAAAGTCTTCTAGAAAAATATCTGGCTACCTATACATAATCGATAGATGTTCACCCATGGAACACTACTAAATAGCCTCATGCAACGATCTAAGAATGTGCCATGAGATCAAACCCAACTCTTAGGAAACTAGACCCATCCTTTTTCATTGTAGATTTCAATCACTCTGAAAGAAGTGAGTGCTCCTGTTAGGTGTATGTATGTTGAACCTATGGTGAAAATAGTCAACTGATGCCTTGAATATGATCCACTAATCCATTCCAATAATGGGTTCAAATACATCCAAGTCCTAATTAACTGATTCCAATATAACCTCTATGCTAGATAGTGAAACATGGATGCTACGAAATCTAATACATTCCTACATCATCCTACCCAACTAGATAATAATTCCCTTACATGAAGCTTAAATTCTAGTCACATTACAAAAGATGTAATTATATTCTGTGAAACCTATGAATGGTTTCTTCCAATTTAAAACAAAATTTATGATATTGAAGAAGTAATACACAATATACCTAAAATAGTGGTTATCCCAGAATCTGAGTTCATTAGTATAACCTTTGGTGCATGGAGATATTGTGGATCAGACATGCCATAATAATAATTTCCCATGTGAGGGTTCCCCTTCCTAGGAGGTCAAATCATATACACTTTGAATAATATTACTACATCTATATTCCCTTAGAAAATGAATATCCCACAATACTCCCTCAAGTATCAAATGGATAGGCACACTAGATATAACCACAATTCATACAATCCCAGAACTCCCTCTGAGTCTCCGTGAAATTGATTCATGTGTGAAAATCCTTAAGAAATATATAATTGAAAACAAGTGTCTACCTTGTTGAAGCCACAAGAGAAAAACAAGAAGAAAATGGTAACCCATGCCACTACCCCTATGAGACACATATTTCGTCGACTTTTAACCTTTAAAAAACTCTATCAACTACACATAGAAGAAACACAACTAAGACCATTCATTCCAATAATATCTAACTCTTCCATAGATTCCCTTTTTACAACCACTGAATAGGTCAACATAAAAAATAATAATGATCATAGATTTGATCTATATCCTCAATCCCATTTCTAATAATCGATCCTCAAGGTAATATTTGCTGAGGAGATCCATAAAAATATTTACAAACATGAATAATTCGAAAGAAAACTCTATAAATAAATTATCACCCTTCTCCAACATTCAAAACTCATATTCCATCACATCCCTCAAGGTATCTTGTAGAACTGCCAACAGAACACTACATTAAAATTAGACCATGTGAGATCTATATACTTCTGTGAATGCACCATTTCCTCCCACCACTTCTATCCCATCTCTTTCAAAAAAGTGAAAAATATGACTATAGATTATTTAGGGGTCATAATAATTTCAAATATCTAATAGATATGATAAAACCACTCCTCAAGCACATTATGTACCTTATATACATGCAACCTTAGTATATTTTACATTGAAAACTCTAGATCATGGTCTAATGTACGTGTCTATTCATGACCCACCAAATGACCCATGGATTTTCTCGTACGTAGCACTAAATCATCCAAATCCAGATCTATCAGATGGTTCACATGTTTGGTACTCTCTTTGTAACCCTCGTCGTTTCTAGATGAGTTCCTTCCAATAGGCATTGTGTACAAGACACATCACATGAGTTTCACGAGAAAAAATACAATCTAAACACACAAAAAAAGGGAAAAAATAATCCCCCAACTTGTGTATCAACAAAAAACATATGAATCATAAGAAACTACAACTAATATAGAACCAAAACATCCAAAAAAACACATAACTAAGATCAAAACAAAACAACAACTCTCATACCACACATAGAATCCCAAGGAACGTCACAAAGAATATTTGGCCAAGACCTTATTTATCTATTCCACTTGGGTCCAAATGGTCCTAAATCCAAACTGCAACTACATCCCAATAAAAATTCATTAATTCCATTTTGGAGTGAACCAACTTGGTTCTACTTAACCCATCACTTGAGTCAGCCTGCCACATTGCCCAACGAAAATTCCCTATCACCACTGTCTGCCAACAAGCACTGAGAATATCCAAACAAATCCTTGGAAATTGTTTCACAACTGGTAACTTGGATTGAACTATACATATTATGGGATGGACACACCAAAAAAACATTTTCCCGAGCATAAGATGTGAAAATACCATAATAAATGACATACATAAAACACTATGCAGGACATAAATAAACCCATACATATTTTCTCAAATGTAAAACCCAAAGCTTATAAATTACTACATAAACAAAAAATAACCCAATATAAATCACAATGGAATAAAAAAAACATCCCCATGATTCAAACCCTGAATAATTGTATCTCCTCTATAAAACATGGATGTAGGGAATCCAGAAGTTCCTCCTTAGAACATGGTGCTGTTTCCTTTACATTTATCCTGAAAAAAATCCCCAAATTAACTAAAGGTACCATGTTTTTCCTGAGGCATGAACCCAATTAGTATAACACCTTTTATCTATTATCGATTTTACCCATGAAAACCAATAAACTAGTTTAAAAAAATTCAAAACTAAACAACTAAGAAAACATTAATTTTTCATATAACATTAAAATCGATTTTGTTTTCTATTTTAAAAGTTATTTTTGAAATAAAAATGATAGACATGGAAAAAATAAACAATTAAGGCCATATGGAACAACATACTCAATATATAACACATGCATAACCTAAGGTGACCATAAAAACAATATCAATAACAATTTAAATATAAATGGTGGAAAATTGGAAGAACAACTCATCACATAATAGAGCCACTAATCAAATACATAGGGAATATACATCAATTGAAAATGAGTATTTTGATAATAGGGAACAAAATATCAATCGAATAGTGCGTGAGTAAAAATTATGCTATCTAACAAAGAAAATTCAACTCTCACAGTCTTCTCCATACTCAACATGGAAGTATACATTATATTACTACATTGAGGATCTCACGGTCCATCTGAAACCATATTAGAGTATCACATTTCCCTCCCTCTAAAATATGACATGGTCTCTATATCAATCCTACCAGTTACATGTCAGTTAACCAATTCAATACTCCATGCCAACACATCCAAAAATAGTGAACATACCATACAATTTATAAAAAACCACATCCAATAAATAAACAATCATGTTTTTCAAAATTACCTTTTTACAAGGTATAACCATTCTAAAAAAACATTATAAACTCAATTGTAACTCCTGAAAACTCCTTTATCCATTTCAAAACACACCTTGTGTGAATTCAACCATAACACTATATAAAAGCTTCTTTAAGCCCCCAAATTTACAAAACAATCCATGAATCTCATTGAAAGGGTAATATGAACCAATAATAAATCAATTAAATGGAAATTTAAACAAAAATTAGATTCCAATTTGGAAATAAATCCATTGAAAAATCATATTAATAGGGTCACATAACTTATATTTTGTCCAAATATATTTTACCATGACTAATAACAACTACATTATGTAGACAATGGCCTGAAACACATTACCCATAAGAACAAAAACAAAATACCAAATTTCACACCATATATTCATCCAACACCATCACTAGGGTACAAAACATCCATAAAAATAGAATAATAATTCTTAAAGAGGGTAAAGGAGGATGAAATCCTAATGAAATCAACTTACCTCAAACCAAACCACAACGAAATCCAGAAGAAAATCACCAATAATGAAGGTGAGATAGCCACATCCGAGGAGTAGTGGAATCACGTATGGAAGATGAAAAATAACCCCATACCTTATAAAATTTACATGGTGAAAAAGATCAATAATCTATGTTTAATGATTTGTAAAGGGTTGTACGGTTAGCTAAACTCTGTGCCAACTATGCGGGTGCCACTATCAACCCCAAAAAAATACCCACGTTTTCTCCTGGGAGTTCATATGGTTTGAAAAAACCATTCATAAATTGACAAAAATTGTACTGTTAAAAACCTAATCTAGATCACATTGTTATCCACACTTTTAGACAAATTGTGCAGTAACCATGGGTCCCAGTCTTTCTCCCAAAAAAACAAACAGCTTCGAAAATTATCAATCAATAAATAAACAAACAAAATAAAAGGTAAATAAAGCTAAAAATTATTACTAGTGGCATAGATAGATTTAGATCCATTTATTACCATCAAAAAATAATTAATTATATTGTTTTTTCTCTCATCGGCTTTATGGGGTTGTTCGGTCAATTAGACTGAAATGGATTCGGTATGATCACTATGATCAAATGAGATAAAAAATAGCTTAACAATATCAATAATATTATAATTTAATTATCTTTATCATTATATTTTTAAAATAGTAACATCATTTCATATATTATTGAAATATATTAAAATTATGAATGATGTATTGGTATGCTCATTTATGGGCGATTAAAATTACTACGATCGATTAAAATTAATATCATTAATATAATTCTAAATTTACCATTCACAAATACTAATATTTTTAAATATATATTTTATTTATTCATTAAATATATTTCTGAAACCATCCATATATGGCGGTGAATAAAATAATGTATGTTGGCCACTGAGGTGGATGTATTCATGTGACACATGTGACATTTCCTATATTTTAAAAATGGTGAGAGGATTGTAGATAATAGGTATCCTATAAAAAAATTTATTTTATTAATGATATTAAGCTCATTATATTTTAATGTGGAGGGTATAATTGTAGGTAGTATAATAATAAATTAGAAACAAAAATAATAAATAGAAGCTCTCACCTTACATCAAGGGATTACAACCATTCTAAGTTGATTATTCTATCAAATGGTTATTTTTTAATGATAAACTGATATGGATATGACATTTTGAGAAGGGTTATTATTACTTTGGTGATGTTAGATATATTTAAGTGTGTGGAGAGGTGGAATAGTGATGGGGTCATTTGTGAGGGGTTCCAATTTTGTAAATATGATTAATTAAAAAAATTATAGTGCATGTTCAATTCAATTGGGACGAGAATTGATCCATAGAGAGTATTGGATGAGGATAAGTTAATAAATTCTTCTTATTCCCATTAAAAAAAGTTTTCATGGGCTTACACTCGAATTTTAACACATTCAACTTCATTAACATTACTTACGTTGATTATATACATCCTTAGGTAACATATATTTTGATAAAAAAATAAATTGATCTTATTGAATTATTTGTAAATTTTGATTTCAAATATAAAAACAATTTTTATAGATTCAATTCATGAAGGTGATAAAAAAAATAAAAAAATTAATTAATTAATGATTTCAATTAAATAATAATGTATTACAGACATAATCTCTACCCACTAAAAGATAATGTGCATTGTGAAATAATTTTTGCGGAGTTTTTTATACCTGATATAAAAGAATATTAGGTATTAAATTATCCCACCCAAAAATTATTTCAACCTTCAAATTGTTTATATATGTCACTCAAAAATTAATATTGATATTTTATCCCAATTGCTTATTTATGTTCCCACCATTTGTCCTCTAACTTGTGATTCCTCCATAGTAATTTAACCGATTGAGTTATATAATTGTTCAAAACATGCTCTCTAGTGTCCAAAATATATAAAGTCCCTTTATTAAATGACAACTCAGGTTTAATCTCTATGTCTTTAATGGTGAGTTTATGGGTTTGGTCTGGAATTTACTTTCATAATAATGAAACATGGAAACGTAAGTCACATGAGATAGGTTGGCCATTATAGCCGAATGTTAATCCATAACTCTAAGTATATGTAGAATGTAAATGGCACAATTTACCTTGAACATAATTTTTATTAATTATCAAAACTTATAAATCTCTTTATTTTTATATTCCATTAAGAAGACATGATCCCCATGATGATATTTCAATTATTTTCTTTGATTATCAAAATAGATTTTTTTCTTCTCTATTATTTCCTAATATGATCTTAAATATCTCAAATCTATATAGTTGTCTCCACAACCACATGTAGGCCTACTCTATTCCTTTTTCCAACTTCATCCCATCAAGTCAGATTATGACATCTTTTTTAATACATTTCTTCTTATGGTGACAACATAAATCATGAATTAATGTTTTATTGTACAAACAAGTATAGTAAATGTAAATATTAGTCCCATGTTCCTTTAAAATCAAGTTATCATGATCTCAACAAGTACTCTAATGTAGGAATATTATTTTCAAAATAATCCTGTGTTTGAGGATGATAGAAAATAGTATCTGGTAGTCTATAAATAAATCACATTGTGACATTTTCTTACTTCCACATTTTTCTAGGGAGAGGATTTAGAACTCCTTTAAGATATTGTATTTAAAAATTTAATTATGGGAAACTTCAAATATATACACATAATATCAATTTCCCAATTCATATCATCCCTTTTAAATTTTTTTACATAAATCATTGAACATTACACTAAAACTAATGTGTATGGAGAAATTTAATATATGTGGCTCATCTAAAAAATCCCTTTACAATATCAGGCATGGATTGAACAAATATTCTCATTCCAAACATTAACACAACGTTTTCAAAGATGAATTATGATAGTCTCACATTATTCTTGGACTTAATATTATTTCATAAAACATTATCATCCAACTACAACTTCATTATCTTCTTTGATAAATATTTTTTGGAAATAAATTTGAAAAGGATTGATGGTTCCCAATGATGGATAATTACCATAAACCAATTTATTAAATCCGTGATTATATGATCCTTGTTTATCCATATTTTGGTCAGAACAATAAGGACCACTCCACTCAATGCCTCAACCACCTTTTTTCTGTTTAGAAGGTGGTAGTGTATTATGCAGTCATAGTTCCTGAGTAGTTCTAGCCAACTCATTTTTGTCATGTGTAAAAATTTTAGGGAGAATGTGTACTTTATTAATTTTAGATCCATTAAAATATATATATCATAACAATAACCTCAAATATTATATATTCATGAATTTCTAGAAATTATTACATATTGAAAATCAAGATCATCAATTAGATAGTACAAATAATGTATCTTTAATAGTCTTGAAGAATGAAAAAAAATCAATCATTCAAGAAAATATCATAAACATTCATTAATACATCAATATATTTCAAAAATACTATCATTTTAGTGGGTATAGTTAATAATAATGTAGTGACCAATCTCTTCTTCCTCATGGAAATTCATTTTCTACATTTCCATTTCTATATATGTTGAAGCCCTTTATATTCCAAAAAATGTTAATGGGTTGGCCAATCAAACTGTATTTTGATCAAATCATAAATGGTTACCTACATAACCAATGAAACTACATATATCAATTATATTCATTTCTATTGAACTTTAACTGATTGAAATTTTATTTAATGGAATATTAAGTATTATATCCTCAGAGATAATACAGTCAAGAAATAAAAAAATTTGGATCCATAATTCACATTTACTGAATTTACTCTATAAACAATTTCCATTGAGAGTATTCTTAATGATTCAATAATTATTCTTAAGCTGCTAAAATATCATAGATTATAAAAAAATAACTTCAATAAATATCGTAACGAAATTTCCCAATAAAACCAATGAGTACTCAATTCCACATTTCCGTAAAAACATTGTATGCATCAGTTAATCGAAAAAGTAATTACTATAAATACATATTTTTAATACCTCTAATGAAATTATATATTTGGTATATAATCATTTTTCAACGTTAATTTATGATAACAAGAAGAAATATCAATATTTAAAAATTATTTACCTCCAACAAGTTGATCAAATAAGTCATCAATGGGAAATAAAGGATACTATTTCATTATAATTATATCATTTATTTCATGGTAGTTATTGAAAATCCTCATAAACCCATAATTATTTCTCAAAAATAAAACATGGGCTTCCCTTGGGGATACCTGGGGGCATATTGATCTATTTTCTCATTAACTAATATAGATATCTATTTGACTCCACTAGATCAACTTGGGACATTATTTAGGGAGTTTTAGTTGTATATTTTTCATCATTGATCAATTAAATGGAAAACAATTAATTCATATGTGGATGTATATATAATCATTCTATTAATATATAATTTAATTCTTCCATAATGAGTACATCCTGTATTAGAAGGTTTCATTCCAATCCATAAATTCAAATTTTCCTTCTTATCCACAGTGAATTTATTTAATGTGAGCGATTGATGGTTTATCTAGAAAAAACTCTGATAAGGATGTATCTTCCCTAAAAGTGAGGGACATTGTACCACCTTCACAAATATATAACATTCTTAGACTATAAGTGAATAATTGAATTATTCTCTGTAATTTAATCTATACAATGTATTTTTACAAAATCAACCATTGGTATAACAATCACGTATACTGATATAGGATATCTATGAATCTAAATTGATATTTTTATATATAATCTTGAAGAAATAATATTCACATTAGGTGTTTAAATTAATAGCCCCATCCAATATATTTTAGAGGAAGATTTAAGGTTATTAGAAAAAATAAATATATAAATAGTTTCATAGATCTATAATCATACAAATCATTATATTGGTTAATGATTATGATCAAATTACATGCTAGAATATAATTCAAAAAATCAAATTCTACTAAAGAAATGTAATGAAAATTAGCTTGTTTTTATGGTGTCTTTTGAGTTGAATTTTGTTATCTATTTTGACATAGACTTGAATAGTTACTCATTTCCCTATAGTTGATGCATTGAACATTGGAGACTCCATTGTTTCATTCATGAGGAATGTGGTGTTTATCTATATAATTTATGAAATCTATAAATCCCCAATGAACATGCCTCATGATTTTTATTTCCACAATTTTTACAATTTGTAAACATATTTCTCCATTAAAAATGAACAAGTTGTTCATTAACGTGTCATTCTCTAATACAAATAACATTTTTTGGTGGTTCCTAAAATAATCCATTCTTGAAAAAGAAAAACCCAAATGTATTATTTTTCATGAATAGATACAACATGAAATATTAATGAATTACATAAAATATAAATAAATAGATTATTGATGCTGTTTTCTCAATATTATATCTCAGATGGTGTGTACTTCATGATGATCACCAAATATGTAAGGAAAATATTACTACCTTTAAGGGATCACACAATAAATGGATTCTAATCTCTATTAGGGGATACATGAATCCCTCAAAAGGATTCAAGAACTTTCTCTTGGAGAGATAAACAAGGCGCGAGAGGAAGAAAGTATTTGAATGTTTGGAAGAAATTTATGTTTATTGAAGGAGAGATCATGATCATTTATATAGTTCATCCACATGTTCTTCATTTAATGAAAAAGTCAACCATTTTTTGGGTGTTTATAAAAATTTATTCCCTTTATCATTTTTTTATTTAATCATATTAAAATTAATATGAAATCCATTAAAACCATTCACAATTTATTAAACTATATGTGAAAAAAATTCACCTAGTTAATGTGGTTTTAGTGTGTATATCTCATAATATGCTAACTAGATGAAAACAATTAACTAGTCAATATAGTTTTAGGGCTTGTCTTCAACCCATAAAATAAGTTATCTATCATTTTTATGAGGTACATATGTTATCCAAAGGATGTCATGTTAACCTCAAGAAGTTAGACTCATTCTCAATGATATCTTACTACTCATTTTAATTAGATTTTTGAATTTTCTATTTTTATCACTTCTTTTCTCATTGGTAAAGTAGTTTCTTAAAAAAATATCCCCTTAAAAGTATTCCATTTCAAGCAATTTATCTATTACACATAATTAGTGTTTTGAATAATGAACACCATATATAATCACCTTATATAAGATGATAAATATCCATAATTATTATATCTTTTTAACTACAACCCTAGAAAATAAATATTTTCTTAAGATACTTGATCCTTTTATCTGCTACCAATGGATTAGTGGTTACTCTGATTGATAAAGGATATTAATGTATGAGGTGGTCTAACATTATATAATCTGATATGAATAGATATTATTTTCTATACAATAATATTTATTATTCATACCATATTTCCAATTCCCAAATAATGTTATAGTATACTCAGCTACAACTCAATCCTCACTGAGTTTTTCAATAAGGAAATACCATTATAGATTATGGGTGTTGACACAGTTCTCTTATCTTCTATTCAACACCATTTCTAAATTATCGATTATAAATAATTATCTCATAAAATTGTGAATATAGAATAATAAGACACTATACATATGTTAGAAAAATATTCATGACAAACTTCATGAATACATTAAGGGTTTATCACAATGATTATGTTATCCAACTATGTTCCCCTATATCTAGTTCACAAAGACTCTAAAATGGTTGATCTTATTCCAACTAATAATTCAAAAAATCTAATAACATGGAGAAACAAGTTATATCAATACATTTTTATAAAATAAATGAGATCACATAATACATAATCATAAAATTTATAACTCCTATAAGACTAGATACTACATTTTATACACATTTCATTTGAAAAATTAAAAAACAACCCAATATATTTGTGAAAAATTAATTATTAAATATTTTATATGTATGAAATTATTCTATGTTCTCTCACGAGTTTCATAAGGAACGTAAAATAATAGAAATGGGTGAGATGAGATGCTTAGTAATAGGTAGAATACAAGGAAATATATCACATTATTACAAAGCATGATAAGCATTATAAGAATAGAAAACAATCAATTAGTCTATAAAACTAATAAAATGGGAATAGAATTTATCCATTCATATATAATAATCACACAGACCACTAAAAATTAATATAATATATATAGAATACATAATGTAAAGAATCATAACATAAATGTCATGGTATCATGTCAAGACATCATATATAAATGGAAAGTCTTATGCTAAATACCCAAGGTATTTTTTCTAATGAGACATATTAATCTATCATTGGGATACATAATTTTGAGACCCACAACACAATAAGTCTAATTCAGTCATTAAATGACTAAAATGAAAATATAATACATGACCATCATAACTTTTTAATAAATATCATTTAGAATAAAAAGTATTTGGATGCCCAATAATTCCACAGTTTATAATTGGAATAACATTCATAGTAAACATAATTTAATTTTAAGGCATTCATACTAGATATAATAATAGATATATAGTCATGTTAGTCATATAGAATAAATTGAATAAAACCTTGAGATTAAACTATTATCCTGATTAATGATATCTAAAAAAACAAGTGGTGGAGAACTGTATTTAAAAAAACTATCAATTTTCATCATCAACATGTATTTGATGATCATTTTTCCATAATTTATTTAAAATAAAAAAGGTTTGTGACAAAATTATAAAATGTGTGAAATAAAGAATGAAAAATTCAAATAAGGTGACATGTATTTTAAATATTAAGGTTGAAAGATCTAACACAGAGTCAATTAAAGAACAAAACTCTTATTATTGTTTTAAAAAACTAATAATCATTTAAATGAATATTATTAAAACTGTACTTTTAAAATGAAATAAACGGTGGTTTAATAGGCAATATCCATGGTATCCATGATTTTTAACCAATAATAAGGTGCCCGAAATTTCATATTTATCGAAAGGTTTTTCTTTCTATCCCTAATTAAATTGGGCCATTTAAAATTATATAAATAATTGGAGTCATGGATTATAGTTTTTAATTTCTACTTAGCCCTTCCAAACCTCATGATGTATTCTATATTTAATTATTAGGTATGTATATTTTACAAATAATTAATTTTTCACCTATGATTAAATATAATTGAAACCTAATTTTTCCCACACTATGGATCCTATCAAAATTCTTAACACTATGGGGGATCTTTTGTGGAATTCAAAAACTGCGTTAGTGAAAAATCATTAATGAAATAAAAAACTAGAAGAAAAAATATGGGGGCCAAAATAATTCATGTTAAAGGATCACCCATATTTATTTAAGAAATAACTTGTATCATAATTTTGAGGGTATAATTTTTTATGATTGGTATGAAATACCTAATATCGTCTTATGACAGATAACCATTACACCCCTAATCCATTACCCAATGCTCATAGTATTATTTTATTATTATAATAGAAATAGTTAATAATTATATTTCAAATTAATATTTAATAATTTTACAAATAAAAAAAGTAAAATGGATATAATTATAGTGTTTATAAGATTGAATTTATTTGAGTATTAATATTTGTTATTTTTTTTAAAAATAAATTATTTTTTCTTAAATAGTGGAAATGTATATTAATGTAAAAATGTTATTTATTTTACCTAAATCAAGTTATTTAAAAGTTTTATAATAATTTTGACTTAATTTTCATGTATTATAATATCTCTTTCATTATATATAATATAATTTATTACATACGAATCATCATTATATTTGGTTTTTATATAAGATTATTTTTATGTTTAAAAAAACATTTTTCTATGAAACTATTTTCATTGTGTGTTAAATTGATGTGCGGTTTATTTTTACACATCATAGATGATTTATATATCATTTTTTTAATTTATTCAAAAAATAATATCTTGTTTCCTTTTTTCAAGTATGTGATATGTGATTTCAACTAAAATGACTATTTTAAATAAAAGCCTACAATTTCAGTAATTCTAGACACCTCATGTCTTAGACTTTAGTGATGCTAATTCTTATATATAAAAACTAACGTATGAATAATATTCCAAAATTATAAAGGGAAAAGTGGTTTTTTTCTATTTTCAGTGAATGAAAACCTTTTGAACTAAAATGTGACTTTAAAAATTAAAACACATACTTTGAGTCATACTGGGCACATCAAGAGTTGAATTGATGTGAAGTTGATTCATAAATAATAGAAATAGAATAGTCTTTTTCAAAATTAAATGATATTATTAATTCATTTTCCCATTTTTCCTACAGAGTGAACCATGTTTTTGAACTCAAATGTCACTTTTAAACAAAAAACATGCATAGTGAGCAATATCAGACACTCTACTTGTCATATTTACATGAGGTTGATCAGTGCATCTTACAAATTAATTATGGATAAATACCATATCATATAATGTCTATGTGTGTGTATTTTATAATTTTTTATTATGTGTTTTGTGTTTTGAACTAAAATAGTTTTGTATAGAAAAATAGATTTGCACAAGGAAAATACTATGTCAATGTGATGGGATATTGATTCTTAAATGACAAAAATAATTTATATACTATTTTACAAATTTATCAAGACAATAATAGAGGTATTTATTTTTTCTAAATGAGTGGTATATGTTTTGAACTATAATTTCTCGTTTAATCTGAAAACATTCACATTGAGCCATAGTCGACACACCATGTGTTAGATTTATGTGCAGTTTATTTATACACAGAATAAATGAATTATAGATTTTTTTCATAATGTATGAATAAAATATGTGATTTTTTATTAATTCTTAGTATGTTATGTGTAATTTGTCAAAAATGTGTTTTTTATTTAAAAACATGCAATTTTTCTCAGTTTAGAAATACCATGTGTTAGACTAATGTGTGGTTGATTATTACATGTTAAAAATATATTATAAATAATTGTACTAAGGTATCATGACAATTTAAATGTTTTTTATTGGATTTCATTGAGTGATACATGGGTTTACCTTAAAATTTATTATTAAACTAAAAACATACAATATAATTCATACCGATCACATCATGTAATAGATTTATTGGATGCTGGTTACGTTCTATAAAAAAGATTTATAGATAATTGTATTAAAATATAATGGAAAAAAATCTTTTTCCTGAGTTTTTAGTAAGTGTCATGTTTTTGACTAAAATTTCTTTTTAAATTGAAAACACACACTTTTAGTCAAATGGGTCACAACATGTATTAGATTTAAAAGTGATTTATTAATAAACCTAAAAATTTACAATACATAATAATCCTAAACAAAAAAAAAATATATAAATGTTTTTCATGGTTTTTAGTGAGTGACCCAAATCTGTAACTAAAATGTCACTCTTAAAAAACATGTACTTCAAGTTACATTGGTCACACCGGGTATCAGATTGAGATGAAACCAATTCCTATACATCAAAATTGAATCATGGGGGTTTTTCATAATTTTTTTACAGAATAAAATTGATTTAACTTTAAAAAAATGTCATACATATTTTGAACTAAATTTTTACTTTTATGTAAAAACATGAACTTCGAGACACAGTCACAACACCATGAGTAACATGGATCTGAACCTAGTTCCTATACATCATAATTTACTTTTAGATATTTGTAAATATGTATCGAGATAATATAATTGTTTTTCATAGATTGATGTTTGGAAATTGTGTATTTCACTAAAATCATTATTTTAAATAAAAACACACACTTTAGAGATTATAACCTACACTATGTGTTAGAATCATTTGAGACTAATTAATTGATTTTGAAAAAGAAGTATGTATCATATTCCTAAATTATCAGGATAATCTGGGTTCATTTTCATGGTTTTCAATATGTGACTTCTATTTTGACATTTGGATGAGATCGTTGTGTGTTTGGTATCTAAATGTTAAAAATAACATGTGGATAATTTTTCCTAAGTGTCATCATTATTCATTTGTGTTTTCTTATTTTTGAGTATGTGATGTTTTTTTGTTATTAAATGTTGATTTTAAATAAAAACATGCACTTTTAGTCATACCATCCACACTATGTCTCAAATAAATGTTCCACTAATTAGTTTATGTTATAAATTAGTTATGATCCATTTACATAATTTTCATTATAATATATGTGTGTTTCCTCTATTTTCAATAACTATTGTGACTTTCTTACTAAAATGTTGTTATTAAAATAAATACGTGAATTTTATTCTTGACAAACACATTGTGTGTTGAACTGATATATGGGTAATTCATACACATCAAAAAGAATTTATGGAGTCTTTTGTAAAGCATAAATATAGTCTTATTACATTATCATAGTTTTTATTATATGAAGTGTTCTTTGAATTAAAAAGATGATTTAAAATAAAAACACACACTTAAAATCATATCATGCACAAAGTGTATGAAATTGACAGATGACTATTTTATACACATTAATAATGAATTATGGAACTTTTTCCCAAATTATCATGTCAACCTGATTGCGTTTCCTCAATTTTGATTATGTTACACATGTTTTATACTATGTAGACAAATTTAAATGAAAATACACACATTGAGTTATATGGTCACATCATATGTCATATCATTATATGATCAATAATCTCTTATGAAAAATTATTTATGTATTTCATCTAATTTTTAAAGACAACATTAGTTTAATTTCACATTTTTAGTGAGTGACACTAGTTTTTAAGTAAAATTAAATTTTTAGACTAAGAAAATACACTAGGAGTTATATCAAGCACACCATATGTCATATTGATGTGTGGTTGATTTCTACATGAAAAAAATTAAATTTGGTCTTTTTTATAATGTATAAAGACTGTAAGAATGTTTTTATTAGATTATAGAGAGTAACGCATGGGTTGAACTCAAATGTCTCTTTTACAATGAAATCACACACATCAAGTCACATTAGGGACATAATGTGTCAGATTGATGTGTGGATAATTTTTATATGTCATAAATTATTTGTAGACAATTTTTCAAAATAATTAAGAAAATAAGATGATGTCTTCTTAGTGTTCTTTGAGTTACATATGTATTGAACGAAAATTCCACTATTAAATTGAAATCCCAAACATTCAATAATACCACATACCCCATGTGTCAGCTTGGTGTAAGGAAAATTCCTACATGTATAAAATTAATTATGGGCCATTTTTCTAATGTATCATAATAATAACTGTTTGTTTGATTGGTTTTTATTGACTGAATAATTTTTGGAAAAAATGTATCTTATAAATTAAATAATTCGTTTTCAATCATACCATCCAATCCTATTTTGGACTGATGTGAAACTAATTCCAATATGTGAAAAATGAGTTATGTATAATTTTTATAATGTATGAAGATAATTGTAGTGTATTTTCTCAGTTTTTAGTGTGTGACATGTATTTTTAACTAAAATATTACTTTTAGAAAAAAAACATGTACATTGAGTCCTAACTAGTACACCATGTGCCATATTTACATGTGGTTGATTCGTATGCATCAACAATTCATTTTGGGTAATTTTGGTAGAGTATATATATTTCACAATTGTGTCGTACACTTTTTGAGTTATTGGAATGTTTTTTCAATAACATTTCAGTTGTAAACTAATGTTATACAATTTGAGTATCTTATAAACTAAAAACACACACTATTAAAAAAATAAATTAAATAGATCTATGTAGATAAAAAATAGTACATGAGTGTATCATACCTATTGAATAATTCATTCACAATTAATTTTTCTGAATTAATTTTCTAAATATCATAAAAAATGGTTAGAGAAGAATCAATTCATGATGATGTCAACTCTTCATGATATCTATTAAAATTAACTAAATTAGTAGATAAAATGATAAGAAATGTAAAAATAATAATTTTTAAAATGGATATAAAATTAACTAAATAAGTAGTAAGAGTTATCCTCCTAATTATGTCTCTATACATTTTAACCCCAAGTATTCTACCCACTCATTTATAAACAGAAATTGTCTTTTTAATAAATCAACCATCTAAAGTCCTTGTAGTATGAATAAAATATAAATAAAACAATTTAATTATTATTCTAAATGAAATTTCAAGTATCATAAGAAATACCTTCATGGGGATGTGAGTTTTTTTAATGGAATATGATATCTTAAATATATTTATAATCTTAATTACCACAATCCTTTCAGTTAATTTTTTTTACAATAATGAAACACTGATTACAAAAAGTATTTCACTTTGGTATATGTTTTGATAGATAAATATTATTAAACAAACCATAATAATTTATTAGTTTTATATTTAAATAAGATTATTATTGTCATGGACCATCCTCATACAATGATTTTGATTATAGTTAAACATCTCCCTATCATAAAAAAATCTCGTTGAAGCGTAATATAAAATTGAATAATTGTTTTTTATTTATAAAATATTTAATGTACTGTATTAAAAATTGATAATAATTATCATGTATGTTATTTGTTATGTAATACATGTAATTAATCCTAAAAATAAAAATTTACAGTATCCAAATCGATTACAATGTTCCCCTAATGTTCCGTAAAAAAGGAATAAGTAATGAAAGAAATGAATTTATAATTGATATTGTTAGAATGTAGTGTTTTGGCCCTATATCATGGGTATTAAAAAGAGTTTGGATTTTTTAATTTTATTTTCAAGAATTCTGGTCAGTTGGCACAATATTGAAAAATATTAGTTTTATTCTAATAAACATTGTAGTGTAATATTTATTTGAGGACTAATGAATTAAAAAAATCACATAAATTTCTATTCAAATAGAACTTATATAGATGCCTAAAACAATTAATAGCATTTAAATATAACTAGAATATTCGATATTATACTATATAAAAATTTTCAGAGAACACACATCATTAGTACATTTATAACATAGAATATCAGCTATCCTTGATGAGTATATCATCAACATTCTCAAGAGCAAGAGCGTCTATACTAATCTCTATATACATGTTTTATTTAAAATAAATGGGGGTTCTATTAATAAAATTGAATGTTTTATCCCTTTAGCATATAATATTAGTAAATTTTGAAGTTAAAATATTGGAGTAAATATACTCTCTTAATGCATTTTTGACTAATTGGATTACCATTGGGATTGTTTTGATTCAACCTTAGGTTTCCTCTACATTTTCTCCATATGTAATAAAATTCATCAGTTTAGACCATATTTAACCAGTTTTAAAGGGTTTTTTGTAAAATATAAATATTTTATTGATATACCACATTTTGACATGTATTTTTATAAAATAAAAAAACCATGATACAATATTTACAATACCAAGTATGAATGTGTGAACATGTAGATCAATAAAGGGTACATGTATCTCGGTGCTCGGATTGTGAGATATATGAATCCCCACTCTAACTTGACCATTTAAAAGTTTGATATGAATAAAATATCCTTTAATATTTTTCATTTCACCCTAAAAATAAGGCTATGTGTGGGTGATGATAAAGATAAATAAGTCAATTTCACCATGTTAAATATTTGTACATGAAAGGTATCTGTATATACCAACTCTGCATTTCATATAAATAGTTAAATCATAAATAAAAATGATTCACATACACTTTATGTTTTTCATATATAAGTATTATATATTAATTTACATGATCAACCTTCTATAGTACATGATTGTGACCTATAGGGGAGGATATTCATGTAGGTGCTGATTTTGTGTTTCTTCTTCAATATGATTCATTCTGATAAAATACTCTAATAACATTGATTACAGGTAATTTTTTTGTTATATATTATTTATTCATCAAAAATTGTTTTCCATTTTATTTTAATTATCCCCCTTTTATTTCTTTTCTCAAAATATGTTTATATGACACTATAAAACATGTAAATACAACAAAAACATAATTTTTTAGTCCATTTAAGTCTACTGAATGTAGAATTTCATCGGGTACGACAATGATTATTCTTATTCTTCAAATGGATAAAAAAGTATAATAAAATGAGATAAAATTGATATGTAATTAAAATTTATAGTAGAATAAATTATTATTATTATTTAATACTAACACGTGATGATCATACTTTTTTGGTATTATAAACTACTAGTATTCTATATTTTTTACACAATACCCCTTCGATAGTACATTATATGGGATGGAAGTGGTATTAAGTTTTTATTTATAAATATGTATAATAGATTTTATAATAATTTTTTTACATTCCATATAAAATTATTACATCATATTTAAAATGTAAACCATTTTTTCCTTATGAAGCATACACCATCCTATCTTTATTGTAGGATTACATTGGTTTTAATTCACACTATTTATTTTCATCCCTCATTTATTAATTTATAAATTAATAATTCTTTATACATGTTATTAATGAGTTTCTTTTCATTTAATGTGTATCCAATCAATATTTTCCAAAAATGATGGTTCCTTATGATATAAAATATACACATTCAATGCTTCACAGTTTATGACATGTGTATATTGCTATGATTGGTTCATATTTAATTTCCCTTAAATATAATTGAAATGATTCATTATAATAATATTTTTAAAGGATCTATGATCCTTTACAATTTCCATCAATAATACTCCATCTAA
The DNA here is from genome assembly GCA_963277665.1 of Viscum album. Classification (NCBI taxonomy): domain Eukaryota; kingdom Viridiplantae; phylum Streptophyta; class Magnoliopsida; order Santalales; family Viscaceae; genus Viscum; species Viscum album. The sequence goes on along the minus strand of OY728131.1, from coordinate 1,081,677,729 downwards.
CATTTATCTAAAATAAATTAAATCAGTTGGTGATAATGAATAGTGATTCATCATTTATTTATTTTTTTCTAATAATATAGATAACATATATAATAATTTTAATCTTATATCCTAAAAAATAAATTCATTAATCATGTTTAAAACATCATTCCTCTTATCAATATCAACTTGTATCTCAATTCGAGTGGTTAACCCAATGTAACTAATGAAATTGGACATATTAGTGTTAACATTATGCCCATGTGCATTCCATCAAACCAAGAATTTTATACCTCTTCTTCTCAAATTAATAATTTTTCTTCAGACTGTCAGGATTTAATTATCTTGTTTTTTTATTGTACAATTGTTATTCACCTTATACCATATAAATATTATAAAAATTGTCAATATGTCGTTCCTTGGGATTGGTAGCATGAAATCTTGGATAAACTTATTATTAGTCTCTATTAATAGAATAAACATGTAGAGAAACGTGTTGTTCATCCAGATTGTGTAATTTGACATGCGAAAAATACATTATCAGAATATTTGGTTTAACATTTACTTTATATTACATTAATATAGTGGTGAATACATAATAATTTGAGGTAACAATATATATAAATTAAAAACATTTACCAGATTATTAATATCACTCTTTTTTATTTAAATGAAGAATGTATTTGATCCATATATCATGTATCCAAACCCATTGACTATTTTATACTTGAATATACAAGATACACTATTTGACACCTTGAGTGTCACTTTTATATTGGGTTATTAATTGGATGGTTTATTTCTGTGAGTTTGATGAGTTTTGGGATAAAAATTTGAAATTACGATGGTATTTTATTGGTCATTCGGTTAAGGCACCTAGTTAAAATAACCATGAATACTATATGTATAGCATTAAGAACTCATATTAGTAGCGATATTCAAAACTACCACAAGGATAGGTTAACTGTGTGGGTAAACTTTTCATCCCTGTAAAGATATTTCAATTGAGATTATGGGTTTATAGCCAAAAAACAAAAATATATAAATGTTAAAAAAGATAATAAATAGAAGAGAGAAATAATATTGATATATATATAGTAAAATAAATTTTAAGAAGAATATTTTGAAAAAGAATTAAAAATGGAACATCAAATTTCGTTTAAAAACAATTATTTTCCCCAAATCCCCAAATAACATAAATATTATAAAGATAAGGTGGAACGTCTAAAGAACCATTAAATATGATAAAAATAATCTTTCGAATGGAAGAAAAAATATGAAAATATATCCTCTCAAAATTTTTGAAAGAATGAATTGATGAGATATGATATTTTAAAAATATAATCAAGATGGAAACTCATAGAATAAAGAAAAAACAATTCTATGAATATCAAGGTTTATGTGTAATGCTTCACTAAGAATGGAAGATCTAGGATCCACCTAACATAGAGAATAGAACATTAATATCAATGTCTTAAATTTTGACCAAAACCCTCAACTATTAAAGACATTATTTATTTAAAAAAAGAATCAACCATTTGATATATCAATGTTTTTCTGTTGTATGGCCCCATATGATATAAAAAATTATGTCATTTAGTAACTATATTTTGGGTATGACATTGTGAACTAATAATAATTAAGAAGGATAAATAATTTTGTGTCCACAATGATTAGTTTAAGGTATTTGAGAAACCAAAAGAGGTTTAAAACAAGAATTTACTTTTGAAATTTGTGAATAAAGAAGAATTATTCTTTGTGTAAAATATCTATAATTTCTAAAATTATATAGGAATATTAAATGAATTATTAATAAAAATAATTAATTGGTTTTTTAGAAATATATTTCACAAAAATGTCCTTTTTATTAAGTAGAAATATTAACTGAAAAAAATAAGGAATATTTATTTTAATTAATTGAAAAAAGGATACAATAAAGATTTTTTTCAACATGGGTCTATTTGTAAAGAGGGACTTTTAGGTCATTGATTCTTTTGTTAAAAACATTAACATTGGGCTGATTTTTCAATTTTAAAATAAAATTTTTTTTATTATAAAATAAGATATTTTAAATACAAATTAAAATTTACTATTTAAGAAAAAATTTATATTTATCAAAAATAATTTGATATTTTTAAATAAAATCTTGAGAAAAAATAACATTTTTATTTTCTAAGTATGTCATTAAATAAGAATAAGATGAGTTGGTAGAAGATTTAATATTTAAAATGTTACATATATATTATATTATTACATGAGACATTATTTATTTTTAATTATTCTAGGATGACAAGTTTATGGAATTATCACATGGAAACTAAGATGAGGACCTTAGATATTTCTTCCCTTTCTTTTTAACATTATAAATCTTATTTATGGAATAATCTAGGTTGACGTGATCAATGTAAGAAGTTGTTGATAGTACAACTTCGTCTTTCATTTTGTCATATTAATCAATATTGTCATCATCATCAATTTGGGAAGATTTTTCATTGATGGAATTGAATTTAATTGAGTCTTTTAGTTCCTTTTCATCCATTAAAATGTTTTTACCTTATCAAGATACATCTAAAACCTTCAAAATTTCACAATCCATTTTTCATATTGAAATATGATTGTGTTTATTTATATTTAAGACACAATACAAAATATGAATATATTTTCATTCATGTTTAATAAGTGTAATGAATTTGAGAGTAATATTTTCCTCCAAAATGATTTAATGTTTAAATAATATTATAAGAATTCTATAATGTAGATAATCAATACATCAATGAAATGTAAACATGTGATTTTTATTATGACTATAAATATTATAAAAAAAAATTGATTATGAACAGAGGTGTTTTCTATAGGACCATCATGGGTGTTTGGAAAATCCTTTTAAAAAGAGATATTCTTTTGAAAAATTATTTAACGATTTTGAATACAAATTCTTTAAAAGAATAATAATTAAAATTAATTAATCATATAAAAACCCCCTTAATTACAATTGTAGGTCAGAGTTGAAAGTTATAATGGAAATAGAGGAGGGGATATTTACATTTTAAAAAATAAAATCTAATAAAATGATAGTTTCAATAAAATATATGATGATACAATAATTCAATTGATATAATCATTGTTATACAAATAAAAAAAATAATAAGGAAACATTTTGAAAGTGATATGATAATTAACTGTGAAAAGTAAATGGAAACATATAATTTTTAAATGAATTTTTGAAATAGTAATTACAGGAACCCATGTATATCCTATCCAAGAGGAAGATCATGAAGATCAATATATTTAATACCTTAGTTTTACTGGATCGATATATAGATGAATGTGTATATTAGATGGAACAATACAAGAGCGGGGTGGTTAATTGTAGTTTTAAAAACATTGTGTTTAAACACTTATGAAATTAGTATAAATGATCTTAAACTAATAAAATTCACAACAAATAAAATTAACCACAATTCTCTTGAGTATAATAGTATAATATGAAGTAATACTATAAGAAAAGTAAATCAATTGTATTCAAAATTTATAAAATAAATAGAGTAATATAATAGTGAATGATTCTATAATAAAGCTTGTAGAATTTATCGACAAAATATTTAACAGTATAATTGTAATTGAGACAATTACAAATGAATATTAACTGATGAACAGAAACAAAAGAATTTCCTTTATAATACAAACACCAGCGGAAATTTAAAAGTATTACAATTATTTTATCCCAAAGAGTAGGGTATCCTTTATCCTAGGATAATAGATATATCTTACCACCACCTTGGTAAGCCCTCGATACGATGATCGGTATGTCTGTCTTGTTATCACTACAAGCCCTAGATTTTGCAGGAAATCGGTACCTCTTTCATTCAAAAACATGAAAGCCCTTGATATGAAGATCGGTAGCACCTTCTCTCTATCCTCAACATCCCTCGATTGTTATCACCTGTTCGGTCAGACAAAACAAAACAAAGAACTTATTTAAATTCAAAAACTACGAATGATACGTTCAATTTTTGTAATTTCAATGCTTTTGCACGAAGCAAGGGAGAAGTCACAGCATTTCTCTCTAGATCTTGATAGAAGAAAAGAATTTTTAAAGTCTCTCAGTTATTGTTCTCATGTTAAAATGTCCGATTATTTAGAGGCATCGGGTTCCAGTGGTTATATTTCCTCCAACGGTCATATTTCTCCTGAAAACTCAGATGGACATGGACAGCTGGCATTATAATAGTCATATTGAAAAAGAAAACATGACATCATTTTGATTAGTATATTACTAACACCAAGACATCTTTTCGGTTAAAACAAAAGATAGATGGAAATGATAAACATGTGTACGATTGATATACAACATGTGTTTTATAGAGGATAAATACAAGCATGTGATAAAATTAAAACATTAGTACTATTAATATTACTTAGTGTAATGTATTGATATGATGCAATGTGAGTATGATGCACAAAAGTATGTATGATTGAAAGAGTCAGAATGATTGATAGAGTCAGTACAATTTTCAGAGTCAGTGTGATTTTAAGAGTCAGAACGATTGACATAGTTAGTATGATTGACATGGTCAGTACAATTTAGTCAGTATGATAAACATAGTCAGTATGATAAACATAGTCAGCATGATAAATATATTCAGTATGATATGCATAGTCATTACGATAAATATAGTCAGTACGATAAGCATAGTTAGTACGATAAGCATAGTTAGTATAATAAAAATATATGAATAGATTTTTGATTTCCAAAACAAGACATAAAAGTTAAAAGAGGACTTTTGAATCAACAATATCCCCATTTTTGGAAAGCAGAAAACATAAATTAAAAAAACAAAAAGAAATACTTATCTACCCATAAGTTATTGAAAATATTTTTTGAATATGGAATCGTATACAACTAACTCCCCATTAGGTATGTACTTTCTTAAGGATTGTATTCATAAAATTTTGGTGATTTATAAGTAATTTATTAAAAAATTATTCCCCTTATAAAACATTCTCCACCTTTGTGATTTACAAAAATAACGTGGTAATTTTGAGTTTCATAAAACAGTTAGAGGAAAAAAATGCAAGGCATTGGGAATGAGAACATAATCCTCATTGAGATAACTAAAGTCTATTGATGGCGCGGCTCCTGGATCGTCCACCATGGTTCCTACCTGAAGGGTAGGTACAGATAGCCTCCACAATTCTCTCGCCCGTCAACCTCCTCTGTATGACGTCTCATCGCAAAGTCCACCTTCAGATACTGACTCGTCGTGTGGTCCACCTCCAGGTACCATCCAGTCCTCGAACACTCGGCCTCCGTCAGCACTGCCCGTCATCTGCAACCAACAAAACGAGGTTTGGGCATAGCCCATGAAGGGGTGAGTATAACGATACTCAATAGGGACCCCGAGACCCACAAGGTCTCACTAAAAACCAACAAGGATAACCACAAGATGATCTCCATAGATAACCTTTACTTTGGTATATGCCCATGCATATACATAAGTTATCAAGTAACCCATCCCAATCATGAGGAATACACCATGATCATGAAATCAATGGATAACCACTACCTAGGTATATGCCCATACATAAACCTAAGTTATCAAGTGACCCATCTCAATCATTAGGCAAACACAAAGGTCAAAAGTCTCAACTCAAACCCGGATTTTCATTATCGAAACCGTAACTGCTGAAGAGCCCCATCTCTGGAGTGTAAAATGGTCCTGTCACAACTCCGAGGTACAGCTCACTAACCTAATCTTGCTGAGGAACTTCTCCTGTCACGTACCGCGGGTCAGCCACACAAACACAGTAGTGCTTCCCGCCATGGTATGTCACCCAAACACAGTAGTTCACACCCCTAGTAGCGTGCTGAGGTACTCTCCTAACAAGTACCGTGGGTCTGCACTGTCACACAGTTAGTGCTCCGTCTGCCATGGGTCTGCACCCAAACAAAGTAGTGCTTCGTCCACTAGGCTAGTCGACTCACTCCAAGTCGAGTCGGTCAAGCAGTCGTCAGGTCTCAGTCGGCTACACTGTCTCCATACTCTGCACGCTCGTCTCTGGGAGGGTCCGCTCCACAAGCTACAGGTTGATACTCCAAGTATCTCAAAGTCTCACGAAGAAGAATCTCAAAGAACTGCCTCGTCATAGGGGTCTCAACGCAACATACGGAGATTCAATTGGATGCCCGGTCTGTGAGTTATTAGCCTTTTCGTCCTAGGGGCCCGGTTGGTTTTGTGAGCGAACCAACCCGGCCGTATCTCAACTATACCCCGAACTCTCATAGGGTATACTCAAAGGGACCGTTTCTCAACGGGATCTCCAACGCCGCTGACGGTTCGTCAAACAGACGTCTGCTCTGAAAGATAATAGCTTTTCCTTCCAAGGGCCTGGTTCGATTTCGGGTACAATCCAACGCGGCCACAATCCAACAGCAACCAAAACCCAGGAAAAGTATGCCAAAAGTTCCGTCTCATCAAGAGAAATTTAACGAGATAGACGACGCGTCAATCGGACGCCCGGTATGTGAGTTATTGGCTTTTTCGTTCAAAGGGCCCCGGTTGGTTTCATGACCGATCAACCCGACCGCGCTCCTACGGAATCCAAACCTCGAGCGGATTAAGCCAAAAGATCCGTCTCACTTAGAGGAAACATCAAATTCGACGACACGTCAATCGGAAGTCCGAAGTTCAAGTTATGAGCGTTTCTGCTCCGAGGCCCGGTTGGTTCCGTGCACGAACCAACCCATCCAATCACAAAGTATTCTGAAACCTTGACTGCGATATGTCAAAACGACCGACTCGGTCCAAGGATCGCATCGCCACTGACGGTGCATCGATCGGTGTTCCGTAACCCATGTTATGGGTGTTTGATCGGAAAAAACTGAAACGGGGAATCTGGGCCCGGCCCGGCCTGGCCCATTCCCCCCTGGGTCGGTCTGAACCGGGTCGACCCGACCCGGGTCCGGGTCCGGCCCAGCTGGCGTGGCTCGGCCCGGTCCGGCCCAACCGGCCAGCCGCGGCTCGGCCAGCGTGGCCGCGTGGAAGCCGCGAACCGGGGGGGGGGGGGGGGGCGGCGCCCCTCGTAGTTGATTGAAGCTGGCGGCCGTCTGCGCTGCCGCCAATCCTCCGGGATCCCGCGTGGCCGTGGGATCCCCCATGCCGCACAGCCGCGGCAAGCCGCGGCGGTTGATTCCTCCGGCGGCGCGCTCGGGCGCCGCCGCCTCCTGGCGGCCGGACGGCTCCGGCCGCCGGCCCCGGTTGCCGGCGCCGCCGTGCGGGCGATCCATGCCTCCTGGTTTTCCGCCGGCCACCGGAGTTGCTCCGGTGGTCCGTTTTCAAAATCGTATGTGCCAGCATTCATCTGGGGTCTCTAACATTACTGCGGAAGCTTCAAAAAAAACCTTGCGGCCCTGTTTGTCTTCGCCCGTCAATCTGCACATCAATCAAAAAATCGCGTCGTCCTCGTGGTTCTCTGGCATGACGCGATGGCGCCACGCCCCTTCGCCATGGCCCGACTCCGTCGGCGGATGTCTTCGGGTTTCTCTGACACGGCGCAACGGCATCGCGCCCTTGTTTGTTTTCACGGCGCGGCGCGACGACGCCCCGCATTCCATGCCGCATGATTCTGTGCAATGCGACGACACCGTGCTATTCCAATTTCAATCCACAAAAGAAACCAACATGAATAAGGAGGACGGTCGGCCGTGTTTCTGCGGTCCGGCCCCCTCTCATTAATTGATAGCAATTGATCATATTTCATGAAGAACATCAAGGTAATAATCACCAACAAATTAAATAAATAAACCCCTACAGATTTCCTACAAACAAGAATTCCCATCCCGCAACATATTCTTTGCGGATCAACTTGATGTTTAGTTGATCTGTGTTCTTTGATTTAGAATGAAGTAACATGGGGTTCATTAATATTCACAAAAAAAATCCCTACCTCGTTGTTGTTTGAACAAAGGTTCATCGAACGAGGATTTGTCATGGAAACAGACGTCATGAAAGAAGACATCATCGGCATTGCGGTAAGAGGTGTCGTGGAAGGAGACGTCGCGGAAGGAGACGTCGACCTCCGAGGAATCCGTCGTTCTTCACGTTCTTCGCGTTCTTCGTGTTCATCGACGAAGAAGATGAACAAACTCTTCAATCCTTAGCCTTTTTCTCCCCAAGACTCCACCACAAGAAACTAACCCAAAATAAAATAAGATCACCTCTTATTTTATTAACATAACATAACTTTTGAATTTCAGGAGTATGAAATTTTAAAAGCCACACTTAACTCACATAATTAATAACATAAGTTATTAATGTTTATGTTATCAAGAGTTAATGGTGAGTTGAGGGGGGTTGAATAATATGAAAGGGTGGGGTTCGTGTGGGCCCCATCACCCTCATAACCTATCTTGGGAAGTTGGGTAGTTACCCAACATCCACCCAAATCCTTAAACCACTAATAGAAAATAAAAATTGTAGTTAATTTATAAATTAAAATTCTACAATTTTTATCATCTTCTCTCGTGAAAAACGCAACTCCGGAAATGGCGTTCCTACACAATTATTGGCGCTACGGTTCCATCAGTTCCCTCAAAATTCAATTCCGAGCACCGGTTCAAAAGTTAGAAAAACCCGCTCGTCCGTTCACTGAACGTACCCGAGCCAAACTTCGGAAAATGATTCCTGGAACACCGGGCCTCAGAATTAGGCGCCGTCAGAAACTACGTTCTTTTAAAATTCCAAGAAAAATTAAGAAAAAAAATTCCTTGAAATTTCCGGGTCTTTACATTACTCCCACCTTATGGCTTTACGTCCTCGTTAAGCTTAAACACAAACTAGAGATACAAAAGCGGTACTGAGCACACATCTGAGCCTCCCGCTCTCATGTGCTCACATGGAGACTCCCTTACTGCCAGTGAAAGCACACCCGAGGAATCGACCATCCTCAAAGGATCCCCTCCTGTCAATCCTCGATTACCACTAGAACCTCCGTGGAAGTAACCCCATCACCATCGTCTTGCTCCTCATGGAAGATGATATGCGAAGGGTCAAGCATGTATCTCTTTAGTTGAGATACCAGGAAAACGATGTGCACCTGGTGCAACTGAGGTGGATGGGTCAAGCGGTAAACCACCTCGCCTACCCAGCTGAGGACCTAGAAAGGTCCGTTGAACCTCGGAGATAACTTGCCGCCTTGGTGACATCCCCGTAAACCTCGCCGAGGTGAAACGCGTATAAGGACGTGATCATTATCCTCGAACTCTAGAGGTCTCCAATTCCTGTTTGAACTGAAACTCAAACAACTGCTTCCACGAGGGTAAGGTTGACCAACTCAAGACTGATCGGTCGCACCATCCTGTGCGTGAGTTACCTTGTGCTGCCCGGGGATTCCTTTTTCACCGAACAAGGAAAACCCATTCCTACTTCGTAGTTAAACCACAAACTTTTTTCCTAATACCTTCAATTTGTGTATGAACTGTGATTTCCTAGTCCATACTCAAACCAACGTTGTAAGGCCTCGACGCTGCCACCAAGAGATTTCAACCAAAACTCTCACCTCGAGGGTCTGACCACACTGTTGGCGTAAGTGTGATTATCGGGTCTCCTCCCATGGTATCTCCAGATGTGAGGGTCAAGTCCACGGCTTCCGGAAACTCTAGGTCTGGAACAAGATTTGTGAAAGCAAGGAATGATTCATATCGACGTCCGTTACTACAGAATCTAGTAGTGGACATAGACTGTCCCTTGAATCAGTTTTAGAGCTATTGGGTCACACTCCTTGAACACATGCAGCCGCGCTCTTTCTCCGCCCTTCAGCTCCCTGATCTTGGTGGGGATAAATAAGGCAGGTGGTTGTAGCATGTTAATATGTACACCACCTCATGCTGCTCTCCCAGCTCTACCTCCATGTCTGCTACATCGCAGACTCATCTCTCCTTAAATCTTCCTCTTCTTTAAACATTTAACACGCTCAAGTCTCTATGACTGGAGAAGGTTTCCTATTTATTACGGCATTGTGCAGTCTTCATCCGCTCTTGGATGATCTTAACCTTCTTTTCATATAATCTGAAGGAGCTGCTAAAATTTATCCTTTGCTGAAAAGAGAAACTCGGACTCATCCCCTGGATGAACCACGCCCATTGCCAAATACAGTCAATCCTGATATGAATGATGTATTCATGCCATTGATGACGTCGTAAGGCCTCGACGTAACAACCAAGAGATCCAACTGTCACTCTCGCCTCCAAGGGTCGAGTCACACTGTTGGCATCAGTGTGAGGTCACCGGGTCTCCTCCAGTAGAAATCTCGAAAGTGAGGGTCAAGTCAACAGTTTTAACCGGGACCACTCAGTATCAACCAAACAAATGGGCAGGAAAGAAAAAAAAGAAAAGTGCCTTTTTTATTATTGCAGCTCATAGTACAAAGACACGAATACAACAGCAACATGGAACTAGAAGTACAAGAGATGTATCCACTAGTTCCTCTCCTGTCTACCTGCTCCCAGAGCTCTACGGCCTTGTCCACTGCTCGGATGTTGCTCAAGAACCCGCCGCTGATTCTGCCTCGGTGGCTTCTCCAAAGCCTGCGGATCAACTGTACGAGGAGTCAGACAGTCACGTGCCAGGTGACCCTTTCTGCCGCATGAGTAACACTGTCTGTTTCTGGCACTCCTAGCTCTGTACCCACCCCGGGTGCCCAGCACCACCGATCCCAAAACCCGAGATCGCCCAATAGGTGGTCTGGTCCTCCTGGACATCTGCATCATCTGTCTACTACCCACAGATGACTCAGCTACTGATCGAAGTACACAGGGAAAAGGCAGAAGATCCTGTACATGCTCGGGGTGTAGAGCTACTGGAACAAACTCCACCTTTTAGAAGGTATCAAATACTTCCCATGTGAAGGTCATCCCATCGCAAAACTGGAACAAGTGGCTCCACCTCCTGCCTGCTGCTGCCTGAAGGAGGTTGGCAGAAAAGATCACCATGATGTCTGTCGGCGTCCCCACTAGCCTGAAGACTCTCACCACAGCCTCCAGCCAAACCTCAACCGCCTGCAGGTCCGTCTCTCCCATGAACCTGGGTGGCCTCTGGTGCTGGAACTCGTGCAGCGTGCTCAAGAGGTGTGCATTGCCTACTGCTGGGGCTGGTGGCATCAGTGGCCCAACATATGGTTGTACCGCTTGTGCCTCCTATGGTGCCTCAACTGAAAGAGGGCCATGTACCGAAACCTCGTCGCTCGGCAGGCTTTCAGTACTCACATCCCTCTGGGCTCTAGCTGATCTTCTGTAAAAAGGCATCCTGAAAGAAACAACGTTACACGGTCAAACGATTATACCTGGTGAGATGACCTGGTTTGAGCTGACATTTAAAAACGTCTGGAAACACACATGCAATCAGTGTTTTCATGCCCAAAGTCGGAAATCAGTTGACAGGGTCCTGGTGTATGGATAAGTCGGCCGCCCGCACCAACACTGGACTCCAAGAACTGAAAACCACACTCGGTACTCTTAACACTGTTGCTTCACAGAAAGAAAATATCAGAGTTATATGTTATTCGGTAGAACTGACTCCTCTGATACCAATTTGTCATGACCCATCCTCGGGACCCATGCCATGAATACCCCAAACCCGCCTTCCGTAGGACAGGGGATGGCGACTAGCACCAAAGGCGTAAATCCCGATAACTAGAAAGGCATTGCCATTATAAAGTAAAAAAACACCACAGAGTACAAACAGAAGTAAAACACTAAGTACAAAGAGAGTGTTGAAAGGTAAAAGGGCCAGAATACAAACCCAAATGAAAGTACAACTACAACTGAACAATGTACAACAGAAAAAGACAATAGCTGGAAGAATGGAAGCAGCTCCTGGGTCGTCCTCCTCGGATCCTACCTGAAGGGTAGGTATAGATGGTGCAGCTCCTGGATCGTCCACCACGGTTCCTACCTGATGGGTAGTTACAGATGGCCTCCACAACGTTCTCGCCCGTTAACCTCCTCTGTGTGTCGTCTCATCGCGAAGTCCACCTTCGGATACTGACTCGTTGTGTGGTCCACCTCCAGGTACCGTCCAGTCCTCGAACACTCGGCCTCCGTCAGCACTGCCCGTCATCTACAACCAACACAACAAGGTGCGGGCATAGCCCATGCAGTGGTGAGTATAACGATACTCAGTAGGGACCCCGATACCCTCAAGGTCTCACTAAAAACCAACAAGGATAACCACTAGAAGATCTCAACAGATAACCTCTACTTAGGTATATTCCCATTCATATACCTATGTTATCAAGTAACCCATCTCAATCATTAGGAAAACACCAAGATCATGAAATCAATGAATAACCACTACCCAGGTATATGCCCAAACATATACCTAAGTTATCAAGTGACCCATCTCAATCATGAGGTAAACACAAAGTTCAAAAGTCTCAGCTCAAACCAATATTTTCATTATCGAAACTGTAACTGCTGAAGAGCCTCGTCTCTGGAGTGCACAGTGGTCCTGTCACGACTCCGAGGTACTGCTCAGTAACCTAAGACTATTGAGGTACTCCTCCTTTCGAGTACCGCGGGTCAGCCACCCAAACACAGTAGTGCTTCCCGCCGGGGTATGTCACCCAAACACAGTAGTGCACACCCCCTAGTAGCCTGCTGAGGTACTCTATGGATGTGTACCACAGGTCTGCACCTTTACACAGGTAGTGCTCCTTCCACCTTGGGTCTGCATCCAAACAATGTAGTGCTCCGTCCACTGGGCTAGTCGACTCACTCCAAGTCGAGTCGGTCAAGCAGTCGTCAGGTCTCAGTCGGCTACACGGTCTCCGTACTCTGCACGCTCATCATTGGGAGGGTCCGCTCCACGAGCTATAGGTCAATACTACAAGTATCTCAAAGTCCCACAAAGAAGTATCTCAAAGGACCGCCTCGTCATAGGGGTCTCAACGTAATAGACGACGTGTCAATCGGACGCCCGGTCTGTGAGTTATTAGCTTTTTCGTCTTAGGGTCCCGGTTGGTTTTGTGAGTGAACTAACTTGGCCGTATCTCAACTGTACCCCAAACTCTAATAGGGAATACTCAAAGTGACCATTTCTCAATGATATCACCAACGCCGTTGACGGTTCATCAAACAGACGTCTGGTCTGAAAGATAACAGCTTTTCCTTCCAAGGGCCCGGGTGGATTTCGGGTACAATCCAACCTAGCCACTATCCAACAGCAACCAAAACTCGGGTGACGTATTCCAAATGTTTTGTCTCATCAAGTGGAATTCAACGAGATAGACGGCGCGTCAATCGGACGCCCGGTCTATGAGTTATTGGCTTTTTCGTTCCCGGGGCCCAGTTGGTTTTGTGCACAAAACAACCTGACCGCACTCCGACGGAATCCGATCCTCAAGAGGAGTAAGCCAAAAGATCCGTCTCACATAGAGGAAACATCAATGTCAACAGCACGTCAATCGGACGTTCGGAGTTCATGTTATGAGTGTTTCCGCTCCGAGGGCCCGGTTGGTTCCGTGCACGAACCAACCCGGCCGAACCCAATGTATTCAGAAACCTTGAGTGTGATTTGTCAAACGATCGTCTCAGTCCAAGGATCGTATCGCCACTGACGGTGCATTGATCGGATGTCCGTAGCCCATGTTATGGGTGTTCGATTGGAAACAAACCGAAGCAGGGGATCTAGGCCCAGCCCGGCCCGGCCCAATCCCTCCTGGGCGGCCCGAACCGTGTCGACCCGACCCGGGTCCGGGTCCGGCCCTTCCCGGCCGGCGTGGCCCAGCCCGGCCGGCTCGGTCCGGCCCGACCAGCCCGCCGCGGCTCGACCAGCGTGGCCGCGTGGAAGCCGTAGAGCGGGGGGGGGGGGGGGGGGGGGGGGTGCGCGACCCCCCTCGCCGTTGATTGAAGTCGGCAGCGGTCTGCGCCGCTGCCAATCTTCCGGGATCCCGTGCGGCCGCGGGATCCCCTGTGCCGCACCTCCGCGGCAAGCCGCGGCGGTTGATTTCTCCGACGATGCACTCGGGCGCCTCCGCCCCCTGGCCGTCGGATGGCTCCGGCCCCCGCCCCCGGTTGCCGGCAGTGCCGCACCGGCGAACCGCGACTCCTGGTTTTCTGCGGCCCACCAGAGATGCTCCGGTGGTCAGTTTTCAAAACCGTTTGTGTCGGCATTCATCTCAGGTCTCAAACGTTACTGCGGAAGCTTAAAAAAACCTTGTGGCCCCATTTTTCGTCGCTCTTCAATCCGCACATCAATCAACAAATCGCGTCGCCCTCGTGGTTCTCCGGCGCGGCACGATGGCGCCGCGCCCCTTTGCTATGGCCCGACTCCGTTCGCGGATGTCTTTGGGTTTCTCCAACGCGGCGCGACGGCGTCGCGCCCTTGTTTGTTTTCACGGCGCGACGCTATGACGCCACAAATTCCTTTTCGCACGATTCCGCGCGACGCGACGGGACCGCGCTATTCCCGTTTAAATCCATAAAAGAAACCATCATGGATAAGGAGGAGGGTCGGCCGTGCTTGTTTGGTCCGGCCCCCTCTCCTTAATTGATAGAAATTGATCATATTTCATGAAGAACGTCACGGTAATAATCACGAAAAAATTAAATAAAAAAACCCCTAAAAGTTTCCCGCAAACAAGAATTCCCAACCCACAACATATTCTTCGCGGATCAACTTGATGTTTAGTTGATCCGCGTTCTTTAATTTTGATGGATGTAACATGGGGTTCATTAATATTAACAAAACAATTCCCTACCTCGGCATTGTTTGAATGAAGGTTTATCGAATGAGGATTCGTCGCGGAAAGAGACGTCGCGAAAGAAGACATCGTCGGCGTCGCGGTAAGAGGCGTCGCGGAAGGAGACGTCGCGGATGAAGACTTCGACCTCCAAGGAATCTGTCGTTCTTCACGTTCTTCGCATTCTTCGTGTTCTTCGACGAAGGAGTTGAAGAAACTCTTCAATCCTTAGCCTTTTTCTCTCCAAGACTCCAACACATGAAACTAACCCAAAATAAAATAAGCTCACCTCTTATTTTATTAACATAACATAACTTTTGAATTTCAAGAGTTTGAAATTTAAAAAGCCACACATAACTCACTTAATTAATAACACAAGTTATTAATGTTTAAGTTATCAAGAGTTAATGGTGAGTTGAGGGGGGTTGATGAATATGAAGGGGTGGGGTTCGTGTGGGCCCCATCACCCTCATAACCTCTTTTGGGAAGTTGGGTAGTTACCCAACTTCTACCCAAAACCTTAAACCCTTAAACGAAAATAATAATTGTAGTTAATTTATAAATTAAACTTCCACAATTTTTATCATCTTTTCTCATGAAAACCCAACTCCTAAAATGGCATTCCTAAGCAATTACCGGTGTTATGGTTCCATTGGTGCCCTTGGAATTCAATTCCGAGCACCGGTTCAAAAGTTAGAAAAACCCGCATGTCTGTTCACTAAACGTACCTGAGCCAAACATCAGAAAATGATTCCGGGCACACCAGTCCTCGGAATCAGGTGTTGTTAGAAACTGTGTTCTAGTAAAACTCCAAAGAAACATAAGAAAAAATTTTCGTTGAAATTTCTGGGTCTTTACACTGTTATCTGGAGATAAATTATCTACATTACTCTTCTGTTCATTTATGATAAATAATGATTTTCATCACTTTCTCTATTAGACGTAGAAACATCTTCTGGTAGTTTATGAGATGGACAAAAGGTGTCACTTTCTATTGAGATATTGAAAAAGTGAGCTTCTTATTTCACAGACATCGATATTTTTCTAATGTACACAACAATGTTGATCCTCATATTTTTGTTAAAATAAGTAGTTTTGTAGAATTGACTAACATCTTCAAAAAGAACTTAATCTTGAGATACGGGTTTCCAAACACAATGACTTTTCAAGCCATTAAACAAACTAATCCTCTTGATTGTTGAATAATATGTGTCAACGAAATCTTGAGAAACTATCCTTTCTATGAAGAAGACTTTCTCTGAAAACATTTTTGAATAAATGTTGGTAGGAGTTTTGGTAGAGTAATAAGACATAAATATGAGGGAAAGGGAGGATCATACGGAGTCATAAAACAAAGAGGTAGAGCTTTGCCAAGAAATCTGAAAAAACTGTGTGGATTTGGGGAGGGGGGGCTCTATTTATAGGCTAAAAAGAATGATCATTGATCTTATATGGTTGAGATTAGAAGATATATAAATAAATAGATAGGATTTAAAGGAAGAAAATGTGAAAATATGAAATGTAAGAATGAAAAATGGAAATAAGGAAATAATGTACCTTTCGGAGACTCTAAGGAAATTGTTGGTTTAATAGTATTAACATAGTATATCATAATGTCAAAAAAACCAACATGGAAAATAAAAAAAACAATCGGTTGTGAGACTGATAGAAAAAAATGTCATTACTATAGGTTTTCAAGACGATGGAAAACAAAGTCATTACCATAGGCTGTCAATCTGACTGAAAACAAAGTCATTACCATAGAATGTCAAGTTGATGGAAAACAAAGTCATTACCATAGGTTGTAAAGGTGATGGAAAACAAATTCATTACCATAGGTTGTCAAGATTATGGAAAACAAAGTCATTACAATAGGTTTTCAAGTTGATGGTAAACAAATTCATTCCAATAGGGTGTCAAGCTGATGGAAAATAAATTCATTACCATAGGTTGTCAAGATGATCGAAAACAAAGTCATTACCATAGGTTTTCAAACCGATGGAAAATAAATTCATTACCATAGGTTTTCAAGCTGATGGAAAATAAACTCATTATCATATGTCGAAAAACTGATGGAAAACAATGTCATTACCATAGGTTTTCAATCCGATAGAAAACAAAGTCATTACCATAGGTTGTCAAGACGATAGAAAAAAGAAGCCATTGTCATTGGTTGACATGCCAATGGAAAAAAACATTGTTACCATAGGCTAACGTGTTGATTGATAGAAAATCATTATGGTAACCACGCAGACAGGGCAACAAACAGAAGGTTAAAATGATAACCAAATAGTCAAGATGATAATATGAAAGATAAAATATCAATCCAAAATAATAAACAGATAAAGAAGTCCATAAGTAAAGGTTAAGAAATACTAAAATTAAAAAATGTTCTCCCCATTTTAAGATGAGTTTAATGTAAGGATAAGTGTAAAACAAGAAGTAGATATGAATGATTATTTTAATGTAATCATTCCAAGATTCTGTTTTATAAATTCAAATCTATCGAAAGGTAATGGTTTTGAAAAAATGTCAGCAAGTTGTTTGTTTATTCCGACGAATTGTGAAATAATGACTTTTTTAGTGTGTGGTCCCTAAGAGAGTGATGCCTAATATCTATGTGTTTTTTACATGGGTGATGTGCCGTGTTTTTAAAAAGAGCTATGGAACTAGTATTATCACATAGAATTTGAGTTTTGGAAATTCTCAATCTATAGTCAGTGAGTGTGTGTCGCATCTACAACACTTGAGCCCAAAGACATCTAGCTTCTACATATTCATCTTCTACAATGGAATGTGCTACTGAGTGTTATTTATTGCATGACCAATAAACCATGTAATTTTCTTAGAAATGTCTTGTTTCAGATGAACTCTTTCTATCAATTATACAAAAACCAAAGTCAACATATAATTTTTTTTAAAACAAAATAATTTATTGAAGAATAAAACAGACCTAAATCCAGATTTCCTCTTAAATAAAGAATGATTCTTTTCCAATCTTGTAAACAAGACACTTTTGGATTTGATTGGTATATTTAACATAATCATATAGAAAACATTAAGTATGTTCGACTAGACATCATGTATAACAAACTTCCTATCATACCACTAAATGTTGTTTGATCTACTGGTTTCCCAGTTTCATCATGATCAAGTGTATTTGAGGTACCAATTAGAGTGATAATACTTTTAGTATTGTCGTAACCATTATTTTTGAGTAAACAATTGAAATAGTTATATTATGAAATATATGTTCTTTCATGGTTTTGTGAAATTTGAAAACCTAAAAAAGGATGTTAACTCACCCATCATTCTCATTTAAAACTCGGATTTCATTAAATTCTCAAAATAATCAGTTAAAGACTACTGGGTTAATCCATATATGATGTCATCATCATAATTTTAAACAATCAAAACATTTTTTCCATTTTTATAATAAGGGTTGGATCCGTTATACCTTTTGCATAATGTTTTTGTAAAATAAATCATGTAATTGAATCATACCATGTTCTAGGGGCTTGTTTAAGGCTATATAAATATTTGGTAAGTTTAGACACATGATTAAGATATTTTGAATCCATATAACTATGTGGTTGTTCAAAAAAACTTCTCCTTGAACAGAACAATTTAGAAACCAACATTTAACATCCATTTGAATTAATTTGATATTAAAGCATGCTGCAAAGGATATTAGAATACGAATATATTCAATTCTAGCTACCGGAGCATATGTTTCTTCATAATCTATTACCTCTTTTTAATTATATCCCTTAGCAACAAGTCTTTCTTTATTTCATACAATGATTCCATTTTCATCACATTTATCTATGAAAATACATTTTACACCAGTTATTGTTGTTTCTTTAGGTCTTTCAACTAATGTCCAGACTTGATTCCTTTCAAATTTATTTAGTTCATCTGGCATTTCATTAATATAGTCTTTATCACCTAACCCCTCACTTGAACTTTTAGGTTCAACTTGGGAAAGAATAGAATGATGTTCTATTTCATTTTTCACTAAATTTATTGGTTCATACTGGTTGATTTACATCACCAATGATTTTATCACTGGTATGATTCCTAAGAGGCAGTTAATTTGGGTTTTGAAAGAACTGTTCATCAACATGTGGTAGAAAATATTCTGTAGTAAAAGTTTTATAAATATTTTCTTGAACATTTTTTTTATCAGAAGGATCTTTTAATAAACATTGATAAGTATTTTTTGAAAACACGTCTAAAGATGTAGGTTTCAGTTGTTTTATAACAAAAGGATTAGTTTCATCAAATTTCACATGCATTATTTCTTCAATAGTACAATTATTTTTATTGAAAACTCCATAAGCCTTATATGTTTTAGAATATCCTAGAAACACTCCTTCATTAGATTTTGGTGTGAATTTTTGTAAATTCTCTTTAGTATTCAGAATAAATACCTTGTATCCAAAAACGTTTACGTATGAAACTTTAGGTTTTCGGCCAGTCCAAAATTCATAAGGTGTTTTATTAATAAAAGTTGTAGTTAAAACAAGGTTTATAGTATAACAATTAGTACAAACAGCTTCAGCCTAATAGTACTTAGCAATTGAGTATTCAATCACCATGGTTCTTGTCATTTCCTAAAGAATGTTATTTCTTCTCTCAACAACACCATTTTTCTGAGGAGTTCTTGGAGTTGAAAAATTGTGAGTAATACCTTTCTTACTACAAGATTTTCAAAATATGAATTTTGAAATTCACTACCATGATCACTAAGTATTGTTATTAATGGTATGTTTTTATCATTTTTAACATGGCCTCTATAAATTTTGAAATAGAAAAAGGATTCATATTTCTTTGATTAGAAATATACGCATGTAATTCTCGTGAAGTCGTCAACTAAAACAGATACATAGTATTTTCCTCCAATGCTTCCAGTTTTTGAAGGACCAAAAAGATCCATGTGCACTAGCTATAATGTATTGGAAGTTGAAACTTCATTAATTGATTTAAAGCTAGTTTTATGTTTTTTTCCAACATGAAAAGGATGATACACCATTGAAGAATCATATATATTATCCGGTATATCTATTACAAGTCTTTTCTTTGAAATTTTACATTGGATTCATAGGTTGTAGTGTTTTAGTCTTCTATGACATAACAATGATTGGTCTTCAATTGTACTTAACGAAGGTAAATTTTGGATTCTAAGGTCTTCTGTGTTAATAGTGAATACATTCTCTTGACTTTTATAAGATAAAATGAATTTATACATGGAATTGTAAACAATTCATTTATCATTTCTAAAATTCACAAGGTATCTTTCATCAAATAATTTACTTATGCTGACGAGATTGTGCTTAAGTCTTTGACAGACAAAATATTTCCAATATGAAATTTTCCATGAAAAAGAATATTACCTATTACAACTATATTTCCATGAGTATTATCTTCGAATGTAACTTTTGCAACTTTTGTTTTGATAATATTTTCAAAGAATTTATTTTTCTGGTCATGTTTCGTGAAGAACCACTATCCATGTACCAAATATTCTTGTTGGTACAGTTCTTTTTTCTTGAAAAAGAACCAATTAGTTTTTCTAAACACAAAGTTGTTTGGATCCAGAAGGGTTAGATAAAAGTATTTTAGGAATCCACATTTCTTTTTCAAAATGAGCCTTTTGAAATCCTAAAGACTGATTTCTATTAAGAGAACAATTTCTTTTCCAGTGTCCACCACATTGACACATAGTAAAAAATGAGGTACTTTGAGGGAAAAATAGTTATTACTAAAAGCCGGTTATGAAAGAGTATAAACAAAACCAGAATGATTCCTCAAAGAGTGAATTTGATAATACATTTTATCAAAGATTTCATTTCTATAGGTAATGTTTGACAAACATTTCTTTAAGGAATAAATTTCTAACTGCAGATTCAAAACTATGTTTTTATCCTTGAGAACATTATTTTTTGAACTAGGTTTAGTCTCTAAAATGTATTTCTTAGTAATTACATTTTCAAGATCCTTATAATTATTATCATTATTCAAATTCAATTTCTCAAGGGTTTTTAAAGTACTATATGTTTTCATATCATGATCATTAGAAAGATCTGATACCTCTTTAGTCAATATAGAAATTATAGAATTTTTCATTATCAAGGTTTTTCTTGAGATTAGAATTTTAATTCCCAAGTAGTTTAGAAAACCTAGACACTACATTATAATAAGGTAATCTATTATCTTCTGATGAAGAAAACTCATCATTTGAATATTCATAACATTTATTATCATTATAATTTGCATTCAAGGATACATTTGTAATAGCATAAGAATTGTGTACCTTAGCCATGAAAAAATGGTCTTCAATTGGTAGTCTGGGTATAAGTACAATATTCTTTTGTCCTGAAGATTCATATTCTGAATAATCATCTTATGAATTGCCACCACTTTGACTCCAAGTATCATTTTCCTTGAATAATTTATTTGTATTTATATTGTAATACTTTTTCTTATTTCTTTCATAATGTTTCTCCTTTCTATATTTTCTCTTCTATAATGGACAATCATGTCATATGTGACCTCATTCCTAGCATTCATAACAAGTTGTACTTGAATTTGTTTTTTCCTTCATCTCTTTATTTTTGAATCTATATTGAAAGTATATCTGTCCTACAATGTTGTTCATCCTTCAGGAATGATAGGATAAATAATTATCTGAATGATCGCAATCACTTGATTCTGACATAACGTCTTTCATTTCTTTGGATCTTGTTATCCATTAAGGTGTTTTAGCTTTATATGTATTTGTAAAAGATACCGTTACATTTCATTTTTTCTTCTTATTGAAATCAACATCTCGCTTCATTCTTGTCTCATACTCTAAAACATTTCCCAAGAGTTCATCATGATTAATCTGAGAAACTTTTCTGTTTTCATCAATAGTTGTCCTTTTTGACTCCCATTTGTTTGTCATTATATCAATAATCTTGTCTACAAGTGCTTCATCATCGAGACATTTTTCTCCCACCGATTGTAAAATTTTAACAATTGTCAGAAATATTTGTTGCACTTTACATACTGACTCTCCATATGAAAAAACAAATACATGATACTCTGCTCGAAGCATTGCTCTTCTTGTTTCTATAACCTTAGATGTACCAAAATGTGTGACTTCCAATTTCTTCCAAATACAGTTGGATTCTTCACAAGATTTTCTCTGGGTGTATATATACCTGGTCATAGAACATTACAATGTATTTCAAAACCTGTAATTTAGTTGATATTCTTTATTTTCATGATTAGTAAAAGTACTGACTTCTTTGAAAAGGATTTCTTAACCACTAGTACGCATAATAAAATTGACTACACCATTATTGATAAAAAAATATCATCATTCAATCTCTCCAGTAATCATAATCATTCCCATCACAGATATGTGGTCTACTTGGATTTAGATCATAAATTGATCCAATATTCATCCCTTCCATCTAATAAAACAAAATCTTTTCCACTCCACACATTACTGCAGTAAGTAGTTGAAATATAAATTTGTAATATAAACACAATTATACTTTAAAAAGAAAAATAGCAAGTAAAAATATCAGTGGAATCCTTCTCTAATACCAATTGATGGATCGATATATAGATTAATATGTATATTAGATGGAACAATACATGAGGGGGTGAATTTTAGGGTTAAAAACATTGTTTTTAAACACTTTAGAATTCAGTTTAAATGATCTTAAATTAATAAAATTCACAAAAATTACAATTAACCACAATTTTCTTGAGTATAAAGGTATAATACAATGTAATACTATAGGAAAAGTAAATCAATTGTATTCAAAATGAATACAATAAAAAGAGTAATATAATAGTGAAAGATTCTAACTTAAAGTGTATAGAATCAATCAATACAATAGTTAACAGTATAATTGTAATTGAAACAATTACAAATGAATATGAAATGAAGAAAGGAAACAAAAAAATTCCCCTTCTAAAACAAATAGCAGTGGAAATTTAAAAGTATAATAATTATTTTATCCCAAAGAGTGGGGTATCCTTTGACTTATGATAAGAGGTCTATCTTACCACCACCTTGGTAATCCCTCGATATGATGATCTTTACATCTGTCTTGTTATCCACACAAGCCCTCAATTTTGTAGGTAATAGGTACCTCTGCCTTTCAAACACTTGAAATCCCTCGATACAAAGATAGGTGGCACCATATGCCTATCCTCAGCAGCCCTCGATAATTATCACCTGATCAGTCGCACAAACCAAAACAAATCACTTATTGAAAAAAAACTATGAATGAGCCATTCATGATTTGAAATTTTCAGGCCTTCGCCCGAAGAAAAAAAGAAGTCACAATGTATCTCTCTAGAACTTGATAAAATAAAATCACAGAAAAGTCTCTCAGTTATTTTTTCAACTTCAAATGACATCCTATTTAGAGACCTCAGGTTCTAATGGTCATTTTTTCTCCAACGGTCATATTTCACTGGAAAACTCAGAAGGACTTGGACACCAGCATTATAACGGTCATATTGAAACAGAAAACACGACATTGTTTTAATTAGTTTATAAGTAACTCGACGACATCATTTTTAAAAAAGAAGATATATTAAAATGATAATCATGAGTACGATTAATATAAAACATTTTTTTTGATAAAGGATAAAAACAAGCATGTGATAAAAGTAAAATATGAGTACTATTAGTATTACTTAGTGTAATGTATTGACATGATGTAAAGTGAGTATGATGAACAAATGTTTTTATGATTGACAGAGTCTGTACGATTGATAAAATCAGTATTATTGACAGAGTTTGTATGATTTACATAGTCAGTACGATTGATAGAGTCAGTACGATTGATAGTGTCAGTACGATTTAGGCAGTACGATAAACATATTCAGTACGATAAACATAGTAAGTACTATAAACATAGTCAGTATGATAAACATAGTAAGTACGATAAACATAGCCAGTACGATAAGTATAGTCAGTACGATAAGCATAGTCAGTATGATAAACATATATTAATAGATTTGTGATTTCCAAAACAAGTCATATATGTCAAAAGTGTATCTTTGGCTCAACAATTTTGAACAGTAGAAAAAAAATAAAAATCATTAGTTTTAATGGAAATATAGAATATAAAAACATGATTTTAATAGAATAATACGAACCTGAATCCTTTGGATCAATCATATCAAAAGGAATCAAAAATTGGGGTTTGAATTGATAACAAATAAACAAATAAATATAAGGGGTGAAATTAATGACTTGACTAATTGCATGACCATTATGATGAAAATTCATTACTCACTCTTGAACGAATTAGAACCAGATAGAAATGGAGAGAGAACATGCTAATAAATTATATTTATGGGGTTTTTTTAAAATAAGACCATGAGAGAAAAGATAAATAAGAATAACAAGATTGAAAAAAACTTACCTAGTTATTAGTATTAATTATTTGAAGAATATTCCCTTCTGTATTGGGTTTCTTCATATCCATCGATCATGTTCACTTTGATCCATTACTCTTAGAAAGGTTGAGTAGGATGTATCATTGAAGAATGTGAGGGATTATAATGTTTTTGAATAATGAAGATCATTTCACTATATATTTAAAATGTTTGGATGATGTTATATACCTCATAAGGCCTCCATAAATGTCAACTATATGGTATTGGTGTTCAATGAATCATGAAAGGAAATTAAGACCTAAAACAAAAACTTTTTTATTATAATAAATTACTCTTTTGTCTATTGTACCCAACACCATAAGATACCTTATAGATTCTAAATGGTATCGATTGGGAAGCTTGAAGAAACCTATAACATATCTACCACCACTATCTAGTTGATGGCCTCTTTTGAAAGATAGTGGTTCTTCTGGGAATTTATTGCATTTATTGATATGGTATAATATTTTTGGTAGCACTAGAACACCAATATAGTGATAAACTATGACATTAGGCTTGTAACATTACCTTTAAACCTATTGTAAATCCATATATAGGAAACAAATCATGTCATTATAAAAAAACACTAGATATTACTTGAAATATGTTAGAAAAAATTAAATTTTCGTCATCATAAAATGAATAAAATGATATTTTTCCATTAAATACATATACTCCAATATCATACAATCGGTATTTATCCATTTTCAATTCTTGTCCATCCAATTTGATTTAGAAATATATATTTTTAATGTAAATAAATAGTTAGAGACACTTAATAATAATATAATATTAAAAGGGTCTTCATTATATACACAAACATATTATCAAAATATTTTATATAAATTTCATTGAATCCATAACATGTTAGAACATAAAGACACCAAAAAAATGTGATTTTAATGAATTATAAAAATATTTCTTTAAAATAATTCATATATCAAAAAACATCCTTCTTTTTTAAATGAACATATCAACGGAGAAAATAATATAATCCTTTAAAATGGAGATCCCCACCACCAGTTAGTTCAATACACCAATTGCCATAATTGTCATAGTAGTAGTTAGAGGTCACCTAGAAGAAAAAATAGTAATAAAATATTTTTATTCATTCAGGTATATATATCATAGTTTATATTTTAATTTTTCATATCATGAACTTGTTTAACTATGAATGATATTGTTTCATGTGAATAATACCAAACTAATATTAGAAGCTAAATCATATATCATGATTTGATAAATCATGATTAACACTATTTTTTCTTTTAATAATCTGTTATAATATGGTATTTCCAAATGAGTTGCTTATAATACCATACCACACCCAATAAAACAGTTGGAAACCTCTTTACATAGGCAATCACTGATTCATTTTGTTAAAAAAATTAATTACATTTCCATGATTATTATTTCTCATTGTTTTTGGACATCTTGAAACATTTTAAAGATTAAATATTTGTGATTCATCAAAAATAAACACAGAAACAAATATATACAAATATATACATATATATATATATACTAAAATCATGAATGAATGTAACAAAGTATCATAATCCTAGACTTTCTTGTTTATCATTCGATCTACAAACATATTCTATGATATAAAAATGCCACTTTTTGCTAATAAAATAATCTGTATATGATAATACAAACATTGTTTAACTATAATGATGTACGTAACACCTTTCATAATTTGAATGGTTTTTTTGGAAACACAATAATTTATATGTAATATAAAATAAATTTAATATATAAACACACCCACCCATATAATCATATAGATATATAAGTTCTCAAGCCCACATAAAAAATACTTTTATATTTATATATATAAACAAAAATGAAACAAACACACACATATATTTATGAAAACATTATATCTCATGTCATGTTTCTAAAAAAATCATTAATCATACAATTTGGCAATTCAAAATTTAAATATTGTTACTAACTTGATCCAATCCATGACTTAATAAATAATCATGAATCCATTGATATTTATAAGGCCACCAATTATTTATGACATTATTAACATCATTTTTTTATATAAAATTACCTACGTTACTAATTTTCCACCCAACCAATATAATCCATTTTCAATTTACTAACCACAATTTAAATTAACAATTAATTTCCAGAAACTAATCACAAACACACACGTAGGTGAAAACCCAATAGAGATGAACATGGAAAGTTAAAGTAAATATATTCATAAAAAACACAAGATAGAGTATCTGTGAATCCTTATTAACATGTTTTTAATATCAAAAATTCTCTTAAGGGGTTTTATTTTTCCCAAATAAATGATTTTGGTTCTAGAAGATGATTATGAAAAGAAAAAATCACAAAAAAAGAAAACACATGAATGATGGAATGATATTCCTTAAACAAATTCAGTGTTATATAACTATGGTTTTGAGGTTAAATCTATAGAAAAAATGAAAAATTTAAATACTATCATGGAACAGTTCCATAAGATCAAAAATACAACTGGAGAATAAGAAAATTAATAGTGTTTAATTTAGAAAAGGTCATAGTGTTTGATCAATGCATACTAAAAAGCACTGAAAAAGTGAATTTTATCATTTCAAAAAATATAATTGGTGAAAAATAACCCTTTTTTAAATTAATTATTCATGATGATAAATTAATACTGTTATCATCACTAAAAGTCTCGAAAAATGTGGTATTTCTCAGCACGTATATTTTTAGCACATTTAAAATACACCATTATCACTTCCTAATTTTTAGCATTGATAAAATAAAAGTTTAACAAAGCTTATTATAACATTTTCAAAATGGTTATAAAATCATAAAAAGAATAAATAAATAGTTACAACTATATTGAAAACTATTTAAATGGAATTATAATAAACATTTAAATTTAAAAAAAGTTCAAAAATGCATTTAAATAAAATAATAATATAAATTGATATCATATTAAAAAATGTATAATTAATAAATAATCATTATAAATAAATATAAAATTTTAATATATTAAAAAAAATTTAAAAAATTATAAAAATAAAAAATTAAAAAGTTATATTGAATTAATGAATATTAAATATTAATAGATGAATTTGAATAAAATATCAAAAATATTAAAAATGTTAATTCATAACATTTTTTATATAAATTACAAACCCAAAAAACGAATGAATAAAAAATATTAATTATATAAAAAATTATTAGTAATAAATGATTTGAAATATTTAAATTAAATAAAAATTAAAAAATAAATAAATAATTAAATTTTATAAATATAAAAAATATTAAAAAGAATAAATGATAATATAAAAATGGGTAAATATTATTCATATAATTTCATACATATTGAAAATATTAAAACTCAGAAGATAAATATGCTATATCAAAAAGACTAAATTTTTTTAAGAACTCTATTATTTCATACCTAATTTTGATAAGGGGATCCAAACCCCGGAGTGTCAGAGAACTAGTTTCATGAGTTTCTAGTCAACATGATTTTTTAAAACTTCAAATAGGTCTTGATGGTACATGGTTGCTTTTACATTCTCTTTCCCTCTAAATGTTTTGTGTTTAGGGAATGTTGTTTGGGTTTTATTTACTTCAATCTAAAAATTATGCACCCCCATGACATAGATCCCATCTTCAGTCCCTTAGTGGTTAATAGCTCATCTGTTCATTTGTGGGTCGATTTTTTTGTTTTAGATTGGATGCATTTGTACCTAATGATCCATTATTAAAATGGACATAAGAATCAATATTAAGATGGAAAAGGAAAATAAGATTTCTAGGTTTTTTATTCTTCCCATTTTCTAATGGATAGTGACGTTATTTATAGCACAGATGATAATTTTTTCCACTCAATTAATGATATTTAATTTAATATTACAATTAAGTATAATAAAATCCCCCAGTTGTTATGGAAATATATTACATTGGACTTGACATTTTGAGATGAAAAAAATTGATTAGCTATTATTTTCTCTAAATAATGGACATTATAAATGTTTATAATTTTAAAAAAGAAAAATGATTAAAATCCACAGGTCCAAATACTCTAGTATCTATTGTAATTAAATTGAAGTTATAGTTTCATGTTGATAGAACGCATCCTTAATTAAATTTGGAGAGAAAAGAGATCTTTTAGGCATCTGATCACAATTCAAATTTGGTAATATACCCATTTGACATGGATGGGTGTCATGTGGTTCTATTCATTGATAAATCATTATATGTAGTCTTTCATAATTTGGTATGTATGGAATAAACCTGAGAAACCATCTTATTTATTTATTTCTACATATAGGGAGAGTTTTAGGGTGGAATTTTTGAAACTCATACAAGTAATGCCTCTCCTCATTCATTTTTTCTGGAGTGTAGGCTAAGGGTCTTTACATGAAACACACCGTTTGATGCTCAGACATTGCTAATCATGTTTCTCTTGTAGAGACTTATTATATTTATCATGAGGAATAGAATGGTTAATCTAATTTTATATTAGAAACACAAATACATGTTGTATCTTAAATAACAAAGAATAGAATTTATGATTTTTTAATAGGAATGAAAAACTGAAATTGGAATCTCCTCTACATGGCATTAAAAATAATATTGGATCTACTTCTATCATAATTAGTGATGGGGAATCATAAAAATAAACAGAGTCTTGAATTTATTTTATGGTATATAATCTCCATTGTTGGCCTCTTAAATTTCTAACACAATAGATTCTTATATACTTATGGTGTTGAAAAATGAGCAAGGTGTGGATGTTGTGGAACTTAGAGATCAAACATCATATAAATATTTCATCATGTAGAACATTAATAAATCTATACTCTCAAGATTTATTGACTCACTAATTGAAGAGATAGAAGTAAGTCAACTTGATGGATGAGGATGAAAATTTACTGCCAACCAGGAAAACCCCTCTTGGGATGAAGAATTCTAGGATGATGAGTTGCAGACCCTCATATAGAAGGAGGAAAGTAATAAGGTAACCTTTTTCGATGAACTCTCTAAAAATGATAAGGTTTAGGAGACTAACTCTGAAGGTGCCTTTCCTGAAGAACTATAGAAATGATTGAAACATGGATTAGAGGTCCACACCCAATAGTTCAATGCTTAATGCATGGTCAAATTAAAAGGGAATCTCATCACAATTAGAGACCGGATGCTCAGGTAATGATCATTAAAAAGTTTTGTATGTAATTAGCCTGAAATTGATGAGGGAAATTATATTTTTTCATTCCAAATACAATATATTTCAATTTTTATTTTTCATATATGGGATTTTACCATTAACATTGATGAAAAATATATATAAATAAATATTACAAAAAAATATATGCCAAAAAATTAAAAAATAATATATATTAAAAGTGAATAATAAATACTAACTAGAATCATATGAAAATTGAATAAATAGTCTTTATAAAATTACAAATATAATTAAGAAAGTGAATTCATAAGATAAATATAATGAATAATAAAAAAATTAAAAATAGGAAAAAGTGAATAATATAAACTCAATAAGTAAAAAATAATTAAATAATATTTACATAAACTATCAAATAACAAAAATGTTGAAATATTAATTTAAAAAACTAATTATATAAATTTAAAATATTTAACAAATATTAAAACTTAATTAATATATTTTAATAATTATTGATAATATATAATACTAATATATTGAAAATATGACAACCAAGTAAATAAATATTAAAAAATAATTAATTTCCCAAAAAATGAATTTATTAAATATAAAAATGCATAAATAATATTAAATGAATGAATAATAAATGATAATAAACGAAATTTAAAAAATTACAAAATAAGTAAAAAAGTGACTTTGAAACATTAATTTAATTAATTAGAGACACATGAAAAATTATATAATAAATAATATTACTTATTGAAAAAATTTTATACACAATCACAAAAAAAAAAACAAAAACAACACATATATTCTGATATGACTCATATAAACACATACATACTTATATACACATAAAACACATAAAATCATATTCACCTATACACATACATATATGAACATACAGATTAATACAGACACATACAGACTTACACATACATCCACATGAGTACACACAAAAATACATACATACCCATATATACACATATAAAACAAAAAATAAGCTACATACATACATATACATACACATTTATACACATAGGTTCAAATATATACACATACATACAACTACATTCAACTACATACACCTACATACACATACAAAAAAATACAAACACATACATACACATATATCCATGAAATTTTAGACTTACATATACATCCACAACCAAACATATACATGAAAATATATGTGTATATTTCAAAATATTTATTATTAATATAAATTTAAACATTTAAACATGAACATTATTTAAATAATTATATATTCATTTAAATATTAATATAACTATTTAATTGAAAAGTTTATATTTTTATATATGTCGATTTTGTAATTAATGTATATAAATATATTTTTAATCATTTTTTTGGATTATTGTAATATTTATATTTTTATATATACAATTATGAAAATATGATGGATAATGATTTTTATATTATAATATAGTAATATAAATCAAATTCATATATTATATTTAAAAATATATACATTTTTTATATGAATCATATAAATAAATATAGGATTATGTGAATATAAATTAAATTATTAATGGTTGCCTTTATAAATTTTTTTCAGCACTGTAAAAGGGATTTTATAAGCGCTATAAAAAAACTAATAGAGGGTCACCATTATCTGCACACACAAAAAAAGATAATTGACAAAAGTTATTGTTTTATCAAGTACTTTTTTTGCATTAATAATGGTGACCTTTTTCAGTGGTCATAAAAGTCACCTCATTATCAGTATTTTTTTATAAATGTTAGACGTTAGTGTTTAATAGAAAAAAATTAGTATTAGTGAATACCAATAATACATAGAAATTAAAAACTGAATTTATAGTGATGGAATGAGTAAGGTAAAACATCTTAATCTTACCATAATGGCCTTGTGTGATGACATCATGCATAAAAGGTAATCCATATGGCAAATTAACTAGAATTATTCAATCATGCAGCATAGAAATGCATTGAGGTGAAATATTATTTTAGACCCCACCAATCACTTAATAATTCAAATGAATTCATCAAATGAATGGAGTGACTAAAAAAATACATAATCATCATGCCTAAATAATCAATATATATTAAAAAATATATAATTTTTGTCAAAATATTATCATATTAATAATTTAAATTTCATTCTTCATGATCATCTTATAATTTTTTATGAATTCATACAATATAGTATAGTATATATATGGTTAAATCAACAAATAAAATTATATAACATAAATCCATTTTATTAAAAAACATGGACATGACGGAAAAAAATAATAGGAATATAGTGATATATTTTTATTAAAAAAACAAATTTAGAATCAATTTATTCAAATAAATTATTATGGTTCATATATTACATTTCAAATATCAAAATCATATTTCATAATAGTGTAAAAAATGATGTGCAATTTGGCCCAGTAGTTGTACATTGATAAAACATTGATTTGATAACCAACATCATTTTTCAGGGTTATTAACCTAAGAGTAATCTATTATGGATCTTTAATTCACATATTTGTATATAGAGAAGGATATAATTGTGACAAAACCCACCATTGTTTACTTATCCAAAATTTTAGGATGTTATTTTTTTAGATTTATTCTTTTATTTTTTACTAATATATGATCATTACGATTAATTAAGAAGGTATATAAATTAGAGATAATTAGTAAAAATATATCTAATAATATACATAAAAATTTAAAAAAAACCTAATTAATTTTAAAAAATTATTATATATGTTAATGAATTTTAAATGATATTACAATAAAATGTTTTTAATTTAAAATGAAATAGCGGGATCGAGAATCCTTATTTTTGTTTCATTTCAAAAAATGTAAATTTCGATAAATTATCAAAAATTAGTTTACAACAGAAAAACATGAATATGTGAATATAAATATTAACAATTTATAATGTTCATAGTGATGAAAAAATATTATAAGTGTAGAATGTTATAAATGATCATAAGTTGATGAATGTTAATTGAGTTTGAAATTCACAGAACTCGAGTCTCGAGTCGTATGATATATATGTCAAAAAAAATTAATAAAAATATTATATCTATTAAATAGTAACATGACAAACTTTCTCTTATAAAATTCAATTTTATGGGCTATTTACTATTATATTTTTGTCATTTATCGTATAGTTTTTTCTAGCAACAGTTATTTGGGGATGATCAATAAATTTCTCTAAATCCGCTTTGGTATGTTCACCATGATCAGAGGTGATATAAAATAGTCCCATAATATACATTATTTTATAATTATTAATTATTCATCATTAAATTTATACAATATTGGTATAATTTCATAGATTATCAAAATTGATTCAAATTATGAAAAGCTCATTGATATGTTCATTTTTTTATTAAAATTCATGTGATGAATAAGAGTTAATATCATTAATATGATTAGAAAATTTTAATTCATGAATTATTATAATATAAAAAATATTTTAGTTATCCATCAGATCTATTTATAAAATATTATAGGTATGGTGGTGAAAAAAATAATGTACATTTTCCATTGAGCCTATTGTCTGCACATGACATGAGTGATATTTCCTTTATTTTAAAAAATTAATGAGGAAGGTCAATATTGGGTATATGATTAACAGAATTACATTTTAATTTATTTATAAAATGATGTCATTATCTTTTTATTGGTATTGTAGATTTAGAGGAGGATGAAGAGGAAAATAGAAATGAAAATGGAAATTAGATGTTCTCAACTTACATCATGGGATGACTTCTTTTCTAAGTGGGTTATTACTTAATGGCTGGGTTTTGGATGTAACAAAAAACTATCATACATGGATAAAATTTTTAGGGATATTTTTTGCTTTATTACGATGAATTTATGATTCATTAAGTGTTCAAATAATAGGGATGTTGAAGGGGTCATTTTATAGCTGAGTGGCTTGACACTTTGTTAAATATAATTTCATATTATAAAAAGGTTAATATTCAATTTGAGTGGATAAAAATTGATATATAGAAATTGTTTTATGATGATACGTTATTTAATATCCCATATACCCATTATGGATGATTTTTAATGGAATGATACACTAACATTAACCCATTTTCTTGATTTATGCTTTATTGTGGTTATTTACTTTTACATTTGGTAACATATTTTTATGATAAAAAGTGGAATTATTCTCATTGGAGAAATTAAAAATTATAATTCAAAATATAAACAACCATTATTTTATATTTAATCTCTAAAAGAGAGGAAAATCATTAATATTCGTAATTAATAATATTTTCATTTATAAATATTTTTTTAGAAAAATACCTTAAATTCACCCGATGATAATTTTGATAATATGAATCAAAAAATTAAATCCGTTTTTATCAAATATATATTCCAAAATATTAAAAATTAAATCTTAAATATACTTATCAATAATATTTACTTCTATGAAACTATAAAGGTAGTGTAACAGAACATGTGTTGTGAAATAATTTTTGAAATATTATGTCTACCTTCTATAGAATAATCCAAAGTCTATCATTATCCCTTATAAATAATTTCACCCTCAAAATTTGTGATATATGATATCAAAAAAATAAATGTGGATAGTTCATCATCATTACTTATTTATGTTAACACATTTCATCCTTTAACATTCAACTCCTCCATAGCACTTTCACCAGTCGAGTTGTTTGATTCTAGAGTACTTGATATACAGTGTCAAAAATCTATAAAAGATATTAATTATAAGAATACATAGGTTATAAATGTATTTACTTAATGGAGAGTATATGAATTTGGTCTAACATGTACTTATATTACAATGAAAAATATAAGAAACCATGTACTTGATTATGGTTTGGAGGTAAAGCCAAATAAAATACATTATTCCAATTTAATCATGAGTTTTAAAAGGTCTAATGTTACTAATAGTTATAATTAAAATCCAATAAAACATTATTAATCCCTTACATGGAGATACATTCAAGAATACATGATCCCCCACTTGGAATTTTATGTAATTACATTGATTATTAGCATTACGCTTTTGTCTTCTCTATGCTATCCTCATATGATATTGAATGTTTGAAACCATTATAGTTATCTCATATTAAATTTCTAGTCTATATAAATTATATTATCTAATTTCATCCTAAAAAGTTACAGTAAAATATCTCTTTATATATATTTCATCATATAGTGGCATCTATATGATTGAATTAAAAATATTATTGTATGAAAATATAACTAATGGTAAATATTGTTCCTATGATTCATTAAAATAAATTAAACATGATATCAAGGTGTATTCTAATTTTTGAGTAGTCCTTTTGTACTAACCATTAGTTATAGTATGATTTTAGATTCTTAAATTTATATTAATGAACCAAGGGTCACATTCAGATAGAATTGATTGAGGTATACCATAATGTCTCACAACATCATTTTTTATATTTTTGGAATGAACCTGAGGGGTACATCCTCTCTTATTTAAAAGAGTTTTGAGTAATTAGTAAGGTGATACAAAAGAACCCCAATATCATAATTTCTCCCAAAATTATTTGGATGTCCTTTAATAATGTTAATTATAACATTACCCTGCTTCCACATTGGCCTTGAGATGTGATTCATGATTCTTTATTGATATTTTCTTTGATCTTTTATCTTATGAGACCTAAATAAATTTGACCAATTATCTAAATTTCTATATTTATATCATCCAACCAAAAATGTTCTGTTAAATCACTATAAATAATTATGCTACCAGGATGTAAAGTTAAATTTGTGCCATGTGCTTCATCTAGTAATTCCATTTTCAACTTAGTTATAGAAGAACAACATAGTCTATTTAAAAAATTTAACACAGCATATTCACATATGAAGTGTAATAATATCCCATAAAAAACATTAATTTAATTTATAAACCCTTATTATCCTAATTGGAATAATTTACATTATACAGTAAAGATAGTTTGGAAGATACTTTGAAAAATAATAATGTTTCACTTTAATTAATAATTCACATATCTAAATTTATTAAATACAATAATATAAGACCATTTTACCCTATTTTGGGTCATAACACCGTGGTCATTCCCACATAATGCAACAACCACCTTTATTACCTTCCCATCATTGTCGTGTATTGACCAGTCATATTTATTGATTAGTTCTTGTTATCTCATTTTTATTATATTGAAATCTTTTTACAATAATATATAATTATAACTATTATAATACATATATATATAATTATATCTCAGCATTGAATATGGAGATAATGTTTCCATGTATTTTTAATAAATATTAAATCCTCCAACTCAATTTGACGAGTTTGATAGTTTTATCCAATGATCTTTAACAATCTGGATACATGAAAAACAACTATGACAATCTACATAAGAACACATTTCGGAACTTTCACCAATACATAAATATATATAACAATTACTCATTTATTTGATGGTATAGGTAATACCAATGAATTGCTTAATCACTTCTTCAATTATTCTAAATATTTCTACCAGTCCCTTATCCAAGTGAATATGCCCCCTTTACGTGTCATCTTGGTTAATGGGTTTTCTTACCAAGATAATTTTTGGAAAATATCTCTTATAGTAACCTTCTAAATCAACTAAACTAAATATATATGTTATACTCATTTCCATGGGCTATTACATGATTGTATTTTTCTTTTTATGATAAATAAATATTCCAACCTTAGTGATAATATATAAAATAATAGACACATTATGGATCAAGAATTCACACTTACTTATTTTATTATATAGCCAAATTTATTTATTACCCTAAAAATGATTCCCAGATGCTTCCTATTCTCTTCATATCATTTAGAGTATAACAAAATATTTTCAATTAAAACCACATCAATATTTTGGAGAATATATTTGAATACTCAATTCATAATATCTTTTATGACCATGGGTGAAATAGTTATTCCAAAAAGAAATTACAATAATATCATAGTGTTCATACCAAAAAAATCTACCTTTGGTATTTCATTGTTTGTCACACATAATTGATGATTCCTAAAATGAAAATCAATATCTAAATATTATTGATCTCATTTAAGTTTTTCAACAAATTCATAAATTTGTGGTAAATAAAAATTATTATTTAGATAAATAACTTGGATTTACCTATAAGTGATTCATATATTTATAGACTCATCCATCATTTTTAACGTATAGAACAAGGTCTCCCCAATGTGTTCCACCAAGTTATATGAATCTTTTTTTACACCACTCATGCAGTTCTGTATTTAACTCCACTAGTTCCACTAGGGCTATTCTATAGGAAAATTAGATATCATTTTCTCTTAGAAATCAATTGAATGGGAAACTAAGCATCACACTTAGGAGGATTTATAATAAATTCTTTTGAAATCAGATGCATGAATTCTTCTACAATGATAACATCATCAATTATAAAATATTATTTCCAATCCCTAAATTTTATTTACTATTACTCTTCTCCAAGAATTTAATTAAGTTGAGATGTTAATGGTGTATCTAGACATGGCCCAGATAATTAAATATATTCCCCTAAAACAAGGGATTTTATTCCTTATTCAGAAATAATAATATCCTTCTTTTGGTAATAAATTCTGGAGTTATACTATTTGAAACAATCAATACCAAGGATTTTTCCATGATCAAATATACTTAAACAATCATGTTTTTATATAGGGAATATATATGTATGTTAGTAGATATTTTAAAAAACATCCTTATTGAAATAATATTCCCAATAGGTATTTTTATTAATAACCCCTTTATTAGTGTGTTAGTGATGATTTAATTCTCATAGAAAACATTCAAGTTATAAATGATTGTGTAGATCTAGAATCGAGTAGTTTATCATCTAGATATTTATATATGATCAATATACTTTCTATCACATCATACAAAAAATTATCTTTAAATGAAGTGATGAAATGAACTCAATGTTATTTATTAGCTTCTTCTGAGGTGAATTTTCTTTTCTCTTGGGGGAACGATTCAAATAAATCCTCATCATATTACAGTTGAATCATTGAATTTTTAAGACTTACTTTTGTATTCATGATCAGGGTGGTATTTATCCCCAAAATTGAAGATAACATCAATTCTACAATTGATTCATTAATGTTTCCTTTCTATCATACCACTGTTGAGTTTTGGGGGTTCACAATATCAAACATTTAACATGAATGAAACCACAAATTCATGATTTGTGATTAATATAGTAAAAATGTAATATATAAAATGAACATCATATATGTGTAACTGTATGATCAATGTAGAAGCTATAATATTTAACACGCAATATAACATTATTGACTATGATATCAAAATAATCAATTAAATGTTTCTACCTCTAAGGGATTACGCTGACCGTGGATATGAATCACTATTAGAGGATATTTGATGCTCTATAAGGGGTTATAAAATCATCTATTTAGGAGACGAATAATATTTGAGAACAATAAAGTATTAAATGTTTTTTAGGAAATTGACTTTCAATGTAGGAGGGATCATATATCTATATATGATCCTTCTTAATGTGTTTCATTATTTAAACACACAAAACAGATTCCCTGTATTTATATACATTTATTATCCATGTCATTTATTCATAAAATCTCATTCATGTAAATTTGTAATAATGTTAAACCATTCATAATTAAAAAAAATACTTGATAAGATATATGCACATAATTAATCTGGTTTTAGTGCATATTAAAAAATATAAACCAGTTATGAAAACATTTAAGAGACCAATTCCTTTTTATGTCTTGTGTTCAACACAACAATGAAAGGATAATTATTTCATTATGGGGTTCATATCAGGTCCACACCATATATTTCTAACCACATAGAGTTATCCTCAAACTAAATGAAATTTTACTTCTCCCATTACCATAGATTTAGGAATTATGTCTATATAATTTCCCATTTCTCAAGAGGAAAGATTTTATAGAAGAAAATATAATTAAAATTATTCCAATCCATTAAATCTATTTCTTTTAGCTCAGTGTTATGTGTAATTATATACCAATGATTAGAATATTAAATTAGATGATAACTCTCCATAATAATCATCAAACATTCACAATTTACCATGATAAGAAATATTTTTTTAAGAGAAAAAATCTGTTGTTATGTTACAAATGGATTCTTTAATTCATTGAATGATGACATTTGTTATCATATGAAGTAGATTAATTTGATACAATATGATATTATTTCTTATATTTAACTATATAATAATGATTATTATTAATAAAATATTTTTTTTTCTTAATATTTTTATAATAAAATAATATCCAACTATAACATCATTTAATTTCATAGTATTGAAATCTCTTTATGGACTATGGACATTGATATCGTTCAGACCCCTTCCTCTAAGAACCATTTATAAATTTTATAATATACATAATTAGATCATAATGTAATGAATATTAAATCATAATATAGAATCTCTATATAAAAAGTATTCCAAAAAACATCATGAATATCTTTAGGGTTTATCAAAATGATTGTGATATCTTATT
Source organism: Viscum album (assembly GCA_963277665.1). Lineage (NCBI taxonomy): Eukaryota > Viridiplantae > Streptophyta > Magnoliopsida > Santalales > Viscaceae > Viscum > Viscum album. The sequence continues at coordinate 1,081,638,865 of OY728131.1, read as the reverse complement.
ATGATCCTTATATCAAGTTCCCATGGATTTTACTAAACATGATATCATAAAAACTATAACACCCAGAATATAGTATCCTATGATTATGGTTATATTAATATATAATTAAAAAATAAAAGGGATGTCATAACACACAATCTAAACGTTCATTAGTCATATAATATTTGATACAAACATGGAATACACATTACATTTTAAATCATAAAACCCATTATAATCTCTTAGTGATGTTTTTTTCTTTCTAGCATATCCATGAAATCATTTTATGTCATATCCTGGTATTCATAAGGAAATAAAAACTATAGAAATGGGGCATCATAGATTTTTAGTAAATCCATCACATAATTACAAATAAAATAGTCATTAAATGAAAAAAAAAACAATAGAATTATTTCATAAATATGTTAACATGATCACGAAATGTATCCATGAAATTATATATAATAACATGGATATTTAAAAAAAATTATACTGATGGAATATATAATTAAATGAAACCTAATATTTCCATTAATGCCTCATTCCAAGATATCAAACATAAATGTTAAAGAATATTCCAAATACATATGTTAGTTTGTCTCATGATACCTACTTATCACCAAGGGTGCTATATAATTATGGCCTCACTGATTAATAAATCAGTCCAATGGATTCATTAAATGAAAATAATGCTTATAAATTATATGACCTTCATTCCTTATTAAATATTTTGTATTGAAAAGAAAAATAAATACATTATCAATAATTATATTGGAAATAAATTAAATAAATTTCTTGGTAATCATTATTTAATTTTTATGGTATTAATACCATATAGAATAATGCATATATGGTTAGGTTAATAATAGTAATTATATAACATAAATCCATGAGATGAAATTATTTTCTTGATGTATAAGGATAATAAAATTCAATATGGTTGAATTATAGTTTCAAACCATGATTTAAAGTTTCATCATCTACATGTATTATTGTTATTATTTTTTCATATTTCCAATAAAATAAAATATCCCTGTAAAAAAATTATTATCTATATGAATGATGTTTTTAAATGTTGAAAAAATTGGCTCGGAATTTAAAAATTATAGATTAATGATTTATCACTATGGAAATTAAGATGTACATCTCAGATAATTATTTATCAAATAATATAGTCCATTAAAATAATTTAGTTTAAAACAAATTCTTAATCCAAAATTAACATTTGATCTGTAAACCTGATCTAAGGCAGCCATTACATTATCACTACTATAAGGTATCGTGGATTGCATTCTTATCAAAAGGTTTTTATTTCTATCCATAGACTATTCGTTCCATTTGTAATTATAGAAATAAATGGAGTTATCTCATACTATTTTCAATTCCCTTAGCATATCTAATGTCCATGGTGTGTTCCATATCTCATTATTGAGGATGTATATGTAAGACATAATATATATTAGCTCATATTAATAAATATAATTGAAAAATGATTTATTCAACCATGAATATCCTATCCAGATTCATGACACTAGGTAGAAAATGTGGAGAAATTGAGAAATATAGCTGGTGAAGGTTAATTGGGGAAATCACAAATTAAAAGTGGCAATATGGAAGGCTGTAGAATCTAGAAGGAAGGATTAACCATTGTTATTTTAAAATTTATTTGTATCTGAATTTTTATTTTGAAATTATTTATGGGGGAATTCAATAACCTATATCAATTTATGAACAATAGACTTTACATACCTAGACAATGTCTTAATATATATTCTATTATTTTTTCATTCTAAAAGAAATTGTTCATGGTTATATTTAAATGTAAAATTTATTAAATTTATATATTTAAAAAAATAAACTAAAAATGAATTTTTGAATTTATAAATTTGAATTTATCTTTGGTTATTTGTTGGTATTTTTCATATATATTTTATTTTTGGGTAAATAGAGAAAAATACATATTTATGAAAAACTGTCATTTATTTTCTTTAATTTAAGTGACTTATTGTTTATGTTATGAATTTTATTTGAATTTCTATGACATTTAGACTAATTTTATTTAATAAAATATAATTAATTTTATAATAATAAACATTATTCTTTTCTTGAAATAAGATTATTTTAATGGCTAAAACACATATTTCTAAACAAACTATTTTCATTATGTTTTTCTCAATTATAATAATGATAATTTATACAATTATATATGTTGAATATTGGAAACAAGATCCCATATTTTTATCTAATAGGTTCATTTTTAATTATGAGTTAAATTACATTTTTGGTATTTATGAATTGTAACTATAGTGAAAATATTTTCTCCACGGTAAAAGGATAAAAAAGATTAACATATGATATTTTTTTGTTACTGTTTTAAAATATCATCTTTATTATTATTCTATAAATAATTTGGGAGAATATTCTTATTATATTTAGAATTTAATGGTTTAATTTATACTTATCCATAAATAAGACACTTATAATATTTAATAGTTATGAATAATTTCATGTTTTCCACACACAAAACTTATAATAAGAAACATATATCCTTGATTATACACATTAACTAAACAATTTATATTGACCAATATATACCAGAAAAACCTTCTGATAATCCCTACCCATGTACTATATGTCCTGGTATCAATATAATAATACTTCCACGTGGCATAAGGTGTAAACTAAATGTGTCTTATGAAAAAAGAGAAATAACAATTAACTATGTATTTTCATGTTTATTTATTATTTCACATCCATAAAAAATTACGTGTCCATGATAATATGATAATATAAATATTTATTAGCACTAAAATTTCATTATTTTATGGTAACAATAATTTATCGTATTTTTTTCCATCCTATAGAAAATAAAACCATTGCTTGTGCGTACATATGACCTATCTTCTCCACAAAGTTGTGAAATTTATTTTCCATCACATTTTACATGGATGGTTATAAATATTAATATAATGAATATATTTTATATTTATGAAATAATTATTATTTTTGTAATATAATATATCATCTACCTTTCTACCCTTACACTTTCTAAAAAACTATAACATCGCTCATGTATATGTGTGGACTACCTGATCTAGGAATTGATTTATTTTTTTCATATATACATATAATTGATGATTATAAAATTGTTTTAAATGAATAAATAATATAATTATGTTATGATTAATATTTTTTAGATAATAGATGAATTATACCATTAACCATGGTTAATGCATCAATATTTTTTTAGGTTATAAACCGTATGACGAAAAAATATCCAACATGAACTTAACTGATTCGCTAATGTTACAATACATATTAATAATTGAAATTAAAATAATTTTGAAAATGGAATAAAAATGTAATTTTTTTAAAAAAATATAAAGTTTATATATATTTATTATATTAGAGTTAATGTAAATAGGTATTGAGTAAGAATTGAAGAAAATTAATTTTATCTAAATTTTATTTTCTATGAGTTATATGTCTGTAGGGTCCTGAAAATTATGCAAATAGAAAATCCAATTACCGCAAGACATGGAAATGGACCGAACTGGTCCACGCACCCGCACCCAGCAATAGCACATGGCCGGTTCAGCAGACCGCCCTCCCGCAATTCCACGGACCAGCATCGTCCGCGAAATAGAGTAGGGGACCCTCCATGGGCGCGAAGTAGGACAAGAACCGGGTCGTTCCACCACTGCAAACCCCATTGTTCGTGAAATAGAGGAAGAGTGGTGCACATTTGCGGAGAAATTCCACAGATCTCGGTTCCAATACTTTTTATTGACCAAGTCATCTGCGGATGAGGATTCAATCATGGGATTATGCAAAGTCTGTGTGCCCATCCTATTCACGGCTCTATAAATATTCATCGATGGGAGAAAGAGAAGTGAGGAAGGATGGGTGAAAACCTATGGGGAGATGCTGGAGAAATCTCTATGTGACCATCTTTGGACCGCATATCGTCTGCGGATGAACTCTTCTGTGTAGAGGAGAAACCAATCCGTGAACCACATGCGGACAACTCCTCCGCGGCCAGCCCTTAGTGGACATCTTCTTCACAGATGACCATCTCCTTCTTTGATGGCTCTCTTCTCTGAGGATGGCCATCTCCTCTGTGGGCTTGTGTTATTCGCGAAATGGAGGAGGAATCCCCTCCGTGGGCGCAAAGTACGACGGGCGCCATCCCCTTTGCAGACACCCTTCGTGGAAGGCCATCGTTCTTGGAAGGCCATCCATTGAGGACAACATCCTTCGCGGATTCCCATCCTTCGCGGACGTTCCTCCTTCGAGGACGACCCTCCTTCGCAGACAGAATCCTTTACGTCCAGCTCCTCCTCGGGCAACCATCACGGACAACCAAACCGCGAACCATAGGCAGTTGCTCCCTCTTAGCCAACTACTCCACGGATAGCTCCTTCGCGGACAGCCTCCTTCGCGCCCATCTCCTATGCGGCCATCTCCACCGCGGTCATTTCATTCGCAGCCAGCTCCTACGCGGACCACCCCAAGCGGAAAACCCCATGCATTCGTTGGTCCATACCGCCGGGGCTGGGCCCCCACGCCCCCACTCGCGATCACTACCGTGCTACGGTCCCTGCCCTCCGGGCCGGTTTCCTCGCTTCCGTCGCTGACCCCCATGAAAAATGGAGAGTCGCAATGTGAAATTTTTGGGTTGGGTCACCATTATTTTCCATTGCACCCTTGTTCCACCCCTACATCCATCCTATACTTTTCATGAGTTGAGCTACTCCTCATGACTCTCCTATAACCCCATTTTCTACCTCCTTTTTCTAGGTTCATCCAGAAAGGTCCGCCCTTGCGTAAGTCCCACACCAACCATTGCTAGGTCTCTCCTACCTAGTCATCCTGACCACATGATGTTAAACTATATGGACCTCTTCCTATCCATATGACGTTAAACTATACAGAAATATTCCTCTCTACATGACTATAAACTGTATCAGTCCCCATCATTCAATAATTGGATGCCTCTTGCTCCATGCAAGAGATTCCTTATGCTACGTTTACAGTGGCATAACATCAAGAGCACTGGAATCCACTCAAACATTCCATCACTCCACCCCATGCTTTTCTTGTCCTTCATTCGGATCCTCATCCACTTCCATGTCTGAAGGGACCCCCTAACGACCAGGAATCATGTCGCATCAACTCACCTACCGTCCTAGGCCAATGCCCCTGAAAGACCTTGGGCAACACTTCAAGATAGGTGTTGTGTTTCGAACATGGTCAGCAGTCGACCTTCTTTTGTTCGTCCCCATTTTAGGCTAACGTGAGGTGAATGTTTTGTTTCGAACATGGTCAACAGTTATCCTCCATCACCATGCCACCCTCACTGTGTTCCGAATGTTGGGCATGTGATTCACACTTTTCATCTCCCTTTGTTTTGACTGAGTCCAACTCCCTTGGTGTTATCCGTCTTTTGCACTTGTGCATAGGTGTATGCCTCAATTATATTCCTCAACCCACCAGTGAGTTGAGATGCCCTCATTGTTATACGTGATGAAGGCACGTGGGGAGCTTCCATGCGTAAGCCTCATTCACCAATGCCGATCCGTAGTCGTATAGGGGTGTCCATCTCAAAGTAAGCCCCGACCTTCTGGGCCTCCTCAGAGTGTAAGCCCCAATTCAACACCCTGGGCCGCCCTCATGCGTAAGCCCCACTACGCTTCTCACAGACGCACCTTTCACGACGTGATACTCTGGTCCCCGGTGCCTCTTGTTTCTCACACCTTGCATGACTCAAGTGGGCTTAGAGTAAGAATCGACCATGACATCCTTCTATGGGGTTTCTCAAAGTGTAAGCCCCAGTCCATCCTTATGGGCCTTCTCAGAGTGTAAGCCCCAATCCATAATTATAGGCCTCCTCAAAGTGTAAGCTCCAATCCATCATTCTAGGCTTCCTCAAAGTGTAAGCCACAATCCATCATTTTGGACCTCCTCAGTGTTTAAGCCCCACTAAGCGAACTATGAGGACTTTGATCCATGCCAAATCATGGTACGTAGGAAGCTTCCACGAGGTTCAAGCCCACAACTCGGTCATTTCTTCACGTCGAGTTCCACCCTCGTCTAACATGACGTTAAACTCTGTATCCGAACAACGTGGAAATTGATCCATGCTTCATAAGCAGGGTACATAGGAAGCCTCCCTATGTTTCAAGCCCAATAACCAGTCAATCCGATCATCTCCACATCGGTTCACTACACCACACCTAGTGCCGCCTCAAGCGAGTTCCGACCCTTAAGGGTCATTAATCCAATGAGGCATGGTAAACCTCGGGCCTAAATGATTCTGAACCCCTACATCTAGTTGACCATTTCCCACCACGGTTAAATCTGTGGATGCTATGTTTGGGTATAAACCAAAGATTCGCAAACATATGAATACGTCGTCAATCAATAAGAGAGTCCTAGAACAGGCAATAATTTCCCCCCAAAAAGGGTGTGATGAGCCCAACTTCCCATCCTCTTGACCAATGTGAGTTCTTAAGAGTCGCTGGTCAAACCATTCGGTGAACACATACCTTTGGAATGAATGTCTGTCAATCATTGGATACAGAGCCATTGGGCATTTCGTGGCTGAAAACCAGAATGAAACCATGTCTTATACACCACCAGTTTCATTCATATTGGGTATACAAATCCTCAATGATATGTTATATCCTTAATCAATTTATATTCAAGGTAATAAAATTTGTTTTTAATTTATTTAATTCATGGGGGGTATGATTCAAAAGTTTCCAAAGCGTTACGGGTTTTATGTTACAGTATCAATTTTTGATGGGACTGTTTATTAGAAAATATCAGATAATTATATTTTATGCTCTCTATCTAAAAAAAATATTTTATTTTCTTAAAATCTATATATTTTTATAAATCATACGTTTCCCTTCTATTTTCCACTCTTTATTTACTCAAAATATGGAGATAATTTCTTTAATAGAAACCAAATTTAATTTTATTTTTGAATGAGAATATATTTTTTACATGACATTATTTTAATTAACATGTTTTAAATAATTTTATTAATGTTTAATAATTGTTTTAAAAAATAATTTTTACCCACATTTTAATTTGTATAAAATTTATTAAAAAGAATATTATTTACTCAATTTTCAAAATGTGGTATTTTACAAGTGCTGTGAACAAAATCATGGCCATAACATATAGCGCAAGAATGGATTTTATGAAAAACATCAATACTATTTTATTTAATGATTCTTTTATATTTTTACTTAGTTTTTTTCAATGAATATAATTTTTATAGTATTCAAGAAATTTTTATCTAAACTTTTATCAACAGAAAATGTTATTTTTATTATGTTTTTAAAGAATGTTTAAAAAGTTATTTTGAAGTTATTTTCATCTATGTCTACATTAATTATGGATTAATATTTAATACTTGGTATATAATATAATGATATTTTCTTTCATATTTATAATTATGGATTATTATCATGTTGATCAACTTTTGTTTTTGGGGAAATATTGACATTTTATAGGACTATTTTAAAAAAGACTACTTATTTGGATTATGTATTGAATTTTTATTAATTTATTTTATATGAAGAATTCATTGGTTTTATTAAGTGATATAATAGTCATGTTATATCCCTTTAATGCATTAGTAGGTCTCTTGAGACAATCTAGTTTTGTTATTTGGCATAGAAATTATATTTTAATTTATCAATTCTTTACATGTGGCATTGATGGTAATTTTATGGGGTCTGGAATTTTGTATTCTATCATTACGAAATTATTTATTATTATCAATTGGATTATTTAGGTTAACATTTCATCTACTGATATATTCACAAATTATTATTTTTATTTAAGAATTAAATTTATTCTAAATTTATTTTTTGATAGCTTATTTAGTTTTCTTTCCATTAAAGTATCTATAAATGATTTAATGGATATAATATAATAAATTATAATGTTCTAAATAAAATATTAAGTTGAAATTAATTTTTTCAAATGTAATATGAGAACCATGTATGAATCTAGTCTCTAAAGACTACTATATTATTCGATCACAAATAATTTAATAACCATTATCTTATTTTATAATAATATGATAACAACTCAATTTCTATTTCTAGAGTTGGGGTGTAACATATGAATTATTCTCATGATGTAAAAAATATGTTTTTTGTAATGGATACCCCCACTTATATCACATAAACTGACATAAAATAAATATTTGGTATACAAGGGGTGAATGTTTCATATTGGGATTTACTTATACCTTGAATGAGAACATTTATAATTGTGTACCATTCTTATGCAATGATTGAAACTTATCTAATCATGGGATGGTGGAGTATATTTATAATGATTCAATTTGTTGTGTATTAATAAATATGAGATTTTTCCTCTATTATAATGATTATCAAATCAAGACACTCAATTAAGTGAAGCCAATGAAGTTTATGGTTATACCTAGATAAGACATGTGATATGATTATCTATTGGATGAGGGATTTGTGATATGCTCATTCATGAGAGAAAATTCCATGTGATGTATTCATTGACTTGACAGTCTATATGTTATGAATCATTAACATATGAGTAGGTTATGTTATATTTATATACACTATTTCTCTTGTTTACATGTTGTCATGGGAAAAGAATTAAAATGAATATTAATTCTTGTATAAGATAATGCTTGTGAATATATTTATAGAAATATAAATGAGTTTGTTGGAGAACATGCCAGATCCCTGTACTTCTTAGATAGCACATATGATTTCATAAGGGCTTCTCATTCCATACTTTTATGAATATATAATTTATATTTATCTTCATCACTAAAAAGGCCCATGGGTTGAAATTTTTTGGTTGAATTAGTTAGGATTATTTTTTATTATAAACATAGAATTTATCATAATGGGTTTATAAATATTACATTAATGGGTTTTTAGATGTATATTAAAAACATCTTACATATGATGGGATAATGGGTGAAATTGAGGATATATTCCCTAAATTGTTTTGGAAACATCCAAATAAGAGTGTGAAATTTGGTTTCACAATATCTTTTTGATGATACAATATAATGTGAATCTGCACGATTATATCCCTCCAATGAATCTTACTTTCTCAATATCCCTTATTTGTTGATAGGTACTTTTATATTGTGAGAGTATTATAGAATCTCACCATATAATTTAGTGATTACATCAGACTATATATACCCATTAGAAGAAGATTTCTTTAATAATTCATTACATATATATTTGAGAGACATGATTACATAAATGAGAATTTAGGATATTGAGTGAATGGAAGATATTCCCCATTTTTATAAATTTTCATTGAATTTCATATTAAATTTGGGAGTGATTTTTCCAATATATTAGGTTGAATTGTAAATGTGTTGTTTTGTCCTTAGAAACCAATTAGATAACATGTGGTTTAGGTAGATAAATCTAAATCCATCTTTAGTTGAGAAATATCAAAACTCTTCTAGAGGTAATTGTTTCCTTATGGTCAGTAATTTAGAATTTATAATCATTTTAAAAACAAATTAAAACATAGGGTCATAGAAATAGTTATTTCAATGAGGGTGTGTTATGTTTAAAATTCATTATACAATACCAGTAGATTTATTTTATAGTGTATCCAAAATATTTTTTTATGATAACCAAAATACTATTTGATATGACTTCATAATTTTTTACATGTAATGTATCATATGGAATATTTTGTATAAAATTTTTGATGCTTTAGAAAAATTCATAGAATCAATGATATTTTATACCATAAAGTTGAATTAGAGATTATGATATAATTGTATCATTATATGTAATATTTTTTTGTTTCATGAGATATGATTATATCAGATGGAGAAATATATTTTTATGGTTTATACCACTTAGAAAAATAGAAACATATCACTAAGAGAAATGAAAAGATATTTTATTGAGAGATATGGTTACATGGAATCTACTATAGGTAGAAATTGTGGCACCTTACATGGTACAATATTCATGTGATATAGGATATGTAATCATTCCATTTTGATTCTCCAATGAAAAACTAATAAATAGTCGACTTAATAACATAGGATGATATTTTTGTTATTTATGAATCATCATTATGAATATTTAAGCATTTACCATTTAAGGAGTCTTGGTTGAGTTAATATCATACACTATAAGTGTTTTATTTCTAGGATCATTTATCCAATACTATATACATTTATTTTTCCCCTTTGAGTGTTTAAAGTGATCCTATATAATTCCAACTAAACCAAATTATTTGTTTGAATTGGTGATGTAGTAATATATAGATTTATTATTTCTTCTTCTCCATTAACAACAAGATTCTTGTAGGTTGTAAAGTGAATGATAAATGATACAAAGAATATTTCTCAAATATTTTGACAACATGTAGATATATTTAAAGGTGAGAAGTCATTTTTTTCATTGAGAGATATTACATGACCATTGTAGTAAATTTGTATCATATAAATAAATATATTACTTTTTTTGTCTATATTATTGTAAATATCTCATGAGAAATCTTATGACATTTGGTTTGGTAATGTTTTCCACTACATTTTGGACATACATATGTTTATCCAAACACTTCCAACTCAATATAGAGTTTAATTATAGTCATTTCAAGTTATTAATAAACATATAGATATTTATATTTTTTTATAGGTGAATTCTGTTTTTATTAATTATATGACTAAGACCGTTAAGTATTATTTGGGTTCACACAATCCAACTGGAAAATGTTAGGTAACATCTTAGAATAATATCTAAAGACTGAAAACTAACATAAAATAATGAATTCTATATATTATCAATAGACTAAAACTAAGGATAGGAACATCAAATATTGTGGACTAGGAAAACTATGAGATGAAATGACATCAATGATATAAATTGGTTGAAATATGATGAATTAATTTTTTTTGACATAATGAACTTGTTTTTCTCAACTTATGATGGCCCAGTCATTACCTTATGAATTGATTTGTCGTTTGGTGTTCCAAATTTTTAAAATTATTCTTTTATTAAGTGATTCTAGTTTTTTAGAGCTTTTAGAACAATTTTGTGGTTTGAGTTTCTGATTTTTACTATGTGGTGAGGTGAACAATATTATAGTTACTTATTTAATTATATATATTAAAATTAAACCCAATTGTAGTTTTTTGTTTAAAACATATTAATTATATATAAAAATATAATTATATTTATAAAATATTTAATATTTTTATAAAATATATAAGTAATTACAAAAATTTATAATTATATTAAAAAATATTTATATTTATAGAAAAATATATAGAATATATATTACCAATAAAATAAATGTAATTATTAATTTAATTTATTTTCAACAGAATAAAATTTAAATATATAATATTCATTATAAATTTCATTACATTTATTATTTATATTTCTAAAATGGGATTTAATTATCAATAAAAAAAATTAATGTTATAGTTTTATGAATGATATTTCAAATGATAAAAATAGATATTCATGATTTGTTTCTAGGTATATATAACATTTTTTCAGAATTTATATAAAAAATAATATTAATGATAAAATCAATTTTTTACATAACATTGCACAATCTTAAATATTGGAATATCTGATGATAGAAAAATATAAAAAATCTCTACTAGGAGGCCTATTATCGTAATTTACCATCTTATAGATTTCCATGTATGAACCCCATGAGATGAAGTCTAATCCTCTTTTGTGTACTCACACATGAAATCTTATATACTATGTTTCTTTTAATATTGTGTTATCCAACTATAGAATAATATTTAAAAATATAGTAATAACACTTCAATGTTATCATAAAAGCGGGGAACTGATATGAACTTATCATTGTGATTGATACCCAAGGACATTATCTAATTAACGCAATGATGAAAAATGATCGATATATAATATATTTTTTATTAATATTCAAATATAAAAATATACGTGTAATGAAAAATAACAAATAGTGTGTTATAGAACTCTAACTCTAACAAAAACCATAACTTTAAGTCATATGGACCACACCATGTGGCAGATTGACATGAACCTGGTTTTGATACATAAACAAGCAATTAATAGTTGTTATCCAAATATATATATAAAATCTATGTGTATTATCTTATTTTTGAGTATGTGATGTGTGTTTTATTCTAAAATTTAAATTTTAAATAAAAACACAGTTTTAGTCACATAGAGCACATTATTTTTGAAATTATTGTGCAACTAATTTATAGACTATAAATGAATTATTTTTCATTTTTGATAACTAATTAACACAATATATATGTTTTTTCATTTTTTTCCATTTAGTTCCATGCATTTGGAATTAAAATTAAAAATTTAAACTGAAAAAAAAAACACTTTTAGTCATACTAGAAATACCATGTACGATATTTATGTGTGGATCATACCAAAATGTAAAAATTACATATGATTCATTTTTCTAATCCATCAAGACAATACAAGAATATTAGTTCAGTTTATAGAATGTATAACATGTTTTGAACTAAATTTTCAATTTTAAATAAAAACATTATTTTTAGTTTTACCAGCCACACCATGTGTAAAAGTGATGAGTTAATTATTCATATAGATTGAAAATGTTTTTCTGAATTATTTCCTAAATTAAAAAGAAATTAAAATATTATTTTCTTATTTCTTTAGAATGTGACAAAGATTTGGAACTATAATGTTTCTTTTAAAATTAAATTAAAAAATTTGACTCATACCGAAAGAATATTCTTTAGATTGATGTGTGGTTGATTATCACACATTCAAATTGAATTATTGAATGTTTTCTCATAATATCAATAAAATACAAGCATTTTTTATTCTTTTTGATTATGTTAAACATGTTTGGAATTAAAATGGTGATTTCATATAAAAACACATGCTATTATTCATTCTGGGAAACCAGGGTAATTGATTGATGTGAAATTAATTGTTACCCATAATAAATGACTAATCGATAAATTTTCAAAATTATAAACTAAATTTACGCAGGTTATATCATCTTTGAGTATGTCACATTTGATTTACACTAAATGGCCAATTCTCATCTAAAAACACAAACATTGAGTTATATGATCACATATTGTGTTTGATTAATGTGTGGTAAAATAATACATTTAAAAAAGTAATTATGGATTGTTTTCCTATATTATTAGGAAAATATGAGTGTGTTTTTCTATTTTTATTGAGTGAAAAAAAGTTTAAACAAAAATGAAAGTTTTAAACTGAATCTTAAAATAAGACCCATAGCATGCCCATCATGTGTTAGTTTTTTATGGGATTAAAATATTAATGTCTAAAATAGTGTTTAGAAAGTTTTTTAAAGTATAATGGTTCTATAATTGTTTTCTATGATTATACTGATTGAAGTGAGTTTTAAACTAAAATTCACTTTTAAAATAATGAAACACACTTCATGTCATATAGAGAACAATGAGTATTTGATTGATTTTCAATTGATTCTTATAAGTGAAAATTTATTTCTGTTCATTTTTCTAATGAATCAATAAAAATATAGTATGTTTACTTGGTTTTTAGTGAGTGACATGGGTTTAAAAATAAAATTTCATATTTAAACAGAATACCCTAACTTTCAATCAAACCAGCCACATGGTGGGTATGATTGAATTGAAATTGATTCATACATGTCAAAAATGACATCTAGATTATTTTATTAAAATATTAAGTTAATAAATTTCTGTTTCACTATTTAATAGTTAGTGATGTGTTTTGTGAACTAAATTTTCTCTTCTTAATAAAAACAATCACACTGAATAATATCAGACAAACCATGAATCAGATTGATTTTCACACATCAAAAATTACATTACATCATTTTGATAATTTCAAAGTATAATATGTGTATTTTGGATCAGTTTTTAGGGAGAGACATGGTTTTTGAATTAAAATGATACTTTTTAATTGAATGTATTCACTTTGAGTCATATTGGTAACACCATGTGATGTATTGTTTTCTATATGTATCCTACTTGTAACCAATGGTTTATGGTTCATTTTACTAATGTATTAAGATAATCCATGTGTGTTTATTGATATTTAGTGACTGATGCATGTTATTTATTAAAATTTATTTTTTAAACTAAAAACACACACTTTGAGTAATTTTTAAATTGAAAACACACAATACTAAACATAAAAAATCAAATAACAAAAAAAATACCTCTATTAAGATAAAAAATAGTTATTGAGTGTGACATTATTATTGAATACTACATCTATAATTAGTTTTTCTCCAAAAATTTTCCTCTTCATAATGCACATAATGTTTGGAGAAGAATCAATTCCTAATGGAGCCACCACTTCAAGATCCCCATTAAAAATAAATAAATTTTTATAAGATTAAAATGTAATGAAAATAAACTAAAATTATAGTAGTTAGAATCATAAAAAAAGTTTACTATTATGTAATAGGAAGTCACTTATATTTTATTTGGGTATATATTTTGACACCATGTATTATACCCACTAATTTATATACAATCTTACTTCATCCTTTGTATCTATTAAGTGTTGATAGTCCTGGTGGTACCAAAGAAATATAACTAAATAAAATATTAATAAATATTTTAACTAGAATTGGAAATATCATCGAATGTACATCATCAAAGATGCTATTTTTTTAATGGAATAAATAATAGAGCCAAATTTTGAAAATGAAATGACCAAAATCATTTCCATTAATCATTTTGATAAATTGAATAAATGTTGAATTAAATAAGTATAATTTTTTATATTTGTTTTGAGAGTGATATTTTGTTATATATAAGGTAATATATTTCTTATTGAAGAATTAGATAGGATTATATTCCTCATATAATGTCCTCATACAATGATTTTGATGATATTAATTCATTGCGCTATCATAATTTTTTTCATTGAAAATTTATATAAAACATATGACCAGAATATTATTTTAAATCATTGGAATTTAATGTATTATAAATTGATAAAAATCATCATGTATGGTTGATTTATTCGATGTACATGTAGTTAATCTCAAAAATGAAACCTTGATGTATCCATATTTATTGTAATGATCAACCAATACTGTATAAAATAAGCAATATGTAATGATATAAATGAAAATATAGTTTATATGATTAGAATATAGATTTTATCCCTATATCATTAGTGTAGGAATATTGTTTAAAATATAATATTCTTTTCAATGATCGGGGTCAGTAGATATAATATTTCTTTGTGTTTATTTTTATTTAGTGGAATTTGTTGTGTAGATGTGATGTGGGACTAATCAGTATAAATTATTGTAATAAAGTGGTTCCCTTCATATAGTAATGACACATACACAAGAAATAACTTTGATTAGTACTTTACTATAATTAATATAGTAGATCAGCTATTGAAAAAAAGATTTTAAAAATGCAACTCATTTAGTAATTTTCCACTAAGACTCCCAAAAAATTCATACATGATGATTTCATCTATAGTCTCAACACTAAGGAAGCCTATAATGGAAAATGCATACATGTTTTCATCATTATTAATGGTTTCTATATTACCATGACTATTTAATTATTTTTTCATCACCATGGTATTTAAAGGCAATGCATCAGTGAATATGATGGTTGTAGGGACCTTCAACAGAGACAACACAAAGGATAAGTGCTTATAATTTGTGTAAAATTCATATTACAATAGTGCATGAATATTGGGAATGTTATAGTAGGCTATTTGGGGTTTTCAAATAATCTACAATGGTGTCGATTCTATGTTTACTAATAATAGTTCTACCTAAACTCGACATTGACTTATATTTTCATCATTATTATATTGAATATATATTTAACATTTAAATCCTCATGGCCATGTTTCCTCTTATTTGTGTGCGTATTTTATTATAAATAAACTTATCTCATATAAATTCAACAAATTGATTCACAATCCATCCTAGTTCGACCCAATATATCAACCCATCCATATCTCCATATAGCCTCAATACATCTCCTTGAATTCCATAGGCTTAAAACTAGTGGTGGGGTCTAAAAAATCTAATGGGGAGTCCATAACCTCATGTTAGATTGATATAATAGAAGAAAATAATCCAAAAATGACACAAGGATAAACATCAGAGTACACATAATTTTTAATTTGAAAAAATATATAATAAGTGGAATACGGTATACAATCATACATACTAAGAAGCATGAAAAATATACAACAAACATTTTCCCACTAGGATTAAAAAATAGAAAAAAAATACATTGAAAATAAAAACTTCAGGATCTAACAACAAACATGATATGAACAATATACCATGTCACTATGATGCTCATGATGCACTACCAAGAAAATGAGGATCCACATGGGCATCGTCACATAATCAAGAAACACTTGACATCGACCACATGCACCATGAAACATATGTGCTAACTATATAGAATATATTAGTCCTACACACACTGAGGTAAATATATAGGGTTTGAAAATAGAATCTCAATTGGCCAACCAAACTGTAAACATATAATCTATTATCCTAACTAGTGCAAGCAGAAATGATATGCCTAGCCTATCCAAAAACATACTGCGGTTGTCATAAGGAAAAACTAACATAAAAAAGGGGAAAAGGAAAGAAAAACATGTGTTCTATTAATGAACCCATGGAAGATCTACACTCACTATGGCCCATGATAGAGGATTTTTAACACATGTATCACCCTTCCACATAAAAAATGATGTTCCTCTAAATCTACATAGAAGCTCCAAAACAACAGAATGAAATGAAATGGTTATTGCACCCCCCAAAATAACAATAGGAATCCATATGATAATTTTTATCAAATTGACTCTATTAATCCAATAGAAAAATGGAACTGATGACATATCACTAATCCATATTTCTAAGAAACTTTCATGTCCTGAAATTTCAAAAAAATAGGCTCTAAATGAGGGCATAAAAGTATAAAATATAATAGGTTAAATTTTCCAAATATGAGAAGGAACAATACACTATCGTATGGAATCTTATCTTCCCATGGGTTTGATTGATACATTATCTCATATAACTCACTCATGTCACTATTATACCACCACTTCTATGAAATAGAACTTCTATCCAGGGAGTACCACTTAACTAAATGGGAGTACTAAAAAGGATTTCCATTAGATCTATAATCCCATATAAACACAACCAAAAAATTAATAAGATAAGTATATCAAAACATATTTCAAAAACCTGATCCAATATATCCAAAGTGAATCCACACCAAACTACGATATTGAGTTGAAAGTGCCTTAGACATTATAACCAAAGGACACCAGAAACTGTGTTAGTATAACTCTTGAACCCACCACCCATGTAGATGAATTATCAGTGTTCATCAACACATAGAAAACAAAGCATTGTGCCTCTCCTAGAACCATATTTCCCAATATCCAATAAAAGACCAAAATATTCTCTCATTGACGCTCCATTTGAAAACAAATTAAAACTAGATGCTCCCATGGTCCATAGGGTCACATCATAAAGTGACGTCCAACTAAAGGCTTCACTGATTCACCCAATCTATTAGGCCATACTTACAAAAACATCATAAAATGACCTAAATTTTGTAATTCGAGTTGGAAACCCAAAGATGGGTTCTTATAGATCCTCAAAAATCATAGGATATGCCCAATGTAGAAGTATCCAAACTGACCCTCAATGTCCTCCAACTGATCTTCAATAAAAAACACACTTATTGGGAATCCAAATGAAATGAAATGCAACCATGGAGATCAAAATGATCCTCATGACCACATAAAAAGAAATACCCTTTAAAAGGTATACTTATCATAATACAAAACTCAAATAAAATCCCACTATAAGAAAATCTCATCCAGCGTTCCCAATAAAATAACCCACCCATGGGTTCCAAATGTCCAAGAAGGGAATAATAATGAGTTCTTTAGGATTTCCCCAACAGATATTTTAACCATAGATGTAACTACCATACCATGGAATTAACCCAGACTTAAGGCCCTAATAGCCCCAATCCTAAACCACATGATCTAAACCTCTACTTCTCTAACCCGGAGAAAACGGTCCCAACTTACAGGTACAACCAATATCTCCACAAAGATAATATTCAATCACGCCATCTCGAAGAAATCAAAAAACCATAAACATATCACCAAGGAACACTCAATATAGGTTGATCACTAGTGTCACAACCCTCACTGAAGACTTATAGTTTTCAAGATAACCCCTATAAGTATTATAATTGAAAACCTCCAAAAATCGTGATGTTGAACTATCTCAATAAAAACACAATCCAAATGGAATATAAATGATAAATTTATGGTAATATAGTGATATAAATATAAAAACACTCATAATATATTACAAAAAAGTACATTTATATATTTGGAGAAGAAAACACCCAAAACCCCATTGTAATAAAATTTATATGGGATGTACTTCTGATTACATGGTGTGTATTTTCCAATATACACTTGTCTATGTATTTCTACATGGACAAAACATTCATGAGGTCATTCCATGTACTACTACATAGCTAGGGGTACATGGGGTCTCCTCAAGTACTATTATATGACCTCATAACCATCACATTGGGTGTCTTTCCAAGTGCATGGACCCATGGAAATGTTTCACTGTAAGATGTGTACTTTCAAAGACTCCTTGTACCCATGTATTTCTCTACAAGGACAACTACATTGATAGGTATTACTATATGGTGTATACATTAATTTAAAATTATGTACTCCTAAAAACATATCTTCCAAAAAAATTAATAACACGCGATGTGTGTTCACTTAAATACATTGTTCATATGGGTTTTCCTAAGTGGAAAACCTCCAAAATGGCCCAGTACCTCGATTTTTCCACAAAAAACCATAAATCAACTCACATAGTGTCCCCCAAAAAAAGGATTTGAAAACTAAATACAACTATAGTATATGTATTTTAATCATAATACATAAAATTATCCTACATTCATGTTGATACTACAGATGGATCAAGTTGAATCCACCACTAGTAGTGACCACACTCCGATGCTGACCTCAGATGAACTCCCAGGGAAACCTCCTCTATCCCCCACTCATGATCTCAGTAGAATACCCCCAAAGTGGAACCCCATAGTGTTTGTGTAAATTAAAAGGGGATGAGTGGAAGGAAAAGGGGAAAAAGAAAAAAATATAAAAGAGAAAAAGAAATGTAATGAAAAGAAAAGGGGCCCGACCCTGATGCCCGTAATGGATTTTGGTCTCACATATAAAAATCCCCTCATTCTGGACTCACATAAAAATATAAAATAAATATCTTATGCTC
Source organism: Viscum album (assembly GCA_963277665.1). Lineage (NCBI taxonomy): Eukaryota > Viridiplantae > Streptophyta > Magnoliopsida > Santalales > Viscaceae > Viscum > Viscum album. The sequence continues at coordinate 1,081,619,527 of OY728131.1, read as the reverse complement.
TATTTAAAATATATCTCCAAACTAACATGTGTTAATAATTTAATAATTATTTAATTAATTATTCACTATTTTCTACAAATATGATTGGCACATATTTCTACTAAATTTTTATACTGTGATATGCACCCGATCATGGGACCAACAAAGTGGATGGAAAAAATATCTGAGACCATCTTACAAGTTAATTTATATTTTTCCCCTAAACACTCCCATGAAAGAAATATATCCATATTTACCCTTATTTATACCACCCGTTACAAAATGAGACATTAAACATCATATCTGAATGAATTGGGAACATGGCATAAATAAAATTCAAATATAAGAATAGGGTTTAAAAAATTAAATTTATCTCATATACAAGTTGACATAAATTTCTGATATTATGTTTTATATTTTTAAATAATACATTTAATATCAAGTATGATTAGATATTCTTTTTATATACTACAATATATCATAATAAAATTTGATGTTTTCCATTTAATGTATATTAATTTCATTGAAACATTTAATAAAGAAAATAAAATTTTATAGCATTAGATGATCTGAATCTCTCAAATTATATTAATTATTTAAAATTCATAATTTTTTGTGGCTTGAAATGCTTTAGGAACAACAGTATATATTTAATAATATTAAATTTATCTCTTATATGAGATGAAATAAATATTACCTAAAATAAAAAAAAAATTAAATTTATCTTATCTACAAAATGAAATAAATTTCACATTCTTATATATATTAAATTTTTTTATTTATTTCAAGATTTATAAAAATATAAAAAATGAAATAAATATAATATAGATGATGAGATAAATTTCACCTAAATTAATATATCCTTTGGAAAATGAGAATTATCCTAATTGTGATATGAGATGATTTTTACATGATTTCATTATAATCAATAAAATTTTTCTCATGTAATATTATACATATTCAAATACATATATATTGAAAATATTTTTAAGCTTGGAATAAATATATATTATGGTAATAAAATAAAAATTATATGTATAAGGTGAACTAAATAATTTTTTCATTCAATAATATCCATTAAAAATTAAGTTTAAATCACATTTTATATTTTATAAATTTTAATGAAAATTAATAAATTTAAAAAAACAAAAATTTAATGCAAAATAATAATTTATGTGAAATTGATATTGTATATAAGATGAGATAAATTTAAGGTATAATAGACCATAATTAAAAAAACATATATAAACCTGGACTCCATTTGGTCGAAGTTAGATGATAGATTATTATATTGGTACATAATAAATGAGATCACATAAAATAAAATCTAAGAGATTAGTATTCTTGTAGGGATATATTAATATAAGGATGATAACATCTACGACCACAGAATACAACACAAGAAAATAAAATTATAACAAATATTGGGGCATGGGGACTTTTCCCCGCAACCTGACCCTCATCCCCTAAACCCAAACCACCACTCCACATATGGTTGGTTGCTAGATGTATACATATCATACACAGTACTCTTTGAAATAGAAAATAAAAGTTAATCTCTTAGGGTTAACTATATTATTACTTGTACCATATAAATGAACTTGTTCTGAGTTCTCTACATAGTTTCATGGGGAATGTGAAAAAATATAAAGGATTATGATCAAATTCTTAGTTTGGGGTAGTGTATAGTGTAATCTATCACCAAATTATAGGGCGTGATATGTTTGGTAAGAAAAGATATATAAATTATCCCATAAAACTATTAACTATTTTAATTATGGTTTACATAAAATAAACATGAATAATAATTTTTGATTACCGTATCATGTTTATAGTCAGTAATGAATGATATAAAATTAAATTAATTGAAATGATATTTCTACATCTAATACTTAAATGGAAATTTCCATAGATTATTAATCGTATCTTAAAGACATAGTAGTTATGAGGCTATAATGAGATCCTATTGGTACGACAACAGAAATATTAGTCATATTTCCCATGGAATAGGTACATCACACTGATTAGAAACACTGATGACTAAGTATCAGGTAATAGGGACTCATAAGAAATTAATCATCTTATCATGATGTTTTAACTTAGTGATCTTGAATATATGGGATCATGAGGACATGCCAGCCAAAAGGAAGGCCAAATTTTTTAGGTGACGGTTCTTACCTACAAAAACATTTGATAGTATCCTAGAATGACATTATTATCAATTTATAGTATTTAATCATGTACATTAATTCATGGAAAATTAATGGGGTTGATTTCATAGCCTGGATGCTTGCACTGGGTGTATCATTATTGGTGGTATGACATTAATTGTTTAATAAAGATAAAATATTTATTTTCTAAAAGGAAGTGATATACCTTGCTTAGTTAATCTGGTAAAAATACATCCACTAAATATATTGAAATGGAAGATTTATGAAATTACATTAATTTTTGTCAAAATATAATAACTAAGGAATTGATGATAGCACCAAGTGTCAATATTTATTTACGAGATATCATGAGACAAATTTATTATATAAAACAGTTTGTGTTTTTATGAAAGGATGTAGTTGATATGAATTTTTTATTTCTATTTATTTGAATATATTTGTTTCTAGACTCCACCTTATTCTATATATTGTATTAAATATTATGAGGATAATAGCCTAGATGGTCCTACACTTATCATATGAAAAACATATGGCCTTTTTCGATGAATAAGTGTTTAGGACATGGTGGGAACCACCACTGGGGTCTACGTATGTCCACGAATATAAAAGTTATGTGTCATTAATAATTTCATATTGTTCATGTTTTGAAAAATTATTATTAAATATATTTTTTTAAAATTTTCTTGAGATATTTAATAAATATATGGAATAATATTATATGAATGAAAATTATTTTAATATTCAAGGATTATATAATATTTAATGATTTAATAGTCGAGTTAATATTTAGATTATATCATTTAATATATTTTTTTAATTTATAGAAGATAAAAAATAAATAAATTTAATATATGAAATAGTTATTAGGCCATAACACATAATTTTTTCATTATTTATTAGGTAATAAATATCCATAGGTCGAGAAGAAATATTGTTTTAGAAATGAATTATAAAAGTGAGGGGAGAAAAGCATACTATGTACTATACATCATGTATATTTATGAACGTATAACTAATATATTCTACATACAATATAAATGATCTCTCAATCCAAGAAACCAATCTAAACTCTACTTCATAGGTCAAATAGTCATCGATGTGGTGATCATCAGTACATTGACAACAACATTGAATCTCCACTCTCACATCCATAATTTGATGATTGATATTCTTGTATACATTTAATTTGTGTGTGGATGATATAGATTAATTTATATTTGGTTCCATAAAGAAATGGATATGAGTGTTGACCCATCAATGAATGCAGATTCATATAAAATGTGTTAATTTTACAATTTTTTCTGATTAAAATTATTCAGGAGGAAAACTATGTAGTTGTACTAGCCATTACCATACTTATTATGAGGTGTTTAAGTCAATAAATCGTGAATTTTTTTAAATACCCATCCCATATACTTTGTTGAACATTTTACATAATATTTCATATTCCATAAAGAAGGAAAATATTGTAATATACACGAAAAAAATGGAGTACAAGATATTCATGGGCCAAAACTAGAGTATCAATGATGAATTTATAAGAGGAAAAATTCGAAGAGAAAATAAATAGTTTATTATAAGCCCAAAGGGAATGTGTCCTGAAATCATTCATTGTTGTGTAATCTTATTGATATGGGTCAATGTAATGTCATTGTCCATTGTGATTACAAGTCTTTCACAACTTGTTTTACCCACTCAAGGCCTGTCTATGTACTACATGAAATTTCACAACACATGAATTCCTAGGAATGTTTAGCTGGAAAATGATCAAGATTCATCAATTGGGACACATTACATGTGGTCCTAGTAAAATCATGTTTTTCCTTAACTATACCTAATACCCTAGAACTGGAAATGGGATACTACACAATCAGGGTTTATCTAGACCACACAACTTGTAGTTGAGTTTTTCAGAATTTGAATATAATGGTTATAGATTATCTACAAATCCAATTCTGCCACTCCAATTTATTCTTTCTGAACACCCTCATTCATTGTAAAACTACTCAAGCCATCAATTATATCGCTTTAATTCCTAGACAATAGAATTCAATCATCTGTTCAAAGAGAAGCCACATGTCTTGTGTTTGTCCTATCACCATCCCCTGCTTAAAATCCCAAATCCACGAAACCTCTTCCATACTGATCTATCAAAAAAACTCCATTAAATATTTTGGGAACAAAACCTCAATGAATATAGAGGTTCAATTGTTATCTAATCCACCATGGAAATGAGAAATCATGACCCCCATTATGCAACGATGAATAAAGTGGAGAAAGGGTGGATGAAAATATTTAAGAAATGGTTTCACTAATGTTGATAAAGTGTTCCAATCCATCGATCATTTATATTGTATAAAAAGGATTATGACATTAAATAATAAGAACAAATTCAATTAAATAATTTTATTTATATACTGGACACATTTGTAAGATCAAATAATTGTAGATTGAATGATGAAAATAATTTATTATTTGACAATATAATCTAGAGGTATGAATTCAAAATTAACTTTTTTCATTTATTTGTTTCAATAATTGTCGAGTAATGTACTATACAATAAAGGGGAAGCCTTTTTTAGATTCATGACCTCTCGAACTGCTTCGATCAAATCACTTTTTTTCATCTAATGTGATCTTACAGTGAAGAACAATTAGATATCCTCTCAATTTTACATTTTTTATGTATCAATAACTGGATTATTTTTATATTTATGTGATTATATAACATTCACTAGGATATATAATTTAATTAAAATTATAATATTTATGTATTTATAATAATTAAATGCATAGCCAATGGCTTCTCCAACCGAATGTCTGGAACCAACTGACTTTAGGAATCTCAATCGCTAATGAACATGTCCTAAGATCTAACATGGTCTCCGATTTTTGATCCAAGCCCCTATCTAGGGGGTATTCCCTATTTCAAGGATATGTGAACAACAGTGATATAAAGTTTTGTCTTCATATTTTTATAATATTTACACCAAGGTCAGCGGGCCACTAAATCTCACACCATCTCAACTAAAAGATCGAAAAATATTCCATAAAATATTCATTAAACATAAAACCTAAATAAAGATTCTCTATAATGTACCCATCCTACCAAGACATAGATGGATGGATTATATTTGGGTTGAGCCTTACTGTTGTGGCATGATCCTAGCCCCACTCCATAATTATGCACCACCACTATGGCCAGATCTCGACTACCATTATCAATCAGGGCCCACCACAGTGGCCAAATATAGCGATACCTAGTCACCAATGAACCACTCCTACTATGGATCCATCCCCCACTACTTTTACTCATGATCGTCCAACCCATTGACATTCCTCTATGCTCTTGGTCTGACAGTCTAGACATGAGCTCGCTTCACTCAAATCCTATTATCTAGACCACTATCCTACCACAACACTATATCTCACTGGGCATTATCATATTTGAAATAACTACTTCTATGATGGGTCAACGCAACACAGTATAGGGTAGGGCTACCAATTTTGGGTCAAATATAGTCCTAAAACACCTTTTTAGGCTATTTATGGAGGTCGTGAACCTATAAAAATATTTAATTTTATTTAAAAATTAATTTAAATATTTAGAGTAAGTAAATTACATTTTTGGACTAATTAATATTATTAAATTAATAATAATTACCAATTTTTTTTCAATTAATTCCCTCAACCTAAATTTATTGCTCTTTAATTTTTTGCAAAAATATAATTAATGTGTTGACTAATATTGAGTGGTGAGAAACTAATATATGACTGGGTTTATCTAATTAATTAATTAATTTATGTGGTTGTTTTTTTATAATTTAACTATTTGACTTGATTTTTTACACTTTAAATTTCCTTGAATAGTATGTATTTGGTCCTTTGTGTCCATGAGGGGTAGTTTACATGTGTATTAAACATTATTGAGACCACCTCATATATTTTTGGGTATTTATATATTATAATGAAGTTATTGTAAGGCATGTACCATGATGAGATGAGGATTTATTTCAATCTAGATAGAGATATATTTGACCAGGATGTGAGCTGCGATACAAGCCAGAGACTACTCTTGAATTTTACCTTTAGGGTCACCGTTTATCCTTTGAGTGTAAATTAACCAATAAAAACAAAATTCACATGAATATTCACTATTTTTATTTAATTTCTAAATTTTTTCTTATTTTTTTGCGAGTATGAAATTCACTATGGTCAAATATTATAATTAAAAATTAATGCATTGATTTTATAAAATTATGTTTGGATAAATGTTTTCATATTTTACGAAAACAAACTATTAGTGGGATCATGTTGAATGTAAATATCTTATATATAATGATTTCATTCATTAAAAAACAATAGAGTCCTTCAAACAAATATGTTGATATAACACCTTCGATCTTTTGAATTTGAACAAAACTGGGTATACGAGTGCTTCTTTCCCATTATAGAGGTGGCTTCAAACGATAGAGGAGTTCTTATGGGTGAAATGGGTTGACATAACTAGTAATTGTGTAAAAATGTAACAATATCTACAATGTTTCATCTTTAAAGGTAAATAGTCATGTATATCATGTTTATTATTTCATGATGATGGGGCTGCACTCAAGTTTTCAAGAACCTCCTTATTAATACAGTTGGATAGTCATATGCCAGCCTTAATCTCATTCAGTTGTGGCATAGCCATAGATTAGAATATGAGGATATTTTTCAATGATGAATTCCACTTGTATACTCTATCAATTGAGTATTCGATGAATAGTTGTGAGGGATACTAGGGTTCAATTAAATAAATGGATATATCTAATGGTTTTATTAGTCAATAATGTCTAATATAAAATCAATAAAAAGAACTAATATTCTAATGATTTATTATATTAACAAAAAGAAATACAGTATATTCACTATGATCCATATTAGAGAAACATCATGTAATCACTGAACCAAATTTCTAAGAGTGGTACAAGCGTTTTCACACAATACTACAAAATGAAAAGAAATTATATGTGTTAGAGTCCCCAAAACATGATCAGCCTCCATAGAAATCTTATGAGGATGATAAAGATGAATAAAAGATAAATCTTAATGACACATCTGATATTTCAATCATAATTATAAAATCAAGGATAATAAAATTTCAAATTTAATATAAGTACATGGATATATATAAATTATTATATGAATAATGTGATGTTTTTGATGAAAATGTTAAGAGATAAATCAATGGGATAATGATCAATCTTACCATGTATAGAATGAAATGTGGAACTCAAGATAGTCATCTTATACTAAATATTATTTAATTAATTAATTGACTAGACTAATTATGATTTAAGTTAAATTAATAACTTTTTTTCTAATTCACTCATACATACCACCTACTTTCTCTACTTTCATTGTGATTTATCAATTGAATATGAGGAAATTTTATCATCATTTGTCAAGAAATGTTACAAAAAATAAACTAAGATGAATTAAAGATTAAATCAGCAAATGATTATAGTTAATGTTTATTAATCAATAAATGTAACATTTTATTTATACAGTTTGAGTGATAAATAAAATGTGCCATTATATATATGATTATAAATTCCTGAAACAAGTAAGTCACGAAAAACTACTAAAAGCCAAGTTGTGTTCTATAATAAGTCGAGAAAGGATTATTCATACATAAATGCTGAGAAGAACATGTTAAATTTATTCTTAATAGATATTTAAAACTATAATTATTAATTGAGTCACACTAGTACATTTACAAACCAATGCTATTTATGGTATTTTATAAATAACCAATAGTTAAATAATACCTGTAACATTAGAAATAGTATATGAATATAAAAATTAAGTCACTATTAATTAGTTTTAGAAATAATATGATGTTTCTCAAAAACTAAAAGTAGTATTAAAAGATATACCTAGTGTGGTATTTAGAACCTTTAGAGCTAAATTCTGTAGGTATAATTGACCCATTTTCATATATATATTTTTTAAAAATGAGACCTTAAGAAATTAATTTATAGAACAAATATATACATTTTTTTACCTATAGATAAATAATTAACCCTTTTTTAATATTGTGGTAAAATTATATTCCTGATAATATTAATCTATGAGTTTTAGGAAGTTAAATTAGAATTATAGAATATGAATGGTCAGATGATATGAATAGCTTCCATTTGGTGTTATAATGAACATATTGACCAAGAATTATTTGATAGTTAAAATGTATCTTGGTGTAATTCATTAATTACCAATTACTTATACACATCATAATCATGAAGTTACTAAGGATAAATGATTGTGTTTCTTACATTAAACCATTGATAAATAAAATGTTTCATGGAGTAATTCATAAATAGACATTTCCATTTACACATCAATGATTTATGTGAGTAAAAGGATCATCATTGTTGATATTCATTTACATTAAAGACAAAACATTTATTTTTATGACATATTGGACAAATAGTGGCATTACCCTATAACTATTTCAGAATTATATAATTTAAAAGGGATATCATATTTGTTATAGTACAATACAAATATGGTATGTTATAAGAACATGTGTTCATATGAAAATATATTGTTGTGGATATAAATGAACTCATATAAAAAAAATCAATGTTCCTACAATATTGTTAGCAAAAAGATCTATAAGGATTTTACATTCATCCATATATAGAAAAGTGACAGTAAATTAATAGACTATATATCCGAAATATGGTGAAAATAACGATTTGAGAATGTTGGAACATGATTGACATGGACGTTTTTAATACCAAAGATATAGAAGTATTGAGGAAAAGAATGATCTTCACATGGTCTAGTGAAAATGAATCTCATAAAGACACATACTACTTTGGAAAGACTAAACTACGATAACAATATTACATTCATCAAAGCCGCTGATTAAATCATCATTGAGAATAATAAATTCTTTAAATAGGTTGTATATTTAAATTAATTAAGATTAGTAAATGTAATTTAGATTCAATAATGGATTCTATGTTTCAAAATATCGGTTCATAGTATTTGGTTTTTTCAAATATTGATAATGTAGTGGTATTCAAGTGAAACATTACATGGGTGGTCCAAGATTGGTACCAATAAGGATCAATTAGATATACTAAATCACAATTCAAATATCCATTAGAGTTTTCTACATGTCGTATATACTTTATATGTCAATTATATTGGGAAGTGAATGCCAAGAACCCATTTATTTAAAAGTGTCTATATGATATAACCAGAATGATTTGGTGACACAATAGAGATCCAAGATTGGTACCAATAATTTTTCCCATTTTTATAATAGTGGTTAGTGGGGAAAACACTATATTTCATTTAAAATGTGTCGATAAAATATGGAAAAAAACTATTAATATTACATTTAGTTAGGACAAGCATAAAAGTTACCCTTTAAATATTGAATTAATCTAGCAGCCTATATTATAGGTATGAGATCTACTGAGGTAGATCTAAGAGGATGGTTTGACAAAGTCGATGTACATATAATAATATAGTATTGAAAATTAAATGTTATAATATCTAAAGTGTGAAATTTTACCATTTTCGAACGCAATAAATCTCTCCAGGAAGACATATATAGGATACATGTAAATATTTATGTGGTGAGATGAATTAAATATTATTTTCCTATAGATTTTTTAGATATGTCATGCATTGTACATGATATAATATTTCCATCACAGTTGGAAAATATATATTATATGTATGAGGATAATATGTTAAGAAATTAGAACTATCCAATTGCAATTAAGAGAGTACAAGATATGTGTACATAGTATATGGAGAAGATGGTACATTCATTTAAGTGGAAAAAAATAATATTTTATTATTTAAATTCATAGAACCATGACAAAGGTAATTTGAATAACCGGATCATTCTGGGGAATGGTATTAATTTTTATAGATACTAATTTGGTTGCATCTACTGATGTATCCAAAGAAAAAATATCAAATTCTCAATAATTTTTTATAGTTCATGGAATCACACCTAGTATGTAAGTTTTTTTTCATAATATTAGTTATGAAAAAATATTATTATTAAATGCAGAGATATCATGTTTTGACAGTGGAAAAATGAATATACTTATGGATAACATATCTTGAGGAGTCCAACTCAATGAGGAGGAGTTGAAAATAAAATAATAGCCATTTAGTAAAGATGTTTAAATCCCAATGAAAAAATCAATAACATAAAATAAAAATGATAAAACCATTTGAGATATAATAAGGTTATTTAGTTAGATGGATATAGAAGAATTGGGAGTGTTGTAATTATCAGTTCCCAAGAACGAACATGAGAATTACTTTTTCATTAACATATATTTTATATAGTGAGTTAATCATAACATAAACTATTAATTATAATGTTGAAATTTTTATATCCTATATTTACATGGTAATTATATATATAAATTTTCATATAAAAACACAATCTAAGTTCAAAGTATATAAATAAAACCTCAAGATACTATAACATTAATATAAACAGTATTTCATATTTTCTAGAGACATCATCCTAAATGGAAACAGATGATGTTGGACTATTAGTTGATAGGGGATTATAAGAATTGTTAATTATTCTCCTGATGTTTTCACTTGGTGAACTATAATATATGAGATAATTTGGATTAACCTGTTAATATAAGCACTACAGGTTTCGAGTGATAGTGGTAGTTTCTATATATACACACATCTAATGGTCTCCCAATATGATATGTTATTAGTGTATAGAGTTTGATCAAGTATTTTCTTAAAATATAATAACAATTGAATTTATATGATAGAGAGGTATCTCACATTTGGTGTGTTATTGGTGGTATGACATAGATTGAATATGCATGCTATAAATATTCACATTCTAAAGGAAGCAATATCATGGGACTAGTTGATCAGGATGGTAATACTTTCACTTAACACATATCCACGGTAGAAGAAGGTATGTTCATACAGTTATATCAATGAATAATAAAGTTTTAATGATGATTGTATAACGTGTGAATATTTCATTATGTGATATCATGGGAAAAATAGACTATATTATATAAGGTGTTCTTGTAGGAAGGGTTATCATTCCTCTAACTATTCCTTATCAATCATTAAGTATAAAATGTGATTCTAAAATCCACTCCTACTCTATTAATAATATGTATTACTATCTAGATAAGGTCTTATAGGGTCACATAGTTTGTGTATTCAAAATTTTGTCATGTTTTGATTAATTCTATTTTAGGTTATGGTGGGCCCCATCATTGGGGTTTGAGGATTCCGAGAGAATATGATCACCAATTATTGAAAAAGTTTATATTAATTTGTATTAAATTTATTTGTTTGAATTATTCATAAGATATTAAGAGAATATGTCAATAAATATCATATGAACTCTTATTATTTTAATATTCATGTTTTGTTTTATATTTATGGGAATGATGGTATTATATGATGACACACTTTTAACATAAATATATTTATTATATTAGAATAATGTGACAAAAATAACATTTACAATATAGTTAGTCGATACTGACATGTTTACAATAAATTATTTATTATGGGTAATAAATATATAGGGATTTGCAAGCCATCTCTGGGTATATTTGATCATGCTAAATATTCAATGAGAGTCTGTCATCCATGTCCTATTAATGACGGGAATTTGAGAGCCTCTCTATCCCTTCTCCCGAATCCAAGAGAGAGAATTTCTCAAACCAATAAAGTATTATGAGATCTCCATGATGGATCAGAGGAGCATTGACGTTGTTATCAGTGGGATGTCATTTTCATAATCAAATATCCATTCTATAAACTATTGTTCAGTGAACCATGCTCCCATGGGATTTTATATAATGTGTGGATGATATTTGTGATCCAGCTTCAGTTTTATTGAGAAATAATTACTTGTGATGAGAAGATGATAAGTGTGGATTATAATCGAATAAGGTAATTTTTCATTTTTTTCATAAACATCCTCAAATAGGATCCATGGTAGTTATACGAGGTTGTTCTGTTCACATGGTGACATAGTTATGTCTATTATTGCTGAATGGTTTTAAATCCCCGAATCATCTTAATATTTTTTGGTACGCCCTCATTCCAACATTAGCATTAGCATATAATATGAATAAAGAAATCACTATAATCGATATGACTGTTATCAATGATTTAATGATAATCATTAGAATTGAAAAATAATTGATGTTCTATGAACATTTAAATTTCATAGCCTTTTATCAGTGCTAAGAGTATATCGGATAAATGTCCCATAGTATGATTTAAAGTTAACACTGGTAAAGTGGTCCCTTTATCGACACTATTTTTATTTATAATATAAGAATAAATTCTTCAATGATATTTTTATCCCTCATTAAACTATGTTTCAACAGAGTGTTTATAAACATTATAGTACACTACAAGAATGATTTTTTTAAATTAATTTCAATTGTATTAAAATTAATATATACAAAAAACATTGTAAAATTCATAAAATATATTAAAACATTGGTATGAAAAATTAAATGGGGACATGAAAATAAATTGAAACATATAATATTTATAAAAAACGTAAACAAAATCAAAAACATCATTTCATTGTCTTCGAACTACATTCCAACAGTCTAATCACACTACTGGTCTAAAAACAAATCACCCTCAATTGAAGAAAAGAGTGAATCTACGTAGAAAAACAAATATTTTTTTATTTATACTATATATAAAGAATATAAATATTACTATGATACATTTATTTAAAAAAATATCATTGTAAACTGAAAACACACACTTTAATCCATACTAGGCACACAGTGTGTCAGATTCGCCTACATTTTTTATACAAGTAAAAAATGACTTTTTGATTTTTTTTCTAAAATATAAATGTAATCCAATAATGTTTTCTAAATTTTATGTATGTTCTGTCTATTTTGAACTAAAATTTCTATTTTAGAAATAAACATCATCTTTTAGTTATAACGACCAATAACCATAACATAATCAAAAAATATAACACATGTATGAAGGAAAGATAACAGTTCCACAATCCAATATATCAAATCAAGACCGTGTTTTATCAAATCATTTTCAAAACCAATTAAAAAGTGATTTTTGAATCATAGTGTCCCATACCACATTGATTCTTTTAAATTAATTATCATTTTAAAACGTTAATGTCTATATAAAGAAATTGTAAAATCCATTTTTGAAAACATGGACATTAATGAGAAATATTTATAATAATATATCTTTAAAACATTTAAAATAATATTTTAGATTATGAGTTTTTAATAAAAAGAGAGACACATAAATACAAATAATTGACGACTAACTTTTAATCAGAACATTATAATTTCATGAGAATAAAGAGATTCATGATATAATATTTCATAGTATACTATATACAACATATAAGAGCGAATTGGTGCATAACAACAATGAAGCCTCAGTGCAAATGTAAATTGGGATAAAATCTATTATAAAAATGGTATACTTAAACTAAGGATAAATCAATCACATAATTTTGTGTGAGAAATATTAATCCACCCAAAATAACTGTGTATTATGTGTAAAATAATCATATTTCATTCACATGTATTCATAGGATGACATGTTCAAGAAGTACAAGTTGAACCCAAAGGATTGAAATTGGGTTAAGAGGTTCCTTTGTAAAAATTCCACAGCCTAACGACGTCAATTTAAAATTCATAAAATGAGATAATGAGATAAAAAAGGGAATATCATCACTTGGATATAAATTTTAAAACAATAATAATATATAAGAACATATCCCAACATAATAATATGAAAATTAAAAGGCATAACAAAAAGAAGTCTTTTATAAAGAGGATGCTGAATAGTTCCCTTACTGATTTAGTAACTTACAAAACATACACAACATGAAATAAGGATCATACAATGATGATTTAAATACTCATAAAATAACATATATTACATAAATAGTAAAATCATGGGTTGTACATAAACCACAAAAAAGGAATTAGTGGAAAATATAGCATGAATCTCAGGGGAATAAAAATTGAGACAGAACGCTTTACCATGTTGTAATCAACTGAGTCGTATGACCAAAACTTAATAAACAACAAATTAATCAAATAATAACATGAATATAATTATAATAATGATAATATATATCAAATGGTACTACAAAATACACCACATGCAATGAATAAGTAACGAAAAATGGAAATCTCACGGAATTAAAAGTGAGATAAGAAAATCCCTTACCTTATGACTGACTTGACTCGATCATTCTTTAATATCTTGATTAATAAATTGAAGTTAATTTATACTTTCTTAAGAACCGTTTTCAAGTTCATTATTCCTTTTATTTCACTTATTTCCATGTTATAAACATTATGTAATCATTTATGTTAATAATGTTCGTTTTTTCGATATTAGGTACTTGAGTCAAAAATAGACTTCTTATAATTAAATGTTGTTCATGTGTTCAAAGGATAATTATATCCATAAATATATTCATGTTTTATATATCATATATATCATATATATCTAGTATATACATGTATTTATAATAGAACATAACATGTAGAGGTAAGAAATGAAATGCACCATTCATTGAGACGGCAAGTCGTACGTACGTAAATATACTACTTTCATTTCTATTTCTTATTTTAATGGATTTAAAACATAATAATACATAGGTATATTATAATCCCATTATAATATCATATATAATATCAATAACTCTATCATTTATATATCCCACATAAGACATTAATGAGTCACATCACTTTGAGGGGGCGATAGTCCGTGCTTCCTCAAATGAGATTATCGTATTTACCCACTATGGAAACCATAAAGGGCTGATATAAATGGAAAATACAGAAGAATAAAAAATCATATACATAATATATATCATATATAACTACAGTTCCATCATAATGGCCACAATGAGAGGTGGTTGGAGATATTTGAACAATCATCGTTTCATGAGGCGTTAGTTTTCCATCCATAGAAACATTATGTTCTTCATCCATTAGATGGAGGTGTGTGTATGTGTAGTTCGAATACATCTCATAAAAAATCCTAGTATATTTAGAAGATTATTTTTGTTACAAAATATATGAAAAAAATTGTTTATGGGTTAGAGAAGTAAAATAATAGAAAACAAATTAAGAGAAACTATTTCCTTGAATTTGGGTAACTCCCTTTGGATTGAACCAAAGGACATATCGAAGTGCCTTATGACTAAGTTAAGTCATTTAGGAGAAGGATAAGGATGTAGGGATCTTAATTAGTTAGGGTTTGGACGAGCCAAAAGGATATAGAGGTGTGTGAAATTGTGTATAAGTGGTCCTCTTTTATAAGGGAGAGGAGGGTCTCTCTAGGATTGTGTGAAATCATTATTTTATTATATATTGATATTCGGTTTTTAATGGTCCAAAAATCATTATAGTCTAATATAAGATTACTAAAGGTATAAATAAAATCATCCAAAAGGAATTGGACAGGTTTTAGATAATATTTTATCATTATAATCTTATTTGTTTAAATGATTTATTAATGAGGTAAACACTGCATCATTATTATGTCATAACTAATTTAAATTATATGATGTATAAAAATCATAAAAAAATACTATCATGTAAGTAATATTCTAATATTTATTAAGAATATTTATATTCAATAATATGACTTATATAACACTATATAAAAATTAATTAACTAAAAGATATTTTCATTTTTCATTTTTTCCTTTACTTTCAGTTAATTAATCTAAATTGTCATTATCACTACCATGTGGCTCAATGGGGTCCTAAAACAGACCCAACAATTCCCATGGTAGTACTTGACTCAACCAATAAGGTTTGGACATGTGTTAAGGTAATTTTAAAATATTATAATATTCCTTTGACCACGAATTACCTTATTTACCTTTAACCGCGGAAAATAAATCAAAAGTTAATATTACCAAAAATTATCATCATATTATTGAACCAAATTTTACTTCATGATAACAAACATGTATATTGGATTTTATAAATTCAATTCATAGATGTGGTAATGTTTCATTTAAATGAAAAATCCAGTTTTTTTAACTACCACTAAGTGGATTCACTATTCATCAAAAATTGATGTTTTTCAGAAAAATACAAACAATTCAGCCTAATCTATATTTGATATTACGAATTCAAAACATAAGTCTATTTTTAAAAATTCAAAACATAAAATTGACATTAATTAAGTTTAAACTTAATTCCCATTATCAAAACAAATAGCGTGTTTTTAAGAAACAATAACTGTCAAAAGATTGATACTTGTTCATGTCCAATTTCAAACTGAAATTAATTCCAATGATCAACATTGAATTAAATGGTCAAAATATATTTTATTTTCACTTTAAACCCAATTAAAATAAAATAAAACCATATAAATAAATTAGATTAAAAGGAACCTTTGAATTAAAATACTATATTTTTCACTATTCATTAAAAATGAACAATATTGAAAAAATTCCAAAAAATTACTCAAATTACATTTTTATGTCCCCATTATAATGAAATAATTAATTGGCTCATATAGAATGTATAAATGTGACCAAAAAAAGATTTAAAAAGGGTTCTCCTTTAAAAGGTGGTAAACCAGGCTTTTAATGTAAATTATGTTTAAAATTAGATTCGTTCAAATTTTAAGCCTCTACTTTTTATTGTATAAATGTAAATAAATTTAAAAAACATGTATAATCATATTGTAGTTAGTTTAGTTCATTACTATCAATACAACGACTAGGAGATAACTACCGTTTAATATAATAATATTATATTAGAGTGAAAAATAAAATTTCAACGAAACCCATTGTGGTGTATCAGGTACGCTATCGAACATAGAAACCCTTTAAAAGTAAAAATAATATTTAATTGAAAAATTAATAAATATGAAAAATTAAAATTCTTTATTTACCTGGGATGTTACATCCTTCCCCCATTTTGGGAATTGCGTACTCGCAATTTTAAAATTTGTGCTTGGAAACATTATTGAAAGACTCATATCGGAAAATGAGTCACTAAAACTATCACTTTAAAAGAATGAAAGAGAAGTACAATGGATACCAGAGTTAACCCATACTAAGATTACATGAAAACATCGATATGGAGGAGAAAACAAAGTGTCAAGTTCTAATGAAGAGTGATACGAAACAAGATTTGGAGAATGTTAACCACAAGAAAATCTCAAATTTATGATGTGTGTAAATTGTCTTTGATGACCCAATAGGAAACGTAATCCAACAACATCTTTTAGACGTTCCTTTTCATTATTTTGAGATATTCAACTTCTACATAGAATAAAAACATAAGGAAGTATATTTACCTTCATGTAGAGTCTAGTTTTTTAATAAGTTTCTACCAAAACTAATCATTTCTCTAAACGATGAGCATTAAAAAGACTTTGTCACATAAAAAGCACAAGAATCATCATTTAGAGAATCACATAATCCAAAAAAGGAGTTCAATATATTTCCATTGTATTTAGACATCAACTAAAACCAAAATTGTTAGTACAAGAGAAGATAATCACCAAAAGGACAATCCTTTACAAAAAGAAATACTACTCCTAATCTCCAAAATTCAACAAAAAGAACACAAGGATCAAGACATACCATTAAATAAACAGTTATTCTTAAAATTATTCAATATAATCCAAACTAAGATTGAAAGCCAAATCTCTGAAAGATTTAATCACATAGTCTTCTAAGGTAAATCATAACATTTATCTCCAAATTATATCAATTACTCTTAAAGTCTCATACTGAAATTAATTAACCTAATCAGATATCCTCCATGATAGGTTAATCATTTCCATAGATAAACCAAAATTAACTTATTCCTGGTTCATAAGATCATATAACTAAATATAATTAGTCATACTAACCAGGTACATCACGTAATCTATTGGTAGGAGATAACTACATGTGACACTTTTTTTGTGGGTTCGATTCCCACAGCTTCGTTTGACATGACGGGTTGTCACATAGTTTGCGTGTTTTCACTTTTCAAAAAATACATAATTTTATAACATTCCCAAAAAGAGATAAATTCATCAAAAATAACCATAATATATTTTAAACACAAAGGTTATCTAATAAGTTTCTTCTTGCATCCCAAAATGTATTAACCAGTAATTTCCCCAAATTCATGGATCATATAAATCCAAATGGTTCTTTATAACTATATCCACCAAAGGGAAGATAATTATTCCTTGAATAAAATTTTAATATATCAAACATCAGTGTTACACATACTATAAAAATTCTTCTAATGAAACCACATCATCAGAAGAGCCTTAATACTTTTAATCAGTTCACTATCCTAAATTCAACTATAACTCATGAATCCCTTATATGTTGACTTCTTACTCATTCGGCATTCTTCATGATCCATTAACCATTCCATTCCAACTTATTCTGAAATACTTCTTTCCTAAAAACAAAATCAGGAATTATATACTACGATTTCAATAATAGGAAAATATATGTTAAGAAATAATACATAACTTTCAAGGGTCATTGTCAGTTTCTTCATCCTTGATCAGAATGGCATTAGGTATTGGTAAATGAATATTTGTATGATTCTAGTGATCCCATTACCAAATATTATTCGTTAGACATGTGTTTTCGTAATGACCATGAACACCACATTCAAAACATTCAATAGATCCCTTGGAAATGAATTCTTTCTCTTTCCTAGAGTCAACTAGATGCTTCCTTTTTCCATGGAAGGGTATTGCTTTATGACATTCATTTCCACATATTTAGCATCTTTCTGTCCATTTGAAACATTTTCCTAGGTGTTTATTTCAACATCTTTGACACATTGGTTTTTTAACACACTTACCTTCATGATTATTACCTGATCATCCATAGGGATTTGTTTCTCTCATATATAATTCTTTATAAAGAACACTTAGGTTCAGGTGGTCAATCATGACTCCAGATAGTTGGTTGAGAAAAACCACAAGTGCTCTCATTGCATCTCTCATATCATTCAGTTTCTCATTAAAAAAATACATCACAGTTTTCTTCACATCCACTGTTACTTTGGTGCCTTCTAGATCTAGCCATTTACTAAAACCAAAAAGGTCAGTGTGATTATATTAGTAAAATAATCATATAATATCTTATGAGGAGGGTAAACACTAAGATATTCTTATTCATCTTATCTTAAACTCATTAACTTTATCTAAAAAAACTATGCATGTTTCTGAAATCCTAACAATTATGGTAATGTCACTTATGCTTAAATATTTCCCTAACCTCTAAAGTTATCTAAACCGACCTCTGATACCAACTATAAGGACGTGACCTTATCACATTACATAATCTTGAATTAAATGAATAATTCACATTGAAGATCTTTTTAGGTTTATAGTTTTAGATAGTTAGGCTGTAACTATTACATAACAACTTGAATATTACAAGTAGACACTACTACTCAGTATCCATTTTTCTCATAAAATAAAAACTCTTAAAAAACATGTCTACTTCCATATATTAGACAGAAATACTTTTCTGTGATCCCATACTTTACTATATTCATCTTTAATTCCTGTGGAAATCATTTAAAAAACTTGGGATGAGTATAAAAATCTCACTAAGGGTTATAAAATAATGAAGGAAAACATTATCCCATCAATAAATACAAATCAATGATACTTTATTTTTAAATCCTAACATTCCTTACGAAATCATAAGATTTATGAATAATACACACAATTCATAAATCATAATGGTTAATTATAGAATCCATATAAAACTTACATTGTATCTATCATAGCTATATAGGGAGTTACATTTGAAATCCCATCACGTTATATCTCCTAAATCTCTTAGGATAAACATCACGTTCACCTCCCTCACGTTACCCAATGCATTGGAGAGTTATCTCGGGCTCACCCACCCTAGGTTTTTCAGGGAACCATCCCTTATACGTAAACAATTCCCAATAACCATAACATAATAATAAATTATAACACATGTATAAAGGAAATATAACATTTCCACATTTCAATATATCAAATAAAAATTATTTATTATCAAATAATTTTCAAAAGCATTTAAAAAGAGATTTCTGAATCAATGTATCCCATACAACTTTGAAGATTTTAAATAAATTATCATTTGAAAACATTAATATCCATATAAACAAACCCTAAAATACATTTTGAAAACATGGACATTCACGAGAAATATGTATAATAATAAATCATTAAAACATTTAAAACAACATTTTAGTTAACGTGTTTTTAACAAAATGAGAGACGCTTGAATACAATTAATTTAGGAATAACATTTAATAAGAGCACTATAATATCATGAGATTAAAGGGATTCATTATATAACATTTCAAAGGACTGTATATACACCATATAGGATTGAATTGGTGCATAAAAACAATGAAGTCTTAGTGGGAATGTAAATTGGGATGAAATATCTTTTAATGATGGTATCTTTAAATTAAGGATAATCCAATCACATAATTATTTGTGGGAAATATAAATACACCCAAAATAATTTTATATTATGCGTAAAAAAATCATAGGTCATTCACACATATTCATAGGATGACATGTACAAGAAGTACAAGTTGAACCCAAAGAATTGAAATTGGGTTATGAGGTTCCTTTCTGAAAATTTGACAGCCTAATGTCGTCACTTTTAAATTCAGAAAATGAGTTGATGAGATTAAAAAAGTAATATCATCACTTGTATATAAATTATACATCAATGAGGATATAGAAGAATATATCCGAACATAATAATATGTAAATTAAAAGTCATAACAAAATGAAGTCTTTTATAAAGAGGAGGGTGAATAGTTCCATTACCGATTTGGTAACTTAAAAACATATGCCACATGAAAGAAGGATCATACAATAAAGATGTAAATAATAATAAATTAAATTATATTACATAATGATTATAATCATGGGTAGTACATACACCACACAAAAGGAAGTAGTGGAAAATATAGCATGAATCTCACAGGAATAAAAAGTGAGACGAAACCCTTTACCACGTTGTAATCAATTGAGTCGTATAAAAAAAGTTAAAAACCACCAAATGAATCATATAAAAACATGAATATAATGATAGTAATGATAATATATATCAAATTTCTATACACAATACAACACATGCAATGAATAAGTGGCGATCAATGGAAATCTCACAAAATTAAAAGTGAGATTAGAAAATCTCTTACCTCGTGTCCGACTTGACTCGATCATTAATTAATCTCATGAATAATAATCTAAAGTTAATTTATACTTTATTAAGAACCATTTTAAAGTTTATTATTACTTTTATATAACTTATTACCCTGTTATGGACATTATTTAATCATTTAAGTTACTAATGTTCGTTTTGTTGATAGTTGGTACTTGAGTCAAAAATTGACTTCTTATAATTACATGTTGTTCATGTGGTCAAAAGTTCATTATATATAGAGTTATATTCATGATTTAGATATCATATATATACATTTATTTATAACAGTACATAACATTTAGAGGTAAGATATAAAATTCACCGTTGATGGAGACAGTAAGCCGTACATACGCATGAACGCTACTTTCATTTCCATTTCTTATTTTAATGGAATTAAAACATAATTATACATAGTTATATTATAATTACAGTATAATATCATATAAAATATAATTAAATATATCCTTTATACATCCCAAATAAGTAATTAACGAGTCACATCACTTTGTGGGGGCGGTAGTCCGCGCTTCCCCAAATGAGATTATTTTCTTTACCCACTATGGAAACCATAAAGGCATGCTATAAATGAAAAATACAGAAGCATATTACAAAAAAACATAAAATATATCATATATGACTATAGTTCCATTATAATGGCCACCATGACTGACAGTTGGGGATATTTGAACAATCATCGTTTCGTGAGACATTAGTTTTCCATCCACAGAAACATTATGTTATTCATCCATTAGATAGAGGTGTGTATAAGTGTAGTTATAATACTTCTCATAAAAACACATTAGTATATTTAGGATATTGCTTTTGTTAAGAAAGTAATGAATACAATAGTTTAGGGGTTGGATAATTAAAATAAAATAAAACAAATTAAAAGAAACTGTTAGATTTAATTTGGGTAACTCCCTTGGATTGAACCAAAGGATTTATTGAAATGCCTTATGACTATGTTAAGGATTCTAGGAGGATGAGAGGGATGTAGGGAGCTTAATTGAGCAGAGTTTTGGCGAGGCAAAAGGCTATAGAGGTGTGCGGAATTGGTTATAAGTGGTCTCCTTTTATAAGGGAGAGGAGGGGCTCTTTAGGAAAGTGTTAAAAAATTATTTTATTATATATTGATATTCAGTTTATAATGGTCCAAAAATAATTATAGTCAAAGATAAGATGACTCAGGGTATAAATAAAATAATACAATAGGAATTGGTTAGGTTTTGGATAAAATTTTAATCATTATAATATTATTTATTTAATTGATTTATTAATGAGGTAAACACTACATCATTATTGTGGCATAACTAATTTAAATTATAGGATGTCTAAAAATTATAAAAAAATACCATAATGTAGGAAATATTTTTAGATTTATATAGAAAATTTATAGTCTAAAACATGACTTACATAACACTATAGAAAAATTAATTTACTAACAGATATTTTCAGTTTTCATTTTTATCGTTACTTTCAGTTAATTAATCGAAATTGTCATTAGCACACCCAAGTGGATCAATGGGGTCCCAAAATGCATCCAAATATGCCAATGGTCGTAAGTGACTCAACCAATAAGGTTAGGACATCTGTTAAGGTAATTTTGAATTATTATAAAATTATTTTTACCATGAATTACCTTATTTACCTTTAACCGCAGTAAATAAAAGTCAAAATTTACTATTCACAAAAATTATTTTCATATTATTGAACAACATTTTAATTATTGATAAAAACCATGTATGTCGAATTTTCAAAATTCAATTCACAGACATGGTAAAATTTCATTTAAATGAAAAAGTCAGTTTTTTAACTACCACTATGAGGTTTCACTATTCATCAAAAATTGATGTTTTTACAAAAAAGACAAATAATTCATCCTAAGATATATTTGGTATTTAGAATTCATAAATGATGTCTTTTTTGTCAAATTCAAAACATAGAAGTAGAATTAATTTATTTTAACATTAATTTTTGTTATCAAAACAAATTGTGTGTTTTTAGGAAATAATTACTATCAAAATATTGATACTTGTTTATGTCTAATTTCAAAGTGAAATTAATTTCAATGGCCAAAATATGATTAAATGGTAAAAAT
The DNA here is from genome assembly GCA_963277665.1 of Viscum album. NCBI lineage: Eukaryota > Viridiplantae > Streptophyta > Magnoliopsida > Santalales > Viscaceae > Viscum > Viscum album. The sequence goes on along the minus strand of OY728131.1, from coordinate 1,081,596,015 downwards.
ATATTTTTTTCACTTTAAAACCAATTAAAAACATAATCTAACCATATAAATAAATTAGATTAAAAGGAACTTTTGAATTAAAATACAATATTTTTCACTATTAATTAAAAATATACTTTGTCGAAAAAATTACAAAAAATTACACAAAGTAAACATTGATGTGCACATTCTAAAGAATGATTTTATTTGGTCAAATATAACGTATTAAAGTGACCAAAACTAGGTTTAAAAAGGGTACACCATTAAAGGGAGATAAATTGGCGTTTTAAGTCAATTATGCTTAAAATTAGATTCATTCACATTTTAAGCCTCTAATTTTTATTGGATAAATGTAAATACATTTAACAAACTTGTATAATCATATTGTAGTTAGTTTTGATCATTCCCGCCAATAAAATGGCTAGGAGTTAACTACCTTTTAAAATAATAATATACTATTAGTGTACAATGTAATATTTCAAAGAAACCCATTGTTGCGTATCGGGTACGCTATCGAACATTGCAACCCTTATAAAGTAAAATTAATATTTAATTCAAAAATTAATAAATATGAAAAAATCATTTTTTTTACCAAGGATGTCACACACACACACACATATATATATATATAAGTAAAACATATGTTTCATATCATGTTTTTAAAAAACCCCTTTAATCAAACCCTTTAGCAATTCTCATTTCAAATATAGTTCCCTGTATTACCAAAACCATAACCCAATAAATAATTTCAAATCCATTAATATTTTTAAGGGGAATACTTATTTATAATAGCATGAACATCGAATTGTTATCTAAAAATTAACCATGCAGTTAATTCACCAAAAAATGAAAAAAAAACAATTTTATATATAAATTATCAATTAATTTTTAATAATAATTTTTTATTTATTTTGTAGACAATTGATATATATAGATTATATTTATATGTAAAAAAGATTAATAACAACTTAAATATAGTGAAAATCAATCATTATCATTTAACAAAAATAGAAAACACCCTTGATGGGATTATTAATAAAAAATAGAGAAAAAATGTTTAGAAAAATGATTATAGATGAACATGTGGGGGAAGAACCATTACAGATGATTAGGGGAAGATTAAATAAAAAATCAATAAAACCACATGATCTATCGAGTGTGAATCCTTAAAAAAGATTAAAATATCATATATTAAATTCAGAGGTTCTGTTTTTAAAAAATAAATAAGTTCATTTGAAGAATATAAATTTGGGAAGGATAAATACAAAATTCATAAAAATCACATGAATGAGAAAATGATCATCCTTAAAAACATTTTTGAAATATCATAACTATGGTTTCCAGATTCAATTTTTCGAAAAACAAATACATCTTCTGTTAAGGATGATTGGTTCATTGACAGTGTAAATGTAGTGGGAGGAGATACGATCTGTTAGGTTTTATTTTAAAACGGGGGGAAGATCTTTTTCAGCATTTACTGAGAATTTATGTTAAAATTATAATTTATTAATTCCCAAATTATGAGTGTTGGGAAATAGCACAATTTTCAGTGATTTTTTGGTGATGATTCATTAATACAATTATCATTTCCAAAATAGTCATGAAAAGTGGTATTACTGAATGATTATATTTTTTGTGTAGTTTAACTACATTTTTACCTATGCTTAATTTTTATCATTGATAAAATCCACTTTTATCAGCTCTCAAACAAGAAAAGTAATAAATGTAAACAAAAAAGAACAAAAAAGAACAAAAAAAATAACTAAATAAATAATATTCGTATAAATAAAAATATTATTAAAAAATAATGATACTAACTATTTAAATTACAATGTTATTTAAAAATGCATTCAAACAAATTAATAACATAAAATAATATTAAAAAAAGAACATCATAATAAAAAAACATATATATTTAAATATTAAAAAATAAATAAGTACTAAAAATATTAAAAATTAATAAATAACATTGAATTAATGAATATTAAAAATTAACAAATAATGTTGAAAAAAAAATAAAAAAGAATACTAAAAATTGAATTCATGACATTAACCACTTGAATTAGATGCACAAAAAATTGAATGAAAATGAATGAATTTAGAATAATTTTTGTTTTAAAAAATTGTAAAAAATGAATTATATTTATTATTTAAATTTCAAAAAATTAATTTCAAATTTATATCATATTAATCATGTTATACATATTAAAATATAATAACAAAATAAATATTAAAAATATGAATTATAAAATCATTTAAAATACTACAACATTGCAGATAAATAATTATAAATAAATATTAAAAATTTAATACCTTCTATAAAATAATAAACAATAAATATTAAAAATAAATAAATAATACCAAAAGAATCTAGATTAAAAGTGAATAAATAAAATTTAATAAGTTGCCGATATATACTATAAAGTAAATTAATAAGACTAATAACAGGATTTATAAACACATAAAAAATCTTGAAAAAGGAATAAAAAATTTATATAAATTATATAAATATAAAATAATAGAAAGTAATTTATATTAACTATTTAGGTTACAAAAAATATTAAAAAATTAATTTTAACAAAATATTTATATAAATTTCAGACATTATGAAAATATTAAAACATAACATATAACATGAATAAATAATACAGAAATAAATTTTAGATATATTTAAAATATTAAATCATATTAAATAAATATGTATAAAAAATTATTAACGAATTAAAAAATTACAGAAATATAAAAAATTAATATATATTAAAAATGAAAAAAATATTTACTGATGGAATATTAGAAATGAATAAATAACATTTTATGAATTAAAAAAATATTTTCAAAAGTGAATTTTTAACATTAGTTACATATATTAGTTTCTTGTAAAACTAAATTAATATATAATATTAATTATACAAAAAAACTAAATTTGACATATATTACTATTTCAATCATATAAATAAAAAACTAAAATTCATTTAAATATATTAATTATTTAAATTTCCAACATCTTATGTATATTAAAATGAGATAAATACAAATTAATTAATATCAATCATATGGAATTTAAATATTTATTAAATATTGAGACATATTAAATAAATATGTATAAATTAAATAAAAATGAATTAATTTCAAAAAAAATAAAAAATAGAAAATATGAACCATGATAAAATAATATTGAATGAATAAATATTAGAATCTAATAAATAAAATTGAATAAATAAAAAAGAATAATTAAATTTAGTAAATTTATAAGATTAAATAAATGAGTTATAAAAATATTGAAATAAGTAAAAATGAATAAATGAATAAATAAATTTATTGATAATTGCTTCAATATGTATTGTGTTTATTGTGTATTCAAATTGTAATTATTTATAAACCATCATAATTTTTAGAAATTGTTAAAAATAGTCTTATTTAATTTTATGAAAAAATATTTAAAAATGTGTAAATAACTATCACAATTGAATATATTACAAATATATTAAAAATAGAAAAATATTAAAAATGAGTAAATAATATTAAATTCATAAAAACACATACACATTGCACACAAACACATAAACAAATATATAATTATAGACTTAAATGTATAAAAATATAAATATATATATATAGAAGTACAAATACAGATGCACATATATATACATATCCATAAATGCATGTACACATATATACATGTACACAAATGAATACATATACATATTATAAGGCCTTAACCGCAAACATTATAAAATCATGAGTTAAGTCAAGAATTCACATTGAAGATCTTTTTAGGTTTAGAGCATTAAAAAATTAGACCAAAACTATTACATAAAAAATTAAAATAATAAGTGGACACTTAAAAAATTTTATATTTCTTCCATAATATAAATACTTTTAAATGTAAACATAGTTTCATTTCATAATTAATCGTCATATCATTTCCTTGTTTCCATCATTGATTCTATTCTCTCTTAAATCTCGTGAAACAATTAAAAAACATGGGATGAACACCAAAACCTCAAAAAGGGACATAAAAATAAATAAAAACCACTAATCTAGTTTAAACATGATAAACCATTCAATATTCATTGATAGGATGAATCAAATCATTTTGAATTGAATAACACTCATACTTTTTTCTCATTGAAAACTACTAAAACCAATAGTAATAATTAAATAATATTTTTGGTGACTTAAATAATCATATACATAAAACCATTTTAGAAATATTATAATTAGAATAAACATATTTTATACATCCAAATTGTTGATCTTTAATTGTGATCACCATTTGTATAAGCTATATCCGCCTCACCAATGAGCTATAATAGGGTCAACCCTTTGTATAGGCTATGTCGAGCTCACGCATGAGATATAATGGCGCTCAACCCCTAGTATATGATAAATTGTGCTCACCTACAACCTATAATGGGGATCAACCCTTTTTATAATCTATATCGGGCTAAACCATGTCATATAATGCTCATGTACTATTTCATGAATAAAACATATTCACCACAAAACCCCTTTTTTGAAAGCATCTGTAATCCCCCTTAGAAGACATTTCGGTATAAAAATTTTATTTTAGAACCCATTTCGAATAATAAAATATGAAAATAATGAAATAAGTGATTTTTTTATTTTAAAATGCATCAATTCTTATAAGGGAATCCAAATATTAAATAAAGGTTATGGCGGCTGAGAAGTCGGTGTTTTCCATAAACATTAAAAAACTTACCTTTTTTTAATTTTGTATAAATTATAATTATATGTATAAAAATACAACTTTTAAAAACATATAATTAAATTAAATTTTGACATTAAATATAGTACATATTTCTTTTATACCCATATAAATAAATATACAATTTATAATAATGTCGAAATGGAATAGATAATAAAATAATTAAATGTTCAAGGTGTCACATACCACATCGAACAATTAAATATTAATCTCCATGATTTAATAAATAATAATTCAATGAATAAAATATGGATATGAAATTTTATAGTGTTTTCATATAGACATTATAAAATAATGAAGGTGAATATTATTAAGAAATGTCTCAATGAAAGGAGATTGAAAAGAAGTCTATTACCATGAGTCCGACTTGTCACGTTCATTCTTTAATATATATAATAAAAATCATAGTTTAATATCTAATTTATTTATAACATTTTTAAATTTTAATATTCATTTTATTTCACTTATTACTAGGTTTTATCAATTATTTAATTATTTGAGTCCATATTAGGTGTTTTGACAATATTCTATATTTGGGTCAAAAATGAACTTGTTTTGATGAAAATTAATCATTTGGAAAAAAATAAATTATCTCAGAAATATTATTCAGGAATCAAATATGATATATATCTATAATATAAAAATTTTGAATTGTATATAAGTTTTTGAGATAACAAATTAAATACACTTTTCATTGAGATAGTAGATCGTATGTACACATTAGCACTAAGTTCATTTCATTATTATATTATTAGAGTTAAAAATAGATTATAAATGGTTATATAATTATTATAGTATAATATCTATGTTATATATGTTACATAGGATCATTAATTTCATCATTTTTATGTTCCATGTAGGGCATGAACACTTCATATCACATTGAGGGGGCGGTAGTCCACACTACCTCAAATTAAATTTTCCTATTTACACATTATGGAAAGAATAAAGGTATTTTATAAATAAAAAATACATAATCATGGAGAAAATATAAATATAATATATATCATATATAAATATAGTTCTACTATAATTTCCACCATGAGAGGTGGTAGGAGAAAATTGAACAATCATCATTTCGTGAGACAGTAGTTCACCATAAACAGAAACAATATGTTCTATATCCATTAGATGGAAGAGTGTGTAAGTGTGGGTCGAACCCTTTTCAGAAATAAATTATATTATATTGAGGATCCTAGTTTTGTTATGAAATAATTTAATAAATATAGGTTTTTGGGTTGGATGAGGATTATAAATGAAAGCATCTTGAGATAAGATTCTAACTCTAAATCGGGTTACTCATTTTGATTTAAGCCAAAAGGCTTTCTTGAATTTTTCTATTCCTGTATGAAGGCTTCAAGAGGAAGTTATAGATTTTTGGAGCGTAATTTAGTAGAATTTGGAATATCCATGAAGATTTATTGCAGTAAAATGTGGTTAGATTTGTTGTACATTTATAAGAGGGATGAGGGATAATTTAAGAAAGTCTTTAATTTATTTTTTATAAATTGATTTTTTAATATTTATATTTAAAAAGTGATAAATTTAGAGGATAAAATTAGTATTTCTATAAATCATATCAACTAATATGTTTTATACAATTTTAGGTCACAAAATAAACTATTTCTTTTAACTTTAACCATTAGTTCAAAAAATTACCTCTTACCATATCTTCTTCTATTTCCTTAATATATGGTTACTATAGCAACCATAAAATGAAACGAGAACCAAAATTGGATCTTTAATCAAATTTTTAGTGTTATATAAGTTATTTTTATAAATTATAGAATATTAGGACTCATATATCATTTTATAAAATCATATTTTTTTAAAACTCCTTTATTTCAATTTTTTCAATATTAAAAATTTATTTTTGTTAAATTTATAACAACATTATTTCTATCCAAAAAATATTAACTCATAACTAACATATCAATTTCATCTAAAAAATCAATTTATAACATAAAAAGTTTCAAATTACATTTAATTTAATATTTATAATATCATTTATTTGAATATTTCATTAAAAAGGTAATCGTTTCATCATCATTATTTCATAAATATATTCATTTACTTAATTTCTAAAATCTGAAAATAAATTAATGTGATATAGGAAACATAATTATATTTTAAATTAAATTTTACACTCAAATATATCATTTATATAAATTAAATTAAAATTGTTTTAGTTAGGAGATATAATTTTATGGACTATTTTTCTTTTCATTAAATTAAATATATAAAAGGTCATTATCGCTCCCATGTGGACCCATGGGGTGATAAATTCAACAAAAATATGGTCATGGTAATAAATATCCCACACAATTGGATTGAGACACATCTTAATTTCGTTTTATATTTATATATTAATATTGTTGTACCCTTATTTACCTAATTTACACTTTAACCATGGTAAATTAAAATAATTACCCAAGTTACTATTCATAATGTCCAGAAATAAAAGGTACTTATTTAAATAATTTGTACCTTTTATTGCATATATGGAATCAACTAATCAAAATTTAAAACAAAATGCTTTCCAATATTAATTTCAATTGTTAAAACGATAAAATGGGTTTTTATGAATTAAAAACTATAAAAAGCATGACATGTGTTTATATCCAATTTAAATGTGACTTTTTTTAAAATGACCATCATTTGGTTTAATGATAAAAAATTATTACAATTACACTTTTAATTTAATTAAATGGAAAATCTAATTATATAAATAAATTAGATGAAAAGGCAGTTATGAATTAAAATGAACTGTTTTTCACTATTCATAAAAATATAGATTTTATGAGGAAAAATACAAAGATTTCAACCAAATTAAATATTTCTGTCCCACTTATAAAGAAGAAGTTTATTTTATCAAATAGAATGTATAAGACTGAGAGAACCTATTTTTAAAAAAGTTTTTCATCAAAAGGTTTTAAAATGACCTATAAAAATATTAGAATATTTTATTCATAAAATTGTATTCATTCTCATTTTAAGCCTCTATAATTAATTGGATAAATGAAAAAACATTTAACAAATATTTAATATCATAATATTGTTAATTCAATCAATTCCTGCCAATACAATGGAAAGGTGTTAACAAACATTTAACATAATAATAATATTATTTTATTATTCCTTAGTATAACTTAGTATTGTGTGCAACATACGATTTCAAAGAAACTTTTTGTTGCGTGTCATGTACGCTATTATACATAGTGTTCCTTTTAAACTAAAATTAATATTTAATTCAACAATATTAATAGATATTATATTATAATACTCTATAAATACATGTTATGTTACATCATTCCCCCTTTTGGAAATTATGTCCTTGCAATTTTTTAATTGGTCTCAAAAACCTCATTGGAAATCCCACTTCAAAAAAATAGTTAACAAACTATCACATTAAATTAAAGAGAAGTAAAAAGGTCATCAGAGATATCATATTCTAGTGTTCCATGTAGGAAAACATGGTCATAGATGATAGAACTAGATCTCAAAGACTTTTATATAGTGATAGATAATATATTCATTAGATGTTTGTCCATCACAAAACAATAATAATGTGATGGGTCAAAAAATAATTGATAAATCCAAATGAATAATGTTTCTGTTTTATGATCCTTTTGATAAAGGTGAGTAATTAATTTACGTCCATGAATAAGAATATAAGGAAACAGATTTACTTGATGTATTTCTATTTTATAAGAACTATATCATCCTCATAATATTCCCAAAATATGATATACATCCCTAAGTATATCCTTAATTTTAAAAGATCACACAAACCATAAAGGATGCCAATATATTAAAAATGATGTCCAAAAGTAAATGCATAATTCCACATAAAAAACTATACATAATCACATCCCTATAAAACATCTCCATAAATTGATATTAATAACTTATTATAACATCACATAAAACCACAAATGGTGTTTCTAAAACCATTAACATAGGGTTTCATTTGAAAAATATCGGGTTCTCAAGAGCTTCCATCACATACTAGTTGTCTCAACATCAACTGTTATAGCAGGAAATGACATTCCCATACCTTATATGTTTCTAATCATAATAATTTCTTTTCTATGTAACTAACATCATACACTTATTTTCATAATGTCCCAACTGATTGCAGCTAATGTGTCTTACAGTATAATGGATATCTGTTATCTCATTATTGGACTATTCATGACCCTTTTTTTTACAGTCTTGAACCTTGTGACCACATTTATCACACTTGTATCAATTTCCAAATCCAAGAATACATTACCCAAAATTTATTTTACAACACTAGAACCAGTATTTGGATTACATGCATAATTATTAGTTGGATTCTTCTCTATTTCCCCGCACCATAACCGTTTCCTACTCTTATCATGTCATTGAACATATGTGTTGGAAACCTCCATTTCACCTTTCTCAGCACAACTAACAACTTTTTTCATAATTTTTAAATTCTCAGGAGGCCAAATCACTTCTTATCCCTAGTTTCAATCCTAAGTAAAATCTATTAATATTATTCTCAATGCCTCAAAAAAATCCAGATCATACATGGAAAATATTTTGAAGTTGACTTTATATGGGAAAATTGAATCATCGTCCAATTATTTTAATTCCAAGAATTATTTCTCTATCATAAGTCGAACAACATTGGGAAAATATATCTCCAAGTAAATATCCTTAAATTCTTCCCATTCCATGGGATGAAGATCAATTTCACCTCATGTGTTCTTAACTAGGGAGCACCATCGATCAAATTTACCTTCAAAATGATTGAAGGCAATAGTTTCTTTTTGACATTATGAATATTCCACGACATAAAATATCTTGTCCAGTGTATTGATCCATAATTCATCAACTATTAGGTCAGATGATCCATTTAATTTTTGGGGTGTTGCCTCATAAAATGTTCCACTACTGACATATTATTTTGTGTTCCATCAGGATGATCACAGGCATGGATACAACTACAATTTTTATCCTAATTAAAATACACCATCTCAATGAAAAAAAGTTCTATACTAATTATCAACAACTCATGTTGTTGATTTGAATGGTTGTTGTCTTCTTGGTTCCTTCTAATTATAGCATTTTTTTCCTCTATGGAACCATTTTTAAAATACATAGTCTAGATGAAGCAACAAGGTAATATTAAATTGATTCATCATTTATTCATAACTATAAATTAAAATCCTATAATAAAAAGAAATTAGCACTATCTAATCATCTAGAATTTTCAAAACTGACCTTTGATACCATTTATAATGCCACTGCCTTAAACATTACCAAATCTTATAATGATTCAATAATTCTCATTGAAGATCTTTTTAGGTTTAGAGCATTAAATAATTAGGCCATTAATATTAAATAATAAAGCCATATAAATACAAAATGGACACTTCAAACAATATCAATTTCTTGCATAACAAAACAAATTGTAAAAAGGAACCCTGTTTGATTTCATGTTTAATCATTATATCTTTTCCTTGATTCCATCCTTGAATATATTATACATTAAATCCTATGAAAACATTAAAAAAAATGGGATGAGAAAAAAATGAGCAGTAAGGGACATAACAATAAAGAAAACCCATTATTATAGTTAATACTTGATAACCCCTTCATTGTTCGTTGAGGTGATGAAACAAAACATTTTCTCATGAATACAACTCATAATTGTTTCTCTATTAAAAACACTAAAACCAATAAAAAGAAATAAAAACTTTTCTTGGTGACTTAAAGGAACATAAACATAAATCTGATTCAAAAATATTCCAATTTTACTAATCATATGGTTAATATCAAAATTATAGATCTATAATGGGTATCAGCCTTCGTATAAGCTATATCGAGCTAAACTGTGAGCTATAATGGGGCCCAACCATTTGTATAAGATATTTTAGGCTCAACCAGGAGATATAATGGGGCTCAACAATTCATATATGCTATATCAGGCTCTCATGTATGCTATAATGGGTCTCAAACCTTTTATAAGAAATTTCGGGCTCACCCGTTTCATATAATGCTCATGTGCCATTTCATGAATAATACACATTCATCACAAAACCCATTTTATGAATGATTTTTCCAATCCCATATGAAAATAATTTCTGTATAAAAATTCCATTTTCATTTAAGAACGAATTTTCAATACCAATATACCCAAATAATGGAATATGGGATTTATTATCATTTTAAAACACACGAAGGATTATAGAAGGAGAAAAATATCAAATAATGATTACGGCAGTGGAGAAGTCGTTATTTTCGTATATGATAAAAAACATTAGTTTTATCATTTTTAAATAAATTAAAACAATTAGTATAAAAATATTCCTTTGGAAAACGTTGAATGAAATTCCATATAGAGATAAAAATTTTTGTATATTCCTTTTATAGCCATATAAATAAATATTTACATGAATATCAGGAAATAAAATTTTGGATAATTAAATCATAAAATGATAAATGTGTCCCATACCACTTTGAACATTTAAACATTATTCTCCTTGATTTTATAATTGTCATAAATATATTTTAAATATGGATATAAAATTTCATAGTGGTTGTATATTCAACTTATAAAAAATGCATATTATCAAGAAATTTTTCATTGAATGGAGATTGAGATAAACTCCCTACCTTGAGTCTAAAATTATATCATTCAATATTTAATTCTTGATTAATAACATTAGGTTATTTTATAATTTCATTAAATCCTTTTTAAATTTTATTATTAATTTTATTTCACATATTACAAGGGTATAGTAAAATGTTATTTATTTGAGTTCATATTGGACATTTTGTCGATGTGCAGTAATTGAATCAAAAATAAACTTTTTTTGAGGAAAATTGTCAATGTGGTAAAAAATTTAATAAATACATATTATTATTAATTATTTAAATACCATATATATCAACTATATATGAAATATGAATAGTCCATAACCTTTGGAGATAAGAACTGAAATGCACCATTCATGGAGATAGTAGGTCGTACGTACACATAATCGCTACATTCATTTATTTTGCATGTAAAATTACAAAAAAAAGATACATCTGCATATTATAATTATAGTATAATATCTATGTTATCTATGTTACATATTTTCATTAATTATATCCTTTATATAGTCTATTTATGGCATTAATGAGTCACATCACATTGAGAGGGCGTTAGTCCACACTACCTCCAATGAAATTATTATATTTTTACATTCTGGATAGCATAAAGGTATATTATAAATAATAATTGTATAGGTTAAGAGAATATATAAATATAATATATATTAGATATAAATAATCTTCCATTATAGTGTAAACCATGAGAGGTGGTTGGAAAATGTTTAACAATAATCATTTAATGAGTCAGTAGTTCGCCATACTCAGAAACAATATGTTCTATATCTATTAGAAGGAGGTGTGTGTAACTGTAGGTCAAAAAACATTTGTAAAAAATCCAAATCTATTGAAGATACTATTTTTATAATAAAATTATTTAATAATGATAGGTTTGGGGGGTTGATGAGGAAAATAAATGAAATGATCCTGAGAGAAGATGTTACCTCAAAATTAGGTGACTCCTTTTGATTTTTTCCAAAAGGCTTTCCTGATTTGACTTCAACACAAGGAAATGATTCTAAAATAAGGTATAGATATTGGGATATTATTTGAGCCAAATTTTGAAGTTAAAATAAGTTTTAGATGTGTTAGTAAGTGGGTAGAGGTGGTTCCCTTTTATAAGAGGGAGGAGGGACACTTTAGGAATGTATCGAAATATTATTTTATTATAAATTTATTTTCGAATCATAATAGTTAAAAAGATATAAATTTAATTAATATGATGATTATGTGTATAAATCCTTTCAACCCATAGGTTTTAGACATTTTTAAATCAAAAACATCACCTTATCATTTTGATTTCACCATTAGTTCAAAACATCATCTCTTACCATGTCTTCTTGTATTTTCAAAATATCTGGTTACTATAGTTACTATAAAAGGACAATAGAACAAAAAGTGGATCAATCATGATATTTTTCACATTATATAGGTCAGTTGGACGAATAATATGTTTTTAGGACTTTTATATGATTTATTAAAATAGTAATATTTTTTAAAACTCATTTATGTCAATTTCTAAACTATTTTGAAATTTATTTTTGTAGAAGTCATAACAACAAGATTCCTTGGAAAAAAGGAATTAAATAATCCCCAAAATGTCAATGGAATAAAAATAATTCTTTTATGGAATCAAAATTTTCAAATTACATTTATTTCAATATTTATAATAACATTTATTTAGTTATTTCATTATTAAGGTAATCACTACATCGTCATTGTGTCAAAAAAATATTTATTTATATAATGCCATAAATTTATAAACAAAATACCATGAAATTGGAAATCGTTTTATCATTATAATTAATATTTATAGTCTAATATATAATGTATATAATCCAAATTAATATTTTCTTAGTTAGGATCTACATGTTTATTTTTTCTTTCCCTATTTTTTATATTAATTATTATAAAAGGTCATTATCACTAACAAGTGGCTCCATTAGGACCTCAATTCGACCCAAGGATGCTCATGGAATGAAATATCTCATCAAATAGGATTAATAAACACAATAGAGTAGTTTTATATTATTGTAGTAATATTTTTAACCCTTATATGAATACTTTACGCTTTAGCCATAGTAAATATAAATAATTACCGAACATACTATTCATAATGTCGAACATTATAAGGTAACTATTTACATAATTTGGACCTCATGATTCCAAATATAGAATCGTCTTTTCCAAATTCAACAAACAGAATTGGATGAAATTAATTTAAAAATAATTTAAAATAAATTTCCATTATCAAAACCAAAAAAATAGGTTTTTAATAAATAAAACTATCAGAAGATTGACAGGTGTATATATACAATTTAAATGTGAAAATAACTATAATGACTATAATTGTGTTAAATGACAAAAAATTAATCCAATTACACTTTAAAAAAAATTAAATTATTGTCTAAATGTATAAATAAATTAAATGGAAATGATGTTTTGAAATAAAATGCAGTATTTTTCAATATTCATAAAAATATGTAATTTAAAAACAAAAATACAAATATTTCAAGTGAATATTATTTGATGTACCAATTATAAATAAAAAGTTTATTTAATGTAGTATAAAATATAAAAGAGAGAAAAAATATATTTAAAAATGGGTTTCCATCAAAAGGTAGTAAAATGACCTAATAAAAATATTATATTATTTTATGCTTAAAATTGAATTCATTATCATTTTAAGCCTCTAAAAATCATTAAATTAATGTAAAAACATTTAAAAAATATGTAAAATTATAATATTGTTTATTATGTTCATTCCAGCAAATACAATGGTTAGGCATTAACTACCATTTAAAATAATAATACTTTTGTTGTATTATTCTTCAGTAAAACTCAATGTTTTGTGCAACGTAAGATTTCATTGAAATACATTGTTGAATGTTGATTATGCTATGATACATTGTTCACCAATTTATGTAAAATTAATATTAAAATAAAAATATTAATAGATATAAAAATGTATTATTCTATAAATACATGGGATGTTACCCATATACACATAGTGACATACATAGACTGTAGGAGTTGTTATTGGAAAAAAACTATGTTGTTATATTGTTTGTATATTCAATGGTTTGAATAATTACGAAACCAATAATTATATATTTTTCATTGTTCTGCATTACATTGACATAATAATGTATTTGTGTTCCTATCACACTCATAAGATTTTTATACTTCCCCACTATGATGAAAATATTGAAGTGTATTGAAAATATTTGTAAACATAGTTCTATGATCAGATAAGATACTATTATTGGGCACAAAGTGTGGAATCCTTCCCTGAATTACGCAATAACCATTTGTTAAAGTTCCAAATGGGCACTATTTTATTAAAAACAACATTACCAATCAGAAACAATGTTTCTCAACATATTTTTTGTTCATAAAATCATCTTAAAATAAATACAATTCCCCAACCAAGGAACCACACATTTAAAAACATGCTTAAAATAAATCAAACCATTGAAGAAATACAAATTACCAATTAAACACAGATTTATCCAAAAACTCATTCATTTTTACAAACTAACCATAACATGAACTTACCACTTTATAAAGTCTAGTACTAACATATATTTATTCAAAAATCTACATTGAAAACACATATTCTGGCAACTTAGGAAAAACCCACTTTAAGGATTTATCATTTCAAAACCAATTTCTCATAAAAATGGTATTACATTTTCCAATCATGGGAGGGATCATATATCAACATGAAAAACACATGTTAAAAATTTTATAAATTATGTATAAAAAATGAATTACCATTTATTAAAAAGACACATCTAAGCATTCAGTGTGCCAAGATAGAAAACATATCTAAAAGAAGGATAGAAATTTTAAACTATAATAGTGAACCATTATATACAAAGGGATATCCAATTCTAATCATCACTAACACTATTCAAAGCATGTATATACTATTTAATTTAAAACGCTTTTAAATGTAGTATATCATTTATGGAATTCAGATGGAAGGCATAGGCTTAGGGTACCTAACTCAAAACACGCAGGTTTTGACTAGGGTAACCCGAGACCGCTTCACCTACATACATATACATTTTCATGCATATGTATATACACATGACCTTCTTCCAATGACTCGAACCCCCGAGGAAGGGACCACTCACAATAAATATAATTTAATAAAGGTATTAAACACTTAAACAATTTATAAAACATTTGAAATATCATATCAAAGGATTAATCCAATAACACACTCAAAACATCCCTTCTAAAACCAAGCTCATCATAATTCAATACCAAAATCATGATAAAATTGAATTCATAGCCCTTGGGCGACATAATAAACAAACAATAATGTTTATATGACACTATGAAACGCTCGGCATAGGTATTCACAAAATCAGATCATTCATATTATATAAACACACTACGAAACACATAAAAATCATATTAAACCCAAAGTGAAACGATATTCACACCAGTAAATCTAATCAATGTGTATAATAAATTCATTAAATAAGAATATTAATTTCTCAAACAACATATATATGTAAAAACACATACCTTTAGTATCGAAACATTCCAAACATGCTGCGCAAACTCCGCCGGGTGAGAACCACACCACAAACAACACAATTAATCCTTAAAATATAACTATCAGACCAATTACATCATGATGAAACCAAATACCAACCAAATCCTAACCAAAAAATTGTCCAAAATAGAAGAACATCCTTTTTGGAGAAGAACACACCTACGACGAGGGTGTGGGAAGTCGGTCGATGCTCTAAGGAGGCTGTCGGGCTTGTATGGAGCCGAAAAAAAAGAGGGGATGTCGTCGGGTGTTTGGAAGAGAAACAGGAGATGTGATGGGAGGGTTCGATGCATCAAAGGGGGTTGTACGGGGGCAGGGGGAGAAGGTCTATAGGGATAGGTGGTCATGTTCACTAGAGGAGGGCGGTCAATGTGGTCTGAAAGAGAAATAGGTGGTACGAGGGAGTTTGTGCACCGGAGGAGGCCTGTCAGGTATCCAACGGCGCGCTAGGCAAGCCAGGGAGGTGGGGTGTCCATCCAGGTGTAGCCGGAGGGAAGGATAGAGGGTAGTGTTACGGGATGGATATTAGAGGGGGTTTGGTGCAGAGTGGCTCACGTTCACAAGCAGCCGGGGGGTGTCGCTGCTATTGAGGGTGGAACAAAGGTGGGACCCATGAGAGGGAGAGTAGGGTGTAAGAGTCTATCTAGTGAGGAATATGTGATAAGGGGTACCGCACCACTAGGGTTTCGAGGGGAGAGGGGTCTGCACATTGAAGAGTGGAGTGCAAGAGATAGGGAGATAAAAAAATAAAGAAATTGTAGAGGGAGAAATGGGGGGATAAAAGAGGAATAAAAATAAAAATAAAAAAAATGAAAAATAAAGGAAATAATTAAAATAAATTGGATAAGAAGAAATAAATAATAGAAATAAAATAAAAATTAATGATGATGAAAATAAATTAATAATTAAAATAAAATAGTAATAAAATAATGAAAAATAAATAATAGATAAAAAATAAATGAACAAAACAAAATTCAAGTTAATAGCTACAAATTTGAATACAAACAATAAAACTAAAAATAATACAACCAAAATAATAAAAATCACAAGACCAGTAATAATATTTTTATTATTGAGGCCAGATAACACTCACGGTCTTGCACATGTTCACGCATAAAAATAATAACACATTTAATTATTGAACATTTTCTCATTAATTATGGGAACTACACACGATCGAGCATACAATTGTGCACCTGTGTGTGACAGTAAGTTTCTGTTAAAAAATCAACACAACCTACAGGTCAAAAGAGAAACCCAAAATAATTAGATTAAAAGTAAGCATCTGTCAGGGTGTGACAATTCTCCCTACCAAGACACTTTCTTCCCCTAGAATGTCCCAAAAGACTTAACTAAGAAATGATTCCATGCAAGACCGTGAAGATACCTAAAACAAAAATCATTCACCTAATGATCGGGCTTTCAAAACACCCATGACATGAAACTCCAAATGTCTCATAACCAAAATCGCCAGGCAAAAAAACCAGAAACAAGGAATTCTCTTCAAGAAGAACTACAACATGGAACACCCTGACACCCATCGTAGGGATCACTAGGGCCGCTCGAGATCTCCAAGAACACTCGTTAGGTGACCCACTGTCTGAGATAACCAATTAGCATGGTCGAGGTCAGGCAGAGATGAAGCATGGGGTTGCTCCGCCAAACGCACTTGGAAAACCGAGTCTTCCACAAGTTCGTCTTATGCTGGTCCCCCCACAATATTAGGGATCTCGTAAAACATTGGTTCTTCAAACCAAAAAAACTCATAACTTATACAACCTCTAAAACTATCTTGAACCTCAATGTTCCCTATGTTTAACCAACTCAAGAAGGGACATCTTCATGACCTACACAGGGTCTCCCAACCATTTTAATATTTCCTATCACCATAAAACCTACGCTGGAATTCTCAGTTTAGTTTGAGAAATACTGACTAAACCATTCATTGTGAACCCACCAACACATGCCAACCTGCACTGATTATTCCTTCAGTTGACAACACTCCTCATCAAGGGATGGTTTTGACAGCTGAAACCTCTATCCTAACGAGAAACAGGATAGGCGTGCGTCAATCACACAAGACATGTGCATCTCTGAAATGAGTACGATTTAGATCCATAACTGACTGCAAGATGGTTCACAGATCACGACTACCATCTTTACAAGGATATAGATTTTATGAACCTCATTAAAGCCCCAAGAGGAACTCCCAAAAACTAATACTGCAATATGGATACACAGAATTTATACCCATCATAACAAAAATGATGATTTATGAGGCGATACTGAAAAAAGGAAATTTATTTTGTCCCCACCTGTCATTGGGGACTTAAGTCAGACCAAGCTCGCACCACGCCTGATTAGTTTTGACTGCGGGAAAGCTTCACCCCAAGACCCATGGCTGGGGCCCTGATGTCTGATGCATCTACCACCTCACAGTCATAATCTGACCACCTCTGACTGGAACTTTCTCCACTGTAATATATATCTACATACTTATCCTCATGTCTTGAGCATCCACTCCATCAACTTACCCATTAAGAATTGTAGTGAATGACTTAGAGTGTCCAACTAACCACATTAGAGAAAAGAGATTGAGTGGTATGTCCCACACGTAACACAAACTGATAGAAGGAGCACTCCAAAAAATGTCTCATTGGTTCACAATCCTCATTGGACGAGGAACCTTCACATTCCACAGTATAAATAGGACCAACATCTTGAACGAGTTTTAAACAGACAGTTCCACACTACCTATGGGTAGCATGGAAATAGCTCATTAGAAAGGTTAACACACATCATTCACCGCCTCTGGACATGTCGAGAACCTATGAGATCAACCACATTCCCTCGCATTGGCTTCTTTAGGTGTAACCTCAAGATTAGGTAGTATTGAGGATTCCATAAGACCTACTCGTTCACAACAAAATAGGATGACCAAAGTTCACTAGTTTAGTCCCGCTCCACCAGACATACTCGAGAAAATATTACACCTGGGAAACATTTATAGTTCCTCCAAAACCAGAGACACTCCTAAAATTCCCAAAGAATAAAACGATATCCAAAAAAACTCAACATCCTGAAACAGTAGACATAATCGAGAAGAACCCAACTCTTCCCCTCCACTAGGATTATGGGATGAGCCAGGAACAGAGAGACCTTCTAGAAACCCATGGGATGTTTCTAGGGGCATGTCCTAAACATGAAAAAAATCAGCATTCCACAAATCCGAACACATCACAAAACAAAAATCCACACCTCAGACACAAAACAAAAAATTCCAATTTAAAACATCAATTCCTTTTCATAGAAAAAGGAACACCCGCTTGAAAAAACAAGCACAACACAACAAAGCCCAACAACTCCTTTGAACCCATCACTTTCACTCTGAAATCATAACCATTTTCCAATTTCAAATACCATTTGATCCCAAAAACCCATTTATGATAAAAACTCACTTTCCAACAAAAGAAAAATAGGATAAACCCTAATGTCTTCTTTCCATAAAATACACTTTCGCGCTAATGAAAAACAGAAGCAAGACATCACAACCAATAATGAACCTAGATGGAGGACTAGTGGTCATGTCTAATATATATACATGGTTTTGCAGACCATGCCCTAGGCAAGCACATACCACAAGGAGTGTCGAACTGTACTCTTGGGAATCAAATGGGTCGCTACTCTATGTGAGACTGAGTACACTACCAGTTTATTCATATTCTCATCCCACATCCACATAGAGAAAATCTAAAAATATAAATCTTGGACAACCCGTGGTTACTGAAGGATCGAAAGGAGCAAGAGTTCACGATGCTCTCTAGGAACCTACCACTAGATTACTGAAAATCGTATCACTTATATACCTGTCCCTGTAAATAACAAGAACAAAACCTTCCTCTGATTCCTTTTTGTCATGAACTATTTCTAGCCATCATATGACCTAGTGGCCGACCCGGTACGCGATATGGCCCAAAGGGCATCCCCAATCCCCACGGGCTGGACACTAGTGTCGGGCACCAAAATGAGGTAGTTGGGAATGATTTGGCCTTGAAAAGTCATATAATCAGTCGACATAAACTAATAAAGGTAGTTAAATACTCTCAATTTAAAATAGAACAAGCATGTACTGTTAAACAAACCTCCAAGTGACATCATGGGTATCTACCAAATATAGAAGAAAGCTTACTCCAAGAGAGATCCAAAAATAGAACCTAAAACAGAAAACATAAAGCAGGTGTGAGAACTGAGATTCTCAATAGAAAATCCAAAATAATGAAATGTCCTATTCCACTGCCTTTAATAAGAAATCCAAATAATGCTAGTTTGAAAATAAGGTAAAATAAAATAACTTTTTTCTCTCTTTTCAAATTCAAATAACAACATTGATTTTCCAAAAAAATTATCTTCCCTCTTCAAAATAGGTTTTGAGAATTCATTAAAATTCCAAAAATCAAGGAGACTGGTTTAGATTAAAATATAGTTTTAAAAAAAGTGGGAACAACAATGAATCAACTGAATTGAAAATCGTATCAAAAATACCATTGGAAGTCCCTAAGCAGCTAGTTTTAGTTGGGGACCTTGGATCTTCATGTCTCACTGAAACATGGATTAGAAGGCCATGAACCTCAGAGAACATGGCATATAAGGCCATGACCCTCAAAGAACATGTCTTATAGGACCACAATCCTCAGTCATTCATATTTTAGTTAGTGTTGTAGTTGTCAAACCTATAGTGATACCGTGCCAAGTCACCTCTGGACCACTAGCCCACGAGTTCTAGTTCATCCACCTAGATATCCAGGTTTCCCATTGTGCTCTGGTTCAAGTGGTAGTGAGTTTTTATCAAGAAAACATAATTTTTCAATACACATTCTTTTTCCATAACTTATTAAACATCTAAACACTATTCTCCTTCCTCAAGCACATCCCCCCTCTTCCATGCCACAAAATGCATAAGGATCAACACTAGGAACATATCAAAAATCACGTTTTAACACTTCCATTGCATTTTTAAAACTAAGTGGGATTCCTTAAGAGGGGGTTTTTCAATTTTGTAAACCATTTTTTTATAGTTCCAAATGGGCCTCATTACATTACAAAGAACATTACCAATCAGAAAAAATGTTGCTCAACATCATTAAGTTCCAAAAATCTTCCTAAAATATATCCATTTGCGCAACCAAGGAACCAAACTTTTAAAAACCTTCTTAAAATAAATCAAACTATTGAATAAATTCAAATTACCAATTAACCATTGATTTATCAAAAAAATAATTCATTATTAAAATCTAACCAAAAAATGAACTTCTTTATTTTTAATGTCTTGTACTAATCTATATTTATTCAAAAAAACATTCATAACACATATTCTAGCCACATAGGAAAATCCACTTTAAGGATTTATCATTTCAAAACAAATTTAGCTTAAAATGGTTATTACATTTTTCATGCATGGTAGGGATCACATATCAACAAGAAAAACACATGTTTGAAACATTATAAATTATGTATTGAAAATGAAGAACCATTTTATTTTCAAAAACACTTCTAAGCATTCAGTGTTCCAAGATATAAAAAATAACTAAAAGAAGGAAAATACATTTAAACCACAAAAGATAACCATTACATATAAATTGATGTCCAACACTATGAATCACTAACAATTTTCATAGCATGTATATACTATTTAATTTTGTTAAAATTTTAAAGAAATAAAGAATTTATGGATTTCAGATTGAAGTTATAGGCTTAGGGGACCTACCTAAAAATAGGCATCTTTTGACGAGGGTAACCTGAGACCACTTAAACTGTATGCATATAAATTATCATGCATATGTATATACATAAGTCCTTACTACCGATGACTCGAACCCCTGAGGAAGGGACAATTCAATATACATAAATTTTAATAAATGAATTAAACAATTAAACTTTTTATAAAACAATTGATATATTATATCAAAGGAATACAACAATAACCCAATCAAAACAACATTTCTAAAACCATGTGCACCATGATGCAACACCAAAAACATGATAAAACAGAATTTTCATCCCTTGCACGACATAATAAACCGACCTGAATTTTTATAAACACTATAAAAATCTCAACACATGTTTTCAAGAAAACCGGACATTAATATTAAATAAACACACTACTAAACACATAGAAATCATATTAAACCCAAAGTGAAATGATATTCACACCACGAAAACTAATTAATGAGTATAATAAATTAATTAAATAAGAAAATTAATTTATAATACCACTCACATATGTATAAACACATACCTTTGGTATCAAAATGTCGCCAACATGGAGCCCAAGCTCCACTGGGTGAAAACCACACCACAAACAACACAATTAATCATAATAATAAAACAATCAGACTAATTACATCATGAACGAACCAAACTCCAACCAAACCCTAACCACAAAATTACCCAAAATTGAAGAACAACCTGGCCGGAGGACAATGAACCTAGAGAGATGGTGTGAGAGATTGGATGAAGCTCCGAGGAGGCTGTCAGGATTGCGTGATGCCAAAAAAGAGGGGATGTCATCAGGTGTTTGGCTTAGAAAAGGGAGATGTGCACGATAGGATTCAGTGCAATGAAGAAGGATGTCCAGGGGTAGGGGGGAGTGAGTTGGCAGGGCGATGTGTTCTGGTTCACTGGGGGAGTTCGGCCGATGTGGTTTGGCAATGAAATATGCGGCGTGAGGGATGTTGTGTGCTAGAGGACGCTGGCCGTGTCTCCGGTGGCGTTGGGGAATGTCATGGAGGTGGGGCACCGATCCAGGTGTAGCATGAGAGAATGTGGGAGGGAGGCATGATGGGAAGGAGGCTGACGTGGGTTTGGTGCGGCGCAGCTTGGGTTTGCAAGCAGCTGTGGGGGTGGCACTGCTGGTGAGGGTGCCATGAGGGGGGGACGCAGGAGAAGGAGAGGAGGGTTGATGAGTAGATCCAACGAGGAAGATGGGGGAAGGGGGTACCACTCCTCTAGGGTTAAGAGGGGATAGGGTTTTGCACGGGGAAGATAGGAGTACAAGCATGAGTGAGAGAAAAAAATGAAAGAAAAGGTAGAGGGAAAATGGGGGGGGGGATAAAAGATGAATTAAATAAATATAAAAAAATAAAAAAGAAAGGAAATAATGAAAATTTAAGAGGATATGAAGAAATTAATAACTAAAATAAATTTAATATTAAATAATATAAAAAGAAATAAATAATAAAAATAAAATATGAATTAAATAAAGAAATAAGAAATAATGGATATAAAAAATAAATAAAATAACAAAAAAAAATCTAGATAATAGATACATATTTCAATACTAATAATAAAACTAAAAATAATATAACCAAAATAATAAAAGCAATCAGACCAATAATAATATTATTATTATTGAGGCTGTATTATGTGCAAGGTTGTTCCCAAGGTCGTACACCTAAATAATAACACATTTAATAATATAACATTCTCTCATTAATTATGGTTACTACACACGATCGCGCATAATGCCGCACACCCGTGTATGGCAACAAATTTCCTTTAAATTAAAATCGACACATCCCATGGGTCAAAAAAGAATCCTAAACAAATTCGAATAAAATTATGCATTGCTCAGGGTGTGACAATTCTCCCCACCATGACACTTTGTTCCCCCAAAATGTCCAAAAAAGACTTAACCATGAAATTATTCCATGTAAGACTACAATGATACCTTGACAACTCAATCACCTGAAGATCGGGCATTCAATACACCCATGACCTAAAACTCCAAATGCCTCAAAAATAGAATCACTAAGAAAAACAACCAGAAACAAAGAATTCCCCTCTGGATGAACTACATCATGGAACACCTCCACCCCCATATTAGGGATCATCGGTGTTGCTCGAGTTCTACAAGAACAGTCTTCAAGAGACCCACTATCCGAGCATACCAATTAGCATGGTCGAGGTCTGGTGGAGCAGAATCCAGGGGATTCTCATCCAAGTGCACTAAAAAAATAGATTATTCCACAAGCTTGTATTATGGTGGTTTCCCCACCATAATAGGGTTCACGCAAACATTGGTTCTTCAAACCAAAACTACTCACAACTCATACAACCTCTAAAACTATATTTACCCACAATGTTAACTCTCTGTAACCAACAAAATAGGGGAGATCGGCAAGACCATCAGATGGTCTCCCCACCAATTTAAAACTTCATAACACCACAAAACCCCCGCTGGAATTCCCAGTTTAGTTTAAGAAAATTTGACTGAACCCTTCATCATGAACCCACCCACACATGCCAACCTACACTAATTATCCCTATAGTGTACAAAACTCCCCATCATGAGATGGTTTTGATTGCGGAAAACCATAACCTCAGGAAAAAATGGACAGGCACGCACCAATCCCACAAGACATGTGCATCTCTAAAATGAGTAAGATTTTGATCCAAAACTGACCACAAGAAGGTTCACAGAGCACGTCTACCAGCTTTATAAAGATATGGATTTTCCAAACCTCTTTAAAAGCCTAGGAGGAACTCCCAATAACTAATACTACAACAAGGATATATAGCCTTCATACCCATCACAACCAAAATAAATCCTTCATAGACGATACTTCAATTAGGAAATTTATGTTGTCCCCATCTGTCATTACAGACTTATGTCGGACCAAACTCGCACATAGTCTGGTGAGTTTGGACCAGGGGAAAGTTTCACCCCGAGACCTATGGCTGGGGACCTGATGTCTCAAGCATCAACTTCTTCATAGTCATAAGATGGCCACCTCTGACTAGAACTTCCTCCACTGGAAAAAAACCTGCATACTGCTCTTCTTTTCCAGAGTGGACACTCCGTCAAATTACCAATGTAGAATTACAGAGAATGACTTAGAGTGTCTGACTAAACACATTATAGATAGGTGATTGAGTAGTATTTCAAACACGCAATACGAACTGATGAAAGGAGAACTATAAGAAAAGGTCTCATTTGTTCACACTCCTCATCGGTTGAGGAACCATCAGTTACCACAATATAAATTGGACCAACATCTTGCATGAGTCTTAAACTGACAGTTCCACACTACCTCTCAGTAGCATGGAACTAGCACATCATAAAGGTCAACACACCTCCTTCCCCACTTGTTGACTGGTTGAGAACCTACGAGATCAGCCACTTTCTCTCGCTTTCACTTCATTAGGTGTATCCTCAAGTTGATGGTAGTCTTGAGGATCGCTCACGACCACCTCGTTCATAATGAAATGAGATGACCACCATTCACTAGTATAGTCTGGCTCCACCAAATTTACTCGAGAAAATCATACACATGTACAAAATTTGGAGTTCCTCCAAAACTAGAGAAACTCCTAACAATCCCAATGAATTCAATGATATCCAAAGGACCTCGAAATCCAAAAACAATAGACATAATTGAGATGAAGCAAAATGTGTCATTACACTGGGATTATGGGATGAGCCTAGAACTGAGAGACCTGCTGGAAACCCATGGGACGTTTCTAGGGGTATATCTCAAACAAGAAACCAAGAATAGCATTCCACAAATCCAAACACCTCACAAAAAACATCCACACCTTAGACAAAAATACAACCAATTTTAAACATCAATACTTTTTCAAAGAAAATGTAAGAGATTCATGAAAAACCAAGCATAGCACAATAAATCCCAATATCATCGTTGAACACATCACTTTCACTCGAAACTCAAAACCATTTTCCAATTTCAAAAATCCCTTTAAGCATAAAACCCCATTTTAGAGAAAAACTCACTTTTCAACAAAAGGAAATTATGACCAACCCAAATATCAGATTTCCCTAAAAAACACTTTCGTGCCAACGGAAAACTGAAGCAAGACATTGCACCATTAAAGAACCTAGGTGGAGGACTAGTGCTCATGTATAACCCGAATACATGGTTTAGCATACCATTACCTATGAAAGCACAACCTAATAGAAGTGTCGAACCATACTCTCAGGAATCAAATGGTTTGATACTCTATGTTAGACCATGAGAACTTCTAGTTTACTCGTATTGTCTTCCCCCATCCACACAGAGAAAATCCAAAAACATAATTCCCGGACTACCCTTGGTTACTGAAGTATTGGAATGATCAAGAGTTCGTGACACTGTTCATACACACACCACTCGAGTAATGACAATCATATCACTAATCTTCCTGAGAGCCCAAATAACAAGGAAAAAACTTGCCTATGATACCATTTTTCACTAATCAGGCAAGGTCGTCATCTGACCCAGTGATCGACCTAGTCTGCGATATGGCCCGAAGGGCATCCCCAATCCCCACGGGCTGGAAACTAGTTTCAGGAACCACAATGAGTCATTTTTTGAATGATTTAGCCGAGAGGAGACATATAAACAGTCAACATAAACTAAGAAAGGTATTTAAATACTTTCAATTTAAAAGAGAACAAGTATGGACCATTGAACATACCTCTATGTGACCTCATGGGTAACCACCAAACACATTAACAATCTTACATCAAGAGAGATCCCAAAACTAGAACCAAAACTAAAAAGATAAAGTAGGTGTGAGAACCGAGATTCTTAGTAAGAAATCCAAAATACAACAATGCCCTATTCCACTACATTTAATAAGAAACCCAAATCATGGTTGTTTGAAAATAAGTCATAATAAAATAATGTTTTTCGCACTTTTAAAATTCAAATAACAAGATTGAATTTCTAATAAAAAAATTTCTATTTCCTTTTCAAAATAGGTTTTGAGCATGCATTAACATTTAAAAATTTTAGGAGACCAATTTAGATTAATATATGGTTTTCCCAAAAGTGGGAATAAGAATGAAACAATTGAATTGAATATCATATCACAAGCACAATTAGATGTCCCTAAGAATATAATTCTAATTGGGGACCTACGATCATTGTGTCTCAGTGAAACATGGATTAGAAGGCCATGACCCTCATAAAATATGGCTTATATGGCCACGACCCTCAGAGAACGTGGCTTAGAAGACCACGACCCTTAGTCATTCATATGTTTAGTTAGTGTTGAAATCTTCAAACCTGTAGTGATAGTAGGTCAATTCATCTCCAGACCACATTCCCATGAGTCATAGTTCACCCACCTAGATACCCATGTTTCCCATTGTGTGATGGTTAAAGTGGAGGTGAGTTTTTATCAAGAAAGCATATATTTACAAAACTCATTCTTTATCCAAAACTCATTAAACATCTCACCCCCATTATTCCTCCTCAAGTGCATACCCCCTCTTTCACGCCACCTAATGAATAAGAATCTACACTAGGAACATATCAAAAATAACATTTTATCAATTGCATTACCTTTCTCAGACTAAGGGGAATGCCTCAAGAGGGCTTTTTTCAATTTAGTAAACCATTTTTGTAAAGTGAAAAATGGGACCCATCACATTACAAAAAATATTACAAATTAGAAACAATGTTTCTCAACATCATTATGTTCCATAAATCTTCTTAAAAATCCATTTCTGAAACCAAGGAACCACACTTTTAAAATCATTCTTAAAATAAATCAAACAATTGAAGAATGAAAAATTACCAATTAACACCATATTTATCCCAAATCACATGAATTATTACATACTAACCAAAACATGAACTTCCCTCTTTTTAAAGTCTTATACTAACATATCTTTATTCAAAAATAAACCTTCACAATACACATGCTAGCCACTTAATAATAACCACTTTAAGGATTTATCATTTTAAAACCAGTTTAGCATAAAAAGGGTATTACATTTTCCATGAATGGTAGGGATCATATATCAACATGAAAACCCATGTTGGAAACATTATAAATTATGGATTGAAAATGAAGAACCATTTTTTTCATAAAAAACTAATATTCATTCAGTGTGCCAAGATATAAAACATATCTTAAAGAAGGATACACATTTTAAACCGTAAAAGTAAACCACTAAATATAAAGGGATGTCCAACACAAATCATCGATAACACTATTCACAGAATGTATATTCAATTTTATTTTAAAAACACGTTTTAATGAAACTATGAATTTATGGAATTCAGATTGATCACATAGGCTTGGAGACCCACCTCAAAACATGCAGCTTTTGACAAGGGTTGCCCAAGACCGCTTTAACTACATGCATATACATTTTCATGCATATGTGTATACATAGGTCCTTACTGCCGAAGGCTCGTACCCCCGTCGAAGGGACCATTCACTATACATATAATATAATAATATAATTAAACACATAGAAAATTTATAAAGAATTTTAAATATCATATCAATGGTTTAAACCAACAACACACTCAAAATATCCTTTCTAAAACCAAGCACACCATGAAACAACACCAAAAACATGATAAAATATGATTTTTAGCTCATGCATGACATAATAAATAAACAAACATGTTTATAAAACACTATTAAAATCATAACACATGGTTTTTACAAAATCAGAACATTGATATTAAATAAACATACTACTAAAAAATTAGAATCATATTACACCCTATGTGAAAATATATTATCACCAAGAAAACTAATCAATGGGTATTCTAAATTATAAATTAGAGAAATAATTTGTTAAACAACACATATACTCAGAAACACATAACTTCTGTATCGATACATCGCATACACAGAGAAAAAACTTCACCGGGTGACAACCGCACCACAGCAAACAAAATTACTTCTAAAAATAAAACAATCAGACCAATTACATCATGATCTTACCAAACGACAACCAAACCCTATCGAAAAAATTACCTAAAATGGATGAAAAACTTGGTGGGTGGAGAATGAACCTATAGTGAGGGTGTGAGAGGTCGGCCGAAGCTTGGAAGAGGCTTTCAGGTGTGTGTGACGTTAGAAAAAAGGGTATGTCGTCAGGTGTTTGGCAGTGAAAGGGGAGATGCTCTCTAGAGGTTTTGGTACACCGGAGGAGGTTGTCCGGGGGCAGGGGGAGCGAGTCGATAGGGTGAGGTGGTCTGGTTCAACGGTGGAGGTTGGATAGTGTGCTCTGGATGAGAAATAGGTGGCGTGAGAGAGGTTGTGCATTGGAGCAGGATGATCGGTTCGCTGGCGGCGTGCGAGGCATGACGGAGAGGTGGGGTGCCAGTTCAGGTTCAATCGGAGGAACGGTGGGAGGGCAGCACAACAAGAAGGAGGCCGACGGGGTTTTTTGCGGCGTGGATTTGGTTCTCAAGCAGCTAGTGGGTGTCACTGCTGGTGAGGGTGGCATGCAAGTGGGGTGCAAGAGAGGAAGAGGAGGGTGGAAGAGGAGATCTGGTGAGGAATATGGGGGAAGGGGGTACTACGCCACTACAGTTAGGAGGGGAGATGGATCTGTGTGGGTAAGAGAGAAGTGAAAGAGAGAGGGAGGGATAAAAAATAATGAAAAAGGAGAGGGATAAATGGGGGGGGGGAAATAAAAGAGGAATAAAAATAAAAATAAAAAAATAGAAAGGAATTTAAGAAAATAATAGAAGATAAAAAGAAATAAAGAATGAAAATAAAATTCATATTAAAAAAGATAAAAAACGAATAAAAAGAAAATAATAATTAAATAAGTAAGGAAGGAATAATAAATATAAAATAAATTCATAAAATAATAGAACAAAATTCTAGTTAATGGTATTATATTTTAATAAAAATAATAAAACTAAAAATAATAAAACCAAAATAACAAAAACATCCAGACAAGTATTAATATTGTTATTATTGATGCTGGAAAATTCACACAGTCATGGCCAAGGTCGCACACTAAAATAATAACACATTTAATAAATAAATGTTCTCTCATTAATGATGGGAACTAAAAATGTTCGTGCTTAAGACCATGCACCTGTGTATGACCCCAAATTTCCTTTAAATTAAAATCGTCACAACCCTCTAGACAAAAGTGAAACCCAAAATAATTAGAACAATATTAAGCATCGGTCAGGGTGTGTCAATTTTCCATCCCACGAGCATCTCAACAATTCTCGACCACCATGGACAAAATGATTCCCAACACAAACACAACTGGTCAAAACTACCAGTTGTAGTATAGTCTATACACATCAATATTATTTCACTAGATTAAATTAGATCTTACTCTATAACTACCCATCCACTTATTCCAAATGTCATCATAGATCCCATACATGTGCCAATAATCTTCTCCATTCACTTAGTTCAAATCCAAAAACAAGTCGATCAGTCACCAGGGGCATAATTCAAAGATTATAAGCATCCAACCACTCACAAAGTGCCCTTGAATTTCTAATCCACGGTCAATGTAATTTCCCACCTAAAAAAACAAAACTGTTGATACAAGCATCAGAATGATCATTCCCTCAATATAATCCTTAACTCCAACCAAAAGCACTCACGCTTCAACTCTTAGAATGTATCAAAGGAATAACCAATCCTTAAAATTAAACATGATAGCACCATAATGCAAATAATTATATCAAAACTAAACATTCACAATGTTCCGATGACCTGTATAATGAGCCACCATTGAAATATCAAAAATAGCTACTCACTAGTGTATGAGTCATAACAAAGATCCTATAGGTCTCCCACCAATCCATACAAGTCACATCCCACATTTGGGACACAAACAATTGGGAATCACTTACACCCTTCTCTCATCTCACATCATCTTACATCATCTACATAATGAAGAACCACCCATGAATATAGCAGCCATCCTCTAAAAGCATCCTCATACAAGACTACCCCCATATAAAATCGTATCTCACTATATCACTACACCTTTTATTCATGTGAACTGATTGTTCATCCTCATCACGGATTATCTCACCATAGATCCACGAAACCTTCCATCATAATAAATTCAATATACAAGTTTACCCGGTTGAGTAGAATGCCACAATATACTTAAAAGATAAAATGTTTTCTAAATATTTTTTCAAATAATATGAAATTGTTCCCCTTCATATAGTGAAATCACACACTATGAGTCCTATATGTCATGTGAATCCTATATACATGTTATGTTGTGTGAGAAACCACATGCCTATATAGTCCAAGAGTCAATATAAACTCAGTAGGCCATTGAAAATTAGTCACGATCATAATATCCATCATAAATAAATACATCTAGAACACTTATGCATCACTTTAATAAAAACTATAATCAAACTTTTACAATTCAAATTAATGTGGCATCCACATTCCATGGTATAATAGACATCATACAAGAATAGTTTTTTCTCGACTCACTAGCTAGCTATCCATCACCAGATCTAATACATTCCAAAATATGCTAAAAATTACCTCCAAGAATTGTAATAAAAATGAAAAATAGACACCTATAAACCTAATTTTTAACAACATAACCTACATCACACTATAACCCGTATCTGGTCCAGTTTTTCACACGACCTCATGTGTCCCACCATGTATAATATAGGATATTGATGCCTTCAATGTTTTTATGGAAGTTCTATGGAGATACTATAACTCCCTTATATTTATGTCTATAATAAAATATATATAAGAAAATAACATCCACATTAATAAACAATCAATGAACACAAAAATCAATAAACTACCAAAAATAATATATATAATATAGTAAATCTTGAACAACAATGTAACTCAAACAACAGTCTACCCATTGTTCAAGTCATATATACACTGGAGAATAAAATAAATGAAATAATTTGTGTCTACAATAAATCTGATCAAAATAAAATCCAGTCTCCGTGTACTATCTATGTTATCCCTCCATAATATGATATCGTGTTGTTAATTCCAACCTGTTCCCATAACCAAGTGAATATTTTCTTAGGTACCCTTGTACAATGGTGGAAAATGAAGAATTTTATTAAAAAAATAAGTAGAAAACCACCAATGTGGTCCATTATTAACCATGATATATAGTGATATTTTCATGTGACATTATTAGATTAAAGTTAATGGAATATCGTATCAAATAAAATTTCTATTTATCCTTAGGTCCTTGAATCTTTTAGGAGATACTTGGTTTGGGTTGATGTTAGGATGTACCTGATCTTGTTATGATCCCCATGCCTCCCAAATAAGTGGGGGTTCCAAATCCATGATAGCCTATAAAAACTTATTGACTATATAGATGCATCTTACTTTAGTCCAATCAGATTATTTGGCTCTCAGAATATTCCTCGACAAGGAATTCATGTCATATCATGCAGTATTTATGACACATTTAATGCATCCCAGGGTATTCTAGTCATATTGAATGACTCTTTGGATACGACACACCCTATAACTCTTGTCATATCAATAGGATATCATGACTATACTTATGCATCAAATGGTATTTTGATCATATTTCTCAACATTATGGTTGCACCTTCCCTAAGAAAATAATATCATATCATGATGTCTTTTTGACTATGAGGATTCATCCCAGGATAGTTTGACTAGATTCCATGACTCTAAGGATATACCTACCTCCCCCCACAGTACAATCATATAATGAGGTCTATATGACTTCGGGGTTGAATCCCATGATAGAATGACCAGACTCCTCGACATTGGGGATACACCCCCAGATAGTCCAGTAATATTATTATTTCATCATTATTCTATGGATATATGATATGATAGTTTGATTAGGTTATTCGACTCTAGGGATACCAATCCCTCTAAAATTCCTATCGTATCATATATTCTCCAAAACACCAGGGATACATCCCAGAATAGTCTCTTTAGAATCCTCTACATTGAAGATACATCCCCCCAATAGTCATATCATATAATGAGGTCTTCATGAATCTATGGAAGAATTCCATGATTGTCTAATCAAATTTATTGACTCTAGGGATACACCTCCCATTGAAATATGATTATTATATTCATATCCTTGTAATACCCCTTAGGGATCACCATCCTGATATAGGTTCAATGGTAACACAAACAACCATCCCACTGATTCCCCTTTGGGTTGGTTAGTAAATGGGCACCCATTCCCCCCTTAATCTCATTGAAGTATAGGTACCATTTCCTATGTTCTCATTCATTGTCACAGTATTGGAAAACACTTGATGTACAAGGACATCACATCCCACATAATCAATAAAAGGGTAGTATGACTTTACTGACAACGCATGGTATTGCCACTTGGAAATCCTTCATGAGATGTATGAAATCCCATATCATCAAACCATGTCACTAAGGATAATCTCTCTCAACCAAATCCAATCCCAATCAGCCTATACTCTATACACCCATGAATGTTCACATCATATAATGGAGAATAACTCATCACAAAATTATTTTTGTGAGACCAAACAAATCAAAGTATAAAATGGGATTATCTAATGTATCCAGGCCCTATATATGGGATATTGTTCTTATGTTCTACCCTCACCATATAAGAGATCTGGAGGCCAATCGATGTATCGTGGTACCATCACTATCCTTCATGGGTTTAGAATATAATAAGGCACACATTGGTCATTCATGAACCATGGTGTTTAGTTATTCCTATTAATATAAATTGAATTAATTATGTCATTAATTTATGGAAATTAATATATATAAATAAACCTTTATTTAATGATATCACATTAAAAATAAAGCCCATACTCACTTGGGTGATGTATTTAGGTCAGTTGAGTCATAAGGCACTAGACTCAAACATCGGGGTTTGAGGTGTAATTCAATCACACTGGGATTTTTCGTGACCCTAGGAATTAAATCCTCTAAAATACGTAATTAATATTAATTTTAAAAATTATTTAAAGAAATTAACTAGGGACATCACCCTAAATGGCATTCCAAAAACCCCACATGCATCATAGATATCATAAATTCAATGGGGAAAGTATGTAAATCTACCAACATGTAATAGATAATTTCCAATATTATATTAAGGGTGAAAAACTGCATATTGGAAAATCAACTACATCACGATTCAACCATATTCAACTATAATTATCTTGTATACATGATCCTTTACCTCATTAAATGAAACAATGAATAATGAATAATATCATATGTAATCAATTAGTAAATTAACTAATTTCAACCATGGAATATTTTTGGTTCACTCATTAAGGAATTTCGTCATCCCAAAACCATCTCCAAAAAGGTCTGTTCACCTTTCAATGAGTCACTAGATATAGGATATATAATATACTCAAAAAATTATATTTATTCCATTTCCTAATAATATTAATTTAGGGTAATACCCATTCATAAAATTGAAATTGTGTTATACCTTAATAGAACTACATAAAAACATTGGAAAAAACATATCAGATTCCCCTCTTTCTAGGAAACAAGGAATCATGAAATAAATCTTTTGATTCAGAATTCTCCAGTGAAGTTATCATTTTTACCAGAAATAGAAAGCCAAGAAATTATCTATGAGGGATAAAAAATGTACAATTAAGAAAGTGGGAGACCATTCTCAACGAATCCATTATAATACACCCAATAATGACACAAATGGGGTTGATCATAAAGAGATTTGTTCTGAACAATACCTCCAATGTATTCTCTATTTGAGGAAGAAATAAGGGGGAAAGACCCTAGATCAATCCTTAAAAAATAAAGACCTAATAATTAAATCATAAAAATGGAGTTCAAATTGTGAATTTTCAGGGTATTCCCCTGAGAGCCCATTTCATGTTATAGAACCTGCATGCACACACCATGAAACCTATTAATTTTATGGATAACGTATCATGATTTTAGTAGCCTCTTATAGTTAATTTTAGGGGCCTGGATCACCCATAACTCATCCAATAATTTTATGAAAACTTGATCCATCCATCCAAACATAAAACATGTACCAAAACACTAATTTTTGATGTTCAAATAATCCGTACCATGTTCTCATTCTTGTAGTTAATATGACCAACCCACCAATTAGAAAAAAATCAAATTTTCATTGAATTTTTTTCTCATACGGACACAGGTTCTTACACATAGTATGAAGACTATCATGTGGGAGTACTCATAAGTGGATGATACTTTGACTCGGGAAGTATAAAATTTTGAATATACATGATGAGAGTTTTGAGAAAATAGCCACCTTTATAAATTCAACATTTTTTTTCATGAGATGTTCCAATAAGAAATTTTTTTAAATGTCCCATAGTGCTTATTATTATAATTATTATTCCATTTCATGAAACACACATATTGATTTAATGAAAAAACAACATTTTTATACATTCATAGCTTGTTTAGAATGTTGGTTGTGTCACAAATGACAAGTTATTAAATTATTTATTCAGGAAGTATTATTCAATTCCATATTTATGGATATTAAAATCACATAACATTAATTAGGATAGAACCGATGTATTAAATTTCATGTACATAGTGTAATCGTGTGTTTATTTTATATAGTTATAGAAATACATATCATTAAAACATGTTGATGAAATAGATGTTCAACATACTTGTTGATAGATCTTCATAAAGGGATTATATTAAATAGAGATAATTCATATGATTTTTCAATTTTACATCATTATGTTTATTCCCTTGGGAGTTTTGACCCATTATTATAAAAAAAAATTACTTTATGTTAATACACCTAATTCCTATGAGAATGAATCCTACAAGGTTACACACTAAGTGTTTCTTTAAAATCGAATTAAATTCTTGAATTTCCATAAAACAATAAATATAAATCTCAAGACCAATGAATAATGTTTTCTAGATTTATCAATAGTAAATATATATTTTGTTATTCAATAAATAACATGTTGCTAAAATTGTCTAAGATCATGTTCAGTGATGAATATTAATTTTCATGACAGAAAAATATTATTTGTCATTAACGAGTTTGCATACGCTATAAAACAAAAAAAATATTTGTCATTTTTTGGAATGCGGTTTAGTAAGGATTATTATATTATTTATGGGTTGATATTATTTATATAATATTTAAACATAAATCCAATCTCAATCAATAGATTTTTATATATGTTATTTAGTTTTAATTGAGACATGATAATAATTTTTAACAACATGATTCTCTATCTATTCTTGTCCCCATTCTCTCAAGAGTTAGAAGTGATAAAGAGACTCTTTCATGTTCAGAAGAACTAGAATCGATCATCAAAATAAACAGATGGTTATATATATATACATATATATTTATATATAAACACACACACACACACACATATATATATCTTGATAGTATAAAAAAAATTTCGGTGTTTCTCAGAGATCAAAATAGCATGTGTGGATCACTGGTAAAGGGATTCTACACTTTCATCTTGATAGTCAAATGAAGGTAATCCAGAAAATGGTTTTTGTTTGATTAACATCACGTATTGTAAATTATATTAAGAAAATTAATCATTGCATCCCTTATAATATAAATTAATTATAAATTTTACATAAAAATATCCAATATAGGTTTTGGATTCTCCTATATGCAATATTAGTTGAAAAATATTGTTGGTCAGAACATTTACATCCTGTAAAATTCTACAAATTAACCATCAAATCAAAAAAACAATTTTGGTAATTTCATTCAAAAAATAACTGATGTTGCACAATGAACCTTTAATTATTTTCATAGGAATGTTAAATTTGAAATTTTTTATCATTTTTTGATTTTTGTTAAATTCTGTGTAATTATTCTCAGATTTTTAATTTATGGAATATTGGTTCATTGATTTTATTTTTAATTAATAGTATTTTGACATTGAAATTAATATATATTTTTTATTACATTTTTTAAAATGATTATGAATAGATCAAGAATTAACAAATATTACAATGGTAAGTGGCAAGAGTTTTTTCATGTAAGACTATGTTACATGGAATGTACCCAAAGTACACATTGTGTAATCATGTTTCCCACACCTAAAAAAGATCTTGGATAGATGAAATTAAATTCATCAACATCATGAATTGTATTTTTTCACACCCAATTTAGACTAGGTTGACCTAGTAAATGACTCCTCAGATTACACAACTTTTTGATAGAGTAGAAGTTGTGTCTTTTACACGTCTTTAAATGTGAATTTTATAAAAAAATTTCGTCAAATATATAGTATAATCCCACATGATACATAAATATTGTAGAATTAATGTAATACATGACATATATATAGTGTTCAAAACTAGTATTTTAGTATTTACCACACCCATAAATATATGATAGCTCATTTGGTGAGTTATTGGGACACACGGTTAGTGCACAAAATAACATACAGCAAGAGTAGACTTTGTGTGGTCCGACAAATAATGTACTTGAAAAAGTCATAGGTGATTTTAGAAGACTTATAGTGAAAATATTTTCATTATTTGTCAGTTGTGATTCCATTAATTAATCCCTACCAATTAATTAATATTATCTGATTTGCATCAATTTTGTATTTTCCCCAAATTTAGAGATTAAATGTTGAAATTTATTAAATCTAGAAATATAAATGTATTATATTGCTTCAATTATTTTAGGAATATAATTTTTTATTTTTATGAAAATTGATTGAATCCATTTTTTGGGAATTCCATGATCATGGGAATGATCTTTTAATGGTTGAACCATATCCAATTTTAATAAAAAAGGACCACAAAATTCAATCAAGTGGTAAAGGTTTTCTTGCCAATAGAATATACCAATCCTTAGTAATTAAGGCATATCTAAAACTAGAGACAACAATATTAAGTGATTACAACTAGTCTAGAAATATAACTCCAAACATAATGATAAAAATATTTTGTTGATAATCAAGGTCATTAATGCATTCATTTAATGCGAAAAAATGTTTGGATTTGAGAATTCCCCTCTTATATAAAAAGTATACATCTACAATTTGGGAATAATATTATTAAAATTTGTACAAATATTCTAATATTTTATCGAAATGTGTAAAAGAAAAAGTGGAAAATCTATTTTGATGAACCCTTCTAGATATTCAGCCATTTATTATTCCAATTGAAATAAATTATTCGGATGAGTGAAATTCAAGGGGAAATTTTCCACACCTTAAGCCTGTAAATATGTGTTCCCACATACATTCAAGGTTGTTGTTAATGGCGGATAATAATGTTTTGTGATGGAGGATTGGAATCATGAACTTTTTTTTCACTTTTCATTTTTTCTTTTTTTCATTATTAATTTTTATTCCCCTTTCAACTCTCTTACCATTCACATGGAGGTGTAATTACATTGAGGGATCGAGGAAGGAGGGTTTATTTTTGTAATGTTAAATTCAAGAACAATATTGTAAAACTATTTCTTCTTATAAAATTATTAAAATTTTTATTGGTTACAAATTCTATTAATTTGATCATGTATTGGGTTTTTATTTATTAATTATTAATAGCTTTGGTCGAAGATAATTTAACTCCCTCTACCTAGTGTAATTTGTCTCAATTGTTCAGATTATGTTAGGTGGTGACTATCTGTAGATCGTTTCCTTCTGTGTGAAATTAATGAATTATTTATTGAATTATAAGGATCATAAATTCCCATGTAGTACTTGAGTTGATGTTTTGTAAATGATTCTTGAACTTTCTTGCCCATAGGAGTTGTTTCCATTTCTTTACATAACAAAGGGTAGTTAACAAACAGATTGAGGAGACATTAATATATCATATAATTATTTGATAAGGTGAATGATATTTAGGATGATGGTGAAATTGAAAATGGTGATCCTACCCTAACCCCATGACTCACTTTATTAAATTGGTTTCAATCATCATTTTAATTGATTTATAAATTATAAAAAACAATCAATTTTAAAAACAATATCACTTATATCACTAAATTCTAGTGAAAAATGTTATTGTTGTGCACTCCACTTAGGAGAAAACCTAGTTATAACACCTTATACATTTTAAATTAGGAAATATTTGTTTTCTCACAACCTGTGATAGGAACATGTAAAAACAATGTGTCATTGTCAATGATGTGGTACCAATAGTATTTCTTTAATTTTTATTTTCCTGTTTTATTTTAAAAATTGCATGACTAGAAACTCAAACACTAATACCTTAACCCAAGATACTATAACTTAAATAACCTTGTTGAATAGAATTCGAAACCCTAATTTTTAATATTAAATTGTGAAAATTACTCTCGCATAATCATGTAAAATAACAAGTGTTCACTCTGAGCATGTCACTGTGGATATAAATCAGAACCAAACATGTCGGGACCTATTTGAACCACAACTCCTTAATAAAAACAATAACCTTGTGATTTTTAGAGTTAAAAAATTATTTTGAGATGGAAACTAACATGATCTCATTGCTTCAAATGTTTCATGACATGGAAGGTGAATACCCAAACAAGCATATTAATGAGTTCACACGTATATACACCACATTCAGACCCTGTGGAATTTCCAAGGATTAGTTAAAGTGGAATTCATTTCCATTTTAATTAGAAGGAGCTCCCAAAGAATGGTTATATGGCCTCAAACATGGATATTTACATTATTTTAAGGACATTGTGATATTATTAATTAAAATATTCCTCCCCACCAATAGAATCAAGACCATTATAAAGGATATCTAATCCATCATCTAGTCAACTACAGAAACCCTTTACCACTATTGGGAATGATTAAAAAATCGATGTGGCTGATGCCCACATCAATCCATTGAAGAGTGTCACATTATTTTCTTTTTGTAACAATGTTGGTTTTAAAATGACATATACCATCTTTATTTATCATATAAGGGTTCATTGGTTGAGTAGTTAACATAATATCCAAGGGCTTTATTGAGAATATTTCCTAGAACTCATAATAGTTTGATACAAGAGGTACTTGAATTAGAGGTATTCATGAGGTACTAAATTCATATCCATCACCTTTATGGGAAACATGTATTTATGAGAAAACAAGTATGTTGAGAGATATATCCATGATGAAAGTCAGTGTACAACAACCATCAGCTATGGTATGTGGTTTATACTCACCACCTAATCAGTTCACTAACCAATGTGCAGAAATATCGGGAATAAATAATTTTTTGTTATTTTTTCATCCTTGTTGGTTATAAAAAATTCAATGACTGAGGGATATTATCAATGTTCAATATTGTTTTTGAAATAATCAAAATCAAGATAGACCCCAATACCAACAACAATTCTAGAAAAAAAATAAAAAATCTCCCACAATTTGAACAAAATTAATCTTATAAGTATCCATCACTCATTTGAACCCCAACTCTACCAAGACACTATGAGAGACCATCCACTATCAAAAAACCCTATATGGAATATCGACAATCCATTCATGGTGGAATACTATAGATGGTTGATAATATTATGAACATGTTGTGATGTCTTGTTAAAATCT
Source organism: Viscum album (assembly GCA_963277665.1). Classification (NCBI taxonomy): domain Eukaryota; kingdom Viridiplantae; phylum Streptophyta; class Magnoliopsida; order Santalales; family Viscaceae; genus Viscum; species Viscum album. The sequence continues at coordinate 1,081,555,808 of OY728131.1, read as the reverse complement.
TGTCCACAAATCTAGGAAAACAACCATCCCAAATTATCCCAATCCCAAAAAATAATTTTTGTATGATATAAAAAGTAGTGGAAAAGAAAATTCACCACTTGGATACCATGAACCTGAACCAAGACCACCTATTTTGATGTATGATGAAGTTGTAAAATCTTAAAATTTTGTAAAAATACACCGTGACGGAGAGAATAAAGAGGACACTATGAAGGTGAATATGAGGAGGAATAAATTAGAAACACCATTGAAATGGAAAGAAATGAATAATAAAGAATTTTACCCACCATTTTTATCATGGTTTATTTAATCAATGATATTTTATGAAGAATCACCTAAAAAATAAATTTTATATACCTTCCAAAAAGTGAAAATAATTATCCCCTTTCTTGAAGTACTCAAAAAAATCCAATGTATTCAAATAATATTAAGGATATTTTATCCAATAAAGTATTTTTCAGGGTAAATAGAGGATAAAATTGGGATGAAGTGTATTATAACACATCGCATCATAGTTTCAAATAAAATTTCAGGATCCATGGACATTTCCAATTCCAAAAACCATTGGTTCTTAAAATTTCTATAATTCCTTTCCTATTCTATATTATTCAATAAATGTATTTTTTTCAATCAATATACACCTCATTGTATATTTTATACTTAAATCCCATAATATTGGGCGTCCAAGATTCAAATAAACCCTTACATTTCCCATTATGTGTTCTGGAGGATGGCCTTTTAAATATCAACAATCCCTTATTCTAATCTGATTTCTATGTGATTGAATATTGATGATGATAGGAGCCCAATAGAGTCACCCATAATTTTGGGGAGAAACTTATTAACGATGGCCAATACCATAATCAATGTGTATAAAGGGACACTCATAATGTAATTTATAGATGGAACTATCTACATCATTATTTTAGAATCCATGAGGCACCATTCATATGATCACTCCCTCTTTATAATGTCAACTGAATATGGTACTGATACAATTAATGAATTTAGTATGATCCATGAATTATTATCCTTATGAGATAGTTTTTCATTTGAAAATATTACTGAACATGTGGATGAACAAAACACTAGAGATTCTAATTTCATGGGAAAAGAAGAGGTAAAATATTACTTCCTTAATGATATGTTAGATGATAAGAAACTTGATATTTTCTATTTTGTGAAAAAATTCCATCCTCCCGATGTGTAGAACGTCATTTTAGTTTCATCCCATGAGCAGTCTCTTGATTAGAAATTAAATCCACTAGACAATGATTTGAAATATGTGTAACTTAAGTAAAAAGAGAAATTAACAATGATAATTTATATTAGTATATCATAATCCTAAGTAAAAATAATTTATTTATCTATTAAGACATAATTTATGTTAAATATGGTTCATGATAGGTGATACTCTATGAATAAACCCAAAAACATTCACATAGAGAATTCATATGGATAGAGATTCTAAACCTATCAGACAGCCACAAAGTACGGTGAATCCCACCTTGAAATATGTTGTGATTAAAGAGATTATTATTATATTGGATTATAGGATAATCTATCTCATCTTAAATTTACAATGGGTTATCCCAATTCATTATTTTTTTAAGAAACTGAAATAACTGCTCTGAGGAATGGAATGATTTAATTAATCAACAAGATAATTCAGAATATGAGTTGAGTGTACGTTGAATTTTGAAATATGAATCTAGTCACTCAAAAATATCATTCCCCAATCCCCTTAATTGACAAGATATTATAGATATTGGAAGGGAGAACATATTATGGATTTTGGACGGATTTTCATGTATTTTTTATGTATTGATCGCTCTCGGGAGTCAAGACAAGCTAACCTTTAGATGTCCCTTATGAACTTTGTCATTTAAAAGTATCCCATTTGGATTATGTAATGATATGGGTAAATTTCAAAGGTACATGTTATGCATTTTTTTTAATCACATTGAATATGTTTTGGAGGGTTTTTGAGATGACTTCATAGTTTTGGAAATTCATTTGACCATAGATTGAAAAATATTGAAAATATTTTGAAAATATGTACTAAAAAGAATCTATTTTTAAATTTTGAAAAGTTTCATTTTAGGGTAGTTAGACTAATTTAACTTGTGCATGTCTTTTTTAAAAAATTAATTGATTTTTTTAAATAAAAACATGTAGCGATAAATTCACTGCCTTACCTAAATGATGTGATGTATGTTAGATCAGTTTGATGACATGAAAGATTCTACATGAGGTTTATCAGTGATTTCATTAATATTTATATCCCTCTCTGTAGATTGATTTTGAAATATTCTGGTTTGGATTTCAATGCCTGGTGTATTTAATCATTCGATTGGTTGAACATTAGATTGACTTCACCACCAATAATACAACGACAAAAATGGGAAAAACCATTTGAGCTATATTATGATGCTTCCAACCAAGTAGTTAGTGAAGTATTTTCTCAGTGAATTGAGGTAAGGTAAAAAGTTATTTACTATTCATATATAACTATAGAAATACTTCAATTCAATCACATAACCAATGAAAATTAATTTTTAGTAGTTGTTTTCTCTTTTGAAGGATATAGATCATATCATCTTGGAACTGAAGTCACTGTGTTTTCTGATCATGTAGCTCTTATGTACTTGATGAAGAAGGTTGAAGTGAAACTAGGGCTAGTAAGATGGATGTTACTACTCCAAGACATGAATTTGAAGATTATGGTCATGAGGGGATCTTATAACCAAGTGTATTATTATTTTATTAGACTGTGCAATACTGCTAATGCTACAATTCTAGAAAAAGAACCATTTAATGATCTCTATATATGAATAATAATTATAACTGATTTAAGGAGAAGTGATTTGGTCCGATAACATGTTCATTTATTTAGTAACATCTTTGGTCCTATATCATATCAATTTTCATCAAATTCAAAAACTCAAATATGAATCTCGATGTTCCATTTGGGATGATCCTTTTCTTTCGATGATTTTAAATTATTATGTGATAAAAAGATTTTTTTCTTAAGAGTGAAATTGGATTAGTAATCTATTTTTGTCACACAGTTTCCTTTTTTGGATACATTGGACAAAAAATAACAACAATACAGGTTTTAGAATATGGACACTACTGGCCCACCCTTTTTAATGATGATCGTGATTTTTGAAAATGGCTTTAAAATTATGTTTTCCTAGGAATATTTTAAAGAGACATGAAATTTCCCAACATCCACATATTTTTTGATAGAATTTTTATGTCTATGGAATAAGTTTTATGGAGCCATTCTAATGTATTTTTAAAATTATTATACATTACATGAAGTTGATTAGGTTTCTAAATGGGTGAAAGAAAAATCCACCACGATTAATGATGTTAAACTAGTTTATAAATTTTTAAGGAAAATATATTTTTTTGGTTTGAAGTTCCTATAGAAATCATTAGTTAATATTGGAGTGTCATTTGTAATAGGATAATAGAGGTGTTGTTGAAAAAGTATGGGGTTCATCATAGAACATAATCTCCATATCATCCACAGACAAATGGTCAAGATAAAGTGTCCAATAGAAAAATCAATGAAATTTTTTAGAAGACTATTAAGCCAAATATGAAGGATTAGGTCCAGAGGTTGGAATAATTTTTTTTGGTTTATATTATATCCTAGAAAATCCTTATTGAAATGATCCCATATAGGATAATTTTTTAGAAATGTTTTCACCTACCTATAGAGTTGGAGCATAAGTAATATTAAGATGATATGAAGATGAATTTGGATTTTCAAAGCATTGGGGATGAGAGAATATTGATGTTCTATGGGATGGAGTAAATTATAAGGGTATTGTTTCAAAAATTATATGATTTAAAACGAGAGAAGAAGAGGGACTCATGACAAGACGATCCAACCAAAATAATTCCATCATAAAGAAAACATGTTGTTATTAAACATAAGACTGAATCTAATTCCATGTAAACATTATTCCCAAAGGGGAGGTAAATTTATTGTCACTCATGTATATAATATTGGTGTTCTATAGGTTGTGAAGAATAGAGAGTTGGATCCATTCACTATTAAGGGATATAGGCTGATGAAATTTAATCGGACCCCTCTATCAGATATAGTGGTGGAGATCACACACCTCTATAATGTCTATTAATAAAATCCATCAGGCTATACCTTCCCTTTACACATTCTTTCCTACTATTATTTAATTTCAAATATTCTTAAATTTAATATAAAACATAACTCACTGGAGACACTACATAATTCATGTATTCAAGTGGAATCCTTTTTGGTTTTGGATTTTCATTAATTGTTATTTTATTTTCAAAAATATATGTGTTTTTCAAATATAATAATGTTTGATCTTTATTCACTGTGATTTTTTTGAAATTTTTTAAATGAAATGATTATAATTTTAATTATTTAAAGCTATGTAAATGAGTAAACCAATTCATTCCATGAGACTGACCATATGTGTATTTTATAAATGAAATACCTTCAATATAAAATCATTGATAATTTAATGAAATGTAATCTCATTATTGAATCTCATTCCATATCACAGTGTCTTTATCATTGACATCCATTTCCCATAAGGATTATAAACCATTTTTTTAATATTATTTTCATTAAACTCACATTATTATAGAACCAAGCCACACAAACATTAATAAAAATTTGATTTAATCTTTTTATGACTTGAGGGTTTGATGTACTTGTGTTTTGAATTATTGATAAGTTTAATAGGTTTTGAAGCCCATTTTCAATATAATATATATAATTATGGAATACCATATAAATTTAACCCTTATTTTTTAAATAATAAATGAAATGTTTGTTAGGTTATCCACATTATAATCCATTTTTACCTACCTAGCCTTCACTTTATGTGTAATTGCGTTATCCATTTGATCTTATGCGTGTGGGAAGCTATATTGTATTGTGCTACCTCATTAATTGCAATTTTGTGTGGAAAATTAAATCCTTAAGAGATGTTTTTTTGGAAAAAAATGAATCATTTTTGATGAATTTTTTTCTACTTTAAAGGCAGTCATGATAATATTTTTTATTCTGTTATGGATATTCTGGGGGAGAAAGAATGTTATTCATATATGAAGATTTTAAGATAAATTATGTTTGATAAGATTTAAATTTTCATTCATGAAATGATGAATTCTGTTACCATTCCTTGATTTTTCATGATTATAATGGTTACTTTATACTAAAGGGGATGAGTAGGATATTATACATGTGTCAAAATGAGAATCATATAATTTTACTTCAAAAATATCAAAGCCCTCATCATTCATCCAAATAATTTTTCACATCAAAATCCTAAAAATCAAAATCCATAAAATAAAAATGAAATGAACTACTACTAAATACATGTCCTCAACTCACATATGTTGGAGATGTTGGAATTAATCAAGCATGTGGTGAAACATTCATTTTTTAGGATAAGAAAGACTTTATTGAAAATTGATATTTGTTAGATGAAACAAAATTCACATGTGGTATGATTTCTGTGTGCATGTGTGGAGAAATTATGTGGAATAATATTTAATATAATAATGTGTGATCTTGGAATAAGGTTTTTTAATGTGGCGTGATATCTATTTTTATTTGTGTGAAATTGAAAGATCTCAATGTTATGTTTTTTGAATTTACATTGATTGTATTTTGATGTTGACCTATATTAGTGTCCATGTTCTATGTGTTACTTAATTAATAGAGATAATAATTTCATTTTTTGTTCATGTGTGTTTCAATATTTTAATCATTTCAAAATAATCATTTATATCTGATTTTCATCAATTTAGATCTTCTGGTAAATTCTGGCCTTAAATGTAGAAATTTGATAATTTTTAAAATTGAGCACTCCCTCATTTCATTTATTTTTTAAAAATATATTTTAAAATTTTTGTCCAAATTGTGTTTTTATATTTCTAGTACATTCTTACTCATAGGTTTCACCTATTCCTTCTAGACCCATATCCAAATTGAATAAAAAATCCCATAAAAATAAATCAATTTACAATGTTTTCTAGTTGATAGAATGAATACCATGTCAGTAATAAAAGAATATCTCGTCCTTGAGACCTAAAAATAATTTTATTCTAGTTTTATTAGATAAAAAATGCACTACTAATTTAAAAAATATAATAAATTGATTAATTAGTTAATTATAGAATCTAATGCATGCAGAAAATTGGAGGGAGTTGAAGAGTATGCCCGGGCAGAAAAACACTTCATATGTAATTCTGGAGTAACATTTCCGAAACATGACTAAATATTATTATATTTTTGGTTCACATTCACATGAATGATGGGAAAAACATTTATGAATAAACAATCATTATATTTAGATATTTAATATGTAAAATGAACTAAAACGTTAAGAGAGATAAATCTAGAGGGAAATATTTTCCCCTTCAAGACTATATATATGTGTGTCCAATTCCATTCAAGGGTGTTGATGAAGGAGGAGAAAAAGGGGATATTCCAAATGATTGGAATCCTTAAATTATTTATATTTTATATTTTATTTTCTCATATCTTTATTATTCTTTTTTCTTCATATTTCAATTCATTTACCACTAACACAATGGGATAAAGCCCTTGAGTGATTGGGGAAGGGGAATTTTCATTTTTGTAATGTTGAAATCTTTTAATTTAATGAAGAAAACTATATTTTCAATTTAAATAATTAAATTTTATTTTGTTCCTAATTATATTAAGTCAATATTGTTTATGTTTTTCATTTATTAATTTCTAATATCTCTGGTTGAATATTGTTGGACTCCCTCCACCTAGTGTAGTTTGTCTCAATCGATAACATTGTGTTAGATGGTGAGTGTCTAGTGATCAGTTGAAATGTGTAAAATATGATAATTGTTTTAGATTCTTAGTGATCAAAAAATCTATTTCATTACTTAGTTTTTTTCTAATGGTTCATGAACCTTCGTGCACATAAGAGTGGTTTCGATTACTACCTCCTTCCAAGGGTGATTGACAACATGACCAATGTGTTGTTCATTTATCATTCAGTAGGAAGAGAAGGTGAATGTTTTTAATGAAAATTATGAAATTTAATTATGTGATCCTACCATAACCACAACAATCTCTTAATCAACTTGTTTTTAAAAATCATTTTAATTGTTTTATTTATTTTTAGAAACAAAATATTTCAAAAACAATCTCACAAATTTTTCTAATTCCACTGAAAAAATTGATTTTTTGGAACTCCTCTTGGTAGTCATCTTAGGTCAACAAATTTAATACTTTTTTTATCAGGAAATATTTTTTTTCACAGCCAACAATGAGAATGTTTCAATGATACAACGAAAGAGGATGAAATGTTGTATAGCTAGACTACATGTCATGTCCTATCATATTCGAAGTACAAGTTGATTTATTTACACTACTTTTTAAAAACATGAAAAGCATGACACATAGTATCATGATATATAGTACACATCATAAATTCTAGGAATGTTACATTCCGAATACTTAAGAGTTTATCCCATGTACAAGGAAATGAAGGTAGACAATGTGAATCTTCTTATTAAATGCTATTTTGTCTCCATATAAATGAACGATTTAAATTAAATTATTAATTTTACTATTAAAAATTATTATATTGATTGGAAACATTTAATAACGGTTCTACAGAATTATAAAATTCCGAATTAGTTTATAGTCATCATTCGTGATTATGGGTTATATAATTTATATTCCATGAATAAACATATGATGGGTATACATGTGAATGTCTATTTTCATTAATATTTAATTAAATTAATTAATTAATTAAGAAAACCATGATTATATAAATTTTAAATAATGCATGGAAATTGATATTATATATTATATGTTTCTTTAATCATTACCTATTACTGAATATTAATGAGAATGAACAAGACCAGTGTAATCATTTCTTTATTTGAATTTAATTTATAACATGTTTTTTCTATTATTAATGATTATTCTAAATATGTTGGCCTATGAATCATCAATCCCTACCTTATTATATAGGACCCATATTCCCATGGTGATTTATTTAATTCTCTTTACACAATCCTTTGTTTGTCATCATGATGTGTGAGTTAAAAATACATGTAACAATGTTGTATCCTAATGTGTGAGTAGGTTCTTCAAGAAGTAATCAAAATAATAACAACCTAGTTAATACACAAGTAGATATGTGGAATGTTGTAAATCACTCATAGAGCTACACAAGGGACATTCCCCTTGGCCAAAAGTTGATTTATTGTCTCTCTAGTAAATCAATTATTAAATAAGTTTATGATTTGGTCCGTTATATATTTATTTTTGTCATATGTGTTATTTTTTTGTTGTTGAATGACAGAGATCACATAAATAAATGAATTAGTATGAAAATATGGATCATAAATAAATTAATTGTGAAAGAATATTTTATGGAACACGGATAATAATTTACAAAAAATCCATGTAAAAATAATAATTCATGTAAAACATAAAAAAAATCATTCCAAATAAATAAAAACCATAAAATATATATTAATTCAGAAATGTACTTCATTTACTTAATTTTTTATAAAATATATAGAGCTAAATATTTGAGAAAAACATGTTGTGACCCATACATTTATCGTTGAGTTCTTATGATGGTTATGGTATGACTAAAACATTATACATCAATAGAATTAGACCAATATAGACTTGGTGTAACTTGGTGAAAAGTGTTGAGGAAATAAATGACTAGATTTTAGGATTGAGGAGTCCATTCAATTGATCATGGAGTTGATATCCCATAGTTAGAATGTCACGCCTTCCTAAATACCTTTTAGTAGGTTGGATATCACTAATTGGGGTTCTATGAAGGTTAATATAGATATATTCCACTACAATATCCATGAAATTAGTCATTCTGATTACAATGCTACCAACTTTTAGGGCATTATAAAATAGATACAGGCTTGATAAAATAATTAATATTATTGATCACATAATATATCATGATAAATTACTAATAGTGTAATATTTTATAAATATAGATTAATGGTATGATTTTCATACATATTATCATTGTGATCTATATTTGGGAAATTCCATCTTCTTACTAGTAGTAAGTACCAAGAAAGGATTAGATGCAATCTTGTAGTGTTTCAACATGATCTAATTTCATATGTATTATTTTCCTAATTACCTAACCCAACATCAAAGGAAGTGAGTGACTGTAACTCCCCAACCGTAGTTACCCATACTCAGTTCTTTATTACATAACATTGGCATGATAAAAGGAATCAAGTTTTGAATGATTGATTTGTTTAGTTTCCTTTGATTTACTAGATACATTCATAATTTTTTACATTAAATCATGAAATTAGAACATCAACATCATATTGTACCCTTTTTAATCACACTTATATCTTTATCTTTTCATTGTTGTTCAACCATAATATACTTCGTCACAACCTGGGAAAAATAAAACATATAATGGGGTGAGAGAATATGCTCAGTAAAAATAACGATATAGTGGGATCTTTCAAAAAATAAGCACAAAAATTTAGGGAAATATATAAGAGTAAAGCAAAAGCCTTTGAAACATAACATTCTGTATAATATGATAGATATAAAATAACATAATGTCATTTACTTAATCACATTGATATTCAACTAGTTGAATAATCACATGAAATATCAATAGCCACTTCCATAATGATGGAATAATTAATACCAGACTTTATAACCACATAGTCAAGGACTTGTTCCAAGACTACAAATAAGATATTTTCAAGGACTTTTTTCAAGACACAAGTTTGTCTCATGAATCCTACCAATGCATCGAGGTGTTATAGCGTACTCCACCAGTCACTTACAAAGTCAAATGCATTATTCATATGAAAAGGTTCAAACATAACATAAACATTCGTATTAAAACTAGCAAATGAAATTTAAATACATTATCCATAAACCATGAATTGTATAAATATAGCACATCCACAGTCAAATATATTAGAGAAACATCAATACAATATGGAATATTTGTATAATAAATAAATCAACGTCAAATAGGTTTAAAATCCATCAATGATTATTGACATAGATGAAATCAAAACATTCTTAGAGAAACATATCTTTCTATTTTATTATAATTTTGAGGTAAAGTAATTATAAAATTAAACATTTATTTTGAAACTATTCTTTTATGATTTTAAGGGAAGCTTTTATGATTTTATAATGGCATAAAATAGCCACACCTGCCATATAAGTTTTAAAAACATTCAAACCTTAATTTTGTCGAAAGGGTCATAAAGTATCTTGATTGGAAAATGATGGAAAGATTCCTTTCAAAACATATATGGTCAAATAAGGGTATAAATTACATTAACCCATTTTCTAGTAAATAGTAAAAATATTTTGAAATACATTTTAAAAAACAGTGATGGAGATGATAAAGATGTCCCAGTGGATACTTACGTAAAAACAACCTCGAATAATAAAGAGATTGTGAAATTAACCCTTACCTTGTACTTTTACTTAGTCGATGGTTTGTTAACCTTATGTATAATAGTTAAAACATTGTTATTAAATTATAGATGAACTATAAACATAAATATGATATCATATATGATCTTCTAATATTGCTTTGTTAATAATATTTCAGTAGTATCATCATTTCTGGTGTCAACAGATTTGTTTTCCATTATATGGTTGGTTATGTAAGACTTGTTTATCAGGTATAGGATGTATTTTATTCATATAAAAAATTATATTATGTTCTGAAAAAGTATTTTTATTCATAAAATAAAAATTATTCTAGAATGATTATTATGGGGAATGAATCCCATCGCGTTCGTGGAGACGGTAATCCATATGTACACATTAGCAACAATATCATTATATTGATAGTGAAATCAAATGTAATTGGATGGTATATCAAATATAAATAATCATTAATGTGTTAAATGTATTATTTCAACATTTATACTCGTTATTATACACATCCAAATATTGAAGTGTTTGAATAACAAACTGCACCATGATGTGTAGATGGTAAGCCGTACGTAAGTACCTATGGTGACTTTGTCATTCATATGATGGATAGAAAAATGAATATGGTTGTAAACTTTTTATAATAACATAAAAATATATATAATATACTGGATTTATTATTTTATAATTGAATCAACAATGAAGTAGGAAGTGGAAGATGAAAAGAACATGAAAGAGGTGATGAAATATTTATCTATTATTCAAGTTCATTTTTTTGATTTGATCAAAAGGACACTATCTGTTTACTTTCTGACCAAAGGAAGTCCACTAGGATGAAGGGAGTAAATTTGGGAGGATACTCGGGTAGGTTTTGGCCGATCCAAATGGATTTTGATGTGTGAAAATAAGAGAAGGGTAAGTATCATTTTATAAGAGAGGTGAGTGTCACTTTAGGGAAATCTTGAAATATTACTTTATAATAAAAATATATTTGATTCTTAATGGCTCCAAAAGTAATTATTTGGAGTCTAAGGTGTATATGGGTCGAAAAAATTTCAACTAATAGGTTTTAGATAGGTTTAGGACACTATAATAAATTTATCATTTAGATTTAACACTTAGTTAAATAGTTTGACATTTACCATGTCTCTTTGTATTTTAATATTATATGGTTAACAAACATAATATTACAGGATAAGTGAACCCCACATAGTTAATTATAAATATATCAAATATTAACTAAGTATTTTTTCCAAGCCTTTGATTTTTAGAAATATTATATCAATCAATAATATAATATATGTTTTAAAAACTCAATTATGTTGATTTTGACACTATTTATTATTTAGTTTTTGTGAAAGTCATAACAACATGATTTTTAAAAAACATTATTCAACCCTAACATGGAATATTAACATAGAATTTTTTTTAAATTTACCAAAAGTCTCAAATTACATTTATTTTGATATTTATAATATCAATTATTTTAATCATTCAGTAACAAGGTAATTACTACATAATCATTGTGTCATAAATAAGTTAAATTATTTGATATCTAAAAATTGAAAATAAAATAATATTTTGTACGAATTTTTTTTAGATTTCTAATGAATATTTATTTACTAATTTATCTTATATATAAACATATATTAAAAATGGTTTATGTATTAATCATTGAAAGTAACTATTTTAACTCTCCTTTAATTAAAATTATAATAAATGTCATAATATAATTCAAGTGGACCAAAGGGGATCATATTTTATTCCAAATGTTGTTTTTGGTCGAATTAATCTTAATCAATAGAATTAGGACATGTGTTAGTTTAATTATAATTTCATTTTTACAGTTAATTTCCCTATTTACTTTTAACCGTGGTAAATAAAAGTAAAAATATATTATTCACCAAAAATTATTTTCTTCTTATTGAAAAAAATTTTATGAATTGATGTCAACACTATATTTTAGAGATTTTAAATTCAACTCAAAAAAATGGTAAAATTAAGTTTCATTCAAATTAGTAAATTCACCTATGAGGTGGGTCAAAGACAGTAAAATGTTCAATAAATTTTTTATATATCTAAGCATATTATAAAATGAATCCATTGAATTAAATTGAACATATATTGGTATTATGTATCTATTTAGACACAAAATAAATTTAAATAAAAATAATGTTTTAACCAATAACGTAGTGTTTTTCACAATTCATAATAATGTTCATGTTTTCATAAAAATAACTATAATTCACAGTATGCAAATTTTGATATTTCAAATTCAAAAAATAATTCCATTTTGAAAAGTTAAATTTATGAAATTTTAAAAAGTGGGTATTACTATTCATAATGGCTAGTTTGATTGGTTGTGGTGTGTTAAAATCTCGAAGTTGCGTACAATGCAAGATATTGCATTATATAAAGGAAAATATACCATTGAAGCTTGGGGTGTTAGATTCCTCCCTCCATTAAATAATTAAATCCTCGTAATTTCAAGAATATTAATGCATAAAAAGATTCGGGTGGTTCTTCATCATAATTTCCTTTGTTTCCCCATTTCCCTCTTCCATCCTATGAATTCTCCATAAAACATTCACCAAATGAATCTTCTGGTTTCTCAACACATGTTATCTGGTATCATGATTTTTGATATCCTCTTGACAATAAGACAGATCATGTTCTAGTTTTAATTTTTCAAAGGTGAGTACATTCGTTATGTCAGACATGTATTTATCACCAGTGATACGTGGAATACATCATGATCTTTGGAGAGGCATAGAGGTGTTGCCTAATTGTAATCTACAACCCCAAATCATTCTAGATTTTCGAAATTTCTAATGTACATGGGACATAATTTACCCCTCTAACTGAATCGTATAACTCCATTCAATGTAGATAACTTCAAGAAAATATGATCCCCTACCTAAAATACCAAAAACTTCTTTTGGTTATCGGCATATCTCTTCTTCCTACTTTCAGCTTCTTTGATGTGGGTTTGTATAACCTTCACCATTTCCAACATTTCCTCAACATGTTCTGGGCCTATGAGTTTTCTTTCCCCAACATAATCCCGAAATGTTTGTGTGTGATATATGTTTCTATAAAACAATTCATATGGTTCGATATCAATACTTGAATGGATGCTATTGTTATAGGAAAATTCCATCAAAGTAAATATTGATCACACTTACCTTGAAAGTCACGTGAGAAAGATCTCAAAATGTCTTCTAAGTTTTGAATAGTCTGTTTTGATTGTCCATCTGTTTGAGTGTGGTAAGTAGTGCTCAAATGATGTTCAGTATCCTGGGCCTTCTTAAGACCTTACCAGAATCTTATTGTAAAATAGAGATTATGATCAGAAATAATCGATAGAGGTATTCCATTAAGTCTTAAAACATCATTAATATATATTCTTTCCATACGTTCAAGTAGCTAATCTTCTCTTATAGCAAGAAATTGTACTGACTTGGTAAGACAATCAACAAAGAACCATACTGCATCATTCCTTGTTGGAGTCTTTCATTGCCCCATGAAAAATTCCGTCGTAATATTATCCCATTTCCAATTAGTTATGGAAAGAGGTTTCATGACTCCTCCATGTTTTTGCCTTCCAGATTTCACTTGTGGAAAAACCATACATCTTAACACAAAATCAAAAATCTCCCTCTTCATTTTGTCCCACAAAAAATGTTCTTTCAATTCTCTATACATCTTAGTGACACTAGGGTGAATAGAGAAATTGGAGAAATGGGAATTATGAAAAAAATTCCCTTTTTTATATCTTGTTTATCTAGAACACAATCTCTCTTCCCAAATATCAAAATTTCATATTCATATATGAATTTACTCAATCTCCCATCATTCAAAACATTAATATTCTTTTTAAACTCCACATCATCAGTCTGAGAACACTTTATCCTTCCAAGTAAAGATGTTTTGGAATCCATTTGAAAAATTACTTATGGTTCACCTTCCACAGTTATTCCCATATCCAGCTTTACTAGATCCATGAAAATATGATCCCTTTCAACTCTCATCTTGTTCAAAACTCCACAATGTTTTCTACAAATATAATTAGACACCTTATTTTCCTTCCCCAGGTGGTAGTGTATAGTGAATTCATAATCCTAGAGTATCTCAAGTCATCAACTTTTCCTCATGTTGAGTTCTTTTTGTGATAAAATATACTTCAAACTCCTGTGATCGGTATAAATCTCACATTTTTCACTATAGAGATAGTCTCTCTATTTTATCAGAGCATTGTTTACAGCTACAACCTCAAGATAATGAGTATGATATTTTTTTCTCGTTAATTTTTAGCTGTAGTGATGCATAGGCAATAAATCTATCATTCTCCATAAAGACTCAACCAAGTCTTTTATTTGAATCATCACTATAAATAACAAATGAATTGTTCCCTGAGGGTAGAGTCAATATTGGAGCATTGAATAATATTCACTTTTGTTCATCAAAACAATATTCACACTCTTTTTTCCAAACAAATTTAACCCACTTAAGTGTGATCTATGTTAATGGGATAGCCGACCGAGAAAAATTATGGACAAAACGCCGATAATAACATGTTAAACGAATAAAATTGTGTACCTCAGTTATAATCATCGGTGCTGGCTATTCATGGATTGCCATGGTCATTGAAGGATCAAGAGAGATTGCACCCATAGAGACAATATAGCATAGAAAAGAAATCCCCTAGAGCCAGAATTCACATTTTCTAAACATCCCATATAATTAATTTCTTCTAAGATTCATTATAATAATGATCTATTTATTTTTATGATCTTTGTACCTTTTTGAGTATACCATGATATCATCAATAAATACCATGACAATGTCAACAAGATATTCCTTTAGAACCCAATTCATTAGATCAATGAAGATAGAGGATTAATTTGTCAATCCAAAAGGCATTACTATAAACTCATAATACCCATACCTAGTTTGAAATGTTGTTTTCAGAATGTATTCCTTCTTCACACACAACTGATGAAATCCAGACCGAAGGTCAGTTTTGGAAAATATTTAGCTCTATGATCATGGTCGAATAAATCATCAATGTGAGGTAGGGGATTCTTGTTCTTCAATGATATTGCATTAATCTCCCAATAGTCAATGCACAACCTCAATGATCTTTCTGTATACTTAATGAAAAGTATAGGGGCTCCCTATGGAGAAACAATAGGGAGAATAAATCCCTTATTACTCAATTCCTCTAGTTGTTTATTTAGTTGCACTAATTCCACATTGGACATTATATAAGGGTTCATTGATATGGGGCTCGAACATGGTATTAAATCAATGGAAAACTAAGTATCTTGTTCCAGAGGATGTCTAGGTAGATCCCCTAGAAACACATCAACATATTATTGTAAAATAGTTACTTCATCTATTCAAACATTCTTTTGCTCACCAATAATTATTTCATTCTATTACTCCACAATAATTGAGTTCAGTAGATCTATAGTGGGTGTATCTGGATAAGAATCAGTTGGTGACATTTCTTCTCTAAAGATAAGGTACTCGATAACATCACAGAAAATTATAGCCTCCTTCATCTAACAATAAATTTTCGCATCATGGTCCGAAAGAAAATCCATTCTAAAGATTATATCAAATTCAATCATGTGTGTGATGATTATATTAGTAGATAAATATCATTAATATACCTTAATAGGGACCAATTCCCAAAACATTGATGCAATTATAATTCTCTTAGGAGGTTTTACTGACAAATATCTTGTTAAATAAAACTAGAAATATCTAATTTTTATAGAAAACTATGAAGATATGAAACAATGTGCTGATCCATAATATAAAAAACATTGGATAAACATGAGGAAACCATTAAATTACCTGGCACCACATCTTTGAGAGCTTTAGCCTTAGCAGTACTGATTGCATAAGCTTTCCCTTGATCTCTTGGCCTTTTCTGAGGTAGTATTCCCACTTGTATGGATGAATGTAATTGTATTTTTATGGTATTTGTGACACATTTATGGTTTCTCGAGTTGGAATATGAACATATATATGCGTGGTTTTATGGAATACCAATCGTTGGTTCCTGGTTTTCAAGGCATTTTTTCTTTTCTAGAATCATGTTTTGGTTATTGATGTGATGTGATATTTTTTGATTAATAAATTGTAAAAAGTAAATTTGGTTTTAATATTGTTTTTTTATCATTTGTAAGGTTTTGTAATTTTAAGGTTGTGGAAAATCATCTTTTTTTTGAAAGAGGGGTTTAGGCTTGATTGGTGATGTTACTTTGGTAATATTTTTGTTGATATTAGATGTGGTTATGGTTTAATTTTTTAATTGATTAGTTTGTGGGTTTGATTATTATTTTTGATTTGGTGATTCAAGGTTGAAATGATGTTTTGATAATGAGTTAATGATTTATTGTAAAATGTGTAGGCTTGTTTTATGATGTTATTTAGGATGGTTTTATGAATCCTATTTAATGTATACAGCCTAAAAATGTCCAAAGGTCTCTAAGAGGGAATTTTAAGTAATTGTTTTTCCCGGGCCCCTAGTAAAGTGGTGGGGTAATTTTATTTTCATTATTGTTTGTTTTATCTATAGTGGGTGTGGTTCTATTGGGGTAGTAGTGTAACATGACGAAGTCGAGTGTTTATTCAAGTCTTTGGTAGCTATTTATGTCATGTGTGAGTTATCCATTCTATATCTATTAAAAGGACCATGTTTTTATTGGTGATGGGAAAATTATTCTTTCTTCTTGAAAGGATAGTCTGAAGTCAGTTTTTATTACATGTTTCTTAATTTGGACCCCCTCCTATGTCAGATGCTAGTCCATGCTTTTTAATTCATGATGGAAGGTCCCTACAATGTGTATTGTCTTGTTCATAAAATGGTGCGGATACCCATCACCAATAAAATATATTTCAGTAGTTCAATTTGGTTTTTTGAGTGGTTTCGATCCAAAAGGGATCAATGTTGGATAGAATCCAAATATTGTGTGGAGACCCACTGTGGGTCTCACCAATGTCTTTACTAGAAATGGTTTGGTGAAAATCAAGATTAAGAAGGGTCACACCAGTATCATGGGTCTTAATTGGTTTTATGATTTTTTTTATTTGGGAAAGTCAGCTTTCAGATTGAGTCCTAATATTGTGGGGAAACCAATAAAAAAATTCATGGAGAACATAGTATTCAAGTGTTATAATCAAGACAACTCATTTACAATACTCCACACAACCCTAATAAATATATGTGGTTATCCATGATGGTGGGTCGTAAGTACAATGTTCATTGTAAATTTAGATCGTACTCTAATGATTTCTATGTTGGGGGTTTGGTGTTCATGGTTGTGGTTGTGTTTAGAAATTTGAGTCCCGTGTTGTGGGTTCTATCACTTAGTGGCCTGCGTATCGATGATTCAGGTCATTGGTGAAATGTGTGTGTCTATTACTTATGTGAAAGGGTTTAGTTATGATAATAGTTGTGTCCTTGTTTCATGCATTGAAGATATGAGTCTTCTGGTTATTTCTAGTGGAAAAATTATCACGGTGGATAGAACCGCCATGCCCTAGACTGGAACGATGAATTTTTTCCTTATAAAATTTTAGGGGCTATTATTATTATTTTGTAAGGTAGGTATTATTTTTTTTACTTCTTTCATTCATTCATCATCTCCCATTCTCCTCCCCCTCATGTTTTGCCTCACACCTCCCCATGTTCACCTACAACACACTGCCACCCTTCCATTTGGTCGCTCTCCTAGATGCGGAATCCTTCAGCTGAGCGACCACCGGTAACCTAATCTCCCCTGCCCCTCTCTTGTTCAAACCATATTTTGAAGCACCAGACGAAGGGGGATCTCCACTTCCATACATGAAATCACATCCATGATCCTCCTCTATGCTTCTATTTCATCTGTGTTTCTTCTAATTTATCTCCAAAACAAAAGGAATGCTTCACTCTCACTCCTCCTCCCTCTTTACAGCCATGTTTCGCTCTCTCCTGTTCCCCATAACGTTCCGTTAAACCTTAGTTATTAGGGGTGTCTATGATTTCTAGTTTTTTCTTATTATATATAGGTGTGGATTGTCTCTTGAGGCCCTTCTATGTGTGTCCCTGAAACCGCTACCAATGGTAGGTTGTGCAATGTGTGTTGGTCTGTCTGGTTGGACCCAAGTTGAGTTTTTATTGTCTCCACTTGTTTCTCAAACCTTGTATTTGGGGATTTCTCTATTTTTGAACTCCTATTAAAAATTTTTATACTGTGTTTATATTTTCATGTCAGTTAGTCTAATTTTGGACCATCACCAACACCTGAGGTAAGGTTTAATGTTGATGGTCAGTTTCACACCTGTTTATGGAGAATCCGTTAAGTGTTTGAAGGTTTTTAGTAATTATCTTGTAGTTCTTTGGTCAATGATTTTTGGTTTTGGTCTGTCTCTCATTGTCGGTAACCATCCAATGTGAGGTTTCTATTGATTCCTTGTTTAATTTAGTTTTATTTAAGCAATTTGTTATTATTAGTTTCCTTTCTTTATTGTTATAGTATGTTTTGGGGTGTATTTGGGTCGTTAACTTCAAAGATCTATATGTATGTACAAGGGTACTTATGTATATATACATATCCTCCTTGTGCAATTTACCTCATCTCATGGGGAATATCTGCTTGGATCAATGGAAATATATATATATATATATATATATATATGGAAAGGTATTTTCATTTAGGTGAAGCAGTCTCAGGCATCCATCGTCAAAATTTTCATGTCTTAAGGTATATATTTGTACACAATTTATTTTAATTTATGTTTCTTGGTTGTCACACAATTTAATTTAAGGACCTTAATTGTTTAAAAGGCCCCAGGATAATTTTTCATAGTGTGTTTGATTGGTTGGTGTTGTTTCGATTCACTGGGTCCAAGGGCGACTCGCCTACATGTACATAGGTAAGTATGTATATATATATATATATATGTGTGTTCACCCATTACATGTATAATCATCCATGGAAGTTATTATACATGTATGGGGCTAGGTGTGCCCATTTATTTATATATAAAAATGCATACCTAGGTGAGTCGAGACAGGTATATGCCTATGAGCATACCTATAAGAATCCCCTTGCACATGTTCATGGGCCATGAGGATGGGTGAATCAAGAATAGGTTTCCTTACATATATGAAAAGATGAATATTCTCAGTTGGGGATATTTGGATTTTAGTTAGAAAGATTTATGATCTGATGTGGATGGCTAGGTTTCACTCTGAAGTAGGTTCCCTATTCCATAATCATTAATTACAACTTCTATTATTGCGAAGTGTTCTTTTGAAAATGTGTTTTATATTTTTTTTATGAAATTCATATTATATATATATACATATAAATTGTTATTGTTCTTGAAAATTATTTTCCTAGTTGTTTTTAATGTGAACTGGTTATTTCCAAAGACGAGTGGCCTTTTTTTATATTTTGTTTTAAAAAGTTTAATGACCTATTTGATTTTCCCTAGAGTCCCAATGTGATTTCCAAAATAGGATTTGGTGAGAGAATGAAATCAAAAGGTGATCTTACTTTCAAGAAAATGAATTGCTTCATTGTAAGCATGGATTTAATAATCTTTTTAAAAATGTAGTACCTTCATTGTAAAATTAGAATTTACAATGTATTTGGAACTTGAATGTGTTAGGAGAACATTTTTTATAACGAAATGTCATTATTCTGGAGTAATGAGGAAATTTTTCACCTTGAAAATGATTTTTGAATGTGAAAAACCCCTCTTACGCATTCCCAATTATTTTTGAATCATGATGTGCTTGTTAAATTTGTGATTTTTGATATGTTTCTAATGAATAGGCTTATGCGATGTTGTGTGACATAAAAAGGGGAATGTACATAAGGAGGGAGAATGATTGTGAGAGGTTGAATAGGTTTTGGATAAAGAAATTTTTATGTTCATTTTTTCCTTTTGATAAAATATCAAAAAAAAATTAAATAGAGATCATTGGTAACCCTAGGTATCATGTTGGGCAGACTAGAACAAGTGCGCTAGTGATCCTGAGTGGTTTTATCCGTGTTTCACTTATAAATTTGGATGCATAAAACAGTAACTAAAATATTGTGATGATGTTGGGGACTAGTCAGTTATGGTTATGTTCTCTACTAGTGGCTCATGCATGAGAATGAATAATTTTTATGGTTACTTTTCCCTGAGATTTGAGGATCTGGAGTCCCACATGTGCTAGATACCTATGGATATTGCACATGGTTAATGTTTGTGGCATGTTGTTTTATATGAGAGTTTTCATTTCATCTGTTTATCACTATGTCTATTATTCATAAAAACCACATATTAATCTCAGTTTGTTTCCATTCATTTTGGGAATGATAATGCATGCTTGGATTCTATTTTGATAATGTAGGGGAAGAGAAATGGTTTTCATAGAAATGTGAAATTGAAACATCTTTTTGAAAATAATGGAAAGAATAATATTAATAAGAATTATTTTCAAACTAGAATGATTGAATTTCTTATTAAAGGTAAAAGAATTGTGTGTGATTATCCCTTGGGTTTCATACTGACTATCTCGGTACCCATGACAACTTTTCGATTTCTGGTTCTAGTCTTTCATCTTTCTTCGAGAAAGTGTGGTTCTGTGTTTGGTGGGGAATCATGGGGTCAATTTGGTGGATTGTCGAACTGGTTATCATTATATTATTTGTACACTATTAGTGCTTACTTGTTTGGTTTGGTTTATTTCTATTTTTCATTCTTTTATTTTCAAGGATAAATCATTCACAACCTCTTGTTTTGATGCTTGGTGCCAGTTTCCTGCTAATGGGGATCGAGAACGCCCTGCATGCCATGCTACAGACCAACTCAAGTGGCTGGATAATGGTCAACGAAGGTTGGTTCACGAAACTATGAAGCACATGATATTGGATAAAATCATCAATTTATAGGTTTTTCTAAAACATCAAAAACACCACTATTCACTGCCCACTGATGAACACTACTCCTAACCCACTATATATTCGTCTCTAGTTCATACTACTAGCAGAATTAAGAAAATTATATTGAAAATTAAATAATGTTATATGTTTATATTTAATCATAAAACCAATAATTGATTGCGAACTAAATTATTTTTAAGTTGTTTGATTTACCTGTACACCATCAGTCATAGATGTAATACCAACTGGGAAAAATTTGGGCATCTTCTGATATAAATCAATCAAGTATTTCGGAAAATATAATATATGAGACCCATGTTTCTGAATTTTGTTTTTCATATAAACAAACTCACTCTCAGCATCTAGTGTTATTGAGTGACTTCGACTTGGTGTAGATATAGATGCCATCCCCGGTGGCCTACTAATGACCTTAGATGTCAATAGCCCCAATCCCATCCCATATAATCGACCATGATTCTCCTTCATAAGGAATTTACTAATTGTGTCATCCTGGGAGACTGAGTAGGACGGTGTGGGATTATCATCCCATTGTTCATTAATTTTTACCCATATATCCTTTATCATTCATATCAAATGAAATATATATTTACATAATGAAAATTGATGACATGTTTTTATAAAGGAAAATAAATTCATACCCAAACTTTTATGCCTTTCTCATTAACAAAACTCGCATCATATTTTTTATGAACTTCCAACCACGCTTTTTTCATGATTCTTGGTTCCAAAAATTATGTGACTGTAATAATAAAACATAAAATCACAATTTTAATATATTAAATAAATAATATTTTCTTATAAATATTTAACCTAATAAATAGATTACCAGAGATTATTTGATTCCAGAAAAACTATTTGACCGTGAAGTGTGAGGGGTGATTTTATTTTCTTGTCTTGATGAATCATTCATTGAATGATATTGTAATATAAATATATTTATATTAATAAAAAAAATTTCCATTTTCATATCCTTTTCATATAAATATGTAAAGTAAAATGAGATTAATATAATAATATACATTAAAATACCATGTATTTCTCATCACGATGCCAATGAATAAAAACATATCATTTCTCTCTAGGTACCCCATTAAGTACATTATCATATTTTTTTGTCTCTAATGAAGTATAATTGTATTCCTTCAAAAATGTTTATTTAAAATCATTATATTTGTTGCATATAATTTTTAATTACCACATTTGTGATAACATATCCAAATTGGTGAAGTTGAAAAACATCTGTATACTGAGATTAATTTTGAAAATGGTTTCATTTAATAACATAATGAAATTAAATTACACAATAATATATTACAATTACCTTTAATTTTGAATAAAAAATGTTATTTTTTCAAGATGATGGAGTATGCCTCCAATCGTCATATGTAATGGGATGTATGGCCTGCTCCACAATTGGTTTTCCATGAATATGGCCAAGTAATTCTGCGGAATCATATATAGGGACCCCATAGGTATTAAATGATAGACATATATTTAGTCCCATTCGATTCCCCATATCTTGACATATCATATTTTTTCCAATAGTATCTGTCCTTTTATCATTTATGAAAAAATAGTTAGTATTGCTAAAAAAAGTGCAATAAATTTTTTAACAATAAAATTTGTACCTATAACAGTCACCCAACAATATCCCCGTGAATAAGTAATAGTGGTGCCCTGCCCCTAAACTACAGAGGTTTCGGAATGGAAATGCATCAACCAATATACTTTTGGGATGCATACGAAGGTTGTGAGAGACATTATGGGTGGGAATAAGATTTTCTCTCAAAAGAAATAGGGAGGGATATATATGGACAATCATCAATCTATGTGGTCAATGGTAAATTCGCTAAGAGTCAACTTCCATCGGTATAACACTTCCTCCTTGGAATTCCTGTCATTTAAATAAATAAAATTATGTTCAGAACATATATTAAAAAAATAATGCAGAGAAAATAGAAATCATAACAGATTCACAATACTAAACAACATAATATATGCAATAATGATAATAAATCACTATAGAAAAAGATTTAAGTGGTAGAATAATGAATGGATAACTGTGAATACAATAATTTTCTACTACAATCATGATGGTTTCCTACACCATAATTTATTCATCTATTTCATCAACCCATGTAAGAATAATATTTTCAATATCAAAATGGTCAAATAAGTCTAAATTTTCTTGTTGATGGGATTCAATGTCAGAGTTCAAATATTACCCTTCATCAACCATATCATACATGTCCGTTTCTTTTATGTGAGAAAATACACTCTTCCATTCATCCATGACAGCTTTCACATTATATAACATTTATTCTTGTGATGGTATGATATATGTATCAAGTAGTTCATAGTCACCAATATACATTATCTGAGATAAATTCATAGAAGTAAATTTCAAGGAATCTCTTTTAACACCCCTAATAATTCCACCCAATTTCAATTTAATAAAACAAATAAAAACTACTATAGAAGTTTAATTATATAATATCACTCAACCATACATAGAATCCAATTTTAGAATATGTAAATATTCCATTGATCAATGTTTTCAAACCCTCTTTCTAATCGAATTTACAGAATAAAATTTCATTCATGTTGTATGCATTGAACTTTTTAGCTTGTTTTAGTGGTCCTCAAGCACTAAAAAATCCCATCTTCTGATAACACTTTTTGAGTATCAGTCTTCAAGACCTAAAAAATTATAAACATTATTATATTTAAAAAATATATATGTATGAACCTAATATCCAAATTTATTTTAATATTTTTGAACCGACATTCCGTGCAAACAATTCTACATTCTATTTATTAACCTCTCATGTTATGTATTTTTTACCATTTCATGTTCATCCTATCATTACCATATCTCTTTTTGTTTCCAAAACTAATCAATAAATGGATATAGAATTTCACTATTCAGTAACACATATCTATATGCCTGTAAAATTTCCATTTTTATTTGTGTAGAAATTAAACATCTCCAAACTGATCGGCCAAGATCAGGAATTTTTTTTCAATTTCCCATTTGAGAATGAGTCGATGTGTCATCCACATGTCCAAATATATTAAATCCTGTCTCAATATCTACCAAATATCTATAATAAAAGGTAATTCCTTCTTCATTCGAATAGACTTCCGAAATAGAGCCCTCAGGTTGAGAATAATGTTTCATGTTTGATTTCAAATGCCTATGATATCAATCAAGTAAAATAAAAAAACATAATTATGTATTTAATTATGTTCAAATATTTGATTAATGAAATTAAAAACATATAAATAATGTGCCTCTCAATTGTATACATCAATTGATAATTTATGTTATCTCATAATTAACTTATTCGACCAAATGAATAGTAAAATATATCATGGCCATAAAAACGATATAGGAATGATCATCTCAATTGAAAAAAGTGTTAATTAAAATCACTCTTATAGGTTGTCAGCACAAATGGAGGTGTACTTTTGTCATATAGTTGTCAGGTAAATGTTAAAAATTAGAGCACAATAGAATAAACCTTTTCCGGTAATAATGTCTGCAATGCGATGGTAGTAGTAGCTATGAAGAAATACGTGAGTCATGAAATTTCATTATATTTGTCATACGATGCATAAATTTGACAAAAAATGAGATGGTACTTCAATAACCATCAAATAACATTATATATTTTTAAATTTTATGGAATGTATCATTATCCCTATTTTCCATTGTTAAAATTATGAGAGCATACATTCCATTCTCATCTTGACAGAGATCTCCCTTTATGTTCATTTATTGTAAGTCTTTCTGAGAATTAATATGATCTGTCAAAATTCCATGATCATTATGAAGTGTGAATATCACACTGTCGAAAATATTCTTCTCAAAAATAATCACATAAAGATAATGTCAAAAAAAAAAAAAATTCACATTATTGAAGTTTTAAGAATATACATTTTTTATACATTGTTGTGTTCTGATTTCACTTGACGATGCAATTCATACTCATTTACCACTATCATTAAAATGACACACATTCACAAATTAGGATTCAACATTTTAAATTTGTGCAAATATTTTATGACATGCTAACAACTTTGGAGGTGTTCTACGATCAATGAGACCACTGAATTTTGACTTCTTCAAATAAAATATGTGAGGTGCATTGATAAATCGTTGATGGCATAAGAATCACTAGTTTATATTGTGAGGTAGTCGTTCATCCACAAAATCAATGTTACAATTAGGATGAGACAATCCCTTGTAATTATTTCAACATGCTAAATTCCCAAGCCTATAGATGTAACTAATGGTCCAAAATAGTGCATCCAACATTTTGAACATTATTAAAAATGATGCATCATATGTATCAAAACCTTTTATCCATAACTCATATAATTCATCAATTAAAGGTTACAAGTATACATCTACATCATTTCCAAGAATCTGTCTTTTTGGAATAGTCATTGAAATGAAAAAAGTAGTTTTTTCATACACTTCAATAGAGGTAGATTGAAGGGGATAAAAACAATTTTCCTAATTATGTAAGTGGTACTCAAAGAACCAAATGGGTTAGATCCATCCGCATTTAATTGAAATCAAATATTCATAGGACAAGATGAGAAAAATGGATGTAATGGGAAAAATTGATTCCATGATTTTTAATCTCTTAGATGTCACATTAACCCACAATTTTTGTTATTTACATAATGAAACTTCATGTGTTCAGTTGTTATTTATTAAATTATTAATCTTTTCAATATAGTCTTTAGAGGAAAGTAATGAAAACCTATACATGTGTGTATCTTTTCTTCTTCTTCAGGATAGTTTATTGAGATATATTTTTAACATAACCAATTGACTTCCATGTAGAAGAATAATTTTTTTTAATTCTATGTACTTGAATCACCCCTCCCCCCATAAAGCATACAATCATTTAGACAGACATGTATTTCTTCATAATTCATGGTAATAATGTTAAAAATATTTTCCATTTCATAAAAAGACTTAGGAATGTTTATTTTTGCAAATTATTCAAACAGAACTTCAAATATTATAGACATCACCTTATTTGAAATTCCACATTGGCATTTGATATTATACAACTTCAGCTAAAAGAATATTTTTAATATTTCAAACATCAAATATAAAACTCTTGATTTCAATAGTCAGAAAAATTATTAAACATATCTTTCTTCTTAGTAATGTTTTTTCTTACATTAATCTCTTCGTAATAAATTGTTGGATCGAATGATATGTTTCAATCATGATATGGATGACCTATAATTAAAAAACATCATGTTTCATGTTTCTATTTGTACCACCCTTAACAGGTAGTTCTGATAGGTTTTAGTTGGTTTTGGTGTCTTTCAATGCCAAATTCATCATTTATAATGTTTTTCATTTCATTTTCCATTATCGACAAGGTTGGGAGCACATTCTGTTGAATGACATCAGTGTTCAACCTTTATGTAATGTTAAATATTATATTACAAATACAACATGAATAGCAAGCAGGTAATTGCTTCAATATCAAGAGTTATTAAGCCTAAACTCACTTCATCCATCTCCCAAATTTACATTTAGGACATGTAAATATTATTACCCTATCAACAATTCAATAAGAAATTTTAAAATCTAGAAACTACTCCCTACCCTTAGAATGCTGAGGTGTTTTCCTTGGTAATGTGATCCAGATTTTATCCATATATATCAAAATGTTCCTACACGTTATTAAAAAAAATAAAACACTTAACTATTAATAAATATTAAATGAGATTCATATATAAAAGTTAGAAAAATACGAATTTGTGAAATAATTTTTTCATATATAAATACATATGGTAAATAATGAATTATTTTAAAAGGATAATTGAAATCCATAAAGTCCAGTTGTGGTCAAAATTATTTGTAAATGAGTAAAATTTTTCATTACAAACCCCATTAAGATACTCGATATGAAAATGACATGTGGAAATCCATTTTTAATAAAAATATTATTTTAATAAATCATTTTAAAAATATTTACAATCCATTTTCAATAATTGATTAGAGTTCCTACATGATTCTTGTAATTATTAAGATAATATCATGGTACTATTTTTAATCTAATGGATACATTGAAACATATTTTTCATTGAGTGAATTTGAGGATTTATGATGAAAAAGGATGTCTTATTCAAATTTTATCTCTTTTATGTATATTTATGATTTTATTTATCTTACCTCTTTTAATTTCATTAATTACCTTTTCATGTATAGATAAAGACACCATTGACCATATCAATGGCTGGTGGTAGTGAACAATGAGATAGTGAATTTTCATATGTGACATGGGAAACATTGCTACCATAATGACGGTTGGAAAATTATCAATGATTTGTATTACAAAACAATTAACATTATTGATTCCAACATTGAAAATTATATTGAGAATGATCATGACATCATTGGACATGTAATGAAGAATTTATCCAATGTGTGGTTTTCCAATGAACAAATATTCCACCCTTCCTTTAATTGAGATCCTACAACCATTGAAAAAATATCATATGTCATATATTCCAATTTATCAGAAGACTACATTCCTAGTTTTTCCAATTCAAGTTGTTTTGATGTTATTTATGTAATAGTTGATCATCATTAAAAGTATGATCGTTTAATATTACTGAAACATCCATAAATGGCTACCGAAATAGATAATGTTTTATTACGTGATATAATTTATCAATAAATGATACCTTCTTCCATTTTTAGTGACTATGATCTAATTTTTATCATTCAATTCTATACTGAACTATTTTTCATACATAGAGCTAAACTCCAAATCATCTCTACCAACCAACCTCATACAAATGGAGATGTAGATGTTTTCAGCCACATTATTGATACATTTCTTCATTAATTATATAGGGAACAACCAAAATGTAGGATGTACTGGTTATCATGGGAATAATTATCCTACAATACTACCTGAAACACATCAATAAAAACAATCCCCCCATTGATGTAATCTATGATTGCATGTTGCATACAGTTCTTAGCTACCTACCATATGAAATTTTTGTTGTCATGGTGGTTACTTACTTAGAAGATCTAAACAAGGATTAAAAAATGTTTAATCACTACCCCTATTGAACCCGAGATATCATGTAAAAACAAGAAAACACCTATGTACCCCCGATAAAGATTGAAGCTGGAACCCATGCATATGGGATGCATCACTCAAACAAGTAGTACTCCCTTGCTCAAAACAGTATACTAAATTTATATCCCTATTATTATAGATTATTCCCTATCATCTGAAATACTTTACCAGTCACATACCAACCAGTCTTACCTTCAAAAATATGCATCTATTTGGTATTTCACAATTCACATCTCAAAAAGAAGGTGATACACCATGCATATTATACCTCCCTATATATTGATATGGATAAAAATTAATACCCACGATTGAAATACTGCATGGTGTCTTCTCTCTTCTTCATGCTTTATGATTGTGGTTGTCAGTCATAGTTTTTAATTCAATGGTAGTCCCAAATAAATGATGATGTCTCCTGGGAGAATGAGCTGATACTCAAAAAATAATCCCCCACTTTTATTATTACAGAAAAAACAAATTCTCAAGAGGTGGACAATAATAAGATCTTACACCTCTTTGATGATTATATGGTTTACTATAAAATTGGTAATATTTTCCATTCCGGGGAAATGTTATTAGGCTATGAGTGATTTTACTTGGTGGTGGAATTGGTTATTAATGGGATGTGGGGGAATAAGGGAGGGTATGTTTTCAATTAGAGGGGTGTGTGTGACTATTTATTAGGACGGTAAATCAATGGATTCCTCATAAGGGTCACATGCCTTTTGTTCCACCTTCATGTTTTTAACTCTATATATTAGATTTCTCTCTATTAATATACTTACCATGAAACACTATTCATTACACAAAAATAGTATCTTACCAATAATCCTTATATAGTGATTTGTTAATGTAATTATCTTTTTAAAAACAACCAGTTTATTACCATAATTATGTTATTAACCAATTATGAGACGTGGTCATAACAAAAATTGATAGTAAGTATAGTTTTTCATAGTAGAAACATCAATCTAGAAGCAACGATATATGAAAAATAACATGGAAACCAGTATAAATTATTTGAATCATCCCTTTACACTACAATATTTCAGATTATTTAATAATTTTTCATAGGCTAATTAAAATCATTAATACATCAAGAATAATATTATGATAACCCCACAATTACACAAAAATAAGAAAGATAAGTATGAAATCCTCCACCTCGATTGAAGAATTTAATAATGCAGTGCAAGGTCAAGGAAAACCATTGGATCAAGCACCTTAAAACATAAATGGAACCTCTAGATGACCTAATAATTGGAAAAAATCATTAAAAGCTCATCCAAAAACAATCCAAGATAGAAATAACCCTCTATCAGACACCCACATGAATAAAGAATACAAAAATATTTACAGAGAAGGGAGAAATACAAAAATTGGATAGAAGAACAAATCACCACATGATCAAGGGCTAGGTCAGAATTAGCTGTGAGGAGTGGCGAGGCGCTAGGTCAGTACCGGTGAACAGTGGTGGTGAGTGTCTAGGTTAAGACCAATGGTGTGGGGAGCCATGTTTCGGGGAGTGGGGGAGAGGTTTGGGACTGGAATCATTGGGTGGAGATGGTCAGTGCTAATAAGGCTTTGAGGAGTGGGGGTTGAGGGGGTCTGGGGGTCGAGGTAGAAGTGTAGGGTTTTTTATGAAATTAAATGGTTTAGTGGATGTTTAATAAAACACCACTAAAAACCAATACCAGATGTCTGATTTTGGTGTAGTGGTATAACCAAAATTAATATTACTCAACACAAGGAAAAATAGTACCAGAAAATGAGAACGAGACTACTCCAAAGAGGTTGAGGTTTTAAAATCTCCACACCTTAAAAAACCTCATCATTGAGATGAAATCCAAATAATATCTATGATTTTGATTCAAAATATTCGGCCATTGAGTTTCATATATGCTTCCCATTCCCATGACTCCTCTAACACATTCCCATGATTCCACAATGCATGAACTATTAGTATGGTATTTTCCCATAGCACATTATCACAATGATCCAAGACACACTTCAGATTATTCTCAAAGGATGAATCTATATGAATCAAAAAATAGTCAAAGAAGATCACATGGGGAGGGTTGGAGTGATACTACAAAGGTTGTGACACATGATAAATGTGTTTCATAAAATGATATTTCTCTTCAATATCCAGTCAGTACACAACCGAACTAATTCTCTCTGCAATCTCAAACGGTCTAATGATCCTAGGTGTCATCATTCACTATCTCTGTATCATGTGGTGACCCAATATAGATAACAACCAATTGAATATATGATCACTCTATTTAATCTCCAGGTTTATTCAAATTATATCATCATAGGACTTATATCTACTATAATACCTATCCATAATTTTCCAAATCATATTATCATTTTCTGAATTCTCTATCATGAAAAATGGTTCCATTTATTTATATTCACCAACATTATCCTAGAATATATGAGATATTCATGGACTACCATAAAGTGACTTGTAGTTTTCTATATTCTTAATTTATTAATAAATTTTTTTAAAGGAAAACACCACCAAAGCTAGGTTCTAATTCCTTGATCATCAAATGTCTAAGACACAAACTCACGTCATACACCCAATAACCTTATAGTAATCCTTTAATACCCATGTGTTTGTTTCTGGATAGACATACTAAATAAATAATCTATACCAAGTGCATTTTATATGCTATTCTTGAGGAAAGAATTTAAAATTTCAATCATGGATTAAACCATTTTTCATGGACTACAATTTTGATGCAATATCTACAAAACATAAAAATATTCTTGCTTTTACACTACAAAATTCCCTCTATAATACAAAAATTTAATACTTTCTTCTATATATCAATAAAAACATAACATTCATCTTTCATGGTAGGATTACAAGACAGACCCACCACAATTTCCATGGTCAAATCTTCACCCTTTTATTCTGGAATGGGAATGGAATCTAGTAAACCTCTAGGTCGTAGATGTTTGGTCAAAAATGGTTGTACATCCAACTATGATGCCTGAAATCCCCGCATAAAATCCTCCCATATGATAATACGCACAACAATGTGATTCATGATATAGATGATCTCATCCTCATCTATTCTCCATTATAATTGAGACTCACTATCTTCAAGGTTATACCCCAATGTCATGAAAATCATGTTCCCATAATTCTTATCTCTAATGTCGCTCAAATAATATTGGCTCCACTATAAATAATATGAAAGTAATCTATTATTAACTCTCCTAAAACAAAAAATGAATCATTCCTATTATAGTAATAATTTACCGATCATCACTAGACTCCCAAACTCTGTGAGTTGGATTTTTTTTTGCAAATATTATCAGCCACACTATATCGTTTCTCAGGCATATATGCTAGTTAAAAATCCAATGAATGCATATAACTAACCCATCTACTCTATCATATATTCATTCCTCTCTGAGAAAATATATAATTTATCCTCATATGGTTTGTAAATGTAGTAATATTTTTTCCAAATAGATAATGTTTCCAACACTTCAAATCTTACACCACATCATTAAAAACGAAGCCATGTGTAATCTATTATCAATAACATGACCTCCCTTCAAAACAAATCTCCATGTCTAATCCCAAAAGAATCACAATACACTATATACTCATCACGTGGTTCAGTTAGGAACAATATTACTGACGATGTAAAATACTTATTCAAATCCTGGAAGGCTTTCTCCCTTGATTTCATACATTCAAAATTTATCGTCTTTTTGGCCAGGAATGTAAGAGGTACTTACAATGGATAAATTCCTTGTATAAACCTCCAATAAAATTAATATAAACCCTGAATGATTCATATGTCAAAAAAAATCATTGGATGATCCAAAAAACCACTACATGTACATTCTTTAGGTCCACATGACCACCTTCCACTAAGATGATGTGTCCGATTAAGTGTAACTAATCATTCCAAAATTGGTAGTTAGATACCTTTATGTATATATGATCCTGTCTTAGTATTCTCTAAATGATGTCAAGGTGTTGAGAATGATCATAACGAGTATTGGAGTACACTATGATTTCATCTAGAAAGACTTCCACATATTGATATATGGACATATGGGAGATTCTTTTCATCAAGTCCTTAAACATTTTTTGTGTGTTCATTAACCCCAAAAAAATTATGATGAAATCATAAAGGACATAATGGATTTTTAAATCTTACCTCAGTATATCAAAAGTTAGAAAACACAGCTAATGGTACCTTTATATCATGTCAATCATAGAAAATATACAATCTCTCCTCAACTAGTAAAAAGTATCATCGATACGCGGAAGTGGATACATGATCTTCATGGTAATCCAGTTCATCTTCTGATAATCAACACATATATGAAAACTCTATTCATCCATCACTGAAGAAAAACATCGTTGAACTCCATGGGTACATACTCATGTGGATAAATCCCCTATCCCCAAACACCTACAACAATATCTTGATTAATTGAAGATCTATCGATACCATTATGTAAGTGGAATTGAAACGAGATTAATCATCATCATGAGTTCAATAGTGAATTCCATATAACTCTCATGTAGAAACCTTGATAAGTTTTTTGGAAAAATAACCTTAATTATTTACACTATGGATGGAAATATATATTTCTTCACACCACATTCATCCAACAATAGACTTCAAAACTAGGCATTCAACTCTCCTTGTTTCTGATTAATTGGTCTTTCTTAGCCTGCCTCGATACTCTACTCTCCATGGTGAATGTAATGGTAAAAATTGTAAGATGTAAAATTAAATACCTACAAGGAACAATCAATGTGGGTATGATATTCTAGATACTATTATATACTAGAAATTAGGTCTATGAATAACATATCAAAAATATTTATATTATTGAAAAAATTGTACTCTTTTATCTCAAGAGAACTACCCTAAATCAAACATGTGCCTCTTGGATACACTCTCAATGGTATATATATCCTCATAAACCCTCCCTCAAACTCCACCACTCGGAAAAACCCATTAACATGTTAGTATATATAAATGATTATGAGGATCAAGTATCAATTAAATAACTAGATAATATAGATGGTATAAGAATTGTACCCCTCAATTTTGATGGTATAACCTCTCTATACATAGGTGTAGACTAACTGTCTTTAACTACCATGAAACATTTCCTTATGATGAAGTTTATCTACCAGATCCCTACCACTCTACTGATATCGACACTCTTTCCTAAACACTCCATGTTCACTCCCTTTACTGCCTCATCCAATAGAACTCCATATGTCAAACTAATATGGTGAAAAAGTCCCCCTTCTCGCACTCTGGTTCTATCTTTTTCCTCCATCATGACCCATCTACCACATGATCATACATAACCTCTATATATGTCCCATATTTTCGTAGAATCTTTTTCCCACGGGTGTTTGGGGAACTTGTTTCCAGAAGTTCCTGACCTACACACTAGTGGAAAACCACGTTGGTATTGTATTGTGTAACCATAAATTACACATTAATACACTTCTCTCAACTGATATGGGATAATGTTTCATAATTAGGTTTCTTATATTCACAATTCACACCTCATGACCGCATAAATGAAACCAAAATTCCACCACTGGAAGTCTTCTTTAGGTTCCCCTAAAATATGAGATCCTAATTCACAACCTCTGAATTTTTTTTCAAATTGAATATATTCATCAAGAACAAAATCTAACATTTAAGTCCCCCCTAAATCCCCGTTTTCAAAGTATCATCATCTCTATCCACCATTGAAACAATGTTCTAAAAATAAGTAAATATTCCATTATAGTCTATAAAGGACTTACCCCCATAAGTAATCCTCATGTACTAAACTTCTATCTCCTTTCTAAGTGTTCCTGGATAAATGTACCCCAGGTAGATATCAGGATATTCCATAAAATCAATTGTATCATTCTATTCATAATGATTATGTATGTCCCACCATCAAATCGCATGACCATGTAACATATATTCAGAACATTTTATTCTCTTTTCTATAAGAGTATCGAAGTGGTCATGTACAATATGTATAGACTCAAAAAAGAATTAAACTCATACAGGTCCACCATATATAGAAAAAGTTAGAGGGTTATTCCACTAAAACTCCCTTGTCAGACTAGCCATGTATTTCAAAACACACCATAGGTCCCTTTACGTGAATTACATGATGTATGGAATGTTCTATCAGAAATGATCCACTACATTGTCAACCATCTATATTGGTGCCTGAAGTTAAACTACTTGTGGATAATCTCTAGCAACATACTTTTATCCTCCACTCAAACTGCGTTGTCATGAAGGAATATATCTAAAATTACAAACACACCTCTCAAAACTCTTAACAAAACTTTATCACATTTAGGTAAGAGTAAAAACATAACAAGTCACAATAATTATTTTCCCCAAACCTCACTACATGTTCAAAACTATGGTTATATCACAACCCTTAACCACCCTACACATAGGTCCATATTATCAAGGGTGAATACATTCATATTATTTAAATTCCATTAGACACACATTTATTCACATTTTGCATCATTTTACCATTTCCAATACAATTTTAATAAAGGAAAGATAGTTCAAGCTCATCAACTTACCATAAACTCATTTCCCCATGGCTGCGTAAAATGGTTCAGGTCCCAAAATAAAATCAATTTCATAGAATGATGACTAAAAACTGAAATATCATGCCTTACCAAGCCATGATTCACATGTCATAAACTATTAACAAATATATTTAAAAAACATGACACCACAGAACATGTGTGTCACCCAAGGAGCAATAATATCAAGCTTTAACCGCACACATTGACAATAAAAATCCCAACCTAGTAACTAGGGTTGTCCCCACATACATGGGTTTTAAACTCCCATGAATGAACTCAAGCCCATGTCTTGACTCTCCCAAATATTGTCTATTAATTTATCAAATTGCAATAAAATATAAACGAAAACATAATTGGAAATGATACCATATTCTAATATCCTGGCCTAGTTTCTACACCCCTGTGCCCATAGCCAGTCGGCCTCATGACCGCGGGCGCACATCCCCATATGGTAGAGGATGCAAACTTGTAGTGAGGGTATGATATATATATAATGGTGAGACTGTAACCCTTTCTATATGAGTAATACACTAGTAGAATGTAATATGTAATAACTGAATAACATATAATCATATCAAAATAACAACTATCAAATGATAGCCAAAATTAGAAATATAACATCAAAACTAAATAATAAATATTCTATTCCAATGTACATGTGTTGTGTATAATATGAAAAATATTTACACTATCAACATAACTAAAGCGGTACCAAGACCAAGTATGGTTCCCTCATCCATACTCAATACAATATTATCCAACTATCATATGGATTTTTCTTTTTTCATATCTTGACATGTAAATTTCTATTTCGGTACTGAAGAAGAAGGAAAATTAGTGTGTGAGTACAACTCAATATGCCTACACCAATGGCATGTAAAATAATATCTGGTCAAATTGTGTTTGAACAAGCATAAAGTTTAATATATATGAAAAAATTTGAATATATTATACTTAGATAATTACTATTTATTTAACAATATAACACCTGGGTTCCCAAGGACACTCATACTCTCGATACCTACTTCAGATCATGCTAAATTATAAACTAACCCTAAGGGATATATCATATATGAATTTCATTGTTACCATACACTATAAAAATTATTATACGAATGTACATGTTACCATTCATTATCACAATTTATATCTCAATAAATCCATAAAACTTGTCTATTAGTCTGGCTTGAGTAATGTGCACAAAGGTTTTATACCTATATGTGTCTAATTTGAGTTAAAATAAATGAAGAATATTAGATTTCTAGGTGAAGGGGGAAGTTCTAATGGTATTTTCCTTGGCTTGTCTCCATGATCTCTCACGGTCCTCCAAAAATCAAAATAAATGGTCTCACAGTCTTCCTCCTCAATGGCACTCATTGTCCCTCAAAAATAAAAATGGATTCTCTCATGGTCTTCCTTGTGAAATCCCTCTATCACACGCCGGTTAACCCATGCCATATTCCTAGCCAACAAAATTACAAAAAAATGACATACAACCAATAACCTTATCAAAAATCATTCCATTAAGTGAATAAAATATTAATTAATCATACCCATTTTCATTAACTAATAATATTATTAAAAAATTTAAAAAATTATATTAACGAATTCAGTAAATAATTAATTACACCAATTTCATTTATTTACCCTAAAATTGTATAATCTCATCTACCCCCTTAATTTTTTCACAATTAATAAATAAATTCCATCAATCTCAATATCCCATAATAAATTCAACAAATAATTATTCCAATTTACAATTCACCCTTCAATAATTTATTCTACAATTAATTATTACAATTTATGATTCATAAATTAATAATTAATAGGATACATTACTCCAATAAATTAATCAATCATTAAATAAATCAATTCTATCCAATTAATTACTTCACCAATTAGTTAATCACATCGCCTTGGTTAATTGATTTAACAGCTAATTAATAATTTCACAATCTCAACATCGAATTATTAATTATACTATAAATTATTCTTAATACACAATTAAACTTTTAAATAATTTACCCTACAAAAAATTGTCGATAATTTTACAAGTCAATTATTCATGTAAATACCCAAATACTAAATTAATAAGTTGACCAAATTAAATAAATAAATTACGAATTAAAATTTAAAAAATAAACATATATATTATTTAATCATATATGAATAATTTCAACAAATATTATGATATTTAAATAATAGACCACATACCTTAGTTTTTCGATGAAAAATTCCCCCCATGGAAATCACCAAAATTAATTGGAGTAATGACGTTGAATGAGATCTAGAACTATAAACTAAATAAATATTGAAAAATTAAACATATCTCAAATCTAGATCTAGATCCACAAAATTTGGTATATATTTATTAGAAACTGATAATATCATGCATTGAAGAAAGAGATATAAAAGGAGGATGGATGTAAAGGAAACTGGGAAGAGATTTTCTTATCGGGGTGAGCATAGATAATCGATCGGGGATTCAAATCACAAATAACGGTGGTTGGGAGGTCTTGGAATCAATTCGGGAGGCACCAAAATCATGAAACAAGTGGTAGGGTTAAATGGTGTTCAATTTGGGATTAAATTGAAGTTTTATGAATTTTTAAAACTAATTTTACTGTTAACTAAATTATAATGCATGATTTTCTAGACATTTTCACATGATTTCGTAAAAACTTGTGCCTTAAATTTGCACCTATTTTATAGGGTTTCATGGTTACTATTATGATTTATATGATTTGACAAACCATTTTCCAACCATGCATTCCCCTTCAGTTTCGGGTTGCACTATTTTGGATGACCGAGCACTAACAATGCACTGCCCTCTTTCATCCATTTCCCTAAAATTCCAACCCAAACATAGCCCAACGTAAAACCCAAATGAAAATTACTCAACATAAGGAAAAATAGTACCATCTAACTAGCCTAAAGAAACTCCATAAAAGGCATAGATTTATATCCCACTACATGATGATGATCTCCCAGATTTCCTACCTAAAACATCTTATGAACTACTCAAGGCTTCCTTTAGGTTCACTTCT
Organism: Viscum album; assembly: GCA_963277665.1. Classification (NCBI taxonomy): domain Eukaryota; kingdom Viridiplantae; phylum Streptophyta; class Magnoliopsida; order Santalales; family Viscaceae; genus Viscum; species Viscum album. The sequence goes on along the minus strand of OY728131.1, from coordinate 1,081,517,565 downwards.
ATAATGAGATCTTGAATCTTACCATTTTAAAATCTAATTAAATGAATAAAATTCACCTGTAACCTCATATCATAGGAGTTCCCATCCTATAAATGCCACACCCTAGAAAACTCATGTGTAAAAATTATAGACCAATTCCCTAAAAGTCTAAGATGTTTCAAATATATTCCATCACTAACATTTCCTACTATTTTAGGTGAATAATCCAATGATCCTTCTCAAACATCAATGTCACTAGATAGATGTTTCTTAGGAAAATTACAAAGAAATCCTTCTAGGATAACTCCACATATTTCCTGAATTTACCAAGGATATCCCACCATTTCAAGGATGGTCCTCAATGTATGTAATCATTAGGAGTCATCAAAATGTTATTTGGTTTATTGTTGTAATTAATGATCATGTGAACAAACATAATATTGAAGTAATATTTTTTGGGTCCTCCCTCACTAGTGAATTTAGATGGATTCTCTAGTAAGGACACTCTTTCCTTCTCAAAAATCAATAGTGTGGCATGAACAATCACTCTCTTTATGGTTCACATGGCCCTCTGGAATCTATTGTGATGCTAATATCCTATAATATTTTCTAGATGTATGGAAATTAAATTCTTATCTACTTTAGGATTATACTAATTATATCTCTTCTCATTCTCAAATTAATAAAATTGTGATGAAATTTTCTCTAAAAAGACAAACAAAATCCTTAGAATATAATATCTCAAGAAGGAAACCGTCAATATGTGATGAAAACGATGATATAATTTTATTAGCATACTCAACACTTGCATTAACATGTGATTTGGAATAAAATGAAAATTTATTTCATATTTCATATCAAATATTTCATGGAATACCATTTCTTAGTTCATACAGAAGTGTATGCATCAGGTGGTAATGATTTCACTATCATGTACAGTGAAAGTCAATATATATCCCTATATTCCCATCATGATGCATATATAATAATCTTGTGACACACGAAACCATCATTAAACATATCAATAAAATATAACATCAGATAGAGTGTTCATCACCCAAGGTGATATGACATCATTATTGTAACAAGAAAACAACATGAACAAAAATTCCATCCCTAGGAACTCACTTTACCCCATACATGGGTTAGATACTTCATTTCACAAAACTATTAATGAGTACCACACTATTCAATATCCTTTATACCCTTCCAAATAGATACTTAATATAACATAAAACTAGAATGGTCTGACAAAACATTGTAATTTCTCTGACTTAGTGGTCCCCCACCTGACATATCTTGTTGTCTATGTTACCATATGAATGCCTCCTCAATGTATAGGATGATGAATGGTATCAAGGGTTTACAGAATATATTTTGAGATTATATAATATTTGATATATTATAATAAAAGTTGAAAATAAAAATACAAAATAAGAAATTACAAAAACAAAATATTCAAAAACATGCATCTATAACTGAATATAGTGTAATACTAACAACTAAATAATTGTACAATTATTTAACTAAAATGTGAAATATAACAAAATGATGTGTTGAAATTCAAAAATCTAATACAATAAATACAAATAAATACTATGAGATCTTGGTCCCAAACCCCATTTTGGCCCCTTATCCTAGACCCAAATCATTAATCTAGCAACAATCAACAACATAGAGACAATCCTTTGTCTAAACCCTCATTAGTGAAAAATTTACGAGTACAAAATGGTGGCCAATAATTGGTGTAAATGAAACCTAGTTGGGAAAAAGCACCATGAATAAAATATATGTTATGAGAAATATAGTTATAATAATAAATTTATTAGATGATATAAATTTTATAAATATAAAAAAAAATGAAAAAAAATCCACTAACATCGAGCTTCAGGTTGACACATGGGGTTATCGCTAACTAGCTTTGACACCATGATAGATGTATCTGAGCATGTAATGAAACCATGATAATGATTATAATAACACTTATAGGATATATAGTATAAATAACTATAATAGAACTGGGTGGATCCTTGTAAAAAATAGATCATAATTTAGCCAATCCATATATGCATTACTGCATAACCAAGCTAAGGCCAATAATCATTACATCATAATTTGGTCAATTCCTATAATAATTACAGCATAACCAGGCTGATCTCTATATGTAATATTGAATTACTAGGGAATCCCCTATTATAATTCCTTTATAACATAAGTCGTCACAAGAGATTATGTCCATTTCATCCATCGCCAATTTTAGTTTAAAACCCCAATGTAATTTTCCTACAAAACAACCACTTTCATTCATTCATTAGATTCAACGTTAATTAATCACACTAATATCAATGTTATTACAAATATTATTATTAATAAAAAATAACCAAAAATAATATTTCATGCTGTGTAGTGTTAAATAATACAAAGAATCATGTATGGTCAATTACTTACACGTATATCAGGTGGCAACATTTCTCAGTGAAAAAAACAAAAGACCCAAAAATATCCAAATGTTGTTTAAAAAGGTTCACTAAAATGATCATCCTATAAATTTTTACCCAGGAGGAGGTATTCAATTGGTATGAAATACTTTCCCAATTTTCATTTTCACTTAACTAAACTTACACTCTTATTTGTGGGGATTAAATAGTTTTACTATACTTTTGTGATGTGAAGGAATTTGTAGAGATTTGAATTATAACGGTACATTTAACTATTTGATTCTAGTTATACTCATTTAATTCAACCAAAAAATACATAGGGAAGATATTTTTTATACTACAATACAAATATGTGTGAATTCATTAGAATTAAATTGATAACATATAAATTATATGTATTTCCTTAATTTATGAATTTCTAGTCTTTCAATATAGGTCATCCCTGATATATTTATAACAAATATTATTTTGGTAACTATGTTTTTTTCCATTAATAATGGTTCTTAATGAACTTTTTAGTTTATAAATCTATTCTCGTGGGAGTCTCAATGTAGGTATGCAGAGATGACCATTTTAATGTACCATGTTACACCATGTTAAGCCCATAACACTATTTCATATTTGTTACCCTTGTGTAAATATCTTTTAGAACCACATACACATGTAGTATCCAAAAAGATGTATTTTTTTGGTAATTAATTTTCTATATACATACCAAAATTTTGGGATATTTTCATATACATAGTGTAATCCTTAAGGATTTCTCTAGTGTTTTCTTATCATAATCCAAAAATTACGTAATATTTTCCTCTGATACCAACTATAAAAACCCCACTATTTATTTCACAATAACGAAATTTATTATATAAGAGTACAATTAACAAAAATTGATGATTGGGAAGTCTAGTTTCATTATAAATTATATACAATACATAACAACATAAATCATTGAATAAAAAATCTTTATTCAAAACTTATATAACATGACAAAAATATTCATTCAAAAATAAAACTCTATTGGAATTAAGGGGGACTTACATAAGAAATGAGTAATCAATAAATCCTACTAATTTAATAAACATGGATTAAGTGATACATGTTAGATAATATACATATTAATGTTGAATAAAAGTAATCTGAACATTATGGATTGATATATGATGATATACATATCATGGTAAATGTGACAATAACATAAAAAACTTAATTATATAGATTTTTCAATGCTAAAACCATCAATACATAGTGGTGGATATGTACCAAAAAGGAATTAGATTCCCCTTAAGTGCTAATGTGATGTATCATTATATTAAACACCACCCAATGCGTTGGATCACTATCTAAATTCACCCATCATTTTCATTTTATTCTCAATATTAAGTGTGTCACATAGAACATACATCATGGATTCCTTAATCATCATAATATATTTGATGATCATGGAATGTAGAATACATACATGTATATACCCAATAAATATTTTTGAATTTTTAAATGTAATCACCCATGATAGAATAATGGATATGGTATTCAATACAAATTTGTTTTTTCTATGGAAAATTGTAGTGATACTTCAGTAACATAAGAGTGTTCCATTAAAATTCATAAATATGGTTTATGAGAAATAAAGGAGCCTATCAGAGTTTTTAAATTATATGGAATGAGATAGGGATATGAAAAATAAATTCCACAACTTTATTAAATGTAAATAGAATTAATAAGTTCATAATGAAACGTGAATTATTATGATAAAGTGAGGATCCCTTTTGGTATTTTGATAGAGTAATAGCTTAGGTAAGGGTAAAAATGAGTGGGGATGAATTATCCCACATTAAGATAAACTAAATTTCATAATATTTTAATTATTATTAATTAATTTCTATATATCTAAATGAAATTAAAATAATTATTTTCTAAGAAGGTGCTTGAATATTAAAGGAGGATAGGAAGGTGAGGATACCTTACATGAGTGTGTGAATCCAAAAGCTTGGGAGGGAATTATTAAGATCTTGGGGAACCTTGGATAGAATATATAGAGTTAAAGGAAAAATATGGATTTTATCCAAGTATTCTGAACAAATATAAATTTGAGCATTGTTCTGTTTATATAGGAAATGAGGGTGATTTCATTATTGTTTTTGTTGTGGACTCTAATAGAAAAATCAAAACCACAAAAAACCCATGATTATAGCCTATGGATTCTACAAGATGTGAGTGGAAATAATTATTTTATATTGTAAAGGGATGAAATTATTAGAACAATTCCCTTTATTATGTGGAGGTGAATCAGACTGTTAAATAAATTATTTTAAACCATGAAATATATTTTATGTTTTGAAGGATTCATAATGACTTTATAAAATAAATAAAATAAATATAAAATTCAATTATTTTAATGGGAAACATTTATTTGTTCTTAGATACAATTTATTGTTATTATTATGTCATTATTGGGTAATTATTAAGTCATAAAACCCAATGTCTATTTCTATGATATTTGTTTTTTTCCAGAAAATGAGACTACCACCTAAAATTATGAAAATCACACAGTCAGTTAATTTCAACGTTATGACTTAAAAAATAAAATGGATTTATATAAATGATTTTACAAATATGTGAATACTATCTATTATAATGAAATTAACATTTATTAAGAAATGCTGGGTTTTTATATAAACTGTTTTCAAACCCTTAAAAAATTACAATGGACATCATAAAAACTAAATGATCACGTATATATGATAATATTTATTTAATAAATTTAAAATATTTTTTATTTAAAATAAATATTAATTGATAAATATATTATTTAAATTTCAATATTATCCAAAAATACAATTTTTATTTTATTTTATACAGAATAGAAATCATTAATAATAGGATGAAAATATATTCATTATTATATGAAAACATACATATTCATATTTATATAGTCTTGTTTCTTGTACCTCTAATACACTAAAAAATACACTAACAAGAAGGTGTGAAATTGTGGGATATTAATGTGGCAGTTCAACAAACATGGTTTTGGTCGTGAGCTCAAAGACATTAAAATTCTCTCATAAACAGTTTCTCTCATTATAAAGTTGTTAGATCTGATCCTGGGATTGGTAAATAGAAAATACCATAAATGATATCTCCAATGTAATATTTGATAAATGAGATTCATATGATATAATACTGCTGGTTAAGTCCATCAATTCTTATTCTATGTCAATTGGATTTGTTATCACCAAATATTTACACTGACCACGTGATCACTTTTAAACATCTATAATATCAATTGTAATAATACTTGATGGTCTTTTAAATACAATAGGATATAATAAAAATGAATTTAATGAGTTTTCTATAGAAATATTTTTTTGGAGATATTTTAACAAATCAGAAAAAATAAATTTATTTATAACAGTTCAGGCCAGTACGTTATCAACATTGTTAAAGGTGGTTGTTTATCATTGACGGTTTACTGCTAATAAAATTCCCCCCTTTTTCAGCAATACAAATATCATTGATAATGTATAATCCCAGGTAAATGATGAATAATACATATTTTATATTTATTAATATTTGTGAATTAAATATTAATTTTTATTTAAAAGGGTTGCTATGTTCGATATCGTACTCGATAAGTAGCAACGGGTTTCTTTGAAATCTTACGTTGCACAATAATAATATAATATTATTATTTTAAATGGTAGTTAACTCCTAGAATTTGTATGGGAGGGAATGAATGAAACTAACTACAATATGATAATGAATTAAGGTTAAATGTATTTACATTATCCCATAAAAATCTAGAGGCTTAAAATATGAATGAATCTAATTTAAAGCATAATTTACATTAAAAGGCCGATTTACCGCCTTTTAATGGTGAACCCTCCTTAAATATACTTTTTGTTAATTTAATACATTCTATATAACCAAATAAAATCATTCATTATAATGGGGATATCAGCATTTATTTTCTGTAATTTTTAGGAATTTTTCCGATAAACATCATTTTTTAATGAATAGTGAAAATATTGTATTTTAATTCAAAACTGTGTTTTTAATATAATTTATTTATATGGTTAGATTATCTTTTTAATTTGTTTTAAAGTGTAATTAGTAAATATTTTTATCATTTAATCCAATTTTTGTCATTGGAATAAATTGCACATTGAAATTGGACATAAATAAGTGTCAATCTTTTGATAGTTATTGTTTCTAAAACACACGCTATTTGTTTTGATAACAGGAATTAATTTCAAAATTAATTAATTCCACTTTAATGTTTTGAATTTGGAAAATATAAATCGTTTTTTAATTCAGAATATCAAATATAGCTTAGAAATAATTTTTGGTATTTTTCTGAAAAACATCAATTTTGGATTAATAGTGAAACCACTTAGTGGTAGTTAAAAAACTGACTTTTTCATTAAAATGAAAATTCACGAATTTTGTTAATTGAATTTCAAAAATACGACATACATGGATGTTATGAAGAAGTAATATGTGGTTCATTTAGATGAAAATAATTTTTTGGTGAATAGTATCTTTTGACTTTTATTTACAATTGTTAAAGGTAAATACGGTAATTCATGGTAAAAAGAATATTATAATATTTCAAAATTACCTTAACAGTTGTCCAACCATTATTGGTTGCTTCATTTACGACCATGGGAATCTTTGGGTCTTTTTTGGGACCCCATTGAGCCACATGGGAGTGATAATGACAATTTAGATTAATTAACTTAAAGTAATGAAAAATATGACGAATGAAAATATCATTTATTAAATTAATTTTTAGAAGGGTTTATATAAATTATCAGTTTTCCTATAAATATTAATTATAAATATATTAATATTACCTACCTGATATTTATTTTAGACATCAAATAAATTAAATTATTCATGAAAAAATAATGATGTAGTATTTACCTCATTAATAAATTATTTAAATTAATAAGATTATAATGATTAAAATATTATCCAAAAAATGTCCAATTAAAATTTGATGATTTTATTTCGACCATGAATCATCTTATCTTCATCTTTAATTATTTTTAGACTCTTTGAAACTGAAGATAAGTTTATAATGAAATAATATTTTCACACTTTCCAAAAGAACCCCTCCTCCCCCTTATAAAAATAGGCAACTTTTAACCAATTCCTCACACCTATCAAGCCATTTGGCTCATCCACACTCTACCCAATTAAAATAAATACATCCCTATCCTCCTCTTAGAATCATTAACATAGACAGAAGGCACTTCAATAGGTCCTTTGGTTCAAACCAAAGGGAGTTACCCAAAATAAAGGTAACCATTTCTCTTAAATTGTTTTCATTTATTTTAATTCTCCCACCCCTAAACTCTTTTTATTCCTTTCTTTTGTAACAAAAAAAGTATCCTTAATATACTAGGATGATTTTATGAGAATTATTTTATCTAAACGTACACACACCTCTATCTAATGGGTGCAGAACATAATGTTACTGTGGATAGAAAACTAACGACTCACAAAACGATGATTGTTCAATTATCTCCTACCGCCTCTCATGGTGGCCATTATGATATAACTATATCTATATATGATATATATTATTTTTATGTTTTCTTTGTGATTCTGTAATTTCCAATTATATAAAGCATGTATGATTTCCATAGTGGGTAAATACGATAATCTCATTTGAGGAGGTGCGGACTACCGCCCCCTCAAAGTGATGTGATTCGTTAACGCCTTATGTGGGATGTATAAAAGATGGATTTAATGATATTATATATGATATTATACTATAATTATAATATAAGTTGTATCATTATGTTTTATTTCCATGAAAATAATAAATATAAATAAAAGTACCGTTCGTGCGTACGTACGGCTTACCGTCTCCATTAATGGTGCATTTCATTTCTTACCTCTAAATATTAAGTACTATTATAAATACATGTATATATTGGATATATATGATATATATGATATATATGATATCTAAATAATGAATATCATTCTGGATATAATGGAATATTGACCACATGGACATCCTATAATATAAGGTGTTCATTTTTTACTCAAGTACCACATATTGACAAAACGAACATTATTAACTTAAATGATTACAGAATGTTTATAACATAGTAATAACTGATATAAAAGGAATAATAAAATTAAAACGGTTTTTAAGCAAGTATAAATTAACTTTAGTTTATTATTGATGAGATTAAAGAACGATCGAGTCCAGTCGGACACGAGGTAAGGGATCTTCTTAACCCAATTTCTGTTCATTGGGTTAATCTTCCCTTTCATGTTTATGTGATTATTTGATTATGTGAGAAATGAATTTTTATGTATATATACTTTCTTTATGTGTACTTATATTTAATACACATAATATATGTATTTTATTTACAAAATGATATTTGTTAGGGACTTCGTCTCAATCTCCTTTCATTGAGGCATATTTTGTTTTAATACACAACTTTCTTTTATACGATGTATAAACACCCTTGACTTTTCAAAGGGAATATTTTTATAAAAAGCGTTATAATAAATGACAAAAACAATTTTCCATTTTACGTATGTTTTGATAATGACCTTTTCTGCCACCACGAGTATTATTTGATCTTTGGCTTCATCAAAATGTTGTAATGTTTTTAAAAGAAAATAAATAGCATATACTATTTTATGTATTTTGGTATTGAAAATGGTTTTTATAAAGGAATTTTTATGTCAATATATATAAGTGATATATTGTGATTGAAATGTGGAAATTTTTTCTTTACTTTATAATTTTTTTATGTTTTATGATTTTATAATGGTACACGGACATTTGATGGGTTGTTACGTGATAAACCAAATGACGGGTGGTAACGTAAATACTATGACGGGTGGTTACGTTATAACCTCCAATGCATTCGGTATGAAAGTCGGCTGTATGACTATTAAAATTAGTGATATGTGTGGAAGATGACCATATGGTGATTACATTTATGTATGATTATGTCCCCAGTTACCTTTATAAGTTATGTGTTCTTTATATGGGTTTTATGGTTATCTTTTGGTTAAAAAATGGTAAGTAATTATCTTTTATTTAGTGAAGAGTATTTACTACTTCATAAAGGTGAAAAGTATTACTTATGTTAAAGTATTCTTGGTTTACTTGTTTTTTTGAAAAACTACCAGTTTTCCTTCTTTGTGTATCCCTTACTGATCTTTTTATGCAATCCCATGTTTTTGAAATGTTTTTCATAGGACATAATGTGGAATAGGGTCAAGGATGGGATCAAGGAAAAGTAATTCTATTTTAATCATGGAACTAGACATAACTCTTTTTTTCAAGAGTTCATATTTTCTAAAAAAATGGAGACTATGCAGAAGTGTCTACTTTGTAATATATTGAGATGTAATCATTTTGTCCTAATTCTCTAAAAATCTAAAACTAAAAATCTCAACAATGTGAATTATTCATTTAATTCAATATTATGTAAGGTTTAAGGCCGGGTAATTATTATTGGTATCATAGGTCAATTTAGAAAACATTAGGAGTGAGGGTATTGTTAAATAAATGTCCATAAATTAATTTATGGTAATATTGATATGATATATAATTTACAGATTACCATGTCGCTTCGCCTAAGATATTTATGTGTTGAGAATGGGTTTTAGTAGAGGAAACACGGAAGCTTTGTTGGGAATGCATACAAAGGGAAATGAACTTCCAAATAAGCTTCCTCAGATGGTCAGAATCAGAATTGAACAGTTTCTTGAAGTGATGGATCTGTTGATTTAGGTGAAAAATGGTGGTTGTGTTTATTGATGAAATTTTGGTTTATTATAAAATTAAATTGGATCATTAAATTAATTTAAGGGTTGTCTTGCAAACCTTAAAAGTAATGAACCCATTTGGGAAATTCATCAAGAGTGAGTTTTTGTGTCAAAAAATTTCTTTCCTTGGTCACATTTTTTCATAAAATGGAATAACTGTTGATCCTTCTAAAACTAAAGTTGTTGGAGAATGGCCAAGACCCACAAATATAACCGAGATTCGCAGTTTTCTTGGTTTGAAAGGTTATTACCAGATGTATGTTGAAAAGTTTACATGTTTATCTAGTCCAATGACTATGTTAACTTAAAAATATACTATATTCAACTGGACAAATGAATGTGATGATTGTTTTCAGAAATTGAAAAGAAGATTGGTAAATGCTCTAGTTTTGGCACAACCATCCAGAAATAGTGAGTTTGTTATTTACAGTGATGCTACATAGAAAGGACTTGGTTTTTTCCTAATGCAGAATGATCAGGTAATTGCTTATGTTTCTTGTTAGTTGAAACCTCATGAGTTAAATTAACCTACAGATGATTTGGAATTAGGTGCTGTTGTTTTTTCATTAAAAATTTGGAGGCATAATTTGTATGGAGTCAAGTGTTCAATACATACTGGTCACAATATTTTGATGTATATATTCACTAAAAAAAATGGAACCTGAGATAGGGTGGATGGTTGGAATAAATCAAGCATTATGATTCCATTGTCCATTACCATCGAGGAAAATAAAATAAAGTGGCTGATTCTTTAAGTCAAAAAAAGTAATGTTTCATTAAACATGTTACACTTGGAATGAGATCCTTTTGTTTTTGATTTGATAAAAATTGCATAGAAGTTGTTGGTGTATGAAATTATTCTGTTTTGTTTCAGGTGTCAGTGAAATCATCTCTATCAGACATAATTAAGCAAGAAAAAAAAGGAAGATAGTGAGTTGTATAAAAATGTCGAGTTGGTTCAAAAGGGTAAGCTATCTAATTTTAACGGTGATAATGATTGCGTTTTGATATTTGGGAAGATATTATGTGTGCCTTGTGATTCACAGTTGAAGAATGAGTTGTTATGTGAAGCTCATAGTTCCCCATTTTCAGTTCATCCTTTAAGTACTAAGATTTAAGAGATCTTCCTGAGTATTACATGTGGGATGGAATGAAAAGAGATATTTCTGATTTATCTTTGAAGTGTTTGACTTGTTAATAGGATAAAGTGGAGAGACACGTACCGAAAATAATGCTTCAGTCATTACCGGTGCCAGAACGGAAATGAGAAAATATATCTATAGACTTCGTTGTGGGATTATCAAAGACTTCTCGAGGTAATAATGCAATTTTGGTTATTGTTGATCGATTGACCAAATCTGCTAATTTTCTTCCTATTCAAGATACATTTTCTCTAGAACAACTTTCTCATTTGTGTGTTAATGAGATATTCAGGTAGCACGGAGTTCCCTCTCTATTGTATATGATCATGATCCCTGGTTTACTTATAACTTTTGGAAAGGCCTTCAGATGTCATTGGGTGTTGAATTAAATTGCAGTACAACTTTTCATCCTCAATCAGATGGACAGTCGGAATGAAAAATTCAGACATTGGAAGATATGTTACATGCTTGATCGATGGATTACCAAGGAAGCTGGGACCATCATCCTTCTTTGGTTTTATTTTCATCTTATAACAATTTTCATTCCAGTATACAGATGGCTCCATTTGATGATTTATATGGAAAGTGTTGTCGAACTCCAGATTTTTAGGATGAAGTATGTGAATGGAAGATGATGGGACAGAAATTGGTAGAAAGGATGGCAGAGAAAGTTCAGTTGATTTAGAAGCACATGAGAATATCTCAGAGAAGACAGAAAAGTTATGCAGATAACCGGAAGAAGTATCTTTCTTTTAAGGTAGGTGATAATGTCTTTCTCAACGTTTCTCCATGTAAATGTGTTATGCGTTTTGTTAAGAAGGGAAAGTTGAGTCTGAGGTTCATTGGACCGTATGAAATTCTGGAGAATGTTGGAATAGTTGCATAGAGAGTGGCGTTACCTCCAAGTTAATCACAGGTACACAATCTTTTTCATGTTTTGATGATGAGAAAGTATATACCATATCCATCTCATGTTTTAACCCCAATGATAGTTCAGTTGGAAGAGAATCTCTCATATGAAGAACAACCTGTTTAGATTCTTCACCATAGAGAGAAAGTGTTACGGAATAATTTAATTCACCAGGTATTGGTTTTGTGGAAAATTTATATGGTTGAAGAGGAAACGTGGAAATCTAAAAACGCTATGAGGGATAAATTCCCCAACTTCTTTTGATAAGGGAATAAAAATTGTGAGGATGAAATTCCCAAAAGGGGGGAAGGATGTAACATCCCGGGTAAATGAGTAATAAGACATATTTCATATTTATTAATATTTTAGAATTAAATATTAATTTTACTTTAAAAGGGTTTCTATGTTCGATAGCATACCTGATACGCAACAATGGGTTTGATTGAAATCTTACATTGCACAAAAATAATATAATATTATCATTTTATATGGTAGTTAACTCATAGCCATTATATTTGTGGGAATGAATGAAACTAACTACAATATGATTATACATGTTTGTTAATTGTATTGTCATTATCCAATAAAAAGTTAGATGCTTAAAATATGAATGAATCTAATTTTAAGCATAATTTACATTAAAAGGCCAATTTACCACCTTTTAATGGTGAAATCTACATAAATATAGTTTTGGATACATTAATACATTATATATTACCAAATAAAATCCTTAATTAGAATGGGGACATTAAAATTTAATTTTTTTTAAATATTTGGAATTTTTCCGATAAAGGTCATTATTTAATGAATAGTGAAAATATTGTATTTTAATTCAAAACTGTGTTTTAATCTAATTTTTTATATGGTTAGATTATATTTTTAATTGTTTTTAAAGTGTAATTAGAATATATTTTTACCATTTAATCCAATGATTGTCATTTGAATTAATTTCACTTTGAAATTGGACATAAACAAGTGTCAATATTTTGAAAGGTATTGTTTCATAAAAACACGCTATTTGTTTTGATAATAAGAAATAATATTAAAATTTATTAATTCCACTTATATGTCTTGAATTTGGAATATTAGACATCATTTTTTAATTCATAATATCAAATATAGATTAGGCTGAATTTTTAGTATTTTTCTGAAAAAATATAATTTTTAATGAATAGTGAAACCACTTAGTGGTAGTTAAAAACTGACTTTTTCATTTAAATGAAATTTTACCAATTCTGTGAATTGAATTTAAAAAAATATGACATACATGGTTGTTATAAATAAGTAAAATGTGGTTGATTAAGATTAAAATAATTTTTTGGTGAATAGTAACTTTTGACATTTATTTACCGCGGTTAAAGGTAAATATGTTAACTCAAGGTAAAAAGAATTTTATAATAATTCAAATTTGCCTTAACACTTGTCCATACCTTATTGGTTGAGTCATTTATGACCATGGTCATCTTTGGGTCGATTTTGGGACCCTATTGAGCCACTTGGGAGTGATAATGACATTTAGATTAATTAACATAAAGTGGAGGAAAATATGACAAAAGCAAATATCTTTTAGTAAGTTAATTTTTAGAAAGGGTTATATAAATTATCCTTTTGCCTAAAAAAATTAATTATAAATATAAAAAGATTTCCTACATGATTTTATTTTTTTATAATTTTTAGACATCGAATAAATTAAATTATTCATGACACAATAATGATGTCGTATTTACCTCATTCATAAATGATTTAAATAAATAATATTATAGTGATTAAATTATTTTCCAAAACATGTCCAATTTCACTTTAATGATTTTATATCGACCATGAGTCATCTTATATTCATCGTTAATGATTTTTAGACCTTTTAAAACCGATGATCTGTTTATAATAAAATAATGTTTTCACACTTTCCAAAAGAGCCCCTCTTCCCCCTTATAAAAGGAGACCACTTCTATCCAATTCTTCAAACCTCTAAAACTATTTTTCTAGACCAACATCTGACCAATTACGCTCCCTACATCCCTCTCCTCCTCCTATAAGCCTTACCTTAGTCAGAAGGGACTTCATGAAGTCCTTTGGTTCAATCCAAAGGGAGTTACCGAAATTAAAGGTAACAGTTTCTCTTAAATTGTTTTCTTTTAGTTTAATTCTCCAACCACTAAAATCCTTTTATTCCATTCTTTTGTAACAACACCCGTATCCAAAATATACTAGGATGTTTTTATGAGACGTATTTGAAATACAATTACTCACACCTCTATCTAATGGGTGAAGAAGATAATGTTTCTGTGGATGGAACACCAACGCCTCATGAAACGATGATTATTCGATTATCTCCTACCGCCTCTCATGGTGGCCATTATGATGTCACTGTATCTATATATGATATATATTAGTTTTTTCTTTATTCTTCTATAATTTCTAATTATATCAAGCCTTTATGGTTTCTATAGTGGGTAAATACGATAATCTCAATTGAGGAAGTGCATACTACCTCCCCCTCAAAGTGATGTGATTCGTTAATGCCGTATGTGAGATTTATAGAGGATGGAGTTAATGAAATTATATATGATATTATACTATAATTATAATATACCAATGTATCGTTGAATTTTACTTCCATTATAATAAGAAATAGAAATGAAAGTAGCATTAATACGTATGTATGGCTTACCGTCTCCATGAATGGTGCATTTCATTTCTTACCACTATATGTTATGTACTATTATAGATACATGTATTAACTGGATATATCTGATATATATGATATCTTAATAATGATTATCATTTTGGATATAATGGACTACTGACCACATGGAAAACTTGTAATATAAGGTGTTCATTTTTTACTCAAGTACCAAATATCGACAAAACGAACATTATTAAATTAAATGATTAGATAATGTTTTTAACATGTAAATATGTGATCTAAAAGGAATAATAAACATTAAAAATATTCTTACGAAAGTATAAATTATCTTTAGTTTATTAATGAGGAGATTAAAGAACGATCGAGTCAGGTCGGAAACGAGGTAAGGGATCTTCTTAACCAAATTTCCGTTCTTTGGGTTAATTTTCTCTTTCTTGTTTATGTGATTATTTGATTACATGAGAAATGAATTTTTATGTATTTATACTTGATTTATGTGTGAATATATTTAATACACATAATAGATCTATTTTATTTACAAAATTATCTTTGTTAGGGACTTCATCTCAATCTCCTTTCATTGAGGCATATTTTGTTTTAATACACGACTTTATTTTATATGTTATTTAAACTCCCTTGACTTTTCAAATTGAATCTTTTTCAATGAATCATTTTAATAAACCAAAAAAATAATTTTCCTTTTAACTTAAGTGGTGACAATGACCTTTTCCACCACTGTGAGTATTATTGGATCTTTGGCTCCCTCAACAAGCCATAATGTTTTTAAAAGAAAATAAATACCATATACTCTTTTATGTATTTTTTTATTGAAACTAGTCTTTATAATGGATTTGTTATTTCAATATATTTAAGTGATATATTTCGATTGCAATGTATAAATTCTTTCTTTCCTTTACAATTGTTTTATGTGTTATGATTTTAAAATGGTACTTGGACATTTGATGGGTGGTTACGTGATAAACCAAATGACGGGTGGTGTCGTGAATACCAGGATGAGTGGTTATGTTATATCCTCCAATGAATTGGGTATGGAAGTCAGCCATATGGCTATTCCATTTAGTGATATATGTGGAAGTCGACCAGATGGTTATTCCAATTAAGTATGTTTATGTCCCAAGTTACCATTATATGTTATTTGTTTTTTATATAGAGATTATGGAAATCTTTTGGGTACAAAAATGGTAAGTAATGATCTTTTATTCAGTGAAGAGTATTTACTACTTCATAAAGGTGAAAAGTATTACTTATGTTAAATTATTCATGGTTTACATGTTGTTTTAAAAAACTAACAGTATTCCTTCTTTGTGTATCCCTTACTGAGCTTGTTATTCACATCCCTTGGACATAATGTGGAATAGAATCAACGATGGGATCAAGTAAAATGCATGTTGTATTAAACGTGGAATTAGACATTAATCATTTTTTCCAAGAGTTCATGTTTTATAAAAAAAATAGAAACTGTGTAGAAGTGCCTACTTTGTAATCTTTTGAGATATAAAAGTTATGTCCTTATTCTCTAAAACTCTAAAACTGAAAAGGCCCTCAATGCGAATTATTCATTTAATTTAATATTATGTAAGGTTTACGACCAGGTCCTTATATATAAAGTCCATTGAATAGTCGAGTGTTGTAAAAATTACATTACATTGTAGAAACAAATACTTATTTATGGAAAATTCATAATTTAATTGAAATGAAATTTACATCACAACCATAAAAAAATTATTTATTTTATAAATTTCAAACATTGTTTTATATAATTACAATATAATTTATAATTTATCACAAACACTCAAAAACATCAATGTTTTCTTTCACATTGGAAATCAACCCCCTCTAAAAAATCCTAATTTTGGTATCATTTCCAAAAAAACAACCCCATATTTGTCAAAAAATACACCTGTGAGATGGACAATAATTTTTTAGTGACACTATAAATAAATAAACTAAACATAAAATTCAAATAAATAAATAAATAAATTTCTATTTATAAACTGAAACCACATAATATGAGACATAATAGTCACATTTTGTATAAGATTGACGTGCAGCTGATTCTTATATTTCAATGATTATTTATAGAAAATTTTCCTAAATTATGAAGTTAATATGTTTTTGTTTCTCAATTTCTAGTATTTGACATATGTTTTCAACTAAATTGTTATTTTGAAACTAAAAACATAAAATTTGAGTCATAACAGACACCCGGTGTATTAGATTGGGTGGATTTGATTCATACACATCACAAATTACTTAAGGATAATTTTAATAAATTATCTAAAAATATAAGTGCATTAGATTGGTATTGAGTATGTGATGTGTGCTTTGAACTAAAATTTCATTTTTAAATAAAAACATACACAGGGAATCATATCTGTTAGACCATGTATCAGATATATGTGTGATAGATTCTAAAATATCGTAAATGTCATAAGTATTTTTACCTGTAGTATTTAAACAATATTAATTTTCGGTCATCGATTTGAGTACGTCACATATCATTTTTAAAAAATGTCAATTTCAATTAAAAACATGTATGTTGAGTAATTTTGGTCAAATAATTCATCCATTTTACTTTTGGATGACTGGTACACATCAAGGATAAATTATGAATCATTTTCCATATGTATCAGGACAATATGAGTGCCTTTACTTGGGTTTCAATGAGTGACACATGTTTTGACCTTAACATACAGTTTTACACTGATAACAGAACCATTGAGTCATATCGGGCACCCAATATTACATATTTAGGAGAGGAATACACAAACATGTCACCAGTGACTAATGGATCATTTTTCTAATATGTCAAATAGTCCGAATATGTTTTCTAATTCTTATGTATGTGAAATATGTTTTTATATAAAACATCAATTTCAAATAAAAAACACATTTTGAGTGAAATTATCACAAATTGCATCATATTCTTGTGAGGAAAACATTCCCATGTCACCAATTAACTGAAGATAATTTTCCAAAATTTAAAAAAATTGCAAATTATGTTTCTAAATTATGAGTATGTAATGTTCCCTTTTTCCCAGAATATAAATTTAAACTGAAAAAACTCACTTTGTGTCCTATTGGAAACATCAGGTGTGATTTGAGAGGAGGAAAATTCATAAATTTCAAAAATTAGAATTGGATCACTTTCATAAATTATCAAGAAAATCTATGAACTATTTCTCAATTTTTAGTGAGTGATAGACATTTTGAAAAAAATGTCAATTTTAAACAGATAGCAAGTGTATTGTGTCATACCAGGCGCAACATGTATTAGTTTGAGGTTGAGATGATTCCTACAATTTCATAAATGAAATATAGATAATTATCATAATGTATCAAATAAATATTAATTTCTTTTCATAGTATTGAGTATGTGATGTGATTTTTGATCTAAAATGTCAATATTATATAAAAACACACTTTTAGTCAAGATGATCACAACATGAATCATATTGAACTATTTTTGATTCCTACACATCACAAATTAATTTACAGTCATTTTCATAATGTATCAAAATAATATAAATTTTTTTTTGGTTTTGAGTATTTCATGTATTATTTTTATAAAAATTATAATTTAATCATAAACACACCCTTGTAGTCATACAAGTCTCAACGGTCACCTTTTTAACATGAAACTGATTCCTACATGTGAAAAATTACATATGAATCTTTTCTCAAAATTATCATGAAAATGTGAGTTTATTTTCAATGTTTTTATTTAATGACCCATACGTTGAATAAAAAGCTCAATTTTATACGGATGACATGTAATTTGAGTCATATAGAACACATCATGTGCCTGATTAAGGTGAACCTAATTCGTACACTTCAAAAAAATTATATATTATTTTCTAAATGTATCAAAAAATTATGAACGTGTTTTATTAGGTTTATGTATGTGACTTTTGTTTAGAACTAAAATGTCAATTTCCAATAAAAACATGTCGTGTCATATTGGGGACATTAGGCGTCATATTCTCATTTGGTTTATTTCTACAATTAAAAAATGTTGTATTGATAATTTTTTTAATGATTCTATGTAATATTAATGAGTTTATAAATTTTGAGTATTTCATCATTATTCCCATCTGAATTGTCAATTTAAAATAAATGTAGGTACATTTAGTCATATTAGTTATAGAAATTTTCAGTTTTAATGTGAATGATTCATACACATCAATATAAATAAGATCGAGTTACGGTAAATTTATATACAATTTTGGTGTGTGTTCTTGGTTTTTAATTGGTGATCCATGTTTTAAACTAAAATGTCAATTTAAAAATGATAGCATACAATTTGAGTCAGACTGGGCACACTGTGTATCATATTATAGTGTATCTGAGTCCCACATAACAGAAATGGCATATTGATTTTTTTCCACAATGTATCAAAAAATTCAGAATGGGGTTTTAGTTTTGATTATGTGACTTTTGTCTTGAACTAAAATTTCAATTTCAATTAAAAACACACATTGAGTCATATTGGTCAAACCCTGAATCAGATTTATGAGGGATTATTTGCTTTATTTTAAAAATAATTTTGGATCTTTCTAGGAAAGTATCAATAAAATCTTAATTCATTTACATGGTTTTCATTACATCATGCTCCTTTTTAAAAAAAATATAAATTTATAATAAAAACAATAACATTGAGTCATACCATTCACATCATGTGTTAGTTTGATATGTGTATATTTTCATTTATGTCAAAAATGATATATGAATAATTTTTCTATCATATCAAAAAAATATGATAATTGTTTCATTTTTGAGGGATAGAAACATGTTTTGAATTAAAATGTCAATTTTAAAATAAAAACATACACATCGTGTCATAGATGACAAACCATATATAATATAGAGTTTTGGTTAATTTATACACATCATAAATGTTTTAAGGATCTTTTTTATAAAATATAAATAAAATTTGAATTTGTTTTCTTAGTTTTGAGTATGAGACATTTGTTTTGATGGAAATTGTCATCGTTAAACAAAAAACATAAAATATGATTCATACTAGACACACCGTGCATTAGATTTCGGTGGGGTTTATTACTACAAGAAATAATTAACATATGAATAATATTTTTAATGAATTAAATTAATATTAATATATTTTTTTGAGTATTTTACATGTTTTTTTAACTAAAATGAATATTTTAAATGGAATAAACATTCTTAGAGTCATATCGGACACATCGTATATCATATTGAATTTAGTTTGATTAATACATGTCAAAATTAATTTATGGATAATTTTTATTTAATTTTAAAACAATATGAATGTTTTGGATTTTTTTTGTGAATGTGATGTCTGTTTTAAACTAAAATGATAACATAAAAATAAAAACATAAAATTAATGTCATATAGAGAACATTTTGCATCAGATTTGGGAAATACTTATTATGTTGTGGCTAATCCCTACCCAAATTCTAGTCAATTTTAATGATAGATCTTTTGATAAATCACATTATTCATTTGACTACAGAAAAACACCATGGTAGATTAGGTCATCTGTTTGAACTAAATATTATCTTTTAAAAATAAATTGTATAAAATTAATGTAATCATAGATTTTGAAGATTGTTCTTTATGATTCACATCATTTTTCTTAATGCATGTAGTTTTCTCCTCCATCATAATGATTTGAATTATCTCTTTTATATTTTATTTTAGAATGTTGAAATCAAAGTATGAATATAAAAATTATCTTTCAAAAAACTAAAGATGTATCAAATTAAAATGATAATTAAATTAAAATTAAAATAGTAGATATGATGTCAAAAAATTATCTAAAAATGTAGAAGTAATTTATCTTTACATGATGTTTTTATACATGAAATTACCAT
The DNA here is from genome assembly GCA_963277665.1 of Viscum album. Taxonomy (NCBI): domain Eukaryota; kingdom Viridiplantae; phylum Streptophyta; class Magnoliopsida; order Santalales; family Viscaceae; genus Viscum; species Viscum album. The sequence goes on along the minus strand of OY728131.1, from coordinate 1,081,496,763 downwards.
TTCCCTATCTCTATAATCTTCATTGAATCCTCAATGTACAGTCTCTCATAATAAAATTAGATTCAAACATGTTATTGTTTATTTAATAGGAAGCACACTGTGTCTTTTTATTTAATTATGCCTTAGAAATTCAAGGTTATGTAACTCTATTATTATTTTATAATTTGTAAAATTAAATTCATTTTTTATTAAAGAGTCCATCATACTGAGTTCATCAACATTGTTGTGTGCATGATTATAAAACTTTTGTGCATCATCGTTGTTGAATACGTGTTCTATATATTTTTTTCATCGGTAATTATTATATATTAATAGAGAAAAAATGGTAGAATACAAATAAATTATATAATAATTTTTTTCTGAATGATATCAATGAAAATTAGAAAAATAAAAATCAGATATAAATAATAAGGAATATAATAAAAGAAGCTAATAAAGTGATGAGAATAGTATGTAAATACATTGTTTGGAGTCACCAAATCATGATTTATATATACATTATAACACAATATGTTCCTCCCATTCATTTCTAAACATATCTATTTCCACATTTGAATATAAGAACTATTGATAGTTTGGGTAGTACTACAATTATGTAAATAATCAAATAATTAATAAATATTGGAATTGAAATGGTAATTATCATCGAAACTAAATTCTGTATTTATTTGCATTGATTGTTTCTATTGTAATTAGTTGCATAGAAGTTATGTTAGTAATATTGTTTCCAAAATTCTATTCATAAAAAATTCCCTTTAGATGGTACAAATATATATGTCTATAACGAATATGAATAGTATTTAGTTATAATTAACATATCAGATTACCTACTAAACAATGAAATCATGAAAATTTTACTCATATATACAATTTCAATTGTGAATCATAGTCATTCATGATTAAGGATTTAATTTAAATTATAAAGACAATGATAATATGTAATATTCCATTTGTAGATATATTCATAAAAATATATTATTTTCGAGTCACCAATTTTTAAATTTGAATCTTTATTATCCATTATTGTTTGTAAATGCGGAAGGTTAATTCCTAGGGTAAACATTCATAAATTCCAAATATCATTTCAATTAATAGTATGGTCCCTTAGATGGTATTTATTTGACCTTCCATTTAACCTCCTTCACTTTATCCATATGTATTGGCATTCCTTGGATTATGATTTTTTGTTTATTGTTATTGGTTTTTCCTAAAAATAAATTTTAAAGTAATACCTCTTTGTCAACATGTATTTTTAAAAGATCAATTAGCCTCTCAATAAAATTTCCAACTACAAGAATGATGATTTGAATATCTACATCATCATGTAGAATAGTTATCATGGTTGTCCAATCCTGATCTACGTGTATCCCCACTCTTACATGGCCTATTAGATGTTTTTTTGTGTATAATATCATCTTTGATATTTTACAAGGTACCCATTTGAAACAATGTATTGGGTAGGAAACGATGGATAGAAATCCCAATAATTTTAATCCAATTAAATATGAATACAGGAAATATATTAGCCTCTTCTTGATTATAATTTCAATGAAAAAATTATACAAAAATTGATCACCTCTTTTAAGATATCCCTTTGATAGGAATATATCGAAACAAAGCTGGTAGGGGTGTGGGGATCATCGTGTTGATGTTGTTATTGTTGTGTTGTTTATTATAATTGATTCCTTACAATAAAATTTTATAAAAACTCATACATATAATTTTGTTTTTGTTAAATATAATATATTTATTTCTGCATCTCTTATATTTTCTCATATTTATCCACATTTTTAATTTTATCAGAAAATATGTTTTTGGTGAATCCAAAAAACATGATCCTCAGATGCAACCAAACTGTTTGGCCCACATCAAGGCCACTGATAGTATTTTTTCATCATGTATATTAGATTAAAATATTTTTAACTAATCAGATAAAAAATATATAAAAATATCTTTTCATTGTTATGTATGAAAGATTTCAATAAAAAAAATAGTATATCGTATTTACACATGCATAACCATATTTTTGTTTGTTTTTATCTATTAGAATCCCATATTTAATTATTCAATCAAATTTTTATTGAAAACAAAATGGGAAGAATGTGGATTTTGATTTCAATTAGTCAATCAATATATAAACAAAGGAGAATATTTTTGTTTTGGTTTCATGTTATATTAAAATATAACATTATATTCAACATGAAAAGAATTTTTCTTTCAGGGGAATCATACACAATCCTTACATTATGGTAATGGTATATTGGATCAGTAACATTTTTCATATTTCCAAAACATTTTTTGTGTTTCATAAATTAATAATTCTTAATAAAAAATATTTATTCAAATATTTTCAAGACATGTATCACCATTCATAATGTACCTGAAAAGTTGTATGCTCATGAAAACCCATAAGCACATTTCAGGGTTGTTTGTTTTTCATGTGTGCATACATCTATGGTGGATGAAGGTTTATTTTTCCTTAAAAAATTTTGTGATGATACTTATTTAGAATTTTACAAATTATTCAATGAGCATTTCTGGTGAGAATTAATGGAAATTTCCTTTGGTAGTAAACTATTGCAAATGCAATCTCTAGGGGTTAATGAGATATAAAACAACAGTAGATTATTTATATTTTTAGTAATGTATAGAACTCATATCATAATTTTACTTTAATATCATCATAAATTATTTCCTTATGAATGTTCAAAAAATTGCTCAAATAATATACATCAACCAGAATGTGAAATCCATTGGTGAGCCCAATGTTACAACATTAAATGACCGTATTTGGGTTAACAGGCTGTCCATGTGCATTTCATCCAAACATGATTTCTATGCCTTTTTCACTCTCCTTATTAATATTTATAAAAACCATCACACTATAGTGATCATTTATTTTATTGGAAACAAATTGTTCATCATCTACCATTTCCTCAAATACAACATAATCAATATGATTTTTCTCTTGATTGGTATCATCTTCATGTGAAAAGGGTAATTGTTCTTTCCCATTAGTATCATGAAAATGTTGATAAAACTATTGTTCCTCAATTTTATTAGTATTGGAATGTGTTAAATTAACTATCTATATATGTTTTTTAACATTTTATTTATATTACAGAAATGATGAATTAAAAATATAATAAAATGTGTTAACATAATATATATTCATATATATATAAATACTTTATGAACTCTATTTTTTTACGGTTGAAGGGATTATACCCCTCTATTGAGTAACTAAACCCCCTAACTATGGTCTCATATGACATAAAAGTCCCCTTTACCATTTGCACCATTCTAAGTTGAATGTGGAATGCAGTGAAATGGTTAACCTTAATTGAAATTACAGCTAACCCTCTATTGGTTTTGATCAATAATAGAAAAATTGGCCACATTTGATTTGTATGATATATAGGATAAAATAATTTTACTACATATGGTTCCATTATAAAGGGATCTCCTTTATACCCTACCTTCCTGAAATCCACTTTTTGGAATCCCAATTCATGTATTGTTTCTATACTCTAGTAATAAACCCACATACATTATAATATCATCACTAATAATTTTGAATAATTAAACACCCATAATTATTTGAAAGTTATGATATATATATTATTTCCATAAATTGGATTTTGATCCTTAGTCTTGATACATGCACCACTTCAGTCGAAAGTGAATCTCCACAATTATTTATAGTACTGCATTCATAAATATATTTTTATTTATTGTATAACCATTAATTATATAAACATTAAAATATAGAACATTTACAATTTTTCTTATTTCTATATATTTACTTTAATTTGAAAATAAATATAGATTTATGGTTGATTCATTAATAATATGATCTCAAAACCATCCTATAAACTATTTATTATCTATATATGATATCCTTTTGTCATACCTTAGTTGATTCAAATCCCAAATTATTACTTTGTGGGTTTCAGTATAAGTAACAACCGCTAATATATTATTATAAACATAAAGGTGACCCTACATCTATATTGTAATAATAACTTTGATAACATCTATTCTATAAATTCCTTCACCCATAAGCCACCTAGTGTGATGAAATTTCTATAGACCATCAATTTCCACATAAAGATAGAAGTAAGTCTAAAATTATATGGATTCCACAACAACATATCTCCTTAAAATACATATAATGGTAAAATCAAAATTTTGATATACAATTTAAAATATTCATTTACAGTTCAATGGGGTATATTTATCTATAACATATACGACCACATAAGTAAATCACTATAACCAAGTGAACCATTAATTGAACCACAATATCGATGAATAAAAAATAGAAGAACATATTGAATTAAAATAATTTGACAAAAATTGGTTCTTCCATAGTTATCTATTTAACTGGTCTATAACATTTATTCAAATAGCTCTTGAAGAAATCCGACCACTATTAATGATTTACAAACATTCATGGGGAAAATGTAATAGAAATATAGTGGCATATGATATTGCATCAAATCATTATAGCCATGTTATTTTATAACCTTTTACATTAATCAGTCATTGACAAGATATTCTTTATATTTGATGAATACCACTCTGGATCCTTTAAATCGTTCAAAAAGTTGAAAAATTTATATAAATATAACATCTTAAGAGTGTTAGAAGCTAGAGGATGAAATGAATGTTTTTCACTCTTAACTAATAATAACTCTTCCCATATAACTATGTCAATCATGTCTAACCTAGCCTTAATTCCATCCAAATTTTTCATTGATAATTTATTAATATTCCATTGACATTATCAAATAATGTTTTTTTGAACCTTTATAACATAAAAAAATCTATATATTCGAATATTTACCACATAGTAATTAAAAAAACTTATCTTTTTTTCAATAGGTGTTTGTGTGGATCTATGAAAATAAATTTTCAAAAAATTCAATATATTTTACTTTCTCAAATGGTTGGTCTCATATTACTGGAGATTGTGTTAAACCTTCTTATGAACACCCTTTTAATGATCTCATCTATTTTCACTATTTATTTCATTAAGGTATAAATTTGTGATGTCCTAGAAACACAGTTTTTTATGAATGTTTTACCCTAATAGTCTATGTACCTAGTTCTAAAATGTGACACAGTTGAGTTCCTTAAATGATATATCATTGCAAATATCCATAATAAATAATGTTATTTACTATCTCGTAAACATTTCACTCAATATGAGATATTTATTTATTTATATATCATAACACATAACACATTAATCCGATAATAATTACTACTATTTAATCAATGGATTTAAATAAACTTCATTATCATTACCTGGTTGAATTGGCCATGATATTCGTAGAGATAACATAGTCTATTTTTATTTTATATATAACCATGTTGAAATGTTTCAATTTACCAACATATCATAGCATATACTAAGAGTTTTTATTTGAAAATCAAAAGGATTAACTCCATTTTAGGATAAGATTAGATAAATGTTTCACATATTGTTTTGAAATAAAAGGTTATATATTAATTTTCTTCCAATGAGTTGATATTTGTGACTGATGTAATTTCCAAAAATTATTTCATGTATTTATGTGTAACATAAATTTCCTTACTATCTCCTCACATACATATAGGTGATTTAAATATTGCTTCAGGATAGCTGACAATAATTTATATTTAGTACAACAAACATACAATGGGGTCTCTTCACAACTCACTAACTACTCAAAAAATTTAGATAATAAAAAATTAATTATTCAACAATGTTTTTTATATTTTCCAGAGAAACATTATATTTTTTCACAATTTTAAACATATATTTTTTATAGACATTATCATTGTTCATACATTTAATCATAATGATGATCCATAAAATGCAGTTTAATCCTTGTTTCATGTTAAATTATGTTTTTTTTATTTTTAGTTCATATTTTATTACATGAATCTATTCTATGATAGATCAAGTGTTATTTAAACTACTTTGGACTAGTTATCCTTGAATTAAAACAATATAAACATGGATAAATTATTTAATATAGGTCATATTAGTGATCATTAGAAGACTTGATGAAATATTTCACTACTTCATCAATACCTTTTCTCAATCGATTTGAATCCATCCACTTTAACATAATATCCATACTATTTAATTTAGAAATAGAAAATTTTAACAAAATAAAAAAACTGTACATAAAAAATCATCTTATAAACCATATAATTTCATTTTGAATAATCAATTAAACAACATGAATCCATTTTTATGGTAAAAATAGTAGAATGATTCACATAATGATTGATTTATAGTGTTATAAATCATTGATAGAAAAAAATGTGTGATATATAGAATATTATATAAAAATCAATTAATGTTATTTCATTTAAAAACATAGGGATCGACTATAGTTTCGTTTAACATTGCAATGTGACATTAAAAATTGATGTAGAAGTAAATTTTTATTAAATTCATTACATGGTATGTATAGTATCATGTAGTGTTTTCACGATATGATAATTAGTTCCCGAATTTTATATTTTTCTAAATGATGGAAATTTTTATAGGGCCTCATCAAATGGTGTTGAGAACCCTATATTTAATGAAAATCATGAATTTAATACCTTAATCTAGATGTGTCAACTTTGTTTTCTCATGAAACTAGGAAAACAATATGTCGGAATCGTTTGGATGAATATATAAATACGATTGAAAAAAAGACCAAAACGATAATGAAATAAATAAATCTAATGGTAGTTAGATTGAATGCATTTGAAGTGAATAGAAACATCATAATGAAAATAAAGACACGCTTTTTAATTTGAAATGAGTATAAAATGGAAGTGGAATAAATATATAATGATTATCCAAAGAGAAAAAACTATTATGATTGAAAATTTAAAAATTCATGGTACTATAAAAGAAAATATAGGTGACTTAACATACTAGATAATTAACTAAATATATCTATTTTGAACACTCACTATTTGAATCATTTTTATAATAATTGACTTTTTAAATGACCACCAAGTTATCATTTTTTATTGAATAACATCTCTAGTATATGTTCACAACAATGTTAATGTAAAAAGGATTAGGGCTATTATACCTATTAATGGATTGAAATGGGATGAAATATTAAATTATAATAAATTTTATTATGAATTATAGATGTAACATAGATAATATATCCCTTTTTCACTATAAAAGACAATGAAATTATTATTTAAAATCACCCATCAAAAGATATGTGGTAATAGTTTTTTAAATGAACATAATTCCCTTCAAACCAAATCATCGTTTATTTTGGATATGTATTCAATCAGTGTGAGAAATTTGAAAAATAATATCTCACGTATGATTAAATCAATGATATATCATATGATTAAATAGAAATACAATATCCAAAAAAGTATCGAGTGATTGAATTCAACAAGAGGGGGAGTTGTATTTAATTTGGAAGGAATCCCCAATTATTTCAATAGGGGAATAAACTACTATAAAAAAAATTTATAGAATTTTTCCACTATGAATAAAATACACGATGAATTAATGTACCAAAAAATTAAATTTTTATCACATTTATTGCTATTAAATCAAAAATAAATAATTTTTCTTTTAATGTATCAAAATATTTTAATGATGAATATTTTGATTATCATTAAACCAAGAAAAACTTATTTAATATTATTGTTATTATACCTATAATTGGGAATTAATTAGAAAATACTATTTTATTTTAATCCATGGGAGATTGAAGAAAACATATAACAAGGATCAGATTTCTATTTGTACACTATAAAACCCTGTTCTATTTATCTGTTTGAATCACCACCTTTCATGATATGTTGGATGAGTTTTGTAGTGGATAGATCATCATTTCATCCACATCCACGTTACATTTAGAGATCCATGCAATTAGAGTGAGAAATCAGAAAAAGAATACCTCACACCTGATTAATTTGAAAATATGTCACATGATTAAACAAACATACAAGATCTAGAAAAATTATCAAGTGATTGAAATCAACAAGAGGGGGGATTTGATGTTTATTATATTCTTTACTCAGTTTGTAGCGGGACATGAGGTGTTTCAGTGATAATATGCTTATGAGTTAAAGTTTATCTTTTTTTAGATGATGAAAACATTATAGGGTGAAATCACAACGTCTTAAGAACTGATTCATTGAAGAAATTATTGAATTAAGATCCAATGAAATAGAAATATTTTACTATAATTCTTATGTTACTTGAAAAACTAAATTTTTTTGGGTTTCACGACTTTTTTATATTTAAATAATTCACATGATAGGGATAAGGCCTCATAGAACAAAAAAAGAAAAAATTATAAATATATATAGGATCAATACTTAACAATTTGACACATATTTTACGTATAGTTTTAAAATTAAAATCAAAATAATAATATAACATTCTATTGAATCATTTTAAACAGTGATATATTGTAATTTTCATGGCCTATTTATTAATTTTTACAAAAATGAATGTGAGAATTAATATAATTTAAATTGATCAGAAAAGAAGAAAACAATAAACATTTGCAACCAAAAATTATCTTCATAAAGAATGGATACGAATTTATAAAAAAAACAAATATTTATTTGAAAAAAACTGATACAACCTATTTTTTTATAAATAATATATGAAATCTTATTACCATTATGCTTAGAATAGTAATGGAAAAATAAGGATAAAACCTATCAAAGATAAGAAAAAACCAAACCCTTATATATCTACCTGGGTAAATATAAGAATCTAGGTGATTTAGGTTGTGTGAAAAGGAATAATAAGTAGTTCATGCACCTGGATGAATGGAATATCAATCCCAAAAGAAAAAAATGATTGTAACTATATCTAATTTATGTGAGGTGGCTATGTGTGATAGTGACATATCAGATATTTTAAGGGAGGTGATCTACGTGTGTTTAGGATAGTATAGAGATACAGATAAATGAGATATTAGTAGAAATAATAATATCCATTAGCATTTTAGGGATTAATTCTTCTTTGTGAAGGTTAAAGGGGAGAAGCGGCCAAGCTGGAATTCCGTGAGAGCTTTAACAGCGTGAGATAAATCTGTTCAGTTAGGGTTAAATTTATAATGCTGATAAGAATTTTATTAGGGCTTCTGAAAAACACTAATACAGAGGGGATTTATAAGTGTTCATAAAAACCACTTTGTTACTGTTTTTAGTGGTGATAAATATAGGTATTATAAGTGCTAAATATAATAGTGTAGATAAAGATGTCTCTTTATCCTTACTAAAAAAGAATAGATATATATATATATATAATAAATATTTAATCATATATCTAATATAATCAAAAAAATTAAAATGGTATAGTTATAAATAAATATTTATATAATTCTATATTTACATAATTTATAAAAAATTACTATTCATAAATATAATTTTGAATTTATATAATTATATATAATAATAAGTTAATAATTAATTACATAATTATTAATATATTAAAATAATTGTTAATATGTATTTATAAATAATTATATATATATAATTAACATTATATATATATATATATGTTTGTAAATATATTAATAAATATTTTTATATAAATATAAATATAAATATTCAATTATATAACTATATAACTATATATTTATATATTTAAATAATTAAATAATTATATATATAATATTTAATAATATAAATATATATAATAACAAATACAATAAATATATTTATATTTAAATATATTTAATATAATTTTATAACTAGTTAAATATATAATTATTTATTAACAATTATATAAATACTTTTCAAAATAGAGTAAATATTTATAGATAATTATAAATATAAAATATTGTAAATATAGGAAATATACATTTAAAATATATATTTATATATAAATATAAATATATTTATTTATAAATATCTATTTAAAAAAATTCTAAATATTTATTTATAAATATAATAAAAAAATATTAAACAAATATATATTAAATTCATATAATTTTTTTAAAACAAGTACAAATTTTTTTAGTAAATTATTGAATAAATGGTTTAATAAAATTAATTTCAAACAATTGAAAATATTATAAAATAATAAATGAATGTGAACAAATATTAATCCTATATATTAAAATTATGGTATTATTAATAAAGCATAGTAAATAATTTTGTATAATTCATAATTTATACACATTGGATGTCAAAAAATAATAATAAGATGGAAAGGTTATATAGATATTTGATCAGGTAACCACTGTTTGGGTGACAATCCTCCTAATCTACAACATCATTTGATCTCTCAGTCCTCTGGTTGATTGCTTCTTTAAAAAAAGGCAACTCTAATTGTAACGACCATTCCCAAAGGGGCATGAGTCATGTAAACCCCAAGACCACTTCTGATATGATAGGGGTTACTAACTAGCACTGAGGGGGAATATCACACAAATGGAAGGAATTAGCCTAATGTGCTTTTACACACACACAACTCTTATAAATAATTCTTATATGTAAAAACACTAAGTAAAAAAATCATGAAAACAATTAAAAACCACACCTAGAGTACAATAGTGAAGTAATGTAAGTTAATGTATACATGGATAGAATATAAACCCACCCAAATGAAATTTTGTAAACATGTTACTTAAAATCATCTACAAAAAACCATACCTGATCTATCGTAAAGTCAAGGTTCTGGGGCTACTGTCTTAAGCTGTTAGAACATCGCAGTATTTCTGATCTAACAAGGCTTTGTCCGGTTGATTTTCACCCTTGATTCATTCAAAATATTTCTTGTATGCACAACACATGAAACTGGATGGAACAGTCTACTCAGGGTTGACTATAACAACACTCAGTAGGACACCCCAAAAAAATAGTGAAAAATACAATGGAAAGGCACAATCATCTTTAAAAAAGTATATTCCCATTGCATATAACTAGAATATTCTGATATGCCCAAACCAAGAGACACAGTGTATGGATAATAAAAAACAACCGCATACCACTACTTTGGATTTAGTCTGAATATTCCATAAATCACTCATTATGGTGAGAAGACACCAAAGTATAATTGCCCTGATGATGTCCATCTGAGAATTACTGTTCATCGATAAAATCCATGAGGGAGGCCCACTGATAGATCTTAAGATATAGATATGATACCTTAGATGAGGATCATATCTAGGTACATAGGGTGATAGAAACAACTACATTTGGATTAACCCGTTAATGTATATGATCGATGTCCAATGAAATCGGTCTTGTAAATTTCGATTACACTTCCTAAGACATAAAAAATGAATTGAGGAGCCACTCTGAGCCCCTCATGATATTGAAAAATCCCTATCTTGAAAGTACTTCTAAATGTATCATACTAATATGAGTGGGAAATGATATATAAAAAAAATTGGGAAATGATAAAGAGAACTAACCCAAAAAAAACTCATCTAAGATATAGTGGGTGAGGTAATAAATCCACATAGAAAATGAAGGTTCATTGTTAGTAGTGTTCAAACCTGTCTGATAGCATGACTACTGGTACTACTCTAGTAAAAGTTCCATGTCACTTGAAGTGTGTCCAATATAATACCCACAATTTATATCATATGTATTATCTAAATTTTAAGGTCTCATGACCACAGAGGGATTGTAAATCAGACGTATGATTTGAATGATATAGTATTTTTAGTGAAAAGGTCATACCCTTTTCCGGTCCAGATCTGACCCGACCTGCTAGGCGACCCGACCTGGTTCGGTCGACCTGGCCTAAAAATGTCTTTCCTACCCGGCCTAGTCAATCATTGTATTTCTTATTCAATCCTACATGCATGCGGGACAACTAGTCTGCCGCATGTGGCATTCCCCGACCGTGTGCCCCCTTGGTCCCTGTGGTGTCACACCATGTCCCTCGTGGTCGGCCCGCCATGTCCTCATGAACCCCACGCATTCCTCCTACCCTTCACCTCACCTCCACCATGGGATACATTTTCTTGGTGAATCCAAATTCCTCTTCCAATGGTAGCATCACCGTGGGCTCTCTATTAGCCTCGACCCGCCCCCATGGACTCATGCAACTACTCTCTTGGAATGACCATATCCACCACCGTCTTGCGCCACCCCTATCAGCATTGTGCACCACCATCCTATAAAAATAATTCCATTCCTTCATTTTCACACCTCTAGTACCTCATATATAGTTTAGATCATCAATTTAGGATCGTTTCATGAAGAATATAAGGCAAAATGATCATCCATCCATATCTTGCGATGAAGAAAGAACACGAGGTACAAAGGGGGATAAATCACCAGGAATAGACTCGTTGAAAAAACCTCAACCATTTTTCAATTTTGTCATGATATATTTATATATGAATTATTGATAAACATTAATAGTATAATAATTACCATTCCTAAATAATTATAGCAATCAAACCAGTTCTGGATGAATCTGTGTACCGCTGATTGACCTATTCATTGGATGATACACGTTCATCATTGATTCTATGAATAGGGAAATAAAGAATTTAAGTCACAATTCTCTAACTGAGGAAGGATCATTCACTGTGGAGTTTTTCATTTCAATTGAAGATATATCAAGAAAGATCTCAATCAACCTTCTATTCATCACGTATCTATAGAGCGATCTTTATCCACACTTTAGATGAGTTCTTGGTTTATAGCAATGATCCGAAATTGTTTGACAAAGGCTTTTTAAAAATAGGGAAAATCAATTCATCTTCATATAATAAAAAATAAAATAAAACTTAACATATTTTTTTCTCTAAAATGTCAAAAATCTATATTTCACCACCAACCCATGCCAGCCGATGTTTGTCCTCAGCTTGGGTATACTCACAACTATGAATAAAATGGTGCACTCATATTTCTGATATAGGAACCTATTTATATATTATTCCAATGTCATGGAAAATCTATCAAGTGTTCTATTTAAATATTTATATTTTTCAAAAAAAATTCTGGTAACATTGGGCCTTAAAATCACATGTCATCTCAGTGCTTCGTCTCAAAAAATTTCTATAAAATATATAAAATAATACACGGAATAATTAGGGAGATTAAATTCTTCTCACCTTTGGGATTTACCTCCCTGAAAAATCCAAAATATAAAGGCACCTCATTGAGATGTGGGTACTATGAACCAATCAGAGCCCCTCGCTCCCATGTGCTCTCCTGTAGTTTCTCGTGCTTCCATCAGACACGTACAATGGGATTTTCTTGCCCAAAAAGGATTATCTCATGCTAATTCTTGATCATCATTATGTACTCCTAAAAAGTATCCACATCCTCAATGTCAAACATTCCCCAGTCGATGATGTGTGATAGGTAATGTATGTCCCTCCTTAGTTGTAGCACATGGCAGACATCATGTACTTGATGTAACTATGGAAGTAGAGATATGTGGTACTCCAACCTGCCAATTCTATGAAATATCTAAATAGGGATGATGAACAAAAAATGATAACTAGATGCCCAAAAAAATCAATATATCTCACATCGAGGTGAGACCAAAAGGAACACCTGGCCTCCTACCTCTAATTCTAAAAGACATTTCCCCTAGTCGGTATATGTCTTATTCTAGCTCTTCACAGTCTTCAACCCCTCCTGGATGATCTAAACCTTCATCGTAGTAGTTTACACCATCATTGGGCCCGTGAGTGTTGAATCTTCTAGATCAGTCTAGTAAAGTGGTGTACAATAAGGTCACCAAACCTAGCCTTATATGCTTCCATACCAATGGTGTAGTGGTATTTCTTGTTGTCTGCATACTCTAGCAGTGGTTGGTGATCCTCTCAACTACGACCACAATCCAAGATGATAGCTTGTAGCATATCCTCTAGAACCTGAATGGTTCGATGCATCAAGACAACTATCTGGGGTTTAAATGGAATTCTCAAGAAAACTGAGTCCCCAAAAACTTTTTTAATCCCATCCATAACCAGGCTATGAAGCAAGCATCACAATATGAAACAATCGTCGATGGAACTCTATGAAGACAAACTATCTCTTGAATGTAGAGGCACCCTACGATCTCCACTAAATTCTCCTCCCAATGATGTAGGAAGTGCTCTGACATGGGGAGTGGGTCAATTTCCACCAAGATAGTGTCATTTCCCCTAGATGTGCATAGTAAAAATTTCATAAAGCCTATCTATTTCCCACCCCACTTCTACACTGGATCCTCAATGGGAGGAGTCAAACTCTTTGAAACATGGTGCTAATCCATCACCTACATAATAGTGAGGCACTGAGAAATCAAATATTCAACTCCCTTCAACATTAAAGGACACCAAAATTGATGACTTAGGTATTGGTACATCTTCTGCACACCCAGACACAACACTAAATTTTATGTATCAAACTCCGTCCAGAACGCATCACGAAACACCATTCATACAACTATGCTTCCTAAAAAAAATATTTATTTCCTACAAACCTTTTGAATATCCATTATGTGAATATAATGTGTATAACTACGAATTATAGTCTCGAATTTTTTATCCCTATGATACACATCCTTGACTCACAGGAAGAGTTTAGGGGTAACAACCATTGACTGTAGGTATGCTCCCCCATATCAATCCACAAAAGATAATTGCAATGAGTCTAAAAACACTAACACCTCTTCCAGAAACTACGAACATGTTCTTTTGCTGAGATAATCATCCATCATGACCCACTTCTTATGGGTATAGACGATCTGAAAGTCATAATCCTAGAAGAAATCTAGTCATTTCCATTGTCTCAAGTTAAAATCCTTTTGAGAGAATATATAACTTAGAATATTATGATCAGAGTAGATGATAAACTTCTCACCCATCAGGTAGTATAACCACATCTTCAACACAAAGACTACTTCTACCAACTCAATATCATTGTTTGCGTAGTTCTTCTAATTTGGTCTCAACTATTTCGATCCATTGGAAAAAATATCTTACCTCTATATCAAGGAACTACAAATCCTAGTTCTTTATGCATCGTATAATACTACATAATTTACAACCTCCTATATAAATCTTAATATTGTAGCACTAATCAAACATTGCCTCAACTCCAGGAAATCATGTAGACATTTCTCTATCAACAAGAATGATTTCCTCATTCAGCTCAAAGTTGTCATAGTTTCTGATATCTGAGATAATGCAGGTATGAATCTCTGGTAGTATCTAGCCAACCCATTGAAGCATTGCACCTCGGTCACGCTCATGGGTGGATCCCATGTTAAACATTCATTGACCTTGGCTGGGTCCACTATAACTTTTTTAGTAAATATATCATTTCCTAGAATGTGGACAACTAAAATCAAGAATTAAAACATCCAGAGTTACAAATAAATTCGGTTCACTCAATGTACATTTTTAACCAACCTTAAGTGACTCGCATTCTCATCCTCAGATGCTGAGTAAATAAGTAAAACATAAATGTAATCCACCATGAACCAGTGTAGTTATGGATGGAATATTCAGTTCATGATTCCCATGAACACTTTCAGGGAATCCGTCTTTCCAAAGTGCATCACCGAGTAATCATAATGACCATAGTGACATCTGAAAGTCACCTTCAGTATATCATCATATCATATTCATAGTTGGGGACATCCTAATCGGTGGTCAAATGTGGAGATCCATCATGCCCCTCTCAACGGGTTGAAGAGGTCATTGATCCACGATAGTTGATGCTATTCATCACAGTCATCAGGATCAACTATTATAAATACACATAGAACCTAAATTTTCCATCATAAAATTTGAAAAAAAATACTATTTACACACATGGTAAAACATTAGGTATCATGAATCCCATCCTCAATAAATCATGTAACTACACCCACAGATTTGGAAGCAATGTAAGAGCCATTTTATATGCTGGTGAGAATATCAGTGTCGTTTTGGGGAGTAAGTCGATGTGGAACTTGATCTGTTGATAAAGAGGTAATCCTAGATCTTTTACTGGAAGGACACGCTTGAACTCCTCCAGTGTTTCTATGCAATATAAACTCATAACATCCTCCACAATGAGGGTCAATCTATCCAGGTGAAGAGTGATTAGCTAAACCCTCTTATGTATGAATCCATCATGTTCTTCATAGGATACCTTTTCACCAAAAAGGAAAAAATCATTCCATAATTGAGGACAAACCAAACCCTTCTCCTAAAAGAATAAATATGGTCATGGACATTATATAACCAATCCATACCAATAATGAAGTTGTATGTCCATAGGGCTTCCACTAATATACTTCAATTGACATTCTCACCTCTAAGGGTAAGGTCAAAATTTCATCATTGATGTGTGATCATAGAGTCTCCTATAGTAGTTGTATCCAACAGTAACTGTTGAATGAACAATTCAACCTAAATATAATGTTCTTTTAAAAGATATGTGTCAAGAATTGAATGACTAGAACTTTCATGTGTTAGTATAGAAGCTGTGGTAGAAAAGTCACAGATCATACCTCAGATCTTTCCTAGAGATCCATGGACATATTCATTAATAGTATTTATAGGACACCACCCCTGTCCTCTAGCTCTTTGAGCCTCGAACAAACCACATATGGGTGGTGGTGGTAAAAAGTCAAAATTTTGACCACCTCCTTCTGTTCTCCCAGCTCCTCTTCTATGTCTACTACCCTGCAGATCTTTCTGCTCATGCCTCTACCTCTACCTCAGCGGTCCATCCAAAATCTAATAGTTAATATCTTGGTGGGTTGGAAAATCTCGAGCAAGATGTCTTCCAATGTCACATGAGTAGAACCACCTCTCTCTAACCTGACTAGATTGAAACTGTGAACCTTGAACTACATATACATTTTTCTATTACCCCATATTAAAACATCGACCAAATTCGAATCCTTGAGACTTGCATTGGATACCTACTACCAAGGTGTCTACACCTTCATATCCAATGCTGGCTATCACATGTTGTATCTATTCATCCAAAAAGATCTCCACCACCAAGGGCTGCTAAAGCACCCAACCATATATAGGATGGTATAGAGGGATAATACTAGATCATATGTCTCTATATAGACCCAACTCCATGTTCTAATCCTGAATGTAATTATCCCTAACTATATCTATACAGTACCTAAAAAGGTTGGTAAACCATAATAAATAATCATCTCCAGTCATACTATCCCACTAGTGCTGAAAAAGCTCTTATATATGCATATCTCTCAACAAAACTAGTGAGAAATAAAATCTAAAGATGAACACAAACACTGTCTATGAGTGTGTTTCCTTGTCGTGAGTTAGGGAAGCCAAAATCCACCGTAACCCTATTGATCCCTATAGAAGGCTCGCTGCCAGGACCACCATCAGATCTACTAGTGTCCTGAAGAGATAGAAATCTCAGGTCCCCACCTCAAGCTAGTCTTGCACCGCCTGAGGGTCAATATCACCTTTGAAAATGAGGGGTTTATATCTATGAAACTCATTAACTTATCTTAGTCTACACTATTCATCTTCTAGATTTGTAACTACGAATGGTATCTCCAAAGGCAGTGGTACATCTGGTGAACCACCTAGAAGTACCATCTGGTAAACGGATACCTATACACTATCCTCTACACTAAGGTGTTCATCCTCATGATCGATCTGTTAGCTGGTATGAAATCCAGAGGCATCCAGTAAGGAAACAGTATGTATCACGGTCAATGAGTATATCTGGATAGCTAACTTAATAATGACATGGAAATCACAACCCATTATTATATGATTCAGGTACCATTGTTCTCCTTGAAACCAATGTTCCCATGTGTGGCATAAAAAAATTTGTTTTCAGAGTCCTTGTGTTTGGATACGCCAACCAGTATACCAAAACTAGAGTCCCAGGCCTAAAATCCAAATATTAAACAACTAACACTACTTCCCCAATCCTATATCACATATTCTATGTCCTAAAATATAACTAAACATATCTAATACCACCATGTCGTGAACCATCTCAAAGGGGCCCATGCCTAGACTACCCTAATCGGGCCTCGAATAGGCCATGGGTAGGTGACTATCACTGAGTAGATATATCACTAAAATGGGAGGCATTTTCCGAATGTTCCTTTATAAACTCACACATCTTGATGCCCCAAATTCTAAAATTTAAAATTAATTTATAAACAATGAATGAAAAAAACTATAATCCATAACTACTCTACACCAGTGATGTAAAGTATAGTAAGGTAAATGAGGCCAGAATACAATCCCACAAAAAAGAAATCCTATAGAAAATTTCATGAAACATAAAAATAAAAAACCCTACCTTATCCAACCTAATGGAAATGTACTAGGGCTACAATATGTAGTTGCAGGAACACCTTATTATTTATTATCTAAAATGGATATTTAAAGTCCTAGTCTACCATATAATCTATTACAAGTTATCTCATATGCATGATACATGAGTGTGCGGTAAAAGACCATGTAGGGTTGCTTAAAAAATACTTATTAAAACACCAGAAAACCAAAACGAAAAACAAAAAGGTATGGTATATTCTTATATACACAAGTATATGTCAAAATTATATAAAAAAAATCTAGATATATTCAAACTAGGACATGTAGTTATGAGATAAGTCACAACATTCACATACCAAAACAAGATATTCAGTACCAATATTCCAAAAATAACACATCTACATGAAAACACTTTTGATTCCAATATCCCTGATGACGTCGTCTGAAAAGTACTGTTCTTTAGGAAAATCAATGAGAGAGACAAAATGATAGATCTGGAGAGCGGGATATTATAAATTTGATGAGGATCAGAGGATGTTCCATGGGTTGATACCAACAACTCCATCTAGATTTATCCTCTATATAAAGGATCGATGCTCGGTGAAGTTAGTCAAGTCAATACCATAGACTCTACATAGGGAACGAAAAAGGAATAAGGGATCCACTGTGGGCCACATTAGGGATTCCAAAAACTATATCCTAGAAGTCATACAATAAGGACCATAATTTAATTAGTTGGAAATGATACCAACCAATAATCTAGGAAATGATAAAAGAAAATGAACCCCAACAAAAACTCATCTATGATATAGTGGATGTCAAAATCAATTCCCAAAGGAAATGTGGGTTAACAGTGAGTATTGATCTCACCCACAATGTTCCTCATATTCAGGTACATCATGTGTAAACAACCATTGTCATTGGAAATAACTCTGGGAAAAACACCCTATATTGGACTCATTATGACCATATCAACATCAGGGTCACAATGCTTAAGAAATATTGTCAATCAGATGTATGGTTTGAGAGATAGGGTTGTTTTATATAGATGGTTTGAACCGAGTCAGTTCTAAATCTGACCCGACCTTCTGGTCTACCCGACCTTGTCTGATTGAACTGGCCCGACAAGGTCTATCTTACTATTCCTTGTATGGTCTCACTCGTTGAGACATGTATGGCCCAACCTAGCTCTCCTGGTTTAGCCCACATGCTTGTGCACTGTCTTTTCCACTGCACGTACTTATCCTCATCCATGCACCCCTAGTCCCCACAGTTCTAACCAATATACCATACAGTCATCACTCCACATCCATGCATGCCCCACACGCTTCTCATGCTTGTGGCCTCAATGCCACAATGTGATATCTTTACATTGATTGGATGCATTACACATCACCTATCTGTCATATTTTCAGCTCGTCGTCCACCATGACGTCGGTGTGGACCGACACCATTGACCAACATCACTGCTCGTAAGGACTAACCGAAAATGCTACCCTGATAACCACTATGCACCACCACCAATTCCAGTATGTACCACCATCCCAGAAAATGCATTCAACGTTTTTTTCATCACACCTCAACAACCTTACCATGTGATCTGATCTTCTATTTTGGATCGTTTCACCAAGAATTGACGGTGAAATTATAGATCATTCATATCCCATGAATAAAACAGAGCACATGAAAAAAAGGAGGAGAAATTACATTGAAAAAACATGAGGACAAGACATCAACCTTTGTTCATTCCTATATCAATCTATTACCATAAGAAAATTCATTCAAAACTAAACAGTTTAATAATTACTTTCCCCAAATAATTATTCTAATCAAACACTTCCCCAAGGAATGATTGAACCATAGGTCAACCAATTCATGGGTTGATCCACATTCATTATTGATTTTAAGAATGATGAATGAAGGAATTGAAATCAAAATTACCTACCTAAAAAATTATTATTTATCATTGAGGATTCGTTACTGATTGAGATCCATAAATAACGATCTCGATCTATTGTACCATCATCATCCATCGAGAGAGGGTTTTTTTGCTCACTTCAAAATAATTTCAAGGTTAGGGAGATAACTATTAATTTTCTAATTATGATTATTAAGTGAAAAAAATTTCGTTGTGTTATTTAGTAATTTCGAATAAAATAATTTTTTTTATCATTAAAATATCAAAAAACAATATTTAACAGAACACCCATGATTGATTATTTTAGGCCTTACCTAGGGTGAACTCGAATATCTTAATGAAATGGTTCCCTCATATTTCTAATCCGGGAACCTTTTCAGGTGTTATCTCACTTTTTAGGAAAATATTTCTCCTATGCTATTTAATGTTTAATATTTTCCAATCATTTATTTAGGTCACACTGGGCATCAGAATCACATTCCATCTCATTTCCTCGTCTCAAAATAATTCCATATAATATTTAAAATAATACACAGAAATATATAAGAAATTAAACTAAAGTTGTATCTACAATATCTCCTCCCGCCTCCCGTACCAAAAATGTGAAGGATAAATATAAGGTTTATTCTTGGAAAACTATGATTTTGGTGGCGGACATGATCTATAATACTTCACATGATCAAGATATGGTAGGATTTCATTCCCATATTAATAATAATCCATCAAAGTAAAGTGTTAGATCGATGGTTACAAATAAAATTTTAGGCTTTTCAAATGATGGATCTCTTATTTTGGAAGGGTGTTAATTTTAGTATTTCTATAATCTCATTTATACATCTTGTACGACTATGAAAAAAGGAAAAATGTCCTTTATTGATAGAAATTACTATTCGACTTCTGATGGAATACATGAATTCCATCATTCGATTGTTATTAATTTTTCAATTCTTCCTCATGAAAATCAACATAGTTTTTTAGAAATCAATAAATGTGTATTGGTGGTTTGTGGGTTTGACAGATGAACTATTACATCACATTAAATGGTTTATTCCATATTTCTTTCCCATGTATGGAGAGGAAATAAAAATAACCGTGGATTATTATTGTTCATCTAAAATAAGGTACCAATTGTATTCAATTTTTAAATCCACTATTTATTCACATAATCATAAATAATTCTATCATTTATGTATATATTTGAATTAGATATTGGAGTTGGTTTTTATGGATACCCATAATCTTGTAGTAAATTTTTTCGGTTGTAGGTTTTTGGAATAAATTTTAAAATAGAATGAGAAAAACCTTATATATTCACATTTCTAAAATCCATGTGGAGGTTTACCTCTGATTCCTAGTAATTCAATATATTATATTATCATCTATAGATCATATATTTTTTTTTTGTAGAGTATGAAAATGTGCCTATTTTCTACACTGGGTAGTATAACATTGGTCATAAATGGGATCTTGGTTGCAAGATACTTTCTTATTGAATATTTTGTGTTCAAGAACACACTTCTAAAAAATCTAAAAATAATTCAATGAATAAAGTGATATATTTTTACTTAGACCATCTGATGGGAGAAGATCAACCCCATGAAAGGTGGTGGATGTCCTCAGATCCTACCACGTCATGAGGGGATTCTAATGACATATTACACTTACATGATATAAACTTATAGAGAACTAGGGTTGTTGGTATGATGGTGTCTCAAAATAAGTCTAATAGATATAGATCATCCTAAAGGAGATGGCCCGCTGAAGGTTTTGGTAATGATAATTCCCCATTACAAATTTGAAAATAATATTTAAAAATTTCTCACCATCATAGTTTTAGGCTTGGATCTCCCATATAACAAGTTGGAAATGCTAAAATATCTCTGATGGAGGTGATGTTCACTTCATATAATGAGTCTTTATAAGACTCAGTAGATCTATAAGATGAATTCCTCTTTAATTGTAGGGGCATGAATGGGTATATGGGTTGAATGGTCCACTCAAAATAATGAAGGATAAGGGGGTTCAGCTATTGGGGAAAATAATTACTATTGGATACTCAAAATATTATCAATGTGGGATTCCCCATGTAACTTCCATCTCTTTGGATGAGTACTTGAAGAATGTGGTTGGATGTAATGTTAGATCTTATGATAAATCTATGATCAACAGTCCATCTTCCTAGCAACATGATCTCACTATTGATTCATAATTGAATCATACAACTGATAATAATGAATGTGGTTGGGAAAACTGGTCATCACTGAGACTCTAGATGTTGTTCATTTAAAAAATTCTAATTTGGTTTAAACAAAATATTAGTCATTTGTCATGGGGGAGCATTGTTGGGCTTCTCCCTTTACACATCTCATCGTTAGTGGTACAGACTATAATGAAATTACAATGTCTAGAGCCTATGTGGTTATTGAAAACGAGGCCAAGATTCATTCTATTATAGTGGTATGCATAAAAGAGGAACCCTTTGAGGCATTAGGTCAAGAGATGTTTTCTTATCATGAATTTGGACCTTGTTCGAGATAATAAGTCTGGATAGAATATACAATGAATATATATATGGTTTCCATTAGAAATTACATTTATCAATATGGCACATACCTATATACTACTCTCAAGATTGATCCTACCCTTTTGAGGAATGTGAAACCTAAGAAAGATATCAAGCCACCCTGTGTGTGGAATGTTTTTCTCATCACATCCTATATAGAAATGGAGTTCTATCATCATAGGGTAGTTTCCAAAATTTTGGGTGCAATAGAATCTGGTGATTCGTCTTCGGATAATGGCCATGGACCATGGTGAAGAGAAAAGACGTGTAAGTGAGCAAAACACCAGTGTGGTGGAGGCAATCCATATGGTCAGGGTTGTTGAGGTGTGTATCATACATAATGTTGTGCTATTGACTTTTATATTTAGTGATCCATTTTTTGGGGTATTTTTTGTGTCTTTTGGCACTACCTTGTTTTCTTTGGAAGGCAGAAATGTTTCAATGTCTGCCCTCATCATCTGTTGTTTTCTTTTTTTTTATTTTAATGAATCGAATTGGGTCTTTGAGGCAAATCACAGGTAAGTTTCAGAAAAAACTACATGGTTGAAAACACATATAAAAATGTTGAAAATACTAGAAATACATATAATGATATTAATTATATTATTTAAAAAAAAGAATTAAAAATATTATACATTAATAAATATAATTTTGTAAATATTAATTATATAAATTTAAAAAAAAATATTGTAAAAACATTGTAAACTATTATATTTAAAATATCAATAAAATAACAAAACAACCCCAAAATATTCAAATTTAAAAAATATTAGAAAAAAATAAATGATATTAAAAGGATAAATTTTAAAAATCAATCAGTTAAAAAATATTATAAAAGATTAATTCTCAACATACATTAATTGGAGACACTAAAAAATGAATAACTGGATATTATTAACTAATTTAATAAAATATGTCAAAAATATATATTATATTAAATATAAAAATATTAAAATTGAAATGTAATTTCAGAAATCAATTATATAAATTGCTAAAATATTTAAAATATTATAACATAATAAATGTAATTAAATAAATATTATATCATATAAAATATATAAATATATAAATTTTATAAAATGCATAATGTCCAGAAATATTAAAAATTAATATATATCAAAATTGAAACATTATATGAAAAAAATATAATTAAAAAATAATTAATGTATGTAAAAAATATTAAAAAAATATTAAAATTTGAAATTAATAAATTATTGGAAAAAGTAATTTAAAATGTTAACGTAAAAATATATAACAATATTGTAAATTTACAACATTATAAAAATTGAATAATTATTGTTCTAATAAATTACATACATATTGAAAATATTATAGAGTAATTAAATATATGTATATAAATTCTTTAAAATGATTACATTCAAAAAAACAATAAATATTAAAAAAGAATAAATAATATTAAATGAATGGATATTAAAAAAAATTAATTATATTAACTAACAAAAATAATTTAAAAAATTAACTCTTAAGATTAACTACAGGGATTATGAACGCATACAGAAATTATGAAAATATTAAAAAAATCATGTAAATTACCTAATTATATAAATTTCAAACATCTTCAAAATATAAAAACTTAATTAAATTAAATTGAAAAAAATTATTAATCACTTAATTAAAAACATTTTATAATTAATAATTAGTAAATTAATATGTATAAATATATTTTTTTTAATAAATTCCAAAAATAAAATATCAAAAATACAAAATATATTCATCGAATGTGAAATAAAATTTACAATATGAATAGTAAATTATAGACACACAAACACATGTCTTAAACATACACATACACATTTATATATGTACATCCCACAGAGAGAGATAGATATCAATATACAAATTCAAATATTCTATTTTAATACTAGATATTCAATTATATTTATAAATTTTTTAAAATTATTAAAATATCATTAATATGCCATTTTTATGTTAATAATAATCATTTTTTAATTAATATACAAAATTAATATTAATATAAATGAGCACATATACAAAATTATTTAATACTAATATAAATTTTATATTATAAACCACATCAATGTTGAATTCTAATTCCTTTCTATTTTCTATTCATTAGTCCATATCATTTGATATTATGAGATGTATCATATTTTAATTGCCTGGATATGGTTCACATGGATTCGTATTTTGTCTCATGTATATTCAGTTTTCCTTAATATGTAGCATTAAGTATATATACCATGGATCATGGATGATATATGGACTTCCACTACTCCCATGCTTGTTTTTCCCCAGCCAAGATCCACGTTTCATTATTTTTGAAAATGGTGTGCTTTCAATTTCATTAATTGGTAAAATTAATTCTACTAGGAGAACCATCTATATGATCTAGGTTATCTATGTTACATTCATCTAATAGTTCTAACCAATCAACATAACAATCATCTAAAATTACATTAATGCCTCACTCACTATTTTATTCATAGTGATCAACTCATTTCACATTTTTTGTGTTTTATGATTCATCAGTTAATCATGTAGAGATATCTCAAAGAGAGCTTTATTTTATACACAAAGAAAATCATGGAGATTAACTACGAATCTGAGGTTTCTAAACTATCTAAACACCCCATAATCTTTTTTTTGTTAATCCATATAACCATAATTCTGTTCTCGTGGATATTCGATTGAGAAAGAAATGACCATGTGTCTAGGGTGACAGTCGATTATAAGAAGTTCTAGATCTTGAAATTCATTCATAGTAACAAGGTTTTTCTTATTCGTTTCCCTGAAATGGATGTATAATTTAATTTATTCATGAAACTATGTGCATATTGGGTGTGTGTGTGTGAGAGAGAGTGAGTCTTGTCCGGAGTATATGATATAACCTATTTATGATGGGTTTTACCCCCACCACCTAGTTAAACAATGATGGCCACATCAGATAGTTTCTATAAACATATTATTTATATATGAGTCTGCATCTCTGTACTTTTTATTTCTGTAGTAATAAACCAATTATCCTATGTAATGTTCTCAACATTTATATAAGATCCCACTATTCCGTTGAAAATTATATATTTGTTTTCAGTGTTATTTCTTCATTATTTAGTTATGTTTTTGTGATACTAGAAATTTATTTTATAGAAAACCATTTGATTTTCTTAAATAAAATAAAAAAATTATTCATATTAACTTTGAATCTCAATTTTATGTATTACTTATTTCTTGAATATTCGTAGGGAAAATCACATCAATGCTTCCCCCAACAATTATTCTCACAAACTATTAAAATATAGACAATGGGATCTACTAAATATGTCAGTGAAAATTATTTTATCCAATAGAGGATTAAAATTACAACTCTTATAGTTCACAAGTATTTGATTGACGCACTGATAGGGGATAAAAAAATGTTACCACCCTATACCTCGATTGGTAGAATATTATCACTTCTTCAGATGTTCTTGAATAGATTATTAGTAAATCCGGTTGTGTAATGCTTCTGTCTTCAGAAGTTAATTTTCATAGATATGTTTAATATGTCTTGTTTAATGTATGTATATGGTCTAATCCTAAATTTATTTACATGAATACGTTACTTATTTGAATATTGAATAAATATGAAATTATATACTTTCAAATTGCATCATGGGACTTCATTGAGGTCACACATTAATTAATTTAAAAAACTATTATCATATATTACCAACATATACATAAAATTAGATGATGAAGACGAATACATAATACTGTTTATATTATTTAATGACACATTTACTTTTAATAATATTTTATAATGTATGGGAAAAATAAACTTTATCTTTAAGAAGTTTAATCTTCATAACTCTCTAAAGACCCCCAAATAGAGGGTAGTATTAAGCATGTGGTAGAGGTTTCAAAGAAGAGATTTAGAAGTGAGTCCAGCGGTAGGAAGAAAGACAATGTTAAATCAATGAAAGAAATATTAAAATCCATAAATAATGTAATTATTTTCATTTCATGTAAGTAGCCTGATAATAATAATAGAAGCACTCCTACTAAGAAAGATGACTATAATATAAATGGAAATCATGTATTAGTTGAGTAGTATTTGGACACAACATATGTGCTAAATGTTTCTAATGTTTCTATATCTAATGATTAAATCATTAATTTTGGGTGTTCATTCAACATCTGTCTTAGGAGGGATTAATTCAACAAGTTAATGGAAATTCAATCTAGATAGGGGTTTCTAGGGAATAATAGATGATTTCAAATTATTGGAATAGGATCAGTTTTATTATATATTCATGATACTACTCATAAAAATATTGATGAGGATGGGTGTGTACTATAACATAAAAGAACACTCATTTCCATAGTATTCCTTGATTGTACAGTATATACATTTAATTTGGACTCTATAAGTCTTATTATTCCCAATGTATCCCTTAATATCATTAAAGGAAACCTTTTTAACCCTCACTATGTGTTAGATGATATGTTTTATAGTAGTCAAGTGAATTCCTATTATGATTTAAGATAGGATTAAAATACCCATTTACATAGTAAGTCAGGGAATATTAGTACTAAAGGTCTTGAGAAAATGAAAAATATGGTCTTATTAGTAACAAATCTCTTTGCACTGTATCATTCTTTGAATAATGTTTATATTGAAAATCTTGAATAAAGTACTAGAAAAATGATATATAGTCACCGACATATAGAAACAGTTTTATATTTTTGTATATAGAGATTCTTTTATATCCATATACCAATTTAAATTATGGCTATATCTTATTTCAATTTCCCTTTTTAATTAAAATAATTGTAATTGTGTTCTATTTTTTCAACCACCACTTGAATCTCTTCTTCTTCTCATAGTTTTTGAGTTTTTTTTCTTGAAATTTTTTCTTTCCACATGTGATTCCAACCATCCTCTTCTACCCTCATGTGATTCCAACAATCCTATTCTTCCCTCATGCAATTCCACCCATTCCCTTCCTCTTTATTCCTCCCATATCACTCATCAAACGTCTCTTGTAAGATCCCAGTTTTTGGAAGGGTATGTTTTCCTTGTGTTTTGGTTAAATCCATTGTTTTGGGCTTCAAAGGATGTCTTCAGAAAGTATGGAGTTCTTCGGGGTGATTCGGGGGCTCAGAGCATAAAAAAAGGAAATCTGGGCAAGACAAGCCTGGCCGCACAGCCTGTGCACGGCTAGGGAAAACCGTGTAGCCGGCCCAGGTAAACCGTTCAACCCTTTCTCCTCTAGACAGTATCATGCACATGGTTCTCACACTGTTTATCAAACTGTGTGGCCAAACCGTGTGGCCACTTAAAGTTGTAAAAAATTACAAAATTTCTACCTCGGGATTTTAAGAACCCACTCGTGATTTCCTCTCCATTCCTCCCTCTTCTCCCAAGGAATGAACCAAATCACCCAAGAGCACCAAGAGGTCGATCTCCATCGTTTCTAAGGAGTTTTTTCTACTGTTTGATGTGGATCGAAGCTCCGAGTAAGGCTAATCGCATCATTGCTTCCTTGTTTGGTTTAGGGTTTGTAGATTATCTCCCTCTTTCTCTAAAGCTCTAAAACCGTATCTTTTTGGTGAGTTCTAGGTTGAAGCTCTAAAGGATGGTTGTATTGAGGTTTATGGACTCGATTGAGTGTGCATTCAACCACGGTTTCGAGGTAGGTGGTCTAAATTTTTTTTCCTATAGTTCTATGGTGGATTTATGCATGTGTGGCTTTGCTCATTGTTTCCTTTTGATGATATTTGATCATCCTGGATGCGTTTGGTATAAAGGATGCTTAATAATGGTAATTGAGAACCCTCACAATCCCCATGGGATGCATTAAGAATGAATAGACCTAATTGGGGCCATCCATGGGGTGTTCTAGCTTTTCATGAGCAAATGGATTATAATTAATCAAGTGACCTTGTAGTAATAAATTGTAGGGTCCTTGACGAATATTTTGGCATGATTGGTTGAAATTGGAATAGAAGTTAGGTAATGCACCTAGACATGGGACTAACCCAAAGGTTATTTGGAATTGGTTGAATGGTTGATTCGTGGATATGATGAATGGGTTAAATGGGTTAATGTGTAAACTGATTAAAGACCATAATGGGATAGGTTATGGGTTTAGTTTTGAATGCTTAGTGAGATAAGCATAACACATGGGAATTGGTTGAATGGTTAAATGATGTGAAATTGTAATGTGTTAATGGGTTAAGGAATAATATGAATTCTCGTGTGGTTTTTTGTGAATGGTGTTTGTCAAAGGGAAAGGGTATGGTGGGTTGATGGTCACATGAATATATAAGCATGTGCACATGGCTTGGTAGAGTGGGATATGACTTGAGTATCTATTCACACAGGTCGAGTGAAGACTGATGCTATAAACTCCACACTAAATGCACGGGTTAGGAATGGGGACTGAGGATCTATTCTCCAAATGGTTGCATTCACCCAGACTGGGGCTTCGAGGTGAGGATATGGCTGCTAAGAAGGGGTTAGTCCTAGTGAGATAGTATAACGATGTGTTTACCCTCTTACATGTGATTGATGGCCTTAGACCCATGTAACATAATGTATGTGATTAACCCATGGAAATGTGATGAAATGGTAAGTGATAATAATTGGTGTGAAATGAATGTTAATGGAAATGGAAATAGATTTTGCTCTAAACTGGTTAATGGCACATTAAATAATTACTTTGAAATTATCCCTCATCTTCCTTTTTCATGTACTGCCTGTTCATTATAGATATTTTGTAGACACAGTTTGTGGTGTCCTACTGAGTTGAACTCACACCCTGCTCGGGCTACCATTGTGTACCCGAGCAGACTTCTTGTTGGAAGGTCAAGAGATGGGAAAGGGTCCTTTCTGGATAGCTGAGTGGACATGGGTAGCACTTGGTGGAGGATCCAGACTTGGAGTCGGGACCATTTTTGGGATTTTGGTCGTTGTCTTTATTTTGGGCTATTTTTCACTTTCTTAATTGTAGTAGGACATGGGATATTTATTATTGGAAATTGTAGTTATACATGTTCCTTGTTTATTGATTACTTTTTCTTCTATTGGTTTATTTCTGTTGTGGCTTACTCTGATAAAAAGGGGGTATAGTCTCCCCAATTGACCACATAGACCCCCGCTACAAGTCGGCAACCTTTGGCGTATGGGGAGGCACGCTTGAGGTCATGTAACTATCTGTCTCAGAGCACCGGTTTAGTGGCTTCCGGGTGGGGAACGTAACATAGTGGTATCAGAGGAGGTATTTATTATGCCTCATTGAAGTCTGGTTATTTTCGATAGGTTTACAAGGGTTAAGATGTGTTGGGACATGGTAAATGAGATCGTGCTTGGGAGTAGCTAACCCATGTACGAGGGAAAACCCATGTCACCTTGGGTAGGAAATGTTGTTCTTGGTTGTGTGTTGTTACAGTTGATGATATTTCACCGTTGGGCGATGCACATTTTGTTTGATGTGAACATTTTATGATATTTGGTTCATTGCCTTAACGACATGAGGATTTACGTTCTTCTATCATTGTAGGACCCTAAGGAGATATGTGACATGCATTGTGTTATGCACACACACGGGGTGGGTGTGTGAGGCATGAAAGTAGGGTGCATCAAGCATCTCATGAAACCAAGAAATAATTAGAAGAATGAAACAAAACAAGTGGGTAAATGATGTTTAATGAAATATAAGGGTTTTAAAAAAGTGAAAAATGTTTTGTAAAATGTTGTGTGATTTTGGTGGTAGTGCATGGTTGTTTATACCATGTAGACCATGGCCCACGGTAGGGATGGTTAGGGTGGAGAATTTGTGGTGTTAATGTTGTTGAATTAGTATATGAAAAAGGGTTATTGTAGACAATAAATATAGTTTTGATGAAGTCATGGAAGTGTTATTGTATGTGTGCTAAATCTATTGCTTGGCAATATAGAGATATGCCACCACGACGTCAGTTACCAGTGGGGAAATGGGAGGATGTTGTTAAGAACACTCCTCTGATAGAAGAGCACGAAAATGCGGTGATCCATGAAGGTAGAGAAGACCAATTCCAAGAGAACATGGCTCACCTTATGCAGATGATGGATCGGGACCCAGGGCTGGGTGCACCGGGTATGGTTGAGCTGACCAGGGAGTTCCAGCTGCAGCACCCTCCGACCTTCACTGGAGAGGGTGAGCTAGAGGCAGCGGATTACTGGTTAGAGTCTGTCCATAAAATAATGTATCATCTGAAGACCCCTACTGAAAAGTGAGTAATGTTTTCGGTTTATATGTTGTGGGTCCAGGAAAGGTGTTGGTAGAACATTCAGGCTCAGACCGAGTGGGCTGAACGAATGTCGTGGAAGGTTTTCTAGGAGAAGTTCTTGAAGCATTTCTACCCGGGGACATTGATGCATGAGCAGGCTACAGAGCTTATGATCCTGATTGAGGGATCTCTATCGGTTATGGACTATTCTATTTTCTTCACTGATTTGCGACACTTTGTCCTAGTGTTAGTAGGGCATGAGGTAGTGGTAGCAAAGCGTTTCTAGGATGGGTTGAGACATGAGATCAGGACTCATTTAAATATCATCCTCTTGAAGAGGTTTGCAGAGGTGATGGATCAGGCACTAATCTTTGAAGGGAACCAGAAGGAAGCTTCGGGTGGTGGGCTTTTTGTTCCAGCTAGAAAGACAAGTAGTGCATCTTCCGAAGGTCTGAAGCGACGTTTGGAATGTTTCCAGGAAGGTGGTCTGATGAGAGGGTCAGCCTCTCAGAGTGGGTACTAGGTGTTCTGTTATCAGTGTGGAAGGTCGGGGCATATGCGTGGTAAGTGCCCTTGACCTCTAGTTGAGTGTCGTTCGTGCGGCAGGATGGGGCATGTGCAGAGGATCTACAGAAACACTCTACATACGGGTGAGCACGGTGATGAAAAGTAGGTACTAGGTATGGGAAGGGGTTAGTTGCCCCGTATCAAGCAGGTAGTTGGAGCTCCACATGCAGTACTGGCCAGGGTGGTGGACGTGGAACTCCAGGGTGAGATCACTCACACCAGTAGGGAAGTGCGGCATAGGGTGCTCTGTCTGGAGCCCAGGGTAGCGGGGTAGGTCAGTTTCATGCAGTTTAGTTTGTGCCTGGTGATAGTGAGGCTAGACCATAAACTATTTGAGGTACGATCCTTGTAGCTTCTATGATTTATAGTGCGTTGTTTGACATAGGTTCCATACAGTCTTTTGATTCTACTCAACTTGTGGTAGTTCTGGGTTTACCTGTGAACGGGGTGTGTGGAGTTATGTCAATTGACACCCCGTTGGGTGATGCAGGTTGAGGATATTAAGTAGTTCAAGGGATGTGCCATGGAAGTTGGTGGGTATCGTTTTTGGTGGGACTTGATCATTCTAGATATGTTAGGGATTGACCTAATTTTGGGAATGGATTGGTTGGTGTTGTATCAGGCGCACATATATTGTTATCATTGCAGATTCTTGTTCAGGTTGCATGAGGGTGACGCTTATGTCCACTGTGGCGAATGAGATGTTCGAGCAAGGCGTGTAGGATTGTTTTGTCAACAGATGAGTGGACTCACGGCTCAACTTTTCTGTCTCATGCTTTATGATGACAAGGGATGGGAATAATATAATTTTCCTCTTATGGTGGATTGGTTTCAATATGTGTTTCTTGAGGATTTCTCAAGGTTACCACCTGAGAGGGATGTCGAGCTCACGATCGAGTTACTACCATGAGCAGAGCCAGTTTCTATTCCACCATACCAAATGGCACCGGAAAAACTCTAGGAACTCATGTTTTAGCTTGAGGAGTCGGAGCGTAAGGGGTTTATCCTCCCTAGTCCGTCTCATTGGGGACCTCTAGTGCATTTTTCAAAGAAGTTCGATGGTTTGATGAGTGTATGTGTTGACTATCGAAAGTTGAATCAGATGATGGTGAAAAATCAGTCCCCTATTCCTATAATTGGTGACCCGTTTGATCATATGAGTGGTGCATCGGTGTTTTCGACGATTTATTTGAGGCCAGGTTATCACCAGTTTAGGGTGAGTTTTTCTGATGTACCACAGACAACCTTCCGGAGTCGGTATGGGTTGTATGAGTTTGTGGTAATCCCATTGGGCCTGACCAAAGCACCAAAACAGTTTATGGCATTGATAAACCTAATCATTCATCCCTATCTAGATCATTTTGAGATTTTCTATCTTGACGATATCATAGTGTACTAAAAAATTTAGGATGACATTCCCAACATCTTGACATCATTTTGGGTACACTAATTGAATACCAGCTATACGGAAAGCTATCAATTTGTCAATTCTAGATAGTTGAGGTTTATTTTCTAGGTTACATCATCTCAGAGGGAAGTGTGTCAGTGGATCCAGATAAATTGCAGGCAGTTGTATCTTGGGAGAAGCCCAATAGTGTTTCCGATGTTCAGAGTTTTTTGGGTTTGGCCGGGTATTACTAAAGTTTCATTCCAGATTTCTCTAACTTGAAATCACCACTCTTAGACTTTAAAATGAAATGAATCAGGTGCAAGTGGTCTGAGGCTTGTGAGAATTCCATCCGAGAGTTGAAGAAGAGGTTGACGACTACACCTATCTTGATCTTACCTAAGCCGGGTAAGAAGTACATTTTGTTTTGTGATGCGTCCGGAGTCGGACTTGGGGATGTGTTGATGAAAGATGAGAAGGTTATGTCTTATGGGTCAAGGCAGTGGTGAACTGATGAGTGGAACTATCCCACCCATGATCTTGAGTTGGCTACAGTGGTGTACGCCTTGAAGTGCTGGAGGCACTATCTGTTGGGAGAACGGTTTACTAGTATTACTGACCTTAATATTTTAAAGTACATCTTCTCATAGCGAGATATAAACCTTTTTCAGTGAATATGGGTTGAATACCTCTAGTATTTTGACATTGGGTCGGTGTACACGATTGAAAAGGGAAACAATTTTGCTGATACTCTGAGTAGGAAGGTTCAGAATCATGATGTTCTGGAGTCCAACAACGAGTGGAATGTGATGGCTTTGTTTGCAGAGATGCACCTGGAAGTGCAAGAGGAGAGTGGAAATGTCACTCTTACTTTATTAACGATGGAGTCGACACTTTTGGATCGAGTTAAGGAATTTCAACTTGATGATCCTAAGTGTTTAATCATTAAAAAAATGCATAAAGGTGGGGAGCTACATTTTGGTTGGGCCATCGCCGTGGAAGGTGTTGTTCATGTTCGTGATCGTGTGGTTGTTCCAAAGTGTGTTTGGGAAGAGTTGATGCGTGAGTTCCATGAATAAAAGTGGTCAGTGCATCCTGGTTTGACCAAGCGGTACCGTGATATCTGAAGGCAGTTTTGGTGGCCTGTAATGAAGAAATAAGTTGTGGGATTTGTGGCACAGTGCCTTACCTGTCAGCAGGTGAAGGCTGAGCACCAATGCCTAGGTGGTTTGTTGCATACATTTCTCATTCCATAATGGATGTAGGATGATGTAATAATGGATTTTTTCATGGGTCTTCTGAGGACTTGCGGAAGAATGATGAAATCTGGGTGGTTTTCGATCGGTTAACGAATTTGGCTCATTTCTTACCAATTTAGGATACCTTTACATTCGACCAATGGGGTGAGCTGTATGTTCGGGAAATAGTGCGGTTGAATGGTGTTACACGGACCATAGTTTTGGACTGATATCCGCGTTTAACATCGCATTTTAGGCAAGGGTTGTTGAAGGCACTTGGTACGTAGGTGTTTTCGAGTACAGCTTTCCACCCGTAGATGGACGAGCAGTCGGAGCGTAAAATCCAAGTGTTGGAAGACATATTAAGAGCTTGTGTCTTGGACTTTGGATGTTCTGGGGAAGGGCACCAATATTTAGTTGATTTTTGCCTACAACAATAGTTTTCCGGCTACGATTCAGATTGCACCATTTTAGGCACTCTATTGGAGGCCATGTAGATCATCGTTGTGTTGGCTAGAGGCTAGTGAATCATACTTGATGGGTCCAAGTCTCTTGTAGGAGACTTCAGAGAGAAATAATTTGATCAGGAATCAGATCGATATGGATCAGATTAGGGAGAAGTTGTATGTAGATCGGAGGCGTAGACCTCCTGAGTTTGTGATGGGTGATAAAGTGTTCCTTTGGGTGTCGCCAAGGTTGGGTCACCTTCGGATTCGAAAGCGGAGTATGTTGGCACCCAAGTATGTCGGTCCTTTTGAGATTGTAGAGAGTATCAGACCAGTTGCTTACTGATTAGCTCTCCCACAATGGTATGGTGGGATGTATGATGTGTTTCATGTGTCGCAGCTTCGATGGTATCACCCTGACCAATCTCACGTGGTTGATGTTGGGGAGGTGGAGCTTGAGGCTGATGCGTCCTTTGAGGAGCATCCAGTTCGTTTGGTGGATCATAGTGAAAAATTATTACGAGGAAAAGTTGTTACATTAGTGTGAGTAATATGGTATCATGGGAATGTTTTTAAAGAATCTTGGGAGCGGGAATCGGATATGCGGGCTCAGTGGCCCGAACTCTTCTATTTGGTGGATTAAAGAGGCTTGGAGACTTAGCTCATGGATGAGCCATTATAAGGTTGGTAGGTGGTAAGATAACAGTGCCTTTAAGGGTATTTTTTCATTATGTTTTGGTTGAATCCCTTGTATCAGGCTTCAAGGGATGTCTTCTTAAAGTATGAGAGGTCTTGGGGTGTTTCGGGGCCTTGGCACATGAAAGAAAGAAAAGCTGGGCAAGACAAGCATTGGTGCATGGCATGTCCACGGCCAGGGCACACCGTGCGGCCTTCCATGGTAAACCATGTAACCCCTCCTCCTCCAGATAGTAGCATGCACACATTTTGCACATGGTTTTTCAAACTGTGTGGCCAAACCTTGAGGCCAATTAATGTTGGAAAAAATTACAAAATTTCCACCATAGGATTTTAAGAACCCACTCGGGATTTCTACACCATTCCTCCCTCTTCACCCTAGGAATGAACCAAATCGGCCAAGATCTCCAAGAGGTCAATCTACCACATTTATAAGTAATTTTTGGTGTCGTTGTATGCAAGTCGAATCTCCGGGTAAGGATAATCCTATTTTTTCTTATCTTTTTTCGTTTAGGGTTTGTAATTTCTCTTCCTCTTGCTCCAAAGCTCTAAAACCCTGTCATTTGGGTGAGATCTAGGTTAAAGCTCCAAAGGATGGTCAGATTGAGGTCTACAGACTTGATTGAGTGTGTGTTAAATTTCAGTTTCGAGGTAGGTGGTCTACAAATGTTGTCCCATATTTTTATGGTGGATTTATGCATGTGTCTCTTTTCTCATGGTTTTCTTTTGATGAGCTTTGATCAACCTGGATGTGTTTGGTATAAAGGATTCATAAAAATAGTAAGTGGGAACCCTCACGATCCCCATGGGATGTGTTGATAATGAATTTACCTAATTGGGGCCATCCTTGGGGTGTGCCGCATTTTCCTGGGCTTAGGGGTTGTTATTAAACAGGTGACTGTGTTGTAATAAATAGTATGGCCCGTGATGAATATGATGGCATGATTGGTTGAACTTGGAATAGAAGTTATGTGATGCACCTTGATTTGGAAATAACCTATAGGTTATTTTGAATGGGTTGAATGGTTGATTCGTGGAAATGATGAACAAGTTAAATGGGTAAATGTGTAATCTTATTAAAGAACATAATTGGATATGTTATGGGTTTAGTGTTGAGTACATAGTGAGATAGGCATAACACATGGGAATTGGGTGAATGGTTAAATGATGTGAAATTGTAATGTGTTAATGGGTTATGGCATAATGTGAATTCCTGGGTGGTTTTTTGTGAATGGTTTTTATCAAAGGGAAATGGTATGGTGGGTTAATGGTTACTTGTATATATAAGCATGTTCACATGGCTTGGTATAGTGGGGTATGACTTGAGGATCTACACCTACGAGTTGAGGGAAGACTGATGCTCTGAACCCCACCCTAAATGCACGGGTTAGGAATGGGGACTGATGATCTATTCTCCTAACAGTTGCATCCACCAAGACTGAGGCTTTGAAGTGAGGATATGGTTTCTACGAAGGGGTTATTCCAAGTGAGATAGGATAATGATGTGTTTACCCACTTTCATGTGATTGATTCCCTTATAACCATGTAATATAATGTATGTGATTAACCAATGGAAATGTGATGAAATGGTATGTGATGGTAATTGGTGTGAAATGAATGGTAATGGAAGTGGCAATGAATATGGCTCTGAACTGGTTAATTGAACCATAAATAATTACTTGGAAATTATCATTCATGTTCCTTTTTCATAAACTACCTATTCATACTTGATATTTTGTTGACACTATTGGTGGATTCCTACTATGTTTTACCCACACCCTGCTCGGGTCGCCATTGGGTACCCTAGCAGACATCATGTTTGCAGGTCAGGAGAAGGGCACGGGTCCTTGCTAGATAGTTGAGTGGACACGGGTAGCACTTGGTGGAGGATCTAGACGTGGAGTCAGGACCATTTTGGGGATTTTGTCCATTGTCTTTTTTTTGGATTTTGTTCACTTTTGGACTTGTAGTAGGACATGGCATATTTATTGTTAGAAATGGTTGTTATACATGTTCCTTGTTTATTGATTATTGTTTCCGCTATTGGTTTATTTATGTTGTGTCTTACTTTGAGAAAAAGGGGGTATAGTCTCCCCACGTGACCACATAGACCCCCACTACTAGTCGGCAGCCTTTGGCGTACGGGGAGGCGTGCTTATGGTTATGTAACAACCCAGCTCGAAGCACTGGTTTAGTGGATTCTATGTGGGGAACGTTACATCTCTCTCTTCCTCCATCCCTTTCTTCACACATTTCTACTCTATTCGGTGCATCATTAAAACCCTATTCCTTTATCAAGTTGAGCATGCACCAGTGCTACAACTATGTTCTCATCTATTTGATTCATCAACTAATCCCTTTTTGTACTATGAGTAGACCACACAATTGTTTCAGCTGAGACCTTACAAAAAAGGGACCTGTGGAGGTTTATCCCTACCTTTTAAATAAATCACACACCATATGCTCCTCATAGTGAGTCTTCTTCATTCATCTAAACTTTTTTTGTTGTTTCCTTAAATCACAAGATGAACTTAACCTGATCAATGTTTCAAATATCATTCCTATTAAACATTAAATGTTTAAATAATGTATTTATTTATTCTATAAATCTATTTTACATTTTTAGTTATTTTAAATGTTATAATGAATAATTAGAGGTTGTTTTATAGGATTCCAATATAGAAATTTAATTCAATAGCCTATAGATTTTATTATTTCTCTCTGGAAGGCCTTCTAGGTGGAAGGGAAATCATATCCAATTAACACGTTAATCCTACATCCATTTATTATTATGGTTTCACACAACATTTCAAATTATATGAGATATTATTTTATAACATATCATAAAATATTGTGAATCATTTATAATAGATTGAAATTTTAACTTTTCAACTCAATTTCTATATAAAATATAGGATAGAAAATACTATAGTTATCATTAATGATGTGAGGTGCACATATATCATTATGTGTTTTATGTAGATTATCATAAATTATTGATAATTAAAACACGAAATTAAAACTACAAATTTCACCTGATTTTGTTAAAGTAATGTTTTCTGACACAATTAGTTTATTCTCCATGCCACTTTTATATATTTAGCTAACCATGTTCTCTAAAATTTTGTATGAAGC
The DNA here is from genome assembly GCA_963277665.1 of Viscum album. Lineage (NCBI taxonomy): Eukaryota > Viridiplantae > Streptophyta > Magnoliopsida > Santalales > Viscaceae > Viscum > Viscum album. Next base: position 1,081,458,348 of record OY728131.1, on the reverse strand, counting down.
ATGAATATTCCCTCTAAACATGGTGTATTTAATATTTACTAAGATATATAATGATTCCATGGAATGATACATTGACTCCAAACTGGTAATGAAACACTTTTTATAGAATGTTTTTCATATTGAATTTAAAAAAATCATTAAATAACTAATATTGTAAAAATTGTATTTACACAAAGAGGTTAATACATTAATTTTATCAGTGTTATTATGTGATATATTGATGGACTTAGTTATTAATCAAAACACCCTTGATACCTAATTATAATATTTGTTGAAATACAAAAATTATTGTATTCTTTTAGAAATGATAAATTTGATAGTTAGATGAGTTATTTATAATCAATGAGAGATAAAGACATAGTTCATGGATATATTGATGATAAAAATTAATTTTAAAATATTTATTGGTTTCATAGAAGATTGATTTAGAAGGTAATATTTAGGAAAAAAATTCCTTCCTTTAGATAACATAATGATTAAAAATCAATAGATTCCAACCATTCTTAATGAAATGATATTTATATTTTATTTTGATATAAATATGTTCACTTAATTTTAAAAAAAATATTAATGAAATTCAATAATATAATAATTTTTCAATTTAGTGGAAACTTATCTTATTATAATATCTCTTTTAAATCATAAAATTAATATAGGCATAGAAAAAACTTATGTGAATTCGAAAATTAATTTATGATATGTCATACACAATGTATTCTATCAATTATATGTTTAATTAATGAAAACATTTATCTAATTTCTCTACAAATCAAACTTAACCTTAGGCTATGATCATGAAAATCATGATGAAATATTTCCTATCATACTATTCAATGAATTTGATAACGTAATTAAATTAATCTAGTAAAATATTTGAATATCCACATATATTCAATCATTTAAAATAATTTTATTCACTAGGATAATTATTTAAAATGAATGGGTTTTCCATCATCATGTTATGTTGTCAATTTTTTATAATATAAACCACTACTTATAATCATTGGTAATAATAAGAATATGCTATTTGTAAAATCTGGTGAATTTAAATTTTTATCAACAATTATGATGTTCATCCACACATTATAGAATAATTAGTCAATTTTATTGAAAATATATTGTTCATCCTCTATTGAAATTGTTTAAATTTATTTATCCTAATTATTACTTATTCTATTTCTATGTATCATGTGAATAATAGAAACATAAAAATAAAAAATTATTTAGATCAAAAAAATATTCATTTTCCATCTAATAAGATATTTTGTTGTCAAGATGAGTATTTAATTCATGAATAAGAGGTAGAAATATAGTGGAACACATTATGAAAAAATTATCACATATTACCATCACATATTTTTCAATTCATACTGTTAAAACCTCAAGATTATTTAAATTTATACAAATAAATTAATAATGGAATATACAATGATGAAATTATTGATCTTATAATTTTTTTTAAAGGAATATAAATCATTTTTCTTTCCACAACCTTGAATAGAAACCCTAAAGGTAATAAATTATTATTATGTGATACATTTTATCACCTTTTAAATTATGTATAATTAAATATTGAAGAATTATGAGATTACCAATTTATACTAATCTAACATTAATACATTAATCATGTATGTTATTGATGGGTTCATTAGCTAGATTATTTTTTATGGGATTAAAGACATTAATTGAAAAATCATAATGTTTTGATAATGTTGTTTTGATGAACAATACAATTAATGATGTGTGTTCCTTGGTTAAAGGCATTGTGAGGTGCTTCGGGAGTGCCTCATCAAAGGTGAGGAACAATTACCTCATTGAGGAGTAACAGTGATGGATTCCTCACCTGGAATCATATGAGGTATTAAGGCACTATAAATATTTTCACCCCAAAAAAATAGGGACGTCCTTTATAAATAGTATTAGCAAAAAGGGTTGAAATCGATGGTGACATGGGTGGAAATATGAATTAATGCAGTGGAATTTTGGGATACTTTTTGCAAATAATAAGAAGGGGTGTGAAAGAACATTAAATATACAAATTTAATGAATTAATAAAAAAAACATAGATATATAAAATACACAATATAACCTAAAAATAATCTACACAATCCCAAAATCTGTGAGTAATTAATTTTTATAATTTTAATTGGATGTATGTTTTCTTAATTTTAAATAATGATGAAACTATTTTAGTTATTTCATTTTAGAAACCATATTTTTAGAGGTCTTTGTCTCACAATGCGCCTCACATTGCATCCCCAAGAGACCTTTTTGCCATGATTCACTACATGCCTTTGACAATGCGGCACATTATTCAAGAACCATAACTAAATCATTATAGAATCATATAATTTATACAATACATATGAAAAATAGATTGAACTATGAAAAAATTGTCATCTACAAGGATTTTAGAATTATATGGACGTGTATAATATCCAAGTATGATATTCTAATAAGATATTCTGATAGTGAGTAACTTAACAAAACAATATGTATTATTATAATAGTTTCACACAATTATTTTTGATTAATTGGTACTATAACATATTTAAAAAAAACTAATAAATAAAAAAACGAAATCTATTAAAATAAAATTGTCCAAAAAATAATATTTAACAGCATGTAATATTTGATTTTACTTTCCATTTTTGCAATTTGAAATGATTTTTTAACATATTAATGATGAACATTTTTTATGAAACAATACATATCACATGAAGTAATCTTATAGATTATTAATTTAATGTGTCTTTATTTTTTCTAAGAATGGGTGGACGTTGGATGTATAATTTTGATTAGAGCATTGATGATTTTTATAAATAGTAATGATATTTTTCATACATTCCATTCAATAATAATTCCTATAGTGGATTATTAGATGTTCATGTTTTGGATTTACTAGAAGCCCTTGGTTAGCTCATGAGGAAGTGAGTTACCATATTACTAAACATGTTTTCCCAAAAAAATTATCCTATATCGTATCATATTGGTGAAAAATATGAAGTGGATAATGATATTGATTTGTCTTAAATGATTGGTATGAAAAATTTTGTTTCATATAAGTTTACATTTCTTAATGAAACTACATCCCCATGTAGTCTAATATAAGAGGAAATTAATTCTAAAACACTATTTGTTTTCTATTGATCAGAATGATTAAATTGATAGTGTCAAAAAGATGATGGATGATTCATATTCTCCTATATAGAATCTATGTGGGAAAATGATAAATCATTTGTTTTTATTATGATTATATCATATGAATGAAATGTATGGATTTATTAATACTTTGGATGACTATATCCACAATCAAATAAATTATTTACTACCTAATGATTCATATATTTCCAAAATTGATTATGTGGAATCATATTTGGTTGAAAATTTTAGATTTTTATCTTATACGCCTCATTCGTTTCAGAAATATTTTTGGCTATTCTAGAAATCAATTGTTATGTTAATCCGGTGAAAAATGTGTGGTACATCAAGTTATAAGACTAGTAAAGATGGAACTCAATCCCATATACCATAGAATGTGATGTGGAACATAATTTTATTTCCCAATATTCAAGAACTTATTAGTTTAGAAAAAATGGTATGAAATATGAGACATCATTAAGATGAAAGAAACAAGGATAATGTTGAAATAGTGTAGCCTGTAGATAAGTAAGATAGGAATAAAGTTGATAGGTTACATCTTGATTTTAAAACTGACCCATGAAATGTTAGGTTCAGATTATCTTGTGATAGTATCACCCTATTTATCTAAATGACCGATCCACATAATACATATCCTATTTTCATTCACTCACATTACATTCCATTAGGGATATGAATGATGAATCCATTTACACTCATGGGTATATTGATATCTAGATACAGTGATCCTATAAATTATATTGTTGTATACTAAAAATAATTAAGAGATGAGTTAAATAAGGTTTTTATTATTTATGATAAATTGTATAATTCATTAAGGAAAAAATACTTTATGTTTTATGTAGCTTAATTATGCATCATAAATGATTTATTTTCATATAGAATTATTTCTGGTTGGAGTGAAAATTGAAAATATCCAACAATTAGTTTTTGAATAATACACATTCTCGAAGATTAAATTTTATCCAAAGTTTCATCTTCAGAGCACATTAAAAATTTCTAGAGATGGATCATCCCCATAAAAAATCAAAGATTATTGAATTACAAAATAGAGAGAGATGAAACACATTAATGAATGTCAGAGAATGATAATAATAAATAAAATTATGAATTGAATTATGATCATGGAAAAATAAATTCCAATATCAGAAAGAAAATGAATTTTATTTGAAATTCCCAAAAAAATGGAGAAAGAATAGTAAATTCATTGACTTCCCCTATTGGTCATCAAATTTATTATGTTATTTTTTTGATCTAATTAATATCAAGGAAAATATATATGAGGTGATATTTTATAATATATTAAATTGATAGGGAAAGAATAAAATTTGATTTGTGGTCATGTATTGGTTTTATGTACTGGGGAATATGATAAGGAATTTTTTCCTTAGTGAATTGGTTAAAATATGTTGAAAGTATTTTATTATTATTAGTTTTGATAAATATAGGTAAATAACAATTTATTTTGTTTTTTAAAGGATTTAAGGTTCTAGATATTTATTAATGTAACATTTCTAAAAGGGTTAATACACAATATTTCAAATAAATATCACTTAAAACCCATGATTACTATGTATTATTGCATGATTTGATTATAATTCTAAAATTTTATTCACTTTCACATAATATTTGAGTAACTATGATTTAGTAATTTCATTTTAATCAATAACGTTGTGCAAATTGATTGAGAACAAGTGTTTTTATGAAATTATAGATAGATGATCTGATTATTCATTATGAATTGGAGAAATCTTTCCCACCATCATTTTAACATGTATATTACATATGACTATGCATCTTATAATATAAGGGAATTTTGGTGGTCCAATATTGAGTTATAGGATGTATCTAACAATAATAATTTTGTGTACATTGAATGATTTGGTGAAAAAACATCACATAAAGGATCTATTGTGAATGTATATCTTGTACAAGATTGCATGGATTTATATTCATCAAACATAGCATACATTTATAAGAGTTTCAATTGACTTATGAAAACTAAATATGAGAAATATGGTCTTATTGTGCATTCTTTTCATTCACTACACAAAATAGGGTGGATATACAGATCATACTAATTATTTAAATATAGATGGGAAGAGTGTAAAATGCCTCATCATACAATATTATTAAACTATGTAATTATTGGTGATTAGATAATTGAAGTAAACTAAAATGAATGATTTTTTCCATTTTATGATTTATGTAACACCCTGACCCCAGTTACCCAGATTCGGGGCGTTATTGCATAACATTTCCATGATCACAAAAGATCATGTCTCAAAGGACAGATTAGTTTAGTAGCCTCGGAAACACTAGATACATTAATAAATGTTACATTACATCATAAAGTGTAAAACTACAATAAAATCTTGTCTTTATATCCCCTCATACTATCCCGACAGGTTATTCATAATATACTACTTCACATCCTGGAAAAATTAAAACATTGGAAGGGGTGAGCTCAGATGCTCAGTAAGGATAACAATATTGCGGATGCTTTCATAAATAAATATAAACATTTAAAGAAATGTATAACTAATCCAAAAGCCTTGTAAACTTGAACTTCATCAGAATATGGAAAAATTAAAATGAAATAATTCCATTTACTTATTCACATGAATATTCTACTAGTCGAATAATCACATACAATATCAATAACCACTTTCATAATGATGGAATGCATAATGCCAGACTATCATAACCACGTAGCCAAGGCCTCGTGCCAAGACTACAAATAAGATTTTGTCAAGGCCTCATGCCAAGACAGTAGTTTCTCTCATGAGACCTACTAATTCATCAAGGAGCTATAACGGGCACCACCCGTCACTTATTAAGTCCAATGCATTCCTTATATAAACATGTTTAATCATATCATAAACCATAACATAATCTTATCACATAAAACATGCATAAATGAAACATAAAATTTCCAGATTTCACTCACATGATATCAATACAACACATTGACAAAAAAAAACACATTCAAAACTATTTTCAATACAAAATAAAAGAAAATTAAGACATTGTATTTATTTTTAATTTAAAAAAAGTTATGGCCTGTAGAGGAAGGTGAATCTCAAATAATGGTCACGGCGGCAGAGAAGTCATTGTCGCTGCATAAGTACGACAAAAAAATCATTCCATTTTATTGTTTAGTAAAATTATTTGTGTAAAAAATATTCCTTTTGAATAAACTTAAATGTCAAAGGGGTTTATGCACCGTATAAACGAAAGTTGTGTATAAAAAAAATATGCCTCAATGAACGGAGATTGAGATGAAGTCCCTTACAAATTACAATTTTTTTAAATAAAGTATTTATATTATGTGTATTCACTATAAGAACACATAAACAAAGTACAAATACAAGATAGGACATAATAATATCATGACATAATTTGGATGTAGGAGATTAACCCAAAAAACGGAAATTGGGTTAAGAAGTTCCCTTACCTCGTGTCTGACTTGACTCGACCGTTCTTTAACATCCTGAATAATAAACTAGAGTTAATTTATAATTTCATAAGAACCTTTTTCAAGTTTATTATTCCTTTTATATCACTCATAACCATGTTATGAACATTATGTAATTATTTATGTTAATAACGGTCGTTTGGTCGATCTTTGATACTTGAGTCAAAAATAAACTTTTTATAATTACAAGTTGTTCATGTGGTAAAATATCCATTATATCCAGAATTATATTCATTATGTAGATATAATATATATCATAAATATCTTGTATATTCATTCATTTATTATATTACATAACATTTAGAGGTAAGAAATGAAATGCATAGTTCATGGAGACGGTAAGCCGTACGTACGCATGAACGCTACTTTCATTTGTATTTCGTATTAAATGGAATTAAATTTTAATTATATAAAGGTATAATAAAATTTCAGTATAATTTAATGTATTATATAATTTAATACATCTTTTATACATCCCACATATGTAATTAACGATTCAAATCACTTTGAGGGGGCGGTAGTCTGCACTTCCAAAAATGAAATTATCACGTTTACCAATAATAGAAATCATAAAGGTATACCATAAATGATAAATACAGAAGAATAAGGAAAACATAAACATAAAATATATCATATATAAATATAGTGACATTTTAATGTCTACCATGATAGGTGTTAAAATAAGATTGAACAATCATCATTCCGTGAGGCAGAAATTCTCCCACCACGGAAAGAGTATGTTCTTTAACCATTAGACGTAGGTGTGTGTAAGTGTAAATCAAATCCTTCTCATAATAATATCCTATTATTTTAAATATACTGGTGTTTTTACAAAATAAAGGAATAAAAAGAGTTTAAGGGGTTGGAGAAGAAAATTAAAACAAAATAACATAAGAGAAGACATTACCATAAAATCGGGTAACATCTCTTTGATTTGAGGCAATGGCTTCCTTGGGAAAAATGATGCCCAAAGTGGGGCTTCTAAAAGTAATATAGGGAATTTGGGAGAGTATTTGGGTAGAGTTTGGCCGAGTGAAATGGCTTGAAGGTGTGAATAAGGTTGTAGTGGTGGGGGCCTTTTATAAGAGGAGAGGAGGGGAACTCTTGGAAAGTAATGAAATGTTACATTATTATGAAGTACCTTTCAGAATTAAAAGATCCCAAAATAATATATTATGAGTATTTAGTGATAAGGGATCAAAATATACTCATACAATAGGTTTTTGACAAGTGTATGTCTTATATTTTACATTATCATTTCATTTTATTTAAATCGTTAAATAATGTGTAATCGCTACATCATCATGGTGTCACAAAAATTTTAGTTTATTTAATTTATAAAAATTATATAAGAAATATCATGATGTATGAAATCTTTTTTCTTTCTAATGAATTGTTATAGTCGAATATTTAACTTATATAACCCCATGTAAATTTTTTTTAGTAAAACTACACATGTTTGTGACAATTTTATTATTACTTTAAATAAAAAGTTATTAATTTCATTTTCATACCCAAGTGGCCCTGGGGGTCCCCAAGTTGTCCATTGGATTTTATTGGTCGGCCATGACTCATCCAATAAGGGTAGGACAAGTTTCAAGATATTTCTTATTTTTATAATATTATTTTTACAATAAATTTCACTAATTCACTTTAATTGCGATTAATAGAACTTAAACGTTACTTTTCACCAAAAATAATTTTAATCCCATTTAACAACGTTTTACTTACTAATGACAACCATGTATGTAGGATTTTTGAAATTCATTACATAGAAGTGGTAATGATTCATTTACCCTAAAAATTAGTTTTTAAACTAGCACTTAATGGTTTCACTATTCATCAAAAATTGATGTTTTTCTGAAAAATACCAAAAAATAACTGTAAGATATATTTGATATTCCTAATTCAAAAATGATGTCTATTTTACAAAATTAAATTTATATAAGTTGAATTAATTAATTTAATAATTAATTCCCAGTTTCAGAACAAATAACATGTATTTATGAAACAATATATACCAAAAGATTGACAATTTTTTATGCCAAATTTCAATGTGAAATTAATTCTAATGAAAACCATTGGATAAAATGGTAAAAATATATTCTAATTATAATCTAAATCCAATCAATAGTATAATTTATCACTATAAATTATTTTGATTAAAAAATTGTTTTTATGTATTTTTCTATTCATAGAAAATTAGATGTTCTCAGAAAATCACAAAAAATTCAACTTAGGATAATTTCTATATTCTGAATACAAAAATGAAGTCCATTTAGAAATATATAATTTATATAATTTTAAGAAGTAGGTATTACTATTCATAACTGCTACTTTGATTGGTCGTGGTGTGTTAGAATCTCGAACTTGTGTAAAACACACGCTACTGTATTATTGAAAGAGAAGCATACCGTGAAAGCTTTGGGTGTTACATTATCCCCTCCTTCAATAAATTGCATCCTCGCAATTTGAAATTTTTCTTTAAAAATAAAAGGTTGAAAATAAGAAATACCTTTGTGGAAAACCCACATCGAACATAAAGTTAAAAAAATATATCTTTAAAAGAAGGAGAGAGAAGTACAGAGGTCTCCCGAGATAGCCCATACTTGGATTCTATGAAAATATGGATATGGAGGAAAAAAACCATCAAGGTCTGATAGAGAGTTGTAGAAAATAGGATTAAGAGAAAGTTAACCACAAGAAAATCACAAACATGTGATTGGTTAAACGGTCACTGAATCCCAAATTAGAAAAGTTACCCGACAAAGTTTTTGTTTTAAGTTACCTTTCATATAGATGAGGAATTTATTTAATAGATTTACTAATAATGTAAGGAAATGTACTCACTTGTCATGTAGACTTTCATTCATTAATAAATATTTACCACAAACCCATCTTTCACTCCAAATGGTAACAGAACTCAAAAATATTCTATTTATCTTAATTTTACAAGGTTCCAAACATTACGTCATAACATTTAGATTGGGATTTTTTTTTAATAACTAGGGACTTCTTGTAGGCTAGTGGTAGGTAATAAAGTCTTGTCGCACTATGGTTGTGGATTCGATTCCTACAGCTTTTTCCGACGCTACGGGTTATCCCCCGACCCGCAGGTTGTCCTTTTTCTAAAAATATAGTATTATAATATTCCAAAAAAATAATATTTAGAAATGATTTAACCTTAAACAATACTATCCAAAGATAAACATAATCCATTCCAAACTTTATAGTAATCCAAAATACCTCTATCCAGACATTCTCTAAAAGGTCTCTAAATTCCAATGTCAATTGTAACATCAGATTCCACAAAAAAGTAAAGTTTCTATTATTGTCCCATACTAAGAATATGATCACCTTCATCATATTAAAACCTTAATGAAAAAACAAGTTCTGCAGTACAATCCTTATATATATCACATTATTCTTATAACCAGAATATAATCCCTGAGTCAAAAAACACAAATACAATAATTATTCAACATCATCTGTAGTAACAACATATGCTTGTCCTTGATCCCTTGGCCTTTTATGTGGTAATTTTACTTTGTGATTAGGAAATTCATTTTGGTAATTCCACATTTCCCTACAATTATAGCATTCAACACTGATATCCTCTTTCTTTCACTTACAATCACGAGCCTGGTGACCTTTTTCTCCACATTTATAGCAAACTCCCATTACTTTTTTGAAAGTACCGGGGTGATTCTTCCCAAAATTAGCGCATAATGGAAAATCCTTCTTTCCCTTTTTCCCATTTTCTGTCTCTTGTTCCACCGTTATCTTCTTCTCTTGCTTTACTTTGTTGTCGTAAGACTTAGAGAATTCCTTTTCTGTCTTGATAGCACACAAGACAATATCTTCGTACGATGAGAATTATTTTGAAACTAAGGCTCGACGGAGACACGGTTATCTCCCATCAAAGAAACTATCAATCTTAATTCTTGGGTTATATAATCTGCTGCATGCCTTGCTATCCTTGTAAAGCTAGCCTCATACTTTGCAACATTCTCATCCTCCATCTACCTTAGACTCAGAAATTACCTTTCCATCTCTTCTTGATGGTCATGTGGAAAGTATATTTCTAAAAAAATTTCCATAAACTCCGTCCATTCCATACTTGATACTTCTTCATCTTCCTTTGTGTTTTGAATCAATTACCAACAATGATCAGTGTCTCTAGTGAGGTGGAAAATTATCATGACAAATTTCTCCCTTTCGCTACTCCCCAAGGTGTGGAATATTTTCTTAAGTAGTTTATCCAATGATCAGCTACTAATGGATTTGTACCCCCATTAAATGTTGTATTTTTTTACCTCATTAAATTATCTAACATTGATTCTCCACGTTGCGGATCAGGTTCCTCCAAACGAGTAAGGTTATTATTCATAACCTGAGTGATTTGTCCCAGTATGGTGATACGTAGATTAACACGAGTTGTAGCACCAGCTCCACTATAATTATCATGAGTAGGAGGAAAATCCCTATATGGAGTGCATGCAATTATACAGTTCCATTCCTCCCACTAGGCACAATTTCTAAATAATGTCATAAACTAGATTGGTTTATCAATCAAAATTCATAATTCCATACTTTTAAAACACTTACCATAAATTGAACTATGTATGGATATGATCCATAACCATAAAAAGAAATTTTTTCCTTGAGGATGTATATACTCATAAACCCTTCATAATGGTTTTCAATGAAAATGAGAATTATCCTAATCATATCCCCCAGGAGTGTCGTAACCAAGAGTGTAGCAAGGCCCGTTGTCGTGCACCAGTTCCCATTCGAGTCTAGCTCAAAGCGGTGTTTTCAGGTTTTACCCCTAGGTACATCTGTGCTAGATCCGCCTCTACCTACTCATATCCAGACATAGATGTATTTCTCGAGAAACGCACAAAATCACTATAATACCAAAAATCTAGGATGTTCTTCTATACTAATCCTCAAAGTTTATCTTAGGTCTATGTGCTCTAATTAGAGTTTATCTAAATAAATCTTCCAAGGTTAGTACTAAACTTCCTCTAATACCAACTGTAACGCCCTAGCCCCAGTTACCTAGAGTCGGTGCATTATTGCATAACATTGGCATGGTCACAAATGATCAGGTCTAGAAAGACCAATTAGTTTAGTAGACTTGGAAGCACTAGACACATTCATAATTGTTACATTACATCATAAAGTGTAAAACTACAATAAAATCTTTTCATCATATCCCCTCATACTATCCCTGCAGGTCATTTATAATATACTTTTCACATCCTGGAAAAATTCAAACATTGGAAGGGGTGAGCTCAGATGCTCAGTAAAGATAACAATATTGTGGAAGCTTTCATAAATAAACATAAACATTTAAGGAAATGTATAACTAAAACAAAAGCCTTTTAAAATTGAACTTCAGCATAATATGGAAAAAGTAAAATAAAATAATTCCATTTACTTATTCACATGGATATTCTACTAGTCGAATAATCACATCGAATATCAATAACCACTTTCATAATGATGGAATTCATAATGCCAGAATATCATAACCACGTAGCTAAGGCCTCCTGCCAAGACTACAAATAAGATTTTTCCAAGGCCTCGTGCTAAGACACTAGTTTCTCTCATGTGACCTATCGATGCTTCGAGGAGCTGTAGTGGGCTCCACCCGTTACATATTAAGTCCAATGAATTCCTCATAAGAACAGGTTAAAACATATCACAAACCATAACATAATCGTATCACGTAAAACATGCATAAAGGAAAAATAACATTTCCACATTTCAATCACATTATATCAATACAACACATTGATAAAAAACACTTTCAAACCCATTTTAAATACCAAAATAAAAGAAAATTAAAACTTTGTATTTATTTTTCATTTAAAAAAAGTTATGGCTTGTAGAGGAAGACGAAACTCAAATAATGGTCATGGTGGTAGAGAAGTCGTTGTCGCCACATACGTACGACAAAAAAACATTCCATTTTGTCGTTTAGTAAAATTAATTGTATAACAGATATTCCTTTTGAATAAATATAAAAGTCAAATGTGTTTATACACTGTATAAAAGAATATTGTGTATAAAACAAAATATGCCTCAGTGAAAGGAGATTAAGACGAAGTCCCTCTCAATTTTTTTTTTAAAAATATATCTATTATGTGTATTGACTATATGAACACATAATGAAAGTAAAAATACAAGATATGACATAATAATATCATGACATAATTTGAAAGTAGGAGATTAACCCAAAGAACATAAATTGGGTTAAGATGTTCCCTTACCTCGTGTCTGACTTGACTCGACCGTTCTTTAAACTCTTGAATAATAAACTAGAGTTAATTTATAATTTCTTAAGAAATTTTTTCCTGTTTATTATTCCTTTTATATCACTTATTTCCATGTTATTAACATTAGGTAAGTATTTCTGTTAATAATGGTCATTTTTTCGATCTTTGGTAATTGAGTCCAAAATAAACTTCTTATAATTACAAGTTGTTCATGTGGTAAAATATCCATTATATTAAGAATTATATTCATGATGCAGATATCATATATATCCAATGTATAAATTCATTTATAAAATTACATAACATTTATAGGTAAGAAACGAAATGCACCGTTCATGGAGACGGTAAGCCGTACGTATGCATGAACGCTACTTTCATTTCAATTTCATATTTAATGGAATGAAATTATAATTATATAAAGGTATACTATAATTCCAGTATAATATCATGTATCATATCATTTACTCCATCCTTTATACATCCCACATATGACATTAACGATTCAAATCACTTTGAGGGGGTGGTAGTCCGCACATCCTGAAATGAAATTATCGCGTTTACCCTTAATGGAAATCATAAAGGTATTCCATAAATGAGAAATAAATTAACATAAGGAAACCATAAATATAATATATATCATATATAAATATAGTGACATCTTAATGGCCACTAGGAGAGGTTTTAATAGAATATTGAACAATCATCATTTCGTGAGGTAGAAATTCGCCAACCACAGAAATAGTATGTTCATTAACCATTAGACGAAGGTGTGTGTAAGTGTGAATCAAAAAAATCTAATAATAACATCCTATTATATTGAAGATACTGGTGTTGTTAAAAAATAAAGGAATAAAAATAGTTTATGGGATTGGAAAAGAAAAATAAAACAAAATAACATAAGATAAGACATTACCTTAAAATCGGGTAACTCTTTTTGATTTGAGCCAAAGGCTTCCTTGGGAAGAATTATGCCCAAATTGAAGCTTCTATGAGTAATAGAGGGATGTTGGGAGAGTATTTGTGTCACAAACCGAATCTGGTCGCCATCAAACCAACACCAAACCCGGCTCATGGCAAGAACCGATGGGCGTTCCCCATCACCACGGGCTGGCACAAGTGCCCGGGTATCATAAAAATTCTTTTGGGAACGATTTACCCGAGTTTGGGTTCATAAGATAACCAAAAACAAACAACAAACCAAATCTGAAAAAATTATGCCAAACAAGAATTAATAAAAATTCAGAACATAGTATATGAGTTTAAAAAAGAAACAAGAGGTCCAAAGGTACATAAAAGTAGCATAAACAACCCATAAGACTCCACACGACAAGGGGTCATCACCCACAAGCCGTCTCCACAACACCGCACCATCGAGAGAAACTAGCAACCTGAACCGCCATCACCCAAGGCTTTTCCTTTGCCTGTGTCAAACATGATCAAGTCTACTTACACCCAAATGTGTATGTAGTGTGTGAGACAAATCCCAATAGGATATCACCCAAGGATTTCAAGTGATAGGAATTGTAAAATAAAAGGCTTGCAAAAGTTATAAATAGATAATAGTGGCATTTATTTCTAAAAGTGAAACTTTGAAAAGAAAATAACTTTCAATGGGGATAACTATAAAGAATCGGTGAAATTGAATAAAACATTCAATCTGCTGGTATTCACATCCCAAAATACCATAAAGAATGTTTAAATGCCAAAAAGGCCCCGAGCACTAAGCGTAGGAACCCCCCTAGGTACTAGTTTGTTGTGAGCCCCAAGTACCTCATACCTCGGTGAAAGTAACCATAACGAAAATCATTCTCATGCACGAGCCACTAGTAGGGGGCATACCCATAACCTAGTGGTATCCAATCATCTCCATTATAGTTTTGTTAGTGTTATCCTTGTCAGACTTGCTAAGTGAACCATGGTCAAAACCCCTCCGTTCACTAGCGTACTAGTACACGTTAGCCCACCTAGATACCCGGGTTTCCCGTATTGTGCTCAAATAGTCACCACATGCTACCGAAATCACTATTCACATATAAATATCAGTTCTGGTCACACACATTAAAAATAGTATCTACACCTTCTTTTCACCTTTTGCATAACTCAATAAACCATTTATAATTTCCATAAAACAATTTCAATAAAATTAATCAAATGTTGCACATTAAATTCATCTAAAATACCATATTTAAAACCAAATGGAGACCAATATTATACCAAAACATAAATTTCAGCATCAAAACATTTTTATAAATCCAATCCCTGAATTATAAAACAACACCAAGAGGCACAATATGGGTTACACATGTAAAACACCCATTTTCACACAAGATTGGCACTTAAAAATCTACCACTTTTAAAATGCTACCCAAATCAATTTTTGAAATCAAAATACTGAATGATGAACATAATGGAAACCTAAATACAGAAATCCAACTCATTATACAAAACATACATATGAAATCACCTACCAAAAGAGTCAAAACCCCCAAATCCTTGTGCGTAACTTCAACCGCACATCTTCCGCACTACAAAGGAGTAAGATTGAACCTAAAAGTAGAGGATTGGACCAAGAAAATCAAAACTAAAACCCTAGGTACGAAACCCCATCTTCTAGACATTTGGGGATTCAATAAAAAAGGAAGAAACCCTAAGAAGAAGGGAGGAATAAGGAAGAGAAACAACTTACTTGGGAAATCTGAACGTTTTTTGGAGCTTCAGAGGTTCGCCCCTAAATCGCGATGAATATGAGCTCCAATGAGGCGAAAACGAATATGGGGGTGTGGTTGGGTTCGATGGGAATGTTTGAGAGGTGGAATCACCGAAAAAGAAAAAACAATAAATATTTTATGAAATAATTACAAAACAATTTTAAATCTGGAAATGAGATTTCGGGTTGGCCCAATACCTAATTTTATCACCCAAATCCATGATTGTAATGAATTTTTAAAGGCCCAAAATTATTTTGTGGTTTTAATATTTAAATTAAGGTAATGTTGGAAGTTTAATGGTTGAAAAATGTGGAAAAACGAAGGAGTTATTAAAGAAACAAAATATACTTTCAAAACTGGAAATGGGCTCTTAGGTTGGCCCAAATTTTGGAAACCCACTATTTCCTTTAAAAATGCATGAAAACCCACCAAAACAAATCAAGGATATAAATTAAATGAAAAATACCTCTAAATAATTCATGTATGTGACAATTCTACCCCCCATGAAGGACTTTCCGCCCCGGAAAGTCAACATGAGGCTTGATTGGAAAACACGAACGGGTACTCTTCCTCGACCCACGACTTTCACTCCCATGTCTCATGTGTATCATTTCCATGCTGCCATAGAACCCGGACTAATGGAATAGACTTCCCTCGAAGTATCTTCTCTTGGGAGTCCACTATTTTCACTGGCCTCTCAACAATAGGCAAGTCAGGCTCTATCTCCAGTTCTTCCCAACTCAACACATGGGACGGATCCGAGTAGTATTTCTTCATCAAAGAAACATGGAAGACATTATGGATGGACGTCAACTGAGAAGGTAATGCCAACCAGTATGCCACGTTTCCAACACGTTCGATGATCTCAAATGGCCCGACGTACTTCGGAGTCATCTTACCTTGATTCCCCAATCGACGATGGTCTAAACGAGGGGCCACCTTCAAGAATACTCTATCACTCACAGAAAACTCTAGGTCTCGATGCCTCCGGTCAGCATATGATTTATGACGACTCTGAGCTGTCAATAAACATTTCCTTATTAATTTTACCTTCTCAGATATCTCCTGCACCATACTCGGCCCCAGTAGTGAGGTCTCACCTACCTCAGCCCAACAGAGGGGGGACCGACAAGGCCGACCATAGAGCACCTCAAAAGGAGCCATTCGAATCGAGGATTGGTAACTATTATTATAAGAAATCTCAACCAATCCCAAATGGGTATCCCAAGAACCTCCAAAGTCTAGGACACATGAACAAAGCATGTCCTCCAAAATCTGATTCGCCCGCTCTGTCTGACCATCTGTCTGCAGATGGTATGCTATGCTTATCTTAACCTGGGACCCCAAGGCCTTCTGAAGTCCTTCCCATAATCGAGATGTGAAATGAGGGTCTCTATCTGAGACAACTGCTGATGGAACACCATGGAGTCTCAGCACCTCTTTAAGATACAAACGGCCCAACTCATCCACATTATATGTATCTCTGATCGGAATGAAGTGGGCTGATTTGGTTAGACGATCAATCACCACCAAAATGGCATTCTTAGCTCGAGGTGTACGAGGTAATCCAACAATGAAGTCCATGGCAACCTCGTCCCACTTCCAGTTAGGAATGGGTAGTGGTTGGAGAAAACCGGAGGGCCTTTGGTGCTCTGCTTTCACCTGCTGGCATGTGTAGCATCTCGACACAAAGTCCTCTATGTCCCGTCTCATACCAGGCCACCAAAACTGCTGACGAACATCATAATACATCTTAGTGGCACCCGGATGGACAGCCCACTGAGACTGGTGTATTTCCTGCATCACCACCTTCTGTAGAGATAACGGCACTACGTAACGACCCTTGAAGCACAAGAAGCCCTCGGGAGACGACGACCAATCAGAGGATGTCTCCCCACCATGAAGAAACTGCTTTGATCGCTGACAATGATCATCACTAGGTTGTTCCTACTGATTCAACTCCAACAGAGAAGGAGTCAACTGGATGCTCGCCAAGAATGCCCCTCCACTATGTTCCTTGGTCTCTACATGCATATGAGAAAAGATCCCCATCAATGTCCACTCATCACTGGACTTCCTCAAAGCCTGCACTGGAACCCTTCTGCCCAAGGCGTCGGCCACTACATTACCCTTACCTGGGGTATAGACAATGTCAAAATCAAACCCCTGCAAGTACTCGATCCAGCGACGCTGCCTCATGTTGAGGTCCTTTTGTGAGAAGATATAAGCCAAGATGTTGTGATCAAAATAGACCACAAAATTCTCCCCAATGAGGTAGTGACGCAACGTCTTCAAAGCATGCATCACTGCTGCCAACTCCAAGTCATGGGTTGGGTAGTTCTTTTCGTGTGGCCGGAGTTGGCGAGAGCCATACGCCACCACGTGATCATCCTGCATAAGCACGCACCCAAGACCCATACATGAGGCATCACAATAAACCACATATCCCTTTCCAGCCTCTGGTAAAATCAGCATGGTGGCAGTAGTCAATCGCCTGTTCAGCTCCTCGAATGATGCCTGACATTCGGGACCCCATACAAACTTCACCCCATTCCGGGTGAGGGTAGTCATCGGTGAAGCAAGCTGAGAGAAATCACGAACGAATCACCTATAATAACCAGCCAGGCCAAGGAAACTCCTAATCTCGAACACATTCTTCGGCTGCTCCCATGACATAACCGCACTAATCTTATCAGGGTCCACTGAAAATCTATTCTATGAGATCACATGCCCGAGAAATCTCACCTCCCTGATCCAGAAACTACACTTTGACAACTTTTCATAGAGGCGGTGATCCCGTAATGTACCCAAAACGACCCTCAAGTGATATTCGTGTTCCTCCTCAGAGCTAGAGTATACCAGAATGTCATCCACGAACACCACAAAAAAGGAATAGAGATATTGATGGAAAACCCTATTCATATGTTCCATAAAGACTGCTGGAGAATTTTTCATTCCAAAGGGCATGACCAAATACTCAAAGTGACCGTACCTGCTTCGGAAGGCTGTCTTTGGGATATATGACTCTTTCACCCTGAGTGGATGATACCCTGAACGAAGGTCTATCTTTGAGAACCACTTTTCCCCCATCAACTGATCAAACAAATCATATATTCTGGGTAAAGGGTATTTGTTTTTAATTGTTACCTTATTCAGCTTCCGGTAGTCAATGCACAACCGGAGGGATCCATCAGCCTCTTTTGCAAACAACACAGGAGCGGCCCAAGGAGAGACGCTCGGGCGAATGAATCCTTTGGATTCTAAGTCATCCAGCTGTGTCTCTAATTCCCTCAACTCGGTGGGGGCCATGCAATAAGAGGGAAGAGATATCAGTTGTGTTCCCGGCGCCAGATCAATTGAAAACTCCACATCCCGCTCTGGGGGCAAGCCTGAAAAATCATCTGGGAATACCCACAGAAACACATTCACTACATGAGTTAGTGCACCTTCAGGGGAAAGACCATCCTCTAGCATAAGTGAAGATAACTGGAAGATAACACTTCCCAACTCTGGGAGTGGAGGCCCTGCGCGACCTGACCGAGGATCCCATTCTCTATGAAAAACCTGACGACTCCCATCAGGTGCCGTGAAACTCACACGCCGTCTATAACAATCAATGTGTGCCTGGAAGTGTACTAGCCAATACATCCCGAGTATGACATCAGAAAGGTTCATATCTAAGACCAAGAGGTCCCACTCCATCTCAACCCCTAACACAGAAAGCGCGCAAGATGGGCACCTGAGACCCTGCTCCTTCTTCTTTCCCAACGGTGCCACAAACTCCATTGCGAATGACATCAAATCAGTTGGCAAATTCAGAATGTCCACAAAACGGGTAGAAATGAATGAAACAGAGGCACCAGTATCAAAAAGAGCAGCAGCTATAGAAGATGAAATCAAAACGGTACCTCGAACAGTCAACGGTCCAGCCTCTGATCCTGGTGGTGCATGATCCACCGCATTGAGATATCCAGTCTCTGCCTGAAGACGACCGCTAGTCTGTGGTTGTTCCCTGAACTGGCTCTGCCCAGAAGATGACCCAACCCTACCACCACGGCTTCCAAATCGAGATCCCCAAGTCCTCGACGGCTCAGACTATGCTGGAACTCCTCTGGGATCCATGGATCCTGTCCCACTTTGAAGTGGACGCGCTATCCCGCAAAAGTGTTGCACGTGTCTCATTCCTCCACACTGGAAACAGGTCTTCCGAGGATGAGGGCATGCTGGACGGATGTGCCCGGGCTTCCCACACTGGTGGCACACGACCGATCTTGCATCAGAAGCTGCTGATGACAACTGCCTAGAAGAGTTCCCTGAACTGCCTCCTCCTTTCTTCACATGATCCTCCCGCTTCCTTTTCTTCTCTGAGGAGCTTCCACTTCCCACTGCTGATACAGAACCATAGAAACCAGCCCTGCCTTTTCTATCAATCTCCACCATGCACGCCCGATCAACGACCTCAGCATAAGTCCTCAGCTTAAACAAGAACACCTGGAAGTATATCTCTGGTCTCGAGCCTTTCTCAAACCTCTGGGCCTTCGCTTGCTCATTAGAGACAATTTCCGGAGCATACCGAACCAACTCAGCGAAACGGTTGGCATACTCCATCACAGATAGATTTCCCTAAATAAGATCCATGAACTCTCTAGACCTGGTATAAGCCAACACCTCAGGGCAGTACTGTTCATTGAAGACAGCCTTGAAATCTCCCCAACACATCGGCTCATTCTTCCCAGCCTGAAGCACTGACTCCCACCATTTACAGCCGGTACCCTCTAACAGAAAGGAGGCACACTTTACCCTGAGCTCCTCTGGTGTTTCCAAGAACTCAAACATACGCTTGATCTTCTCGAGCCATTCCTATGCTTCTTGGGGTTCTAAGCTGCCTCGGAAGGTTGGAGGCTTATCTTTAAAGAACTCCTGGGCCTTTTCCTTTCTAGGACCAGTCTCATCCCCTCTAATAGGAGCAGGAACTGGAGCTGGTCCAAATCCTAGAGCCTGGACAGCCCGGACCACGGCCTCGACTAGCCTCTGATCAATTGGCGTGGGAGAACTCTCTTCGGCTTCCTCCTGTGGGTGCGTGAGAGCTTTCCGGGGAGGCATGTTGCTACAAAATGTAACAGTAACAAAATAATAATCAATACCACAATTCTGAAAATTTTAATCAAATAACTCAAATATAGATAATCAAAACACATTTCAGTAATAAAATAAACAACTACAACACATCCGCATGATGTCCACATGTGGTCTGCAGCCCACACGTCTCACCTGGAAGTGAATTCAATCTTTAAATTCCAACAACCCCTGGTGACCCAGGGTATGCCATGAGAGGTGTGGGCCAAACACCCTACTCACAACCAAAACCCTAAGCCCCGACAGTCCTATCTCCTGTCTATCTTGACTCAATCATTAATTAATGAGGTAATCGCTGCATCATCATAGTGTCATAAAAATTTTAGTTTATTTAATGTCTAAAAATTATATAAAAAATATCATGATGTTGGAAATATTTTTATCATTCCAATTAATATTTACAGTTGAAAAGTTAGCTTTTATAACCCAATATAATAATTGTTTTAGTAAAACTACACATGTTTGTGACAATTTTATTTTTACTTTATATAAACAGTTATTATTGTCATTCTCTTACCCATGTGGCTCCATGGGGTCCCCAAGTTGACCCATGAATTTCTGGGTCAGCCATGACTCATCCAATAAGGGTAGGACAAGTGTCATGATATTTTCATATTTTTATAATATCATTTTACCTTAAATAGCACTAATTACCTTTAATTGCGATTAATAGAACATAAAAGTTACTATTCACCAAAAAGTATTTTAATCCCATTGAACCTCATTTTACTTCCTAATGACAACCATGTATGTTTTACTTTTGAAATTAATTACACGGAAGTGGTAATGATTCATTTACACAAAAAATTAGTTTTTAAACTACAACATAGTGGTTTCACAATTCATCAAAAATTGATGTTTTTCAGAAAAATATCAAAAATAAACTCTAAGATATATTTGATATTCCTAATTAAAAAATGATGTCTATTGTAAAAAATTAAAAGAATATAAGTTGAATTAATTAATTTAATAATTAATTCCCACTGTCACAACAAATAGCGTGTTTTTAAGAAACAATATATATCAAAAAATTGACAATTGTTTATGTCCAATTTCAAAGTTAAATTATTTCTAATGACCACTATTGGATAAAATGGTAAACATATATTCTAATTATACTCTAAAACCACTTAATAGTATAATTTATCACTATAAATTATTTTGATTTAAAAATATGTTTTTATGTATTTTTCTATTCAGAGAAAATTGGAAGTTCTCAGAAAATTAAAAAAAATTCAACTTAGGATAATTTCGATACTTGGAATACAAAAATGAAGTCCATTTTGACATATAAAATTTATATAATTTCGAAAAGTGGGTATTAAAATTCAAAACGGCTACTTTGATTGGTCGTAGTGTGTTAGAATCTCGAACATGTGTACAACACATGCTACTGTATTATTGAAAGAGAAGCATACTGTGGAAGCTTGGGGTGTAACAATTTACTTATATATTATGATATCTTAAATCATTAGTATTTGTGAAGATCATTTAGAACTTATAAAATGGTGACATCATTTTCTACCTATTAATATGATTGAAAAATTTTACATTAAAGAGTATACTTATTTGTTAATATTAAATGTCATATATTTAATTTTTTCTGTTATCAAAACAAAAAGTATCTATTTAATATTATATGTTGAAATAATACAAGTTCAAAATTTACCAATTAATGGTGCATATAATGAAATAAGACTATTTTCCTTGGGTCAAAACAATGTGGTATATGATTATTTGGAAAATTAAGTTAATTGATTAAAATTATTTGTATATATTTTTGTAATAAAAATGGTAATCCAACATAATGATGTTACGATAAGTTCTAGAATATATTTTTATCTGAGGGAATCAGACAAGAAACCATGATCATTAAATATATAATGTTATAAGGTTGATTAAAAAATCATTTTAGATTATAAATATTGGAATGGTCATGTATGGATGATGAATTGAATGTTTTTTGATTCCATGAAATAAATAGGTATGCATATAAGTAACAATATATCTAGAATGATTGGTATAAAATGTCAGTGTAATAAAAATAAAAATCATATTCATTCATCACAATATATATAAGTGTTTTTATGTAACTGTCATGTTAAAAACAAAATTTGGGGTTATTATTGATGTTATTCTTAGAAATATTTTGGATGAAGGCATGGATGATAATGATGATTTCAATAGAAATACTGGTATTTATTTAAATGTTTCATTTGATAAAGAAGATGATTAAATTGTTATAAGATACTGTGAAAAAAACTATCATATAGAATATATAGTGTTGAAACATTTGTATATATTCACATGATATTATTAAATTATTATGTGATTTTCAATATTTTATACAACATATAAAATTAACTATTACCCCCAGATTAAATTGCATGTGATATGAATTTTTTTAAAATAATGTGTAGATTATAAATTAAAGGTCATTTTTGGAAGAAGTATAATCCCTTTTCAGGTGCATCATGATTGTGAAATAATCACCAATGATTAACATAATACAAAAAATTAAAAACATCATTTGTAGATAAAACATAATATTATTATATAATTCAAGATGTGCATGGAAAAATATGACCAACATTTATCCTATTATAAAGGAAACATATATGTGATACTAACTAAAATTATATAAAAAATAATAAATAAAGATGTTCTTTATAGAATCTTATATTTCTAACTTCAAACTACCACAAATGATACTAAACCATGAAATCATGAAGATAATAAGTAGAGTTTATGACTAAAAAATTGTAGCTTTCTATGAAAATAACTCTATTCCTTGTAATGATGAATGTAAACACCATACTAATATGGATAATGTTTAGAATGTATCATGTTATTAATGGGAAACTTTTTATTGAATATGCATGAATGTACTGAAAAGTCATGTAATAAAACTGATTTTTTTGGGTGGATATTTTCTACAATGATGTATCACATATTCTATAGATTTGAATTTAGAGTATTGTGTAATTTACATATGAAACTACTATTAAATTTCATGGTAGTTTAATCGACAAAATTCATATCTAACAGTTTTGTGTGAATGAAATTTTTATTTAAATAAGGAAAGTATCAACAAATTTTAAAAAAGGAATAAATTGCAGTCCATCTCTACTAACTAGATTTAATTATTTATTTTTTAAAGGTTCATGCAATTTGGAAATATCAATCATTAGACTATAACTAATACTTTATGATTAATTCCTGACCAATTTCACAATTCATTTATAATAGTATAAGGAGAGAATGGTATCTCTTGTGATGTAGAGTTGGAATGAGAATTATGATTTATTTAAATAGTATGTATAGTAGAGAGTTGACTAATAATATTATTTGCGTTATTAAATATTATGAAAATATAGAATATAAAAATAATATAAATATTAATAATATGTATATTTAAATGATTATTTATGTCTGAAGGATTTATTTATTGAAGTTAAAATTTGGCGTAATATATTATGGAGAGAATATATACCATTATTTCATTTTATTAGGTGGTATATATGAATTTATTCTGTTATTCAATATAGATGGTTATCTTAAATAAATAATGATAATAATTTAGTTGAGTAGAGTGATAATGTAATTAGTTTAAGTATATAATTAGAAAAAAAAGGAGAAAACGAAAAAAACCATGTTCTATAAATTTGGATGATGGGTTTTTTTGAACATTTTATGTTCATGTTAGTACAAGATTAATGATTTATATCTTAAACATTTGTTATTTTCCATTTATATTGTAAATATAGTGTATCAATTCATGTACATATTAATAATGTTAGTGTATTAATGTGTATATCAAAAAATAAAATAGTGTGAATATTATTTTTTAAAATATGTAGGGACATTATTTGAAAATATAATTGCTTCCAAATATATTGAGTTGTTAAATTTTTTAATTCAAATCTAAAATCACTACCAACCTATATTCCATACTACTGGTTTTTTAATTTGAGGAAATTTCTTCCCAATATCAAATGTTCTGATAAAGCGTTTTAAATATATATCAATAAAATTTGTATTTTTATAAGGATATTAAATTCCATCACAATAAATAAATACATGAATAAATTTTGAAATGGAATTTTTTTGATTGTACAGAATGGATTTGATGCATGAAAATTAAAGAAATGTATGAAAAATATTATTCATAAATAGATGATTTTGTATGATGAAAAATCATCTGAATAATGTAAAACCTCAATATTTATTTTCTACAACGAATTGTTTGTATAAAAGGAAACCCATTTCTATATGTGCTTCTAAATATAGTTAAGTATGAAATCCTAAAGAGCTTAAGCACAGAAATGATACGCCTATACAACCCAGACTGCATTAAACACTATTTTTTGGGATTTTTGTATAAATAATGAAAGAGAAGTGATAAAAATGAAATGTCTCTGAAAACATATAATCCATACAGGGTAACGAATTCTATCTCCCAACATTCTTCAATTATGAGTCATTCCAGACCCTGAGAGTCAATCATTTGAATGTATATGAAATTCCATGCATTCATAAAAATAGATTCATGGTCATCCCTCAATTACTCACATGGGAAAAGCATCATAGAACCTAATTCCATTCAAACCAGACAACAAACACCATATATGTTCATTCATTTGAACAGATTCACCTTTTCCACCTTCATATCAGTTCTATCTTGATGCTCTTCTACATGGGTTCTAATCACATCTATTGTGGTCCACACTGGGGTTATTTTCCACCATACCTCTATTAATGAATCATAAGTAAGAAGTGGAATTTCTATCATTAAAAATTTTACAGTAATTTTGTTCTTATAAGTTTCATTATGGTAAAATCCTCTACTGTTACTAAATATACAGTAATGAAACCACTCATAATTTAATTTCATAGAAATGTAAAATGTAAAATAGTTATTATATAATCCAATAATGAAACTATTTAATCATTTTTAGTGTAATTATTAAAATAATATTCAATGGAATACTGATGCAATGCATTAACACAAATATTTTATATATGATACACATTCTACCATAGTGATGATAATGTAAAAGTAATATTAATGAAGTGAAATGTGTGAATATATAACAACATCTAATAATTATGATAGTATAATACTATTACGATAATGATATTATAGTGTTTCATCTCCTCAGTTCTTATTTTACGTTATATAAGTAAACCTAAAATGAATTATATATTTACTATACATGTTTATGTTACTGATCATACATATAAAAAATAAACATCCACATACTAGGAACAAGATTGTTACTAATAAATAACGAAATACGTTTAATTACATATCGAAAATATCAACTGAGTATACATATTGTTAACTGAATAATAAAATGTAATTAAATTATTATTTTTTAGTTGATAACATGAAGAAATATGTATCATTTTTCATATTTTCAATTATTTGAAGTGATCAAATTTTAATATTTATCATTTGAATTATTAATATTTATCATAGAATAGTATTCTAAATATTGAGGTAAAAATGACTGATTATGATGATGTTAAATGGAGAAGAATACATAGAAATGAACAACATATTAGATAATTAGGTATAAATACTAGGATCACCATGGTAAGAAAATATTTTGTATTTATATTATGTACATTTAAATTATTTACCTTTTTATAATTAATTTCCTTTTATCAGCCATGTTATTTTAGCTATTTCATTAAATAGATAGTTGGGTTGCACTACATAGGTTTGCAGTATTGTAGTGGCGAAGGGATTGGTTCGACTATTTATATAGTCTATCTTAAGATTATGCTAATTCAGTCATTAGAAGTACATTAATTTCAGTTTCCCTTTATCCCTCTTCAATCCCTAAGAGTTCATCAACCAATTATTCTATCTTTATATTTTTCATACCCACATTTTCCATATCACATTCCAAAAACACTTGAAAATGATGAATGTTTGTATGCTATATTCCTCCATTTTTACCAATTACCACCATCCACTATACATGGCATTATTTCCCTATATATCCCACCACTATATCGATATCTATATCCCCCCTCATCTATATAGGGATATCCATTAGTGTTTCTCCCACTATTAGAAAACTTATCATCATCAACTATAATGATTACATTACTATAGATATAAATCCAACATTGAAGGACACTCACCCTCATCCTATAGAGAAAACTATCCATAGGTAAAACAGTAACCAATCTACAAGTATGTGTTTAAAATTTAAAAGAATTGATTAATGAAAATTTAATTTATATTATTTTTATTTACTAACATGTTCTAATGATTTAATAAATCATAGACCATATGATGATGTCAAAAAAAACAATTAGGGAGTTCTAGAATCGACATATGAAGATAATGATTCAGTGTAATGAGGAAATTTCTATATTTGGGAAAAATGGTAGGGAATGTAAATGATTGATGTTTAAACTATCTAAAAACAGCAATATCATTCTAGTTCATGAAATAGGTTATTATAAATTTAGAGACCAAATGAATAATAATGCATGGTATATGATTTGGGTATGTAATGAAAATAATCATATATATATATATATATATTAATTTTTAATATTTTCTTAATAATATTTTTTCCAAACAAAACATCGATTTAATTTTCCTGATAGCGAAAATTACATGGGTGTATGGTTTGTAGATTTGGGTGAAATGTGGAGAGAATACAGTTATGACTTGTATATTGGTTGAAAATAGAGATTTTATATAGAGAATGATGAAGTAATAATGATTCATGAATGCCTAATATCTATATACAGAAAGATGATCAATTATTTAAAGAGTCCAAAGTTGTAACTATTAATAATATTTTTATATGTAATAATTTATTTATGTGAATCTTATTTTTAAAGATAAAATAAATTATTTTATTTATTTCAATTAAATGATATAATTTCTAGTATAGAGGATAAATAATATATAATTTAATGTATATAGAGTACAATTAAATACAATCAACCTCTAAGAAACACATCCCCCTATAACAATGGAAAGCACAACTAATTTAGCTTTTAAATTAATAAATTTAATTTTATTGAGATATATTTTTACTAAGTTTGATTTTTTTCTCTATCAAATTGTTTTTTTATATTTTTCTTTTATTGGAGACAATAGTTCTCTTGGTGCTTCATTATCTTATTAATTTCCGCATCAATATTTACTATTATATGGTAATCATTCCAATAATTTTATTTATAAATTTATCCCAATTATTGTTATAAAAGTATTTACCAACATTTTTTTATTATATAAGTTCTAGGTATTCATAAATTTCTCATTGATATTATTATTTAATCATAAAAAATGACCATTTCTAGGGGTTTTTTTGAATAAAATCGGTTTTTGATTGACATGTGATCCCTTGATTTTAAGCTTCATCATTGAAATATTTATTTCCTTCATATCCTTCTTCTTAAGACATATGATTTCCATTATTCATCGATTTTAAATCATATTTATAATTTTTATATGTTCCTTCAATGCTAATCTATATCTCTTGATCTGTTATCATGTCTCTTCTAGTTATGGGGAAATTCCACATTTCATTCCAACTCTACAAAATATTTTCAGATATTTTTGACATATGATTTCATTGTTCTTATGAGTATGTATTTATTGATCATCAAATTTATTGTTTTTTTATGAATTTGGTTTATATACATAAGTTCATTGATTTCTTATTCATTAATATCTGTCCGTACACTTTTTTGGGAATTATTTAACCAATTCTTTTTTCATTATGGGGATGATTACTTTTTTGGTTTTTTTGTCATCTTTAGTGGGTTGTATGGAGTCCGAAAATCATTATTCATATCATGATGTATTTCAGTAGATTATCTAAATATTCCCTTTGTAATTTTAATTCCATTTTCAATTTCTGGTGATGTTTCATGCTCTTTATCACCAATCTCTTATTGATTTTTCACTTATTCTGTAAGTTAAACCACACTCCAACATTTGAGAATTAGAGTCCTCTGAATTCATATTATACATTTTAATGAATAAAAATAATGTTTCATCATGGTGAAAGGAATAAATTTAAAAATTCATTATTCTTCACATGATAATATAGTTGAATGAAATTTTAATATCTAAAATTCGGTATTTATTTATTTCATATGTCTATATTCATAACATTAATAGGTATTGAAATAAGTCATACTAACTTTTTTAAAATTATATTCAATTTTATATTTTTGATCATGTTGGTGGTTTATTTGTCCCAAAAAAACGATCCAATCAATACCATTTAACATGTATTATGTTTATTTGAGAGATTATTATTTATTAATTATTGAATAAGTGTTCATTCCATAAGTATTGGATCATTTATTAAAGATTAATACAGTGATGTAAATTTTGAATTCCAACTCATACTCCCTTAGTAAGAAACAGTCAATACTCTACCTCTGTTTTTTGGAACTAACATACCAATGACGTATTTTTTATTTTATAATATGTGTTTGAAATTATTTTATTTTTTGATTTAATGAATCTTCAAAAAAATTATATTTCTGTAGTTATTATCAAAAATATATTATTTACTTTGTATTATCGATCTTATAAATATCCTTCTCATGAAAATATTTCATGATATAGTAAATTAAATATTTACCAAACATCTTAATAAATTCATCCAAAAACATCACATAGAGAAACGTAAATTCATCTTCAACCATATTTTATAATCCATTTAAAACATCCCAATGGATCCTGTGACCTCATGTCAATTCAATGTAATCAATATTTTGATGGGAACCGCATCCTATTATACCCATTACTCATCATTTTCTAAAAAAGATGCATCCATAAATCAAAGTAATTCTTGTAACAAAAAGTTAATTAAGGCCACATCAAAATATTCTTATTTATTTTTTCCTAGTGCATCTTCTTGAAAATGTTTTGATGGAATATATTTATTGGACATCAATTAAATTGGTTATAAAATATTTAAAAAAATTCAAATAATTCAATGAAATATAACTATGGGTCAACAAAAGATGTATTAATATATAGGAAAAATACGATAAAACAACAATTACTATGAAATATTGAAATAAGAAATTAAATAAATGAATCATTCTGACCACACGGTTTCATCTGAAACACCATTATAAATACTATAAATAATAATTTTATCATCACAATGGTTTCCACTATATAACTAGGATATTATTTCCCATATTTTACAATGTTCAACCTCACTAGTTTCTCAAAAATATATTCATATTAATTCATGATATCCACAGTATCTAAATATTAATCAATAAATTATTCTGGAATATAGCATATGAGATAGACCATAAATAAATGTTTATCATTAAATAACTATTATTATATATTATATGGTAAAAAATTATGGAGATCAATTATTTATGAGATCTCGCATAACATGTTCAAGTTAAAAGTAATGCATAATACTGTAATCACGTGATTATTATTGATATCCATTAAATAATTCATTTTTTGACATGAGAAATATAATACATTTTACGTCACATTTCTAAATTAAACCTTATAGGATATATAACTATATAAATGTTTCTAAGGAATATAGACTTCATCATATCATAATTTGCATCATTCTATTTAATAATAGATAATTATTTAACTCTTTACATATTATAGGAAATAACAAAGAAGGAATAATTCATATCAAACTCACATCATTTTTAAAAACTATAAATCTTATTCCCGATATCTATATTAATATTTTTACATATAAAATGTTAATTATCAATTAATGATTGTATCATGAATTTATTTTTAAGCATGTTATGTGATATGAATAAATCACAGAAATATGTTAAAGTAGGTGGATGGTAATATAAAAATCAAAAATAAAATTAGATTTATAATAATATGAAATGAATCATCCAATGGAGTGGAAATATTTGATCATTAATTTCTTTCATTATTTCAAATAATCTTAATACAAATATTTATAATTTTATACAATTCAAAATAGTTCTCATTCATTTGGTTAGGTTTGTTCTTATGGTTTAATTTTGAATTTTATAATTCAAAATTATTTATTTATATTTTTTTGTTTTTATATTCAAATATATTTTTATAATATCAATATAATTCATTTTTAATTGATTTAGTGAATTTTAATTCGGTTATAATGTTTAATTAATTATTTATTTCTTATAAAAAATTATTGATTCATCAGGGTATCAGTCATTGAACAACATTATTTTGTAAAATTAGGAAAAAGAGAGATAATATTGGGTTAAATAGAGACCCTGAAGAGATGATTATAAATATATTTCGATTTTTTTATTGAATTACATTCAAAATATAATTTTATATTTTTATATAATGTTAAATATAACATAATATAATTTTTCATGCATTAGTGAAATGAGAACCTGAAAAATTCAGACCCAACAATCATCTGAATCAGGTATATAGAGATGAAAATCATGGAAGAGTGCAATATTGACCTAGGAAAAATATTTGAACATCTAAATAATGGTGTTCAAAAAATTTTCCTTTCTGTAGCATAATGGTTATTGACATTCTTCATCAAATGAATTATTTATTCAAATAAGAAACTAAAAAAAAATCAAAATATGATACTCAATGTCCAATTATGTTAAATGAACAGTTGATAAAAGCTATATTTTACCATTCTACTAAACTTCACCAGAATATGCTACAATTATTATTACTTGATTGAAAATGATGTGTTCTATTTATTTACATTCCTTCACTCCTGCCAGTTTTAGTGTCGCTATCAATGTTGATGCTTATGTCATTGTCGATGGAATTTACACTACCAATTTCCACGACAACACTGTTTTTAATGGTGTGATAGGTGGTGATGTTGTTTCTATAGAAGGTGTGAATGAGTATTATCATGGTTTCAATGAGATTGATATTGAGGATCAATTTCTATGTGAATCATATATCTACAGGATTTATAAGTTCAATTTTATAGTGTAGTTTCATTTTATTATTCATATACTGAATTTTATTCTAGGTTTATCTATTTCTACATATATCGAGTAGCTGTATTATGGTGTTTGTCTGTTTCTATAGAATGGTGAGGAAGATGAAAATTTCTTATCTTAGTTTACAATTCTTTACAAATGGTTTTAAACAATGGAAATTTTCCAACAGCCATGGTTTCCAACATGGAAGTACACTTATAGCCATGGTTTGAAACTGTGGATTTATAATTAAGTGGAAGAAGCAATATCCACTCTTTCAAGCTGGGGATACGGTTGTAGATCCATTGTGGAAACTATATTTATTTGTATATTACCACAATTTCAAACCATGGCTACAGACTAATATAGTGTTATTAATATCCAAGGATTCAAAACATGAAAATAAATTAATATCCATGGTGGAAACTATGTAAATATGACTATGTCCACAATATATGCCATGGGTATCGAAATATATCCATAGTTCGAAACTACAGCTATAGTCATGGCCCTGCTTCCATGCTAATAGAATCTATAGTCTGCTAAACTGTGGATATTATATATATTGATGGTTTTTTATTCTATTACCGTGGTAATAAATTATGGCATTTTCCTAATTTTCATGTAGTATGATTCAATTTTAGTAGGTGAATTTATAAGGCTAGGAAAACCCATGAGTGTGTACACTTTAATATTTGGTTTCCATGTAGGGTTACATCCCATAACAGAGGATATTATTTCATACAATTTATTGATAACTTCTCTAGTAAATTCTGTACTTATATAATCTAACAGAAGATTGATTCTTTTCTGATAATTATGAAATGTAATTCTAGTGTCGAAAGAGAATATTGTATGAAACACAAAGACCGAAGAAATGATAATGGTTTAGACTATCCTTCCACATAAGTAATAGAAATCCATGAATATAAGGGTATTCAAAGATACCAAAATGTTGTGGAAACACCACAATAGAATTTATTATTAGGAAAAATTAATATCTATATCATAGATTGGGTCAGGTTCATGTTTTCCAATTATAGACACCCCAAGAACTCGCGGGTTGTGCATGACTCTATAAAAGTCAAAATTATTAATAGTGTCCCATAATCTATTAATTATTTCATAACAATATAAGTTTTCTAGAAAGGATCACCCCTGAGTCTTATACCCCATATTATTTTTTATCCATAGATTATTACTTATACATGAACATGTAAACTTTCTCTTATGGATGTGAAATGTATATTAATGGGTTATCTAGAGGCTGTTAAGGGGTATCATATGTGGATTGATAAATTAGGTAATTAATAGATTATTATTTTTCATGATATATTTTTTCATGAGATTGGTCTCCCAAAATATAATGGAATTTAATCAGTAATGTATTCAAATATGGATGGGAAGTCCCCTAAGCTCTGACACCTATATGTGTTGAAATTACTTTTGAATCTAATGAAAAGTCCCAATCCTAGATTGATCCTTCAAATTCTGTTTATAAAATACAATGTGAATCTGATTATGATTCAGATTATAAAAAAGTTAAAGATGATAAATATAATCTTATTTATTATCAACTCTCATATGATAGAGTGAAAATGTTAAACTAGAATCCATTCTGTTTCAACATGGTTGATATTTCTTTTTAATATTTTAAAATTGCTCATTTTTTATGTTTGAAGATCATTCTTATATGAAAAGCACCTAAGTCCCAACAAACCACAGACTAGTTAGATTTTATGTATGATGAGATGAATTCACTCTGTCAAAGTAATACTTGGGTTGTTGTATCAAATCCTAATATCCCAATAGTTATAGGTTCTAAGTGGATATTTTATAAAAAGGAGAACAATGTTTGAGAAACTAAGAACAAATTTAAAGTGTTAATGGTTGGAAAATGATTCCTTTAATAGGAATCCCTTAATTATAGTGATATATTCTCCCATTTTATTAAACATTCATCTATAATGATATTTCAATATTTTTCTACAATTTTTTATTTTCTAATTGAACAATTAGATGTAAAAAATACTTTCACATGGTACTTTGGATGAAATAATTTATATGAATCATCCTAAAATATTTTAAAAAACTTCATCCCTAATCATCTTTTCCATCATTAGAAATCATTATATGATACTAAACAATATTATAGGTAATCATATAAAATGTTTTACAATTTTATGAATTAAGATGAATTTTCATAAGCAATTATGAAGCATGTATATACTCTACTACTATTAAACATGAATATTTTTTCTAGTTACTGTATGATGATGAAATGATTTAAATCTGTAAAAATTAGAGGATTGTAAATTCATTCTAGATCCAATTGAACTATATTTTTGAAATGAAATATTTAGGTCATGATAATAAAATATTATTTATGGATATAATTAGAGATAAAAATTAATAAACCTTGTACATATCATGTAATTTTTATAAAAAAAAATTTAAAAATGATATGTCTTTGACAACATTAAAACTATAGACATTACTTTATGAATAAAATTTAAATATTCATTGTAAATGTCCCTTAAAAATGATTTTAAGGCTTCCTTCATGAGTATGATAACAATTTCTAATGTGGTAGGAAGTCATAATTATTATATTGTCTACTCTAGACCAAATATATCATTTTTTGTGAGTAATTTGAGAAGGTGTATGGGTAACATGGAAAACCTCACTGAAACTCATTGAATAGGATCGTTTGGTATTATTGTATTTTTTCAAAATTGTAAAATTTATTTCAATTAAATAATATTTTTAATGAAGAATTTTTTTGCATTGTTGACTTGGATTATGTTAAAAATAATAACCCTTGATAAGCATTCACTAGTTTTGAATTCCTTGAATATGGATAACTTGTCTCTTAGAAGTCTAACATGAACTTATTGGTTTCCCTTCCCACCACTAAGGTGGGTAATTTAGCCTTCACGAAATATTTGAAGGAGTACATATATTTAAAATTTTTTCTTTTTGAGTTTTCTTTATCATTTAATATAATTATAGTTCACGGTGATATCCAATCTGTCTTTAACATATCAAAAAATATTCACACTAATGTAGATCGAAGAACATTTGTATAAGACTTCATATTTATTTATATTATATTATATGGCACAATTTCTATCATTAAGATAACTATGATGGAGAGTCCAGCTAATAGCTTGACAAAGGACTTTCCATTGCCTATGTTCATACACTATATAAATTTAATGAACCTCATCTGAATTCTAATACCATGTTTGGGAGAAAACCACGATTAAATTCATTTAATTTGAAGATTTATATTTAATCTTTTATACTCCACATAAAACATTCAGTTTAATTAAATGAATTTTTCCATTCATTTGTTCATATCATTGGATATTATAGTTTTAATGGGATTATACTTTCTTGGATACAATTCATGTGGCTCCTCATTTTTCCACCTATATATTTGGGGTTTCTTAGTATGTATCTTTATTTACCTAGATCATTGATTTTGTTTGATCTAATGGGTAATTCCACTCCTATTGTGTTTTTATACCTAGCCTGGATCTCAGTTTATTTTTGTGGCCCATGGTGTGATGGTACTCACCCCACCATCTAGACAACCTTAAATTAGGTGGACCATCTATGTGATCCATGAAATCTAAACAAATTTAATCCCATGGTTCTAACCATGACATAAGACTATCCCATGACACCCCATTAATGATCCCCTTCTAGGTTTATTTCTGGCCATTACCTCATTTACAGTTTTTGGAGTTTTCAGTTTCATCTAGTTTTTGTGTCAGGAACACTCCAAGAAAGATTTCGTTGCATTACAAATATTACCTTACAAAAGAGGGGGTTAACTAGGTTTCTCCATACATTCACAGTCCCCATTTTATTTCCTGTCAAAATCATAATAATTTGATTTATGTTCTAGTAGTGATTTGGTGGAAAAAAACTCGACCTTGGGTCTAGGAAAACTTCACACCAAGTGGGGTTTTAGATCATATCATATAATCATCAAAACCAAGTTTCATTTATTTTATTATTTGAACTATAATCAAATTATTATTTTATCAGTATAGAAACTGTATCATTCTTATGTTTGTGTGTGAGTTCTCTTGTGGGTGGATAGTGTGGAATCTTCATATTCTGTTACACCACCATGACCTAGTTCAAAAAGGCTGGCCTTCTCAGATACATTCTCAGGCTATCTTCATTGTATCTGATTTGTTATATCCTTGTTGTTGTGTCTTTAGTAATAATTAAATTGGCATGGGTGGTTTTATCCCAGTGCACATAGGATCATTTTGATTTGAAGCACATTATATCATGATGATGTGTGAAATTTTCTTCTTTCATTATTTATTTTATTTTTATTCTATTCAATCATTGAATCAAAAATAATTTTATTTCCTTATATAAAATAAATGAAATTGACCATACAAAATTTTTAACCTAATTATAATCATAATTCCATTACCAGATATTCATGGGTACAATCTCTTCAATGATCCCACCAAAATTAAATATATTAATAAATATATTATATAATTGTTTAAATAAAATATTATATATATTATATATATTTTAATTATATATACATTTTTCTATTAATGTATATAAATATACAGTAAAATTGTTTAACTAATATATTTTTGATAATTCATTAAAAATATAATTATGAAAATAAGATTTATTTTTTATTAAAATTTATATAAATCATATTTAGATAATATATACTAATTTAGACACATTTTAATATAAAACATGCATAAAAATATATATATATTTATATATAAATTAAATTACACACTACAACCTTTATCAGGGCTAAAAAAATCACTCAAAATTTATTGACTTTTATCAGGGCTAATAATGCAATGAAAAAGGTGTGACTTTTATCATTACTAGAAAAATGAATAACAATGTTTTCCCTTTTATCATCAATTTTCCTAACATTGATATAAGTTTAATTTATTTTTTATTTTCACACGAACTGATAAAATCCAAAATTTATAAATACTTTTTTCTATTATTGATAA
Organism: Viscum album; assembly: GCA_963277665.1. Classification (NCBI taxonomy): domain Eukaryota; kingdom Viridiplantae; phylum Streptophyta; class Magnoliopsida; order Santalales; family Viscaceae; genus Viscum; species Viscum album. The sequence continues at coordinate 1,081,421,597 of OY728131.1, read as the reverse complement.
AGTCTAGTTCCTGATGTTGTGCATTATTTTGTAATATGAAGGTTATTCATTGAAAAGTGTACCCCATTTATCAACACGTTTGTTTATATTAGGTAAAGGCTAGCGCCGAATATTGTGAAATATGTGGTAGTGTTAAAGACTGTGGAGGGGAGGGGTATGATGAAGAGATTCAAAGAGATATATAGAGTCTCATAGAGTAGTTGTCTCAAGGAATTGTAGAGTTTCAGGAATTAATGAACCAGAATGTTGAGATCGTAAATGAAAATTCGTGTTTTGGGAGGTAGGAAATAAAGACACATTTATATAGAGACGTTCCACATAGTTTCGATAATATATATTCTATTTGATAAAAATTATTTATATTATAAATAATTAGTGTCAAAAATACATAGGATTAAATAAAATACATATATATACTATTTTGAATGGGGAAATTATGAATAATGAACCAAATTTGGGCATTGAATTAAAATGAATGAATGTACTTTATTAAAATAATGTTTCCCTAAGTTCATTTTCTCGATAGATTTACACATTAATTTATCAGATTGAACCCCCCAAAAAATTTCTCATCCATCTTATCCAACCATTATTAAAATTGACCTATTAGTATTAAGGTAATTTAAATTAATATCATGTATATGAATAAAAAAATACATCTGAAGTAGGGAACAACAATTTGGGGTGTTTCTCAATCTATACAAGAACATTTCTGTCTATGGTTGAATGGGAAAGGTCAAAAAATATGTAATACATTTGGTCTAATATTTACTGTGTACTGAGAAAAGAATTCATTTTAGATAAAATTTAAAAAAAATCTCCAAAAAAGTACCATTATTATTAATATACATTACATGCATAAAAATCATATAAAAATAATATTCAATGTAAAATCATTCATCGTTGACTTTTGAAGAAAACTACGGGATGTGACATGATATCAATTAGTAACTTATGAAGAAGATAAAAATGTGAATTTGAGGAATGGTAACAATAAGAAAATAAGGTTGTGAAATATTTGTGTAATATTTTATTTGATGTACTATAACGATACCAGGTGAGTTATTATTATCTTCAAAGGGTGACATGTTATCATATGATGATTATCAAATACATGAAAGAGTATATCATTGTGTGGATTTTAATTCTGGTTTTCTACACCGTAATTTGAATTAATGTTTCTAAAATTTCATGAATTTTTGTAATCTCTAATTATTAGTGGATTTTATTAGAGTTTTCATATGCGTTTTTTCACATTAAATTTTTGTGTCCCCATTTGTATTTATATATAATTATTATGATATATTTTTATCAAAAATTCAATGAATTTATTTTTTTCAATTTGTTTTTATTTCCTATCTGATATATTTCCTCCCCAACATTATCACCTAATATCCATCTTCTAATACTCATGAACAATCTCATTCTCTTTCATCACTTACTTTTAAAATAAATTAACCTTTTTTCAGGTTTGAAGCTATATTCAAAAACTATAATCCCAAAAATAAAAAATATTAGATGCAACATTGACGTAGGATATTGATAATATTCTATATAGATTCATTTAGGCTCACCTCACCTCCATCAAATCTTTTTTCACTTGGAATCTGATGGATCAAAGTCTACAGCACTTATAGTATTTTCTGAGGAATCCATCGGTGCCACTAGAAAAGTCATCGATGTGAAACAGAATGCATTATCCATAAATAAAATATATTGCTTCTATAGAAAGAACATACTTAGATGTTTTTAATTCCTTCCCATTATGACGTGTTATACCAAGTCGACCCTTCCTTCGATCGAGATATATTATAAAATACTGTTTTTTAATTTATTTTTCAAATGTTTTCCAAGAAAATTTGTTTTTGGTTTTCATTATTATAAATATTTTCTTATTTTCTAGGTATTTTGTTCTATGTAATACTCCATGTGGGCCACCACGTGGGCATACTGGATGGGCCTCTAGGTTATCTTACCAATCTGGCTTGAGGTCATCTCCATTTATTTGGGCTCAATCCTTGAATTTTTCATTGTTTCACTACTATCAATCGAAAAACCCACATCTAATGGGTATAAATCTTGAATTTTTGGTTTAATAATTATTTGAAACCTATTTATACTTTCACTTACCCATTCCTTTGTCTCCAAATGTCTTGGATATATCACCTATCAATTACAGATGTTGCATTGTCAAATTATAAACATTCACTTATCCATCCTTGAACCCTCCTTTAATATTGTGCGTTCCGGTACATCATCTCACCCCATACCTTGCATGTACTACAAATTTAGTACATGTTGTGACCCTTGAATAGATATTTCCATAGTTCTTTATTAATTCATCTATTTCAATATATAGAGGAGTGTTCATGAAAGTTGGAGTTATATTTATATTCTTTTACACTACATCAACTACTTGTTATGGGGATACCCTCTATTAGTGATTTTTTGTATTCATGAGCTCTATCTGGACTAAATCATCTTCATGATTAACCTACTATGGAAGTTAATCTTATGTTTCATTAGATGTGGTATAATAACCTATGAGAATTTTCATTTTTTCCTACTTTGTTTTCAATTTATTTAATTCATGTATAGTATCGGTGGTATATTTTCATGTGAGTGACTTTCCTATTTGAAGGTGTATTATACCGTATCCATATTGATTTCACCATCAGTCTAGGAGTGTATGTAACCACATGAACATGTAGGTTATATTATCCTCATGTGTTATCTCTCTACTTTAATATTCACTTCTATGTGATGTCCATTTTATTTTCATAATAATAATTGGTTGTGGTAGTGTTCATTTCATGGAGTAGGACCAAACTAGTTCAAACTAGGTAAATAGTTGTGTGATCTTTTACATTCATCAATTTCTTACAATTTATTATCTATATTATATCTTTTTTTCTTCGAAATATCACTTAATATCAACAAAATTATTCTCATATTATCCTTTGTGAGTGTTAGAATGCCTTAAGTCAGATCTATTTCTAACCTCAAAATTAGTATCATAGATTTTAATCATATATGTGATGTATTCTAAGTAGTAATTTGAGTTGGTCGATGGTGAGGATGATTTCCTTTTATGGAGAGTTATTATTCATGTGATTATAGCCATCAATAGAGTAGTGTATTCCTTGAATGGTCCAAAAAAATCACTATTTTCCTTTTTATAGATGGTCAGTCTACCACAACATATATAGATGTCAAACCTAATGTGTTAGAAAAGGGTCATCGTACATCAATTTTAATCATACTGGAAAATTTCGATCATGAATTTTTCGATGAAACTACTGCAAAATCAATTTTGTAAAAAATTGAATATTTATATATGAAAAAAATATTTTCTTTCACTTATTTACAAGAAAATTTGTGTGTTAACTTTTAATATGTTTCATGGATTATCTATTCATATTCATTTTAAAAGAATTAATAATTTTTTTAATTATTTAGCTAATATATATTTTGAAGTTAAAGATGAAGATCAAGCCTTAATTAATTTAAATTCCCTTTTATCATTGTTTTATTTCATTAATATTTTAATGATGAATGGTCGTGATTCCATAATACTAAAAGAGATTATGTTTTCTGGTTTTTCTTGTGATCTTCAAACACATTTAATGAAGGAAGAAAGTAATGAGGTTAAAACTAAACTAAAACTGTTGGGTGTTAGGTGTAAGAATAGAAACAAAGATAAGGGATAGATGAATAATAATCATTTATATAAGATGTTGTGTTTTCTGTTTGGTATAAAAGACCAAATTAATAGATTATAATCTAATTTTAGTAATATGGCTAGTATGGACTAGACCAATATGATGTACTCTGATTATGAAACAACAGATTTTACATAATTCATTCTACGCCCTTTAGAAAAAATATACTTTTTTTTCTAGGAAGTCTCATTTCTATATTCCATGGACTGGGATAGACACATTTTTATGGTCCATTTCTGGGAGGGGGTTCTTGGTTTAGGTCTTAGCCATTCGGGCTTAAGTGTCGAATGTTCATTTATAGGCTTCCTAGGTTTACTTTTAAAATATATTATTATATTTTATAACATTTGTTATTTTTATATTTGTTAGGTTTTCATCATTTTTAGTATTTTACCAATGAGGAAGGATGTGTGATTTCATGTATCAACATGATTGTGAGTTTCTGGTTTTAGTGAATTATAATTTCATAATGATAATAATATATATTTTTTAATATTGATTCTTAATTGTTTTAAATCTAATCCTTCTTTAGTAATATTATAGAAATAGAAGGGTAGGTGCGGGCAGTCGGTGTGCCACCATGGAAAACACTATGAGTATATGTTGTTGGTGAATACTATATTCTTAGGATTATTTTATTCTAAATAAAAATATTTCCTAACTAATGGAAAAACTATATAATACTTATAAGGACACCATCCGTAAATTTTACTACCTTATATTGAAAAGGTGGTGATTCGTTAAATTTTAGTTTTCAAATTAAATTCTATTTTTTTGTTTTCAATAATAAATTATGTTATTAATATTATTATTATATAATAATTTGTATTTTTTATTCGGGCTTTTTCTCTATAAGATGATATGTGTGGTCCTTCATATGGGCTTGCTGGTTGGGCCTTAATGTTTTCTAGACCATCTATCTTGGCCTCTGGACTTATATTCAATCTTGATCGTTGACTCTTTCCTAGGTTCATAATTTTAAATTGATTTCAATACATCTTATATATCTACATCAACGTTTTTCAATTACAGAATTCTTAGTGAACAACATCTGCTGGTGTATTCCCAATCCTTTACCATTGATATATGAGATCGATTAACCAATCTAATATTCCATCTTCATTCTCAAACTTCCCCCATTTCATTATCAATCCACACATCCTCCACATTTGTCATGCATCATCAGTTATCATTTCACCACATACCCCTCTTATGTTATTCTAACATGATTGGTCATGACCCTTGAATATCAATATGCATAGTTCATTGCCTTTTGTTCTTATCTATTCTAGATAGAAGTGTTTGAGAGGGATGGATTCCTTATACTCTTTTTTCAAACAATCAAATACTAATGATTAATGACCACTTTTTTAAAGACCTCGTTAATTATGAAATCTCTCTCAACCTCATCAGCTTCATGATTCTACATCCCTAGAACATGAACATCCCTTTCTGAAGATCCAGGTTCTAAACATGTGATATTGTTCATTTTTTGATTCATATATTTATTGAATTTATTTAATTCTTTTATTATCTTGGTTTCAAGTTTTTTTTGTGTTTTTCCATCCTACATGTAGCTGTATGCAACCTTTTTCTACTAGAGTACATAATTAGTCCCCAAGAGGAAATGACCACATGAATGGATATCTTTTGTGGTTTATATGTATTATATATATATATTTATCTTCTTTATTGTATGTTTTATATTTTTTAGTACTTTTATAATTGGTTTTTTGTGGTTTTAATATAGTGGAGTGGGACCAAACTGATCTAAACCACATAAATAATTGGGTGATTTTTTACCATATGCAGTTTCTATACTATTCATTCTCCATATTATTTCTATTTTATTATTACTTAGTCAATCCTATTGTTTATTATGAATAAGAAATATTGACTTATTATCTCATTTTAACGTCATAATAAATAAATTATTATCCCTTACAACCCCCAAATATGTCCTCTACATTTCCGAATGTTTGTTGTAGCTCGAAGAACTATGTTGGCCTCACCTACAACACAAGATACATTAATAAGAGTTTTGCATATGAAGTAAAATAAAATAACACATCCACGATTTGGGGTCTTGAGAAAAATATGTCCTTGTTTTGTGAGGGGACATAGTGGTGGAATCCAAAATGCAAGGACCTTCAATGGAGTACTAGGGTCCTATTGACTGGGGTAGGGTAAATCATCCCTCTTGTCCTTGACCACCACTATGTGATGCAACATTTTAACATACAAACTCCAAAGCTCTGGAAAGGGTTACCTCATGCTCGACACCACCAACATTATTCTCCCATGACATGGTGTATCCTAAACTCATGAATGTATACAAGGTTACTATATTTATTCATCTGCATCCTGAAAATAAAGGCTGATAATAGGGTTAGAAAAATAGTCAATCATTTTTATCCTCTAGTCTCGCTGAAGGCTATGAAACTATGATCACCTTGATTCCCTATATGGCTAAAACCTCCCTTGGTGATTCCTTATAAAAAACAAGGAACACGATTAGAGGACTCCATATCCTAAAAATTTCATCCATGTGAACCTATCAAAGGACTCTATTTCCCCAACACTTTGGGAATGGAACACCTTACATCAAAATGGATCTCCTGGACAAAGGGATACACTTTTCTAATATTCATGGGTGAGAGTTTTGGTAATCAAATGACCATTAAACTTTTCCATTGATTGATGAATATATTTAGTGTAGCAAAATAAAAACACATTATGATCTCTCATTGAGAATCAACACCTAAATTAATTGTAAAAACAATATTCTTTGAAACCACAAATAGCTACAGTTATCTTCTGTCTCGACGAAGGATAATTCCTTGTGAAGATCATTAATATTTTTAGAATAGAATGCTTCAACTGAGGGAGTTACACCAACCAATTGAACCATGATCATATCATTTGGATACCCTAATTATGAAGGGGTTCTAGAGCCTCCATCTCATACGATGAACAACATTATGGGAGGAAGAGGGAAATGAGAGGATTTTTCACAATTGTATGTATATGACCGGTGAGATATCATCCCTACATAAAAAAATCCATTATGTTTTTCCTTAAATTAAAGAACAAAAAACACATTAATATATTCATATTAATTTATTACCACAATTCATTGAATAAAATTCAATGAGTGGAAAATCTAATTAATCTATTCATAAAGGATTAAATCTAAAAATTACACAACTATAGTGAATTATAAATATATAAAATATATATATTATTTCATGTAATTAATACAGGAATTATGATTCATGCATCAAATAAATGAAATTTCATTTAAACATTATATATATAATAGAGTAATATATATATATATATATATATATATATATATTACTGTATGTCTAACAATATCCCACTTATAGAAAAATAACATAAGGAATTAATTCATAACATAATCACAATTAATGAATCCATCCAAACACTTTTGGATATTGGATTTCATGAATTCATCATAATTTTGAACAAAAAATGTGTACACATTTTTTTTATATCCAAGGGCCTAATTTTGTGGACCTACAGGCACCAGAAGAATTAAAAAAACTATTAAATCTCTATTTCATATATATAATAACAAAAGCCTTTAAAATCATCAGTTTTAATCAAGATATTATGGGGTTTAGTCTGATATATATAAAATATAATCATAAATCTATATGAACATGTATTCCACTTGATGTATCTTATAAATCATGTGTAAATTATAGAATCCTAGTTTCCATGAAACCAATTGACTACGATACATAGAACATGTTAATATAATATAATCCTCTCATGATTTTTTGATTCATTAAAAAAATGACCAAGAAGATGAATACATCAACTGTCATTCCAATATCTGATAATCACATCAAATTCAGTTTTACGTTTAGTTGAACACATCATATGACAAACAACTATACATGTAAAAGAATTTCCTCTGTATAATTTAATCAAGTTACAAATGTATGTTCTTAACATAATAGTGAATAAATCCAATATTAGAACCAGTCCAACTAACTATATGATAAAAAACAAACCCAAACACCCCTTTATTAGCTATGTTCATTTGTAGACTTCTGTAAGTAGGGTATCGAAGTATAAATACTCTATTGCAAGGTATCTCTCCAACCACATGTTTGATGGATTGATAATAAATATACACACCTATGTATATCTATGAATGTATGAGATTCGATGATATATAATTTATCTGGTCATTTAAACTAATAAATCTCCACTTATTACCTCAAGAATCTATTCTTCAATATCTCACATATAACCCATTGTAATGGATATAAGGATATATTCAAGATAAATTTTACATATCATCAGAGCCTATTATATACCATGATTATCAATAATTAGGAAAAACTCAGTTACTGTAATTTAAGAGCATATTTATCATTCAAAAATTCATGTAAAATATATTATTGAACATATGAATTAATGATAAATGGGGATTTATTTTATTATAATTACATGATACATTTTTAACCATTATAACTAATCACTTAGGTGTCTTACAAATAGAGATTGAACAAGAACCTCATGTGGTTATTATAGTAACTGATTTCGAACATCCAAATTTAATGACTATCACCTATATTTGTGACTATATGATAAAATTCTCCCACTAAACTCTTAGCGAGTAACAGTTATAGAGAAATCCAGTTTGAATAATGGTGAGACAAGGTAATCATATTCCTTATGTTAAACTCTTTGATCTTATAATTCTAGTACTTAACATGATCTAAAAATTACTTTTTATCTTTATTCACTTTTACAGCAAAGTAAGAACCCATTACAATAAAACCTACAAAGGACAAACTCTTTAACATTATATCAACAAACATTATTTTTTTATATGATGTAGTCTTCCTAAAAATATTTCTATACACATCATTATCTTCATTAAAAACATTTCCATCAAAATTATCCCTTTATGTCCTTGCTAAATAATGTAACAGTCAATAATATCAATTACTATTACATTCTAAAATCTTCCAGGATAATGTGATGTCAAATTTGTTATGGATACTAAAGTAACTATTTATTTTTTCTTAAATCAATACCTAGTGACTTTTATAATTAATTTAAAACAATTTGTTATGGTATCTAAAGGAAAATATATACAATTTTTACAAATATATCTTAGACTACTTTTAGGATATCATGTGACTTTTACTTTTTCACAGTAACTAATGTAAAAATTTACATTCATATTAACTTTCAAAAACCATAAGTCTTTAAGATATTATGAGAAAGACTAATTCAAATATTATTAGAGTGATATTTTAATTTTCACTTTAAAATTCCATATGATTGAACATACTCATACTAACCTATTATATATCATATTCTCTTCAAATTATCTTAATATGATTCAACTATAACTAATTTGTGTTTTGGGAAATAACATTTATTTCCTTTTTCTTGGAAGTTGAAAAAAATAATCTATTGTTTTCATACCCTAAATGGTATTATTTATATTTAGAACCATTCCTTTCATATATAATATTTTTTCAATTAATATCAGCGATGGATTGAGGGAATATATTCCATCATATTTTAACAGACATCTAGATAAACACATTTGTCTTGTATAAACACTTTTATCCTAAATAAATACATTTATCCAGGATTAAAAATTGTTATCCATAACATGGTCTCAAAAAAAATTAATAGAAATTGATGATTCCTAAACGTTGTGTATGTAATTTATTATCTCATAAAATCACGTTACTCTCAAAAATTATATCTTATCATATACGTTTTGTGATGATAAATATCTTTTTCATAAATTCATCTGATATTGAAACATTTCTTTACATTCAAATTATCTATGTGGTAACTATTTACTTCATCTCATGAATACAAATTACATGCCATGTCCATCTTTCCTTTGATTTTAAAGTCTTGTATTCCCAAAACAGTTATAAAACATATATGAATTATCATATACCCTTCAAAATATATTTATTGATTGTGATAACATTTAAAAAGAACATGTACATTTTTAGGATTTTAACAAACTCCATTATGTATATCATTTATAATACTATCATATTAAATTATAAAAATTAATTTCATAAAAAAGGATTTAATTACATTGATTCTATACATGATTAAACAAAACGAAATGTTTCGAATAATTTTTATTCATAGGGTTTGAACATTTTCCCAATGGAACAATTTATGTATCACTACAATCCAGAAATCATATACCCATTTCATCCATTCTCTGCAATTTTATAATATCATGTAATGGATTTCGTTGAATTAAATCATGGTGTTAGAAAATTTCCATCAATGACTGTAGGTTATATTTTATAAACAGATCAAAAAAATTTACATTACCCTATAAAGCATGTTTTTGAATTAAACTAATCATATATCATGTGTAAAAACACCCAACTCATTTCATTTAAGAAACAATTGTTTAAAATATCTTCTCAAGAGATAAATGATATATTGTGACATTGTTATGATGATTTTATCCAATCATGAAGCATCCAAATCATCATTATAGAATCTCTTTTATTCCATTACAAGAAAATAAAATTTAATCCTCAATTATATTCATATTTATGAACTTATTTATATTTGAAACACTTACTAAAACATATATTTGATATCACATATCTATTAGAACAATCGAATTTATTTATATAACTCATAAAGCATTATTTAATCTTGTATTCTCACTAAGTCATTAATATATACAATAAATTGAATATTATTTGACATACACAATCATGTTGAATATATGGGACTATTATTTTTCATTTTCTTTATCATATTGAATATATGAATAGTGACTGAGATTATTTTGGTAAATTTTTATCTAATATCTTTCAAACCATAATATTACTATAACATGATTCCATAATAATCTAGATTTACCTGTTGAATAATTTCAAAAGATGGGAAGTTATGAAGGACCTGTTTAATCACATAATATATTTTGTAAGAAATTTTTTAAGGACTTTTATTAAGTTTTCTATTTATGGAGTAGCCTACATAAAACACTTAAATTGAAAAGATTAATTAAAAAGTTTTATCTTGTTCATGATAATTATGATACTTATCTACCAAAAAAGTTTTTTATCATATAAAAATCATTTATTATAATTTTTCATTAAATATTTTTAATGAATGTTCTCCCACTAAAATTGAAAGCCTCAAACATCATATCTGCTTAGGGAGAGAAGATCCATATTTCACTAAAAAAATAATCCCTCTATGGTATGAAACTCACCACTATGTTATTTTAGTAGGGCGTCATCCCAATAGAAAGAGTATTGATTCATGCATAATTCATTGGATAACCCTTTTATCGAAATCCATCATATAAATTCACTCAAATCTATTCCTTTGTTATCCAAAACCTTGGGGTATCCCAGCTATGTGTTACCAAAATTATAACTCAAAAACATGTTAACATTTGAGAATCTAGGGGAATCACACTATTAAGTGAAACTACTCATTTAATAATCTTGAGTCACTTATTAATTTATTACCATGCATATAACATTGAATAAAATTTAAATAGTAATTTTACCTGGTTATTTAATAGTTTTAATACAATTTAAAATCAATTAAGAATCATTTTATTAAATGAAATTATTAAACTATGATTTTTTTATAATATAAATAAATTTTTATTCAAAATGTATAACATCACTTATCAAGAATGAGGGATTTCATTAATTTAATGTATTTTCATTAATGTAAGCTAAAATATATTCATCAATTAAAAGTATGTTTTAATGTTGAATTATATAAATATAATATTATTTTTCATGAAAATAATTTTGATTAAAAATTATAAACAAATACTGATTTAATAAATATATTTTTGATTTTTTACATGAATATGTATTAAAATTAATAATTTCAACAATAAAATTTAAGCTAATATGAAAATTAGAATAATATGACCTTAAATTAAAACATGATAAATTATATTTATAAATTTAATAACAAATTAATTATACCAATTAAAACTATATTATTATTTAATTAAAATTATGTTCAATATATTTTTATACCATCATAATTTATTTTAAAGTTTTAATTATAATTTTTTTTAATTACACTAGATATATGAATAAATGAAGTGATACAATTTTATATAATAGTTAAATGGAATTAAATGGTAAATATAAAATAATTATTAATAAATTATTTTAATAAAATATGAACTTTTAAATACATAAAAATAAAATAAAACGTGAAAAAACTTTATATAAAACAAGAGGAAATTGCGAAAAATTTGAAAACTAGATGAATAAAAAGAAATCAGAATAAGATATATTTTTTAAAAAATCCAAAATAATTAATATAATATGTATAAATAATCATAAATAAGAAAATAAAAAATAAAAAAAATGTGATATAATAAATGAAAATGCGGACTCGCATGGGTTATAAAAACCAAATGGGAGTCCCACTTTATTAAAGTCATCATGTCTAGAATATATGGATAAAAATAATATATATAAATTAAATGTGTGTTTCAATTAATTAATTTAATAATCTAAACAAGAAAACAAAATATTCTTACACGTGCCCTCATACCTCAACATTGAAAATTTATTAGATGTTAAAAATTTAATTATTATAATTAAAATTTAGATTTTATATTATATGTGGGAATATATATATGAGTGTTAATGCAGATGTTTTATAACCACCTTTTGTAGTGGAATGCCGTTTTATTTTGATAATATATTGAAATTTCTAAAAGAAATTATTTTGGGTGATAGAAATATGCAAATGGAAAATGAGGTGTGTACTGCTACATGTAAGAGGTATGGTTGATATTATATTTATTTATTTTAGAATTATGATGATTAAGTGATGTAATTTAATAGAAATATATATATATATGTGAGTATATATATAAATATTCATATTCTATAATATAAGGATTTTGATATTTTGTTATCTAGTTTATGTTACAAAAACAATGTCTCTATTTTGTTTTCAAATTTTGATTTGAGCTATAACGTTTTTATTAAATCGAATCAACTTTTTATTTATTTTATTTTAACCAACTATCTCTATATATAAATAAATAGATGTATTATATGATGATAATTTATGATATAAATAATTATTCCATAATATTAAATAAAATATAAAAAAACAATCACTTTTTTAATGTTATCTATAAATTTCTTATTTTACAAATAAAACAAGAAATGTTATTATTTTATTAATATGCTATCAATTTATGTGTACATTTCATTTACAACATGTTTTAAATGACAAATTCTACAATTTTAAGTGTGAATAGTTATTATATGTTCATTAATTTCATTGATAACATTAGATTTGGTAATCATCTATGATATTATTGTCACTACATGTACTTTAACCCGAGTATTAATTTAATATACTAAGAAACTATATATATTTATTCTAAATAAATTTGGAAATTCATAATTCTATTGTGTCTGATGAATGAATTGTGAGTGTGCAATTGTTTTAAGGGGGTAAAATGTAGCATTAAGAATATTTAAATAAAAATTTTATTTTAAGATAGTATTTTCTTAATAGTTTTTATATAATTTAAAACCAATTAAGAATGTTTTTAATGAAAAAATTTTTAAAACAAATATATTCTATATAATCAAAATAAGATTTGATTGTAATTATAAAATATCACATTTCATGAAATAGTATTTTTATAAAATAAATGCATTTTTCTTTAAATATGTTTAAACATATTATTTACTTAAAAGAATGTTCTAATATAAAATTTTGAAAATATAATATTTTTTTCAAAAAAAATCCATTTTGATTTAAAAATATAAACAAATACTGTTTTATAAATGTAGTATTAATTTATTTAATTGATTTTTTTCTAAAATTAATTATTTGAATAAAAAAATTATTGATAATTTTTAAATTTAAATAATTTAACCTTATAAGAAAACATGATATATTATATTTAATAATTTAATTTAAAATTAATGAAACTATTTAACATTTTATCATTATTTTAAATAAATAAATTTCAACATATTTTCTTATAATCATAATTTGTTTTAAAAATATTAGTTATGAATATACATTTTATCTATAATAAAATATAGTTGATGAAATGAAATAATCATTATATATATTTATATTATAAAATGAAAAATAAAAAAAATTAAATTATGTTTATAAAATAACAAAAATATGAAAATAAAAAAATGGATAAAAATAAAATGCATGTAATAAAAAAGAGAGAAAAACGTAATTTGAAAAAAATGAGAAAATGAGATAAATAAATAATGGGATATTATTTTTATGAAAATAAAAAAAAATTGTAATTACAAAATTTCAAACATTAATAACAATAAATTGAATAAAAAGGAGAGAGATAATAAAATGAAGTTGGTAACTCACATGGGATGTATAAAAAAATTGAGAGTCGCACTTTACTTATGTATTGACACATAGAATTCTGGGATAATATTAATATATACAAATCAAATATGTTTCTCAATGAATTGAATTAAAAATGGAAACATGAAAACAAAATATGATTATTTGTGTCTTCCTTCCTCAATATAGAATATTGATTATTTGAAAATAATAATTATAATAATTATAACAATATAGGTTTTATATGGGATGCTAGATTATATATTTAACTATTTAGAAAGATGTTTCACAAGTCCATTTTCTAACTCAACCTCAATTTCAACAACAATGAGAGTTAAATGTTAAAACAATATTTATGTAACGGAGTTATGAAAATAGAAAATCAATTATGTACTCCTACATATATGTGGTATGGGTGATATTTTATTTATTTATTTTCATCATATTTTGATCAAAAGATATTTAATATTATATTTTTATCTAATCTATAATATATGTTTTTTAACATTTTATATCAAGTTTATGATTTAAAAACTAATGTTACTAATCTGATATCAAATTTCTGAATTTAGATATGAACCTTCAAAAAAATTGAAACATCTTTTTTTCAATGATATTTATTGATATATAAAACATTAATTAATTAATATATTTATATATATGTTTGTTATGATGATAATTAATGATATATAGAATTAAAATATTGTTGTAAATAAACTCTTTCAAAATGTAATTTATTTTTTCTTTGTTAATGTTATATTTACATTGATTCAGTTAAAAATAAAATGATAAGATATATTATTTTATTTATATTCTATCATTTTATGTCTACCATTCATTTATAGCCAATTGTTAAGGATAAAATCTATTATTTTTTGTTTGAAATATTGTTATATGTCCATGAATGTTAGATATGTCCATCTTCTAAAATATTATTGTCATTCCATGCAATTTAATTCAATCATTCTTTTCATTTATTAAGAGGTTATATTTAGGACTTCTTAATAAGAGAAATTAAATAAGAAAATGGATTTCTCCAACATATTTTGAGAAATTAATTAAGAATATAATATTTTCCTATATAATGTTTTTTTAATATTACTTCATTCTATGAAAAAAATTTCTATGGGCATTAGAAAATTTTTTAGGTTATGATTCAGAAAGGCATGCACATTTTTAAAAAATAATTACGGCAATAAAGTATCAGATAATTTAGTGTGGTATAGTGAGTGAACCCATGACCTATTTGTAATTATTTCACACATGTTATATGGCTGAGTTACTGTTTGGTTTTTCTTATGGCATATTTATTATGAAGATTCATACACAAAGAATATTATTTTTAAAATGGATAAATCAAAATTAGTATTTCAAAAGACATTATTTTGTATGTAAATGGTTTTCAATGTAATAAAAAAATTTATGTATATTCAGAAAAGAATCAATGTCTGAAAACCCATTTTCTATTCAATGGTTATATCGAATGATTTATTTGAAAATGGTTTTCAAAAAAAAAAATCAATGAAAATAATTTTTAATTGATCTTTAAAACCCCATAGTGGTAAAATTAATGTTCAACCAAGTTTTAAATTAATTGTTAAATTTTTTTTGTAATTAAATCGAGTTTTTATTTCATATAAGGGGGTAACACACATGAAGAAATTAGTTTAAATTATTAATAGATTTGATAAATTGTAATTTAAATGTATAATATTTCAATAACTAGACCAAAAAGGTCTATATATATATAATGATATGTATGTTTA
This sequence comes from Viscum album, assembly GCA_963277665.1. NCBI lineage: Eukaryota > Viridiplantae > Streptophyta > Magnoliopsida > Santalales > Viscaceae > Viscum > Viscum album. Next base: position 1,081,405,723 of record OY728131.1, on the reverse strand, counting down.
TCATTTTTCATTATAAAAAATAGATATTATTTTAGTAATGAATTTGGAATCATGGGTTATGGTCTTCACATTACACAACATAATACAGGGAAACCATACTATGGTGTGAAACAACCCTTTTGGATGATTGATGTATTGAAAAGTTTTACTCCAGAAGGAATGTCACCGATTGTATTTAAGGGGTTTTCTTTTTTAGATGTCACCAATTTAATATACATCATATGAATAGTAAATACATAAAAAATACATGTTATGTAATAATTATTCTCTAATATTTTATTCCAATTCTATGTATGAATTATCTTAACGATTTTTCTTGGAATCCTTATTCCAACAACCAAATTAATGTGTTCACACCACATTAATGTGTATCTCCTTACACATCCAAAAATTCAATGTTAATAACCACAAAATAGAAGATTTTAATATTCATACATATCAAAATGCATCATAAAGAATAAGGTCCTTGAACATTATAATATGTCATAAAGTTATATTATATTGTCAAACAATACAAGAATAAGCTTGAAGCGACAGATAACCAACCCCATTCATTATCCAATCCAAATAAAGCCTCTGATAAAGTAGGTGGTTCGACCCCAAGTAACTCAACCCAAGGATAATTTAAGGAAGATCAAATTTAATTTATGATAAAACTAACACCAAATATGCACAGCAAATACCGAACAACTACACTTAATATCTTAACTATAATGACAAAATGAGGTCAATGTATATAAAGACTAAATTTTTTTATATCTAAACATGAATGATATGAAGGGATCTTACATAGACTAAACTCATCAATAAAAATTTGGAATATATTCATTCATATTATAAAAAATTTATAATTACAAATAAAATTTGGAAAACCAATTAAATAAATAACAATTTCAAATACTTAATCTTGATATAAAACCTTAATGAACTATTAATAAATCTATTTTTATTATAAACTAGAAAGAATATAGCTATTTATATTGTTGTCAATATAAACCCTATTATATTTTATACAAAATTATATTTATTTGATATTTTATGAATTATAAACCTTTGATAATTCAATATATATTATATAATTTTTTTATATAATCTAAATATCATATTTATTGGAATTTATAAACACTTTATTAATTTGATTTTATTATTTATTAACAAACAATTTATATATATATTATATAACGTACAATTTAATTTTTTAAAATTTATTTTTAAAATATTATTTCAATTAAACATAAACATTCAATAGTAGATTACTTTTTAAAAAACTTTTATAAATTTTATATAAATATTTAAAAATAAATTTTGAATTATTTATAAATGAATATAAATAATTTAATTCAATTAAATGTTGAATTCACTTGATTAAAATAAATGCTTTATTTATTTTCAAAAATAATATTAACATATATATAATTTTCATATTTTGTTTACATGCATGAACGATCTCATTTTAATATTAAATGTATTTTTCAAAATTTAACAAACATCCCTATTCATCTAATAAGCATACCCTATGATACCATTGATAGATGGAAGAATCTATATTTATTATATGAACATGCCCAATGTTACATCAATATGAACCTATATAAGGTCTCTATTTACCAATTTTTTTGGGAATGTAGATTTTTTCATTATAATGGATCTCATAGGCAGAGAGCTGCACATTGCCACCGTTCATGGCGGAGAGTTCCTAGGAATCGATTGTCCCTTTATCATATCATTTTATACCACTGATTGGGGGTTTTATGATCATTATATGACCATATATAGTGAATGAAAACCAAATGACTTATCGATATAACTTTGAGAGTCAACATGCAAATAAACTTTCTAAATTTTGTACCTGGATATCGCCAACAACAACAGTCCTATCCTTTCTTGGTAAAAATGATGATCGGCGATGATCATAAAGCAATGAATAAAATAACTTGAAGTATGAGGGGGGTACAAAAAAAAATGTATCCAATATCATTTTTTGATGATACCCAAAGGTTTAAGGGGTTCTAGAACCTTCTTCTCAGATAACGAAAAATAGTATGTGAGCAAGATAGAAATGTGAGGCTTCTTCCAAATTTATTATCTACCATTAGAGGGATAACGTCCCTTTAAATAACTATCCATGAATAATTTAATTAATTGAAAATTATACTACAATATTAAGGTTTCTATATACGTGAATTACCATTTTTCATTGAATACAATTAATTGATCGATCAATCCAGTCAATCGGTTCATATCTGATTATTACTGATAATAAAATTTTTTGAGGGAAATAAATATCATTAATTTATGTTTTTGTTATCAAATGTATTTATTGTATTCAGTATGATACATGCATAAAATGAATGTAATTAATAATACACATTATATATATAACATATTTTTTATTTCATATCTAACAGAAAAGATTAATGGTCAGTAAGGGTGGATTTCATAGCATCATACACGGATGATGATCACTAGTGAAAATGTTGATGCTCAAGACCCCTATTTCAAACACAATAAATTTTAATCTTATAAATTAAAATGTCTCCATGTAAATATAGTGGTTTGGGGTTAACCAATAAAAGATGAAAAATTTATTGTTAAGCATCACCCCTTAAAATTATTTTCCTTATATTTTGGGAATTTTTCTCAGCATTATTCAAATATATGGGTGGCTATTCAATAAGTTCAATAAAATAAATATAGTCAATGACATAATTTATATTATAGACTTTTTTAATTAAATTAAATAAAATTATTCATATATCTCATTCCTCTATATTTAATTGGATTTTTCTTTCTTACAGCTGACTATATGAAAGGACGCCAGTGACAATAAAAAATTATATAATACTCTATTGGGCCCACTCGGTCATATATATCTACAAGAACTCAAATTTTTTGTTAAAATATATTAAAAATGTTTCATTAAATTTCTTTTTATGGAAGAGTATTTGGTGACGGTGTTATCAATTCATCAACTCCCCCACATTCCTCTATTGTCACAACCTCGATGCTTTCATCATTATCAATAGTGAGTTTCACTTCTCTAGAATTATAATCTTGAATACACTTATATGACTCTCTAAAAAAGATAACACATATTCAAAATATAATCTTTTGGTTGTGGGTTTATATGATAAATATCCCATTAATTGATCTCTATAATTGAAAAGAAACATTTAACTCATTTTTCTTCGAGTTTTTCTCTTCTCGCCTCAAGGATACTTACATGGGAAATGGATCCAAAAATATAAGATGAATTACATTTTCCTTTTAATTAGTATATGTTTTATGTAGAATATTTGCATTATGATTTATTTTTTTCAATCTATCTATATTATAGACCACATAAAATGTCAATTGATCCCAAAAATTCATCGACAATCCTTTCTGTGTCGACAAGATTCTTTCCATGTAGAGGATAATGATTATTTTTACATTCGACTACTTCATTTGGAAAGGTCTATAATCCCTCTTCAGTTGATTCTGAAATCTATGTTTCTTGAGGTGATCTCTAAAACGATAATTGGTTTACTCCATATATAGATCAGATAATAAGGTTCATATATGATAGTTTCCGTGATTTTCCACCATCATATTGAATTTTTAAAGATGCCTAACTCTTCTAGAATAATCATGACAAAGTATATATATTTTTTCTTACTATAATCATTATTAAAATTTTGAAATTACCTTCTCCATCAAATGGATTATTTATATTACTATTTCATCAATTGATATATTCATATTTTATGATAATAGTTATATTATATATTTGATCATATTTACCTTCATATTATCCAAGTATAATTTATTTTGTAATAACTTATATATTATGATTTACTATACTAACAGTATGAGATCACTCAATATTATGTTTTCCTTTCCCTAAGATTCCATTACAGGATTTATGAATGATTACATGGATATTATATATGAAATTAATAGGTTATAACTATACTATTAAGTTGAATATTATGTTTTCAAATGTAATATAATAATTAGGTATGTATATATAGTATCCTAATACTATTAAAATATTTGAAACTTTAGAATATGATATCATTTATCTTTTGATGATATAATAACATAACAACCAGATTTAGATTACAAGATTCATTATGGTTTCTATGAAATATTCTCATGAAGTGCACAATATGTTTTGTGCAATGGATGAACACTCGTGTCTACTATATCGAGTGTTACACACTATGCATTTTGTATAATAGAGGTGTGATATTAAGATTGGTATTTTCTCATAAGTTAGGTTGTAAAAATACGTAGAATGTGAACCATTACACTTTTATTACATTATACTGTAATCTCTGAGTCTTAGATAATCTAGGGTGGTTTGGCATGTTGTTGATCAGGTATTACGCTGAGACTTATCCATGTTGTGATTTTTACTATAGTATAAAATGTATGAAATATAGACCCTTAGTTGAGAGATATAAAAGAGTTTTATGGTTTTTCATAGATAGGAGATATGATGTTCTTATCTATTGGACTAGGAGTATGTCATATGCTCTTTCATATGGTTGAATGACATGTGATGTATTTATCATACTCATAAGTATATACTATGAGAATCAAGAAAATATGAGTAGGATATTTTTGATATAAATACAATGATTCTCTTGTTTAAATGATGTAAATGAAAAATGTATAATATAAAAATGAATTATTGTATATAAAAAAACATGTCAATTCATGTATAGAGATACATATATTTTGTGGAGATCATCCAGATCCGTATTTTGTTTCAATGGAAATGTTTTTTTTAATGGTTTTTGTTACTTAAATTAACCATTTCAAAAATTTATATTTGTTTTAAATGATAAAGGTAAAATGGTTTCACACTTCTTGGATGGATAAATAAATATTATTTTCTATGAAACATGGATATCTACTCAAAAAGGTCTTTAGAGTATTCCTAATATGAGTTTGGATTGGTATTACCAAATAACTGCATATTATGTGATATATAGTTAAATTGATTGTTGCATTCCAAAATTTTTATGAAAATATAAAAAATTGTATTTTTAATATAGTTTCAAAATCTATTGTATATGATACAATGTTTCATTAAATGGAACTGAAGTGCACTGTGTTGCATTTGTTGTCAATGAGGTATGTTGTTGTCAAGGAATGAATGGATGGATGTCAGAGAGTTTCAATATGTGAATGACAAAGTATGTGATGGTGATGGTGATGAAGGAGAATGGCCATGGTACTAAGATGCATGTCACTTAGGAGATTCACTAAGTGACATAGGGTGTTGTGGTTGAAACATTCTCTATGGACATCTGACGATTGTTGAGCTGTTCTTAAAGTTCAAAGAACTTGTATCAAGATGATACAAAGTCACAACATGATTAGAAGACCATGCATTGTAGTGACAATGCATGAGGAGTTGAAAGTGATCCATCCATAAGTTCTAAGTGGATGAAGTGGATTAAAGAAGTCCATGCACTATCTCCTAGTTCATGTGAATGTGAAGAAGATCCAACTTGATCTCTGATTAGATCAATGAAGAACATTGAATAATTATATGATTCAGGAGTTTGGTTGATGAAGATCCTTGAGAATTCTCTTCTAAGTAGAAAATGAGATGATGAAGAAGAATTATAAATTGAGGAGATGTTTCTAATCAAGGAGATTAATGTTTGAATTCTCAAGAAGAATGGAGAAGAGGAAGAATGGCATGAAGTGCTTGGCATTTGGCTTATACTCATAGGAGAACATTGTATTTGACAAAGTCTTATTCATGCCTTTGCCAAAAAAATATGGCCAGCCAAGGCACCTTCAGGGTTCAACCCCAAGGCATGGGCACTAGGGCACCACGCCCACGGGGGAACCCGTGGGGCGAGCCAGGGCGGCAGGGCGCACACCCAAGACACCGCATGGGCGCCTGGGGCATGCCTGGAGGAGCGCGGCAGGGGCCGTGTATAAGCCCCCGAGGGCAGGCGGTGGTGAAGCCCGCGCACCCGAGGAAGCATAGTGGGCGCCAGTAGCGCGCTCGCAGGGAGCAGAGTGGGCGCAGAGCGCGCCCGCAGGGAGAACACGGTGCAGGGCGGCACCGTGGAGGGAGAAGTTCAACTGAGGGGTTGAGGCGGCGCTAGGGTGATAAAGCGCGGAAAAACAACGCGCCGATTCGATGTGGGACGCAGAAATTTCACCCGGGACAGATCTGAGCCGTCCGTCTCATCGCGCGCTGGATCGCATCCGCTCATCTCATCTGCCACGCGCCGTGATTTAATCCGGCCGTCCGATGTATCTCAAACGCTTGATCCGACGGCTCCCGTCTCGTCTCCTTCATCGAGCCACCCCGAAGCCACCTGACGTCTCCCGCTGAACCAGAGGCATCCCGACGATGGATTTTGAGTTCTCGGCTGTCTCTCTCGAAGCCGAAGGCACCCTCGTGCTCGTCTGGCCATAACGAACAGTACCATGCACAAAAATAGACTTGCATGCAACAAATGAGGAAATTCGATGAAGGCCGAAGGCAAACGAAGTGCCGAGGCCTCGGGGTGTTCATGTTTTGCATGGGATGGCCAAAACAGAGGCCGTGAATGCGTTCTAAGTCGCATGCACGTAGAGGAGAAAAATAAAGGAAGAAAATGTAACCCGCGTGAAATAAAAAGGAAAACAAGATTTGGAGAAAATCTTAAAGATCCGAAATCTTCAGGAATTTAAAGATATCACACGCGGATGGACCGAGGCTCTCCTCGCCTATAAAAAGAGAGCACGAGCACTCAGAGTTGCTTGCTGATCTGTTGAAAACTCGATGTCCCGTGAGTGCCATATGTGCCTCGCGATGTTTTGAAGCCACCGCGCACACTTGCGCGGCTGACGTTCCAGAGCCACCCGAGGCTCTGAAGGAGGTCCCTGCCCGCGTACTCGCGCGGCAGAAGGAGCACTCACTGCCCGCAAACTTGCGCGGCAGGAGGAGCTTGCGTGGCCGAGGTGCTTGACACCCTGCGCGCCCGAGGTGTTGCACCTTGCACACCCGAGGCAGTAGCAACCTTGCTCGCCCAAGGCTGGTTGCACCTTGCACCCTGCGCGCCCTTTCTTCCTTGAGGACTTGAGCGGCAGTATTGAAGGAGAGAGGCCACACCACTTGCGCGCCTACTTTGAAGGTGGAAGACCTGAGACTTGTGCTTGTGTGCCAAGTGAAGGAGGAAGGCCCTACGGCTGGTGTGTGCAAAACAAGAAAGCCACCACAACGTTTGTGTGCAAACAAAAGATGAGGTCGTAGCCCTTGTGTGTGCAAAATGGAGAACCAAGTGTGTGCATAAGTGAAGTGCACACTTTGAAGAAGATTAAAAGGACACGGAAGTGTGTGTGCTTAGTAAGTGAAGTAGGCCAAGCCTTGTGTTTTCTAATTGATCAAAGGAAGTGTGTGTGTGAAAACAAAACAAGTAGGCCGAACCTAGGAAGAAGAAAGAAGAGGACATCCACACTAAAGTATAACACACTTTTAGTGTGTAGACAAAAAGAACAAAGTGTGTGAAGGAAGTGAGAAGGTGTGTGCTTAAATTGTTACACCCTTTGTGGGTCTATTGCACCAAGAGAAAAGAAAGGGAAGTGCATGCTTGCATGCATGCACATGCACACGTGAACAAAGCCAAACCAGCTTGTGTGCATTTGAGTTGACCAAGACCAGAGGTTCTTGAAGAATTTGAGAAGGCCATGCAGTCAGTGCATGAGGAAGCAGAGATGCCATGCACTCAGTGTATGATGTTGTTTTAAAGTGAGACTGGACCAGACTGATGTTAATGATATCAGTTGTCTGAGTATTCAGTAGTTGGAGAGAGAAGCCATATCATCCTGAGAAGAAGGAGATAAATCCTAAGCTAGATGAGAAGCACTGATCAACTCAAGTGATCAGAGGTACAGAGCAAGGCCAGCAGTCTTTATCTCAGACTGTTGAAGATACTTGAAGAGATAAAGAGAAGAAGAGCTACTCGTGTGACTCGAGGAGCCAGGAGAAGACCCTGTGGGACTCAGGGAGAAGAATTCTTCAGTGGGATTCTGGAGCAGGCCAGTGGGACTCTGGTAACACTGTGGGACGCAGTATAAAGACCCTCCTGTGGGACTCAGGAGAGATACAGTGGGACTCTGTATCGACCATTGTAATACTAACCGATTATAATGGAGAAACCATGTTGGGGTGTATAACCAACATGGCAAGGACGTAGGCCTTTGGTGCCGAACCTTGTAAATCCTTGTGTCCGGTGCCTTTACATTTACTGCATCATTCGTGGAAAGGTGAGAGATACAAGAAGAGTGGATCGAGGCTTTAAACAGCCATAGAGGTTTAATTGATAAAGAATCAATTAGTAGAAAGTTTTAAGGGATCACTGATTCACCCCTCCCCCTCTTAGTGATTCACACTGATCTGGGCACTTCAATTGGTATCAGAGGGGAGGTTACCTCTAAAAGATCCAAGGGAGTCTTTATGAAGTGAAGATTTGAAGAAATGAGCGACCAGCCTCAAATGGAGATATCTGCCAAGACTCAGAAAAATAGAAAGAAGAAACAGGCCATGAAGATGAAGAAAGCCTGTCCTAGCTGTGATAAAGTTGGAACAATGAAAGATCTTCAAAGTGCAATCGAATATCTTCAGAAGACAATCCCCAAAAAAGTGGCAATGTGTATAGCTACAGGCATCCTTGATCTTCAAGAAGAAAAATTACAGCTAGAAGAAGAAGCCAATACAATGGAAGATCAATTGGCTAAAAGGGTTGGCATAACCAACACTCTCAGAAAGCTGGTGAAGGCTAAAGATGAAACTGTTTCTCTTTGCAATGAAAGATATGAAGACACTGCTGAAGAATTGCAAAGAAGCCTTTCTAAGAAAGAAATCTTTAAGACTTTGGTTAAAGATGTTTTCCATGCACTGAAAAAATTGCACAGAGTGTCAATGAATGTCAGAGATGCTCAACTTGAAGACAAATTAAACAGGGTGAAGGAGCTTGACAACTCATTGCTAGAATTGAAGAAGGTGCATGAAGACCAGTTAGAACAGTTGAAAGAAAATTGGGAAGGAAGGCTAAGAACTATTGAGGATGAGAAGAACTCCCTCAATATGAAATGCTTCGAACTAGAGGTGATATTGAAAAATCTGCAATCACCCAAAGTTGAATCCTCCCAGTCAGCTGAAAGTAGAAATGTTGCTACACAAGTGTGCTTTGAAGAGGATGATTCTAAAAGAAAGACATCCCCTAATAAAAGGGCAACAACTTCTAAAAAGAAGGTACCATCCATACCATCTTGTACCGATCCTTCTAATTGTGTTTCCACAAAAAGTACAGGATGGAAAAATAATTCCAAACAAGTATGGATGAGGAAAATGAAGAAGCAGAGCTCTCCTGAAACAACACAGCAGCTCCAGAAAAGTACCCTAAAATCCGAAGGACTGAAGAAGTCAAGATTTGTGGGTCAATGTTGGTGTTGTAATAAGTATAGGCACTGTGCAAAGGATTGTTGGTACAATCCACTAAATGTCAAAGCACAAAGGAAGCCCATGCCAAGGGGGAGCAAGCCAGAAGAAAAGAAGCAGCATCCACAGGTCCAGAGACATCTGTTTACTGCAAATAGATTTGGATTACTTGACAACATCTGGGATGATTGCAAAAGTGGTCAAAAAGATACATGTCAATCTCCAACTGTATCCAGAGCTAAAAAGAAGAGAAGATCACTGAACCTGGCTAAAATGGAAACCTTGGGAAGCAAGCAAAAGAAAGTAGAAAATGCTCCAATGAAGTGTTTGAGAAATGAAGAGAAGTCCTTGGAGTCTGAGTTCAAGAAGGGTGATGCATCTAGAAGGACCACCAAGAAGTGCTCCTACTGTGGAAAGAATGGCCATACCATGGATCTTTGTAAACAAGCCATGAAATTTAATAGAAGCCAACTGCACTCAAATAGACAATCAATCCAGAAGAAGCAGAAGGGATTGGTTGAAAATAAGATTCCTAAGAAAGGTGTCTTAATAGTATCAAAAGAACCATGTGGGATTTCCAAAACTGAGGCCTCACTTCCAAATGACTTGTTAGTCATATGGCCAAATCAGTTGCAACTAGCCAGAGAACTGCAAAGAGCTGAAGATGAAGCAATGGCAATTGCTAAGGCAAAAAGGAAACAAAAGATTTCACATGAAGATGTATTGAGATCCACACCAGCACCAACATCATTGAAGATCAAATGTGCAAGTGTGAAGAATGGTGAAAATGGGACATCTCGGTGGAGAGAATCTTCTCAACCTTGTTGTTCACATTGATGAACTAAGGAGGTTCCATCTTATTCCCTAATCACTTATATTTACATGTGCTAACATTTCAGGGAATTGAAGATGATGATCATTCTCATCTGGAGAGTGGTTTGGACAGAATGGAGTGCACCCCTTGAGGGGGAGCCAATCAGAAGAAGATGGGATTCTAAGATTTAATACCATCTTGAGAAAAGTGAAGGTATTCCAATCATACTTTCATCCCTTGTTTCTTAATTGTATTCATCATGAAAATTAAGGGGGAGTATTGATTGAAGACAAATGGTTGAAAGGGGGAGCTTTATCTTTGCACCTGAACTTTCTAATGAGTTTTGTGAAGTTGTGCAGGATTTAGCAAATTCATTGTTATATCTGAAAAATTTCAAACCCCTAAGCATGATCTCACATGTGTAGAGAATTATGGACAGCTTTGAATTCCTTGGCCATATCACTCTTGTTTTCTACACCGGGTTAGCCCAAGTAGACTTATAGTTGATTTACTAAAGGTTCTTTGCTAAAGAGAACATGTGACATCATCCCTCTCTCAGTGTTTTTCAAGAAAATACTTTTCAAAGGGAGGAAGAGATTTTTGAAAGTGAACCACACCACATCTTTGCATTTGATTGCCAATAAGGGGGAGAAAAGATTGGCACACATATTGACCCATTCATATGTGCTGAAGAAGTGTATTGACAACAAATACAAAGGGGGAGATTGAAGTGCACTGTATTGCATTTGTTGTCAATGAGGTATGTTATTGTCAAGGAATGAATGGATGGATGTCAGAGAGTTTCAATATGTGAATGACAAAGGATGTGATGGTGATGGTGATGAAGGAGAAGGGCCATGGTACTAAGATGCATGTCACTTAGGAGATTCACTAAGTGACATAGGATGTTGTGGTTGAAACATTCTCTATGGACATCTGACGATTGTTGAGCTATTCTTAAAGTTCAAAGAACTTGTATCAAGATGATACAAAGTCACAACATGATTAGAAGACCATGCATTGTACTGACAATGCATGAGGAGTTGAAAGTGATCCATCTATAAGTTCTAAGTGGATGAAGTGGATTAAAGAAGTCCATGCACTATCTCCTAGTGCATGTGAATGTGAAGAAGATCCAACTTGATATTTGATTAGATCAATGATGAACATTGAAGAATTATATGATTCAGGAGTTCGGTTGATGAAGATCCTTGAGAATTCTCTTCTAAGTAGAAAATGAGATGATGAAGAAGAATTATAAATTGAGGAGATGTTTCTAATCAAGAAGATTAATGTTTGAATTCTCAAGAAGAATGGAGAAGAGGAAGAATGGCTTGAAGGGCTTGGAATTTGGCTTATACTTATAGGAGAACTTTGTATTTGACAAAGTCTTATTCATGCCTTTGCCAAAAAATATGGCCAGCCAAGGCACCTTGAGGGTTCAACCCCAAGGCATGGGCACTAGGGCACCACGCCCATGGGGGAACCCGTGGGGCAAGCCAGGGCGGCAGGGCGCACACCCAAGACACCGCATGGGCGCCTGGGGCACGCCCGGAGGAGCGCGGTAGGTGCCGTGTATAAGCCCCCGAGGGCACGCGGTGGTGAAGCCCGCGCACCCGAGGAAGCATAGTGGGCGCCAGTACCGCGCCCGCAGGGAGCAGAGTGGGTGCAGAGCGCGCCCACAGGGAGAACACGGTGAGGGGCGGCACCGTGGAGGGAGAAGTTCAACTGAGGGGTTGAGGCGGCGCTAGGGTGATAAAGCGCGGAAAAATAGCGCTCCGATTCGATGTGGGATGCGGAAATTTCACCCGGGACAGATCTGAGCCGTCCGTCTCATCGCGCGCTGGATCGCAGCCACTCATCTCATCTGCAGCGCGCCGCGATTTAATCCGGCCGTCCGATATATCTCAAACGCTTGATCCGACGGCTCCCGGCTCGTCTCCTTCGTCGAGCCACCCCGAAGCCACCCGACATCTCCCGCTGAACCAGAGGCATCCCGACGATGGATTTTGAGTTCTCGGCTGTCTCTCTCGAAGCCGAAGGCACCCTCGTGATCGTCTGGCCATAACGAACAGTACCGTGCACAAAAATAGACTTGCATGCAACAAATGAGGAAATTCGATGAAGGCCGAAGGCAAACGAAGTGCCGAGGCCTCGAGGTGTTCATGTTTTGCATGGGATGGCCAAAACAGAGGCCGTGCATGCGTTCTAAGTCGCATGCACGTAGAGGAGAAAAATAAAGGAAGAAAATGTAACCTGCGTGAAATAAAAAGGAAAACAAGATTTGGAGAAAATCTTAAAGATCCGAAATCCTCGGGAATTTAAAGATATCACACGCGGATGGACCGAGGCTCTCCTCGCCTATAAAAAGAGAGCCCGAGCACTCAGAGTTGCTTGCTGATCTGTTGGAAACTCGAAGTCCCGTGAGTGCCATATGTGCCTCACGAAGTTTTGAAGCCACCGCGCACACTTGCGCGACTGATGTTCCAGAGCCACCCGAGGCTCTGAAGGAGGTCCCTGCCCGCGTACTCGCGCGGCAGAAGGAGCCCTCACTGCCCGCAAACTTGCGCGGCAGGAGGAGCTTGCGTGGCCGAGGTGCTTGACACCCTGCGCGCCCGAGGTGTTTCACCTTGTACACCCGAGGCAGTAGCAACCTTGCTCGCCCAAGGCTGGTTGCACCTTGCACCCTGCGGGCCCTTGCTTCCTTGAGTACTTGAGCGGCAGTATTGAAGGAGAGAGGCCACACCACTTGCGTGCCTACTTTGAAGGTGGAAGACCCGAGACTTGTGCTTGTGTGCCAAGTGAAGGAGGAAGGCCCTACGGCTGGTGTGTGCAAAACAAGAAAGCCACCACAACGTTTGTGTGCAAACAAAAGATGAGGTCGTAGCCCTTGTGTGTGCAAAATGGAGAACCAAGTGTGTGCATAAGTGAAGTTCACACTTTGAAGAAGATTAAAAGGACAAGGAAGTGTGTGTGCTTAGTAAGTGAAGTAGGCCAAGCCTTGTGTTTGCTAATTGATCAAAGGAAGTGTGTGTGTGAAAACAAAACAAGTAGGCCGAACCTAGGAAGAAGAAAGAAGAGGACATCCACACTAAAGTATAACACACTTTTAGTGTGTAGACAGAAAGAACAAAGTGTGTGAAGGAAGTGAGAAGGTGTGTGCTTAAAGTGTTACACCCTTTGTGGGTCTATTGTACCAAGAGAAAAGAAAGGGAAGTGCATGCTTGCATGCATGCACATGCACACGTGAACAAAGCCAAACCAGCTTGTGTGCATTTGAGTTGACCAAGACTAGAGGTTCTTGAAGAATTTGAGAAGGCCATGCAGTCAGTGCATGAGGAAGCAGAGATGCCATGCACTCAGTGCATGAAGTTGTTTTAAAGTGAGACTGGACCAGACTGAAGTTAAAGAAATCAGTTATCTGAGTATTCAGTAGTTGGAGAGAGAAGCCAGGTCATCCTGAGAAGAAGGAGATAAATCCTGGGCTAGACGAGAAGCACTGATCAACTCAAGTGATCAGAGGTACAGAGCAAGGCCAGCAGTATTTATCCCAGACTGCTGAAGATACTTGAAGAGCTAAAGAGAAGAAGAGCTACTCGTGTGACTCGAGGAGCCAGGAGAAGACCCTGTGGGACTCAGGGAGAAGAAGTCTTCAGTGGGATTCTGGAGCAGGCCAGTGGGACTCTGGTAACACTGTGGGACGCAGTATAAAGACTCTCCTGTGGGACTCAGGAGAGATACAGTGGGACTCTGTATCGACCATTGTAATACTAACCGATTATAATGGAGAAACCATGTTGGGGTGTATAACCAACATGGCAAGGACGTAGGCCTTTGGTGCCGAACCTTGTAAATCCTTATGTCTGGTGCCTTTACATTTACTACATCATTCGTGGAAAGGTGAGAGATACAAGAAGAGTGGATCGAGGCTTTAACCAGCCATAGAGGTTTAATTGATAAAGAATTAATTAGTAGAAAGTTTTAAGGGATCACTGATTCACCCCCTCCCCCTCTCAGTGATTCACACTGATCTGGGCACAAATGTATTTGATTATTAATTTCTAGTGTGATATTGAATGAAATATATCACACAACCTCATATATTTACAATAGAAATTGTAATATTTCATATTCTATGATATACATGAACACTCATTCATTCTCCCTCGTAAAAACACACAGATATATATGTATATATGTTTGTGTCTGTTTTGTGGTACTAAATTGGGGAAACCATGGATTATTGGATTCCATTAGTTTGGTTTTAACAAAAGAATTTAATTAAATATTTCATGATAATTCCTTAACCATATTGTATTATATTACTTGTCTATATCATCTAAAATAACGAATATTAATGTACGATTTATATTACACCATAGCATTTATCTTTTCGGTTGAATGTTATGTGTTTATATTTGAATCATCTTTCACATATGACATCATTAATTGTAGAAATTTTATATTATGTAATGAATATGAGTTGTATTTTTTGACATTTATAAGAAGTTATATCCAAAATCCATTAACTCATACCTTATGAACATATGTATAAATTATATAGAAGGATAATAAGTTTCCAAGGACCTATATAAAGAGTAAGAAACATTGTGAAAGGGTGTATAATTTTTGATAATGTATCTGGATGATTATCGCTCTCCCATTAATGTCACTTTTTCAGTCATGATTAGTAATGGAGAGGTACTTTTTTATTGTCGGTGTATTTGTGAATCTCACCCCGTGAATTTATTGGCTCAATCAGACTATAGATACATAATATATGTATGATTCCATTGGATATTATATAGTGATCTTTATAAAAAACATCATTAAATAAATGTGAATCATGTATCATCATTGAAAAGTAATCATTCTTCATTTTTTATACATTGATTTGGTTTTTCATAGAATAAGGATCATCGGAATAATGTTTCTAATGTCTTAGAATTCCTCTAACAAGTGTTGTTCAATCCAATGAAACACATATGATATCATGGGTTTGATGGATATCACACTATATCTCCTTGTATATTGATTCTCATTAAAACTTTGAATGATTCCCCTCTTTACTTTTTGTTATTAATTTTAAATTATTAATCATTTAAAAAATAAAGGCCACAGGGTCATAGAAATAGTTATTTTAATATTGATGTGGCATGTAAGAATTTTTTTATATTAAACCAAAAAAATTTATTCGATAGTGTATACAAATGTGTTTGGGAAGATATCCAAAATAGTTTTGTATGTGATTTTATAATATTTTACATGTAATTTGAATGGGGTAAAAATTGTACAAAGTCTATGAGGGTCTAGTGAATGTTGGAGAATGATTGATATTATATTCCTTTAATTTTTCTCACATATTATTTTATAATTGTATAAATATATATAATATTCTAGTGTTTTATCTGATTTTCTCACATTACATGGAGTGATATAAATTCAAGGTATAAATCACTAAGAGTTATAAAAACATATCTCTAAGAGAAATGCAAATATGTAACCTGGATATATTTTATTATGTGGTATCTATGATAGAGATAATTTGAGGAACATCGCATGGTATAATATGGGTTTGACATATGATAGCACATACTTCCATTTATTATTCCAAGGGAATATATTAAACCAAGGTCACAATATTAGAAGATGATATTTATGTTCCTTATAACACATCATAATGATTGTTTATGTGTTAATATTTGATAAAAACTTTTCTTCGAGTTAATACCTTTTATTAGATTCTGGCATACTATTATGTGAATGAGAAATCATACCAAGAATATATTTTGCTAATTTGGACAATTTGTTGACACATTTAGTGGTGAGAAGTCATCTTATATCATGTAATAATGTTCCCTAACCATTATAGTGATTGTTTGAAATATATATATATATATATAATATTTGTGTTTTTATTATTATTGTAATAAATATGTCTTGATAAATCTTGTGACAATTATTTTTTCAATGTTCTCACTAATGTAGTTTTACAATTTTATGATGGGACGTTAGGGGAATATTCTCCTTACTATATCACTTTTGAAATCAGACTCCATAACATATGGACTATCACTGAAAAAGAAATTACAATTATGTTTGGTTACAATTCTCCATCACAAAGAACAACAATAAGTTTTCCAAATATACAATTGTGATGGCCCCATCACAAATAATGTTATTTTTAGGGCCACTTAGGCTATTGCAAATAAGTCTAGTTTTTTTAAAACAAGTTGCGATTAATACAATTATGACTTGAAATAGAAAATATATTATCAAATAATTATCATAATAGTAAAATAAATTAAAATTTTTAATTAAGTAAATATAAAAAAACATTTTAAAAATAAGCATAAAATTATTACATCATTTCTAACATAATATGTTTATGAGGCCATAATAGAAAACATTCATTAAAAAACTAATCATTTAACGTTATTAAGTGGAGGGGGATCATTTAAATTGTTAGGGGAGAAAAATATTTACCAACACCACACACAAGTTGAAGTATATACTCTAATATATTTTCATCTCACTAAAAATGCTACTCATTCTCCTCCAACATCTATTTGTGAATTAATTATATTATCTCTTCATTTGATATGATCCTCTACCCATACTATAAAGTTGATGATGATGATGACTCTCCAGGAAATCCCTTTGAGCAGGCTGATTATATCACAGAAGTAACATAATAATTGGTAGGTGTCATTCATGAACCAATACTAGTCACTCTAACTTTCTCAACACCATGAATATCCACTTGTATCCAAGCATCCTCATCAAAAGATGACTCAAAAGTGGAATATACATCTATCTTATCATGAATTCCACATGAATGAGATAACATAGCGTCATATTTAGACCTTAAATATATCTGAAATTTGAATAATAAAAAAATTTATATCAATAATTGTTTTTTAAAAAAACTAACCAAATTCTAATGATGTCTATCACCCACAAGATATAATATATTAGGAATTTAATAAATATTATTATAGACTCCAGAATCTGTAATAGAGAGTTCAATAGTGGAATGTATATGATAACAAAAAATAGATATATAAATTATATATACATTATTATATGATATTACATTCCATATATCATCGATGTATAAGAAATATATGAGTCTCCCCATTTGTGTGACATATTTCCTCCCCTAGTGCTGATATCTAGATGAGGACCTAGTTTTTAATGTTCTACATAGCGGACAGAGGAAAATTCCACCCCATAAATGAGATGAGATAGATTCAGGTGAATGGAAAACAAAATAATAATTGAAACTATATTCTAATCTTCTATCCATGGCTCTTTTTCTATGGTTTGGTAAAAACTGACCATAATGTTCACATATACAAATTTATCAAAACTTCCATGATTGAATCTCACATAAATTCATCAATTAGAGACAATAAATTATTTAAAAAAAATTAAAACAAAATTTTAATAAATAAATTTTTTTAATATTATGAATATTTTTTAATAAAGAACAATTAGCTAGTCAATCATCAACTGATGAATGAATATGAGAACTTGATACCATGAAACCCTTGGAACACATAAACAATTTCATTGAGTCTCACTAGGGTTCCAAATAAACACATTATATAAAATATGAAAATAAAAACATATTATCTGAATATTATTCTCATAATTAATATAAAAACATAATATAAAATAAATATATTAAACAAATATAACATACCTCTATAAATGAGGATAAAAATCACTAGATGGGTATCCCATATGAATAAGGTTTAGAATCATTAATTGAGAAGTGTCATACCCCCTACTAATAGGTGTATCATCCTATGGATCATATAAATAAGGATCACCATCAGGATGTATGTTATCAGTAAGAGAAGTAAATTGATCATTGATAGAATTTATAACTAGATGAAACAAATAATAGTACCAGTAATTTATGTTTATTATATATACAAAATATAGAAAAATAATAAATAATAAAATATAATAATATTTTCATAAATTATTTTTAATGATTAAATCAAATATAAAAATATAAAATATAATAGAACAAAATTTCTACATTTAAATAAATACTAGAATATACCAATTTATCTTGAAATTTTTTTTATATAGCCATAAAAATATATATAAATTCACAATGCAGAATATAATATTCTTACCTATCATTAAATGTTAAAACATATATAAAATATTATAAAAATATAATTTCTAAAATTAGTGAAGGAATAGAATAGACCATTGGGTCCTTCTATCTAAAACAAAAAATATTTCCTATAAGTAATTATTAATTAAAATATAAAATATGAAATAATAATAAATATTAGAATATAATAAATCAATCATTATATTATACCTCATATTAATATTGGAAAATGATTTCTTATTTACCTATAGCTCCATCAACTTCTGTCAATAATATAATTAAATTATTCCTTATTATTCACTACAACTCAAATTCCCTTTAACAGTACCCAAAATGAAGTTTAACAATGCTAAAAAAGCATTGTTATGCATAGTGCTGATAAAGGCCTAACTAGCTGCATTTTGTTATTATATTAAGTGGAAACCTTGGAAAAAACAATAATTTCAAACAATTACATTTACATTTATTATGACACCATCAATATAAAAAATTTCCACCCATGGAATATACAAGAAGCCCTTCTATATAAATTTCATACAATATTTTATATAATTACATTTACATTAACAAAACAATCATTTAAAAACATTATCGGTTCATCATTTGATACTCATGATCCCCTTCAAAAAATATCCTCACTTGGTATAATTTTTCGAAAGAATACTCTCACTCAGAGAAAAGGACTCCACCCATATACGAAATAAAATATTATGTTATTAATACATTAAATAAATTAATTACACATTAATATAAAATAATACCTTAATAAAATATCATTATTTAATAAAAATGACTCAATAGAGTTATACTGGTCCAATTGTGCAACAAATTATGTTGGGGTTGAGTCCTACATGTTAAAAATGATTCATTGATGTGTTTTCTAAAGTATCAAAAAAATATGAATGTGTTTGCATGGTTTCAAATATGTTACATGTTTTATACTAAAATTCATGTCAATTTTATATAAAAAGACACATATTGAGTTATATCATTCACACCATGCATCATATTGAGGCGTGGTTGAATCTGACAAGACACAAATGACTCATGCATTGTTTTCCCAACGTATCCAATCAATATGAATGTGTTTTCATGGTTTTCAGTATTCTAGATGTGTTTTTACTAAATTTTTTTCAAACAGGATACAAATAATTTGAGTCATACTAGTCGCATCATGTATCTGGTTAATGTATGACTACATCATAAACATCCAAAAATGACATAGGAAATCTCTTTCCTAAATTATCAAGATAATCAGAGCATGTTTTTTTTGGTTTTTAGTGAATGATTTTTTTTGCAAAAAAATCAATTTTAAACTAATAACAGACAATTTATTTGATACCAATCACACTATGCATATAAAATTTTAATAACGCATAAATATAATCCAATTATTTTTTTATATTTTCATTATGATACTAGTTATTTTTACTAAAATTCCGGTTAGTTTTATAAAAACACACATGGAGTAATACTAGCCAAACCGTGCATCATATTAAGCTGAGGATGACTAATACACATCAAAAATGAATCAAGGATAATTTTCATTAATAATTTAGACAATAATATTGTGTTTTCTATGTTTTTCATAGGCACTATTTGTTTTTTAATAAAATCTATTTTAAAACTAGAAACAATTATTTTGAGTCATATCGGTCACATAATGCATTGGATTGATTTGAGACTACATCATACTCGTCAATAATTAATTATGAATATATTTCATAAATTATCCAGTAAATCAGAGTATGTTTTCTTGGTTTTTAGTGGGAAACACTTTTGGAAAAAAAATCCATTTTAAACTGATAGCATACACTTTCAGTCTTACAGCTCACATCGTGCGTCGAGTTTAGGTGGGGTTGAGTCCTATAAGTCAGAAATGACTCGTAGACCTCTTTCAAAATGTATTAACAAACAGAATAAATTTTTCTTGTTTTTATTATAACACATTTCTATTAAATAAAATTAATTTCAATATTAAATAAATAGATATAAATTGAGTCATACTGGTCACACCATGCATTGTATTGAGGAGTGTTTGATTCATAATCCTAAAAAATGACTCATGGTTCATTTTCCAATAGTTTCAAAAATTATCTGAATGTGTTTTATCAATTTTTTGTATTCTAGTTATATTATTTTACTAAAATGTCATTAAAAAAAGGAAACACGCATTTTGAGTCATACTGGCCTCATCGTGAATCAGTTTTATATGATACTACTTCATACATGTCACAAATGACTTATAAATCTCAATTCTAAATTGTTATAAAAATCATAGCATGTTATCATTATTTTTTGGGACTGAAATGTGTTAAACTAAAATTACAATTTGAAACAGATAACCGAGACTTTTTTTCACACCTGTCACATCGATCAAAGTATTCATCAAATTGAGTTGGGGTTAATTCTTGAAAATACAAAATGACTCAGTGAACATTATCCTAATTCAATAAAACAATATGAAATTTTTCATTGTTTTTTAGTTTTTCACCTTTTCAACTTACTAAAATTGATGTTAGTTTTAAATAAAAAGGCACACATGGAGTCTTACCGGTTAAATATTGTGTCATATTGAGTTGAGGATGACTTATATGCATCACAAATGACCCATGGATCATATTCATATTGTATGAGTACAAAAAAAACTCAGTTTTTTAGTATGATAGTTATATTTTTTTAAAAAATAAATTAATGTAAATGTTAAATTAAAAATAATTAAATCTATGTTAATATTGTAGAGAAAAGATAATATTATGATAAAAATCATAGTATGTTTAAAAAAATATTTAACATCTCAATAAATTCTGATTTTTGGCCTCAATGTATGATCCTTCCTATGTATGAGCACCTTTGAACATACACCCATCGATAACAAAGGAATCCAATGGTATATAAAAAAAATTTAGTAAAACTAAAAATACTTAAATTAATCACATATATAAAATAATCTACTACTTATATAGTAGTTGCATCTTTGATCTAGGTAAGAACATTCCTTTATGAGGTATCCTACACATTAGGTTAAAATAAAATATATATCAACTTGTGAAAATTAATCTTTAAGATAGTAAAACACATGTTGGAATGATATAAATACACAATGGATTAAATTTATTTTAAATTAAATAGTAATTACTTTCCATAATACCACTTTTGGGAAGCCAGTTTTTTATGGAAGATAATCACTATCATAAATTTACAAACATAATAACCATATTTTTTTCCATTTGTTTTATTCAAACACTATAGAAACATTTAAGAGATTAATTACTTTTTTTATATTTTTTTGATAATGAAATCATATTATATATACCTTGATACTTGTCTGGTTGTTGTAATTTTCATGGACCTTGTAATTTTACCTTGGCCTCATTTCTTGTTTTTTATGATATTGATGCACCACCCTGGCTTAATAGGATCCTCATTAAAACATAATTTAATTCATATAACATGGTGTTTAGGTCAAAAATATTGGTTTTTGTGTATTAAATTTTGTCAAAGGACATCACCTGTGGTCAATTTTTTGGATATCAATGAATTTAGTCAAGAAATAAATAATTTAAGTATCAAAATTGACCACATTGGCCATCTATTAATACATAAAAATACAGAAATGAAAAATTAGTGAATGAAAAGAAAATAAATTTGATATTGTTAAATATTACTATTTTACCACTATATAAATGCTATTAAAAAGAGTATATCAACAATAATTTTTCATTAAAATGATTTGACTAGGATATCGACTATTTAATTTTATTTTTTAAAAAACTAAATTTCGTTATTCTATAAGGGAGATTTGAGGAATAAAGTGTCAAAACAATTCATGGTAAAATCTATTCAATTGTTTTTTATATATACTCATGCGAAAAATAAGAAATATATGCTGTTATAACATACATTATATATCTACTTTTGGAAAATCAATTCATTAAACCATATTGTATGTAAAAATTTATAACTGAGCATCCTAGCCAATCATATTTTAGAATTTCACTTACATTTTCGACACTAATGAAGTCTTGAACTACCTCTCTGTATATATTTTCATTAAAATCAATATTTTGAGTATGACCTTTTTTTAACATCCTATCCACATGAAACATAAATAAAACTAAATGTGGATATATAATGGATGTGGAAAATGTGATTTCAGTAGATATTTTTAGTCAGTAAGTTGATCCATTATATATTGTTGAGTTGGTCTTTCATTTCACCCCATACCATTTTACACTTGTAATAACAATCATTGATTTAGTTCTTTTTCATTAATTGTTAAAGGTTTATCTTTAAAAATAAATTGGAAATTGATACCTCTAAGTCGAAATGTTTTTTACAAGATGTGATAGTCATGTGAAGAATTTTAAAATAGATTGTTAGAAATTATGAATATGTTTCTCATTGATTGGAATTGGTAGCATGGTGGTTAGATCATGGGATTATCTAATCAACACTCCCGCATGACCTGTTAGATGTGGCCTATTGTGTATCATGTCTTTTTGGGCTATTGATCACCATATCCCTCTCTCTAAGGCAATGGGTGTGTGTTTGTAGATATAAATCACAATCATCATCACAACATTTAATATCAGTAAAGTGTAGGTATAAGTGTCTATCTAATTCACATTTCTTAGAAAAAAAATTTAGAACATTAATTACCTCATCTAAGAAATCATTTCATGGGGACTTCATCACATCAAAACTAGTGGTCGTTGGGTGAGACCTTCACACTATAGTTTTTCGTGAGTGTTTTCTTCAATTTATTCTACCACATAAACATTTCTAGATAATCTCTCTACCATAGGTATATTTCTTCAATGGTATATGTTCTTTATTTCATCTATTTTATTTCGTCACATTGATCCCCCTTTAGTTTTTTTCTCAAAATATGTTCAGGGTGTCACTCTAGATGCAACCATATTGTTCTTGACACTTCTAGGACACTGATAGTTTGTGTTAATCTAGTAAATGTGTTTCTGATTAATTAGACTGTGTCCGATAGAAAATATATAAAAATAAGTAATCATTTCTATGTAATATTTATTTAAATCAACGTATTCCTATTTTTTTATACGTGCACAGGTTTTCCACACTTTTTTGTTTTTTGAACTATTAGTATATCATTTTTATTTACGTGTGCCTTCATCCATAGAACATGCCAGGGGATGGAAGTGGATTTGTATTTTGATTCATCAATATAACTAAGAACATAGGAACATAATTATGTTGCTTTCTCATTACTTATAAAATTATTATGGTATATTTAAAATACATTCCAATTTTTTTAGTTAAAGCGCACCCCATAATTTCTTTATAGTAGGGGTATGTTGGTATTCTATCATGTTCCTTATTTATTCCAATGAATTGTTGTTTCATAACTAAAAAATTGTTAGTCAATGTAATGAATCCATGTATTATAAAGAAATGTCTTACTAGCCACAATGTATATAAAAAGACACATTTTCAAAATGGTCAATAAAGGCATCCCATAAATCTTGGGTTATGAGGTATGCATAGTTAAGAAGTGGAAGTGGGTTTATTATCCCTTTAATGTATTTATGATAATTACTAATTAGAATTGTTTTAAAGTATCTATGAATAAATCTAGTAATCATTAAAAAATATTACTTATGGGAGTTATCTACTATGAATGCACAATAAAAGGGATGATGAATAGTATGTCAATGATTCATTGTTTTATTTTTTAGCAAAATATTGAAATGATAAAATAATGATGATGGAATATCATCCCATTTAAGTGTCTTATTCTGGGCCACAACATGGTGTCACAGATATAAATCAAATGGCATGTGTTTCTGAATGATGATTCTAATGTTATGACTGATGATGGCCTTGTTGGGGTTAACATGGTGACCTCTCACATTCTATCCATCCTCGTATTTTATTCCTTTGATTTTGGACTAATTTATCTTTTCTAACACTTTTAACTAATACATTCTTGTTTTTTCTAAAACATTGGTCCTTCACCCCCATCCATTTACTCAGATTACATATCGTCAATATGTTTCTATAGAGCTATAGAATAAAAATGTGTAAATAGTCCTTGTACCTCTGTAATGGGAGTAGACACATGATTACAAACCTATTGTCCCTCAAGATTTGAAGCACCAACACGTGCAAGAGTTCTTTTTTTTATGCTCTACGAGCTGAAGTTGGTTTATAGACCTATATTTCCTTGGGATTGGGAGCTTAAGAAAATAATGTTGTCATTATCTACATAAGTGGTTTGAAATTTAATTTACAGTACTTAAATGCATACACGAATGGATACTATCTTTAGGTAACAAGATGTATATTACAAAAAATATATCCTGATTATTGATCATTGTTTTTTTAAAGGATGAATGGATTAGACACCTTTAACTACTATCCAAATCCCTTAATCATGATCTCATATAACATACACAACATCATATACATTGGGAAAACTATAAAATGACTGTGTAATTCTAGTGAAAGGGTCTCCCTCAGTTTACTTTTCATATAAACCATCATTAGTTTTGGTTAATAACAGAATAATTGACCACTTTTAGATTGAGGGATAGGAATATAAAATACTTTTGATTCCTGTGACACCATTATAAATGGTTTTCATATATACCCATTCTTACTATAATCATATATCATGAATTCCAATTCTTATATATTAAAAAAAGACCTGTTATTAACTAGATTTCACTGAAAATTGGGTCTTGGAATATATTATAATCCAACTCTATCATTTTTTTATGATTCCACTTTATTGTCACGCCCTGTCCCCCACGTACCGTGTTGTGACTACCCCATTCCAGCCTAGTGTCGGCCAGGGATGGAAACTAGCACTGAAAATGCATTTCCATAAATTGGGAAGATATTTCCTCAAAAACATGTACACACACGGGAAGGGAACATTACGCTCATGAAAAGAACAATGGAAGAATTAATGTGAAACCAAAACTAAAAACCACCACTATGTGTAATTATAAATTCTTAAAGTGAAGGGGCTAGAATAAAATCCAAAATAATAGAGAAATACATTAAAAAAGGGAAAACAGTTCCTCATGTCATCCCTCAAGGATCCTAGCTGAAGGGTAGATAAAGCTTGACACTGCGGCTTTCCATGTCAATTGGTCACCTCCATACAACATTTTTCAACCACCTCTGAGCTCTGTCTGGCCCTAAAACCACATGGCTCAGTCAGGATATCTGTCATTTTCACAATAGACAACATGGAGCAGGCGAAGCCTGTGCATCGGTGAGTATAGAAATACATGGTAGGGACCCCGAGACCTCTCTAAAGGACTCCTATTACCCCAAAATGTAAAAACCGAAAATCATGATCTCAAACACAATCCCAAACCAAACCACTTAGCTCAAACAAGGTATAACAGAGTATAGTAGTATAGATGAATAACCGTAAGGTTAGATAATCTTACACTATCAAGAGGCACTACTACTGACCCACACAATATCGATATGTTCTAACACCAGCAAGTCCCACATAAGATTGATAAGTATTAAACTTCGAACGACACACATAGAATTGATAAATGTTGATTCATAATGAATCGATGGGTGTGGATTTACATGGAATCACTGGTTGTGGATTCACATTGAATCACTAGGTGCTGATTCAGACAAAATAGATGGATTCTGATTCACACAGAATCACTGGGTGATGATTCACATATAATCACTAGGATCTGATTCACACAGAATCCATGGGTTCTAATTCACACAGAATCAGTGGATGCTAATTCACATATAATTGTCGGGGTGTGACACACACAAAATCTTTGGCACTGATTTCCACAGAATCACTGGTTACTAATTGAAACAGAATCACAGGGTGCTGATTCAAATACAATCTCTCTTCACCCATAATGTCCTAGCCAGACAAGGAATTCTTGGTTATAGTACACTTGTCTCTGTGAGAAATCGCTTCTCAACCCATCAGTCATATTTCACAAAAATGAAGTCCCACGAAAATGTATCCTGATGAAACGCCATGTCATAAGGGCTTCAACGCAACTGATGGTGTGTCATCCTTTCACCCTGTCTGTGAGTTATTTTCATTTTAGTGCTGAGGGCCCGGTTGGATTCAGGGTCGATCTAACCCAGACATACTCCAACATTATCGAAAACCCTCTTGGAGTATCTCACATGGCCAGTGTCACTACAAGGATCATACAACCATATAAGGATGGTCAAATTAACATCTGGTTCTCAAGATGATGCCTTTTAAGCATTTCATAGATTGAGAGGGGATCAAGTCTGGTCCGACCAGGTAGGACCAACCCAACCGAGTGGCCATCAACTCCTCTCCGGCTCAGGAGTAGTTGTTAATATCTTCAATTAGTGGCACCACATGGCTCCAAAATGTGGTCTTTGAGACCCACGAGGTGCAGATCACACACATACAAAGGCTTCGATGCTGCATCTCCTTCACTGCGGCGCGCGGCAGCGCGCCGCATCGCCAATATGGTCAACCTGTTTCCAAATGCACCTTTCGGTCCTTAGTAGTTCCATGGGTTGTCTCTGACATTCATGGCCACTAGAATCGGTCGATAGTGCAATTCTGTTGAATATTATGTAAGACACTAGTTGAGCTCTGGTGGTACGTTATTCCATCTGGATGCGCCTATGATCCTCCCTAGATGCCACCGTCATTTCATGCCTCTCGGTTTCAAGGTTTTGTCATGTTAGAAAAAGCCTCATCCACAGAGCACAATGACAATTAAGTGCAAGAGTGTACGACCCATGTTTGATTGGCCAACTCCTTCTTTTTTAGCATTATAACAAATGGGATTTATTTATACATCACATTAAAATAACAATAAACCCAATTTAAATCTCGCACATCCCCCCGCAAAAAAATCCTGAAAATTCCAGAATGATGAGATGAATTGTGGGAGTTTCTTGAATTAATATACATTCCCTACCTCGTGAACTGTTAGACATATCGTAGTAATTGGAAGAAGGGGATTGCCCATATAGGAGTGTTCATTGGCGTTCATCAATCCCGGATTATCGCCTCCCATGCATTTATCTGTTGTCAGTGGAAGACGTCATGTCACTACGCTTGAGGTTCTTTTCTCTGTGAATACGTGTTAAAACATGACCATGAGCCTCTCTTAAATAGAGGGGGAAAAGGGAAGTAACCCACTGAGTAAATAATGATTTTCATTTAATAAATGAACCTTTTATTTCACCAACAATGCAGTTACAAATAAAAGATATTCCAACCATCAATTGGTTTGTCAAGTCATCAGTCATCACCAACGCCGCTCATATTACAGAGAATAAGAAATAAAATAACTTGTTACGTTATTTTATTATATTTATATAAAGTCAAAATTTTAGATTTTTCTCTCTAACTACATTAGTTGATGTGAATCTTATCTTATGCGATTCTCAGTGCTGTGGATTCAATGGTTCCCTCAAATTCTTAATCTGAATACTGATTTAAAAGATACAAAGCACTACCCATTCATTTGATAAATGAACCATAAAAAAAGTTTATAAATTCATTCTGGGCACATCGGGCCTCATAATCACATACCATTAGTTTTTGAAGAATTGTAATAATCGCAAATAATTTAATAGAAATTACATTGAATTTGCACGTCATTACATTCTACTGAAATTAGTGCTTTTCATCCCAAAAACAACAACAAAACTAGGGGAACATATTGGGGTTCTAAGAACCCATCTGAGCCTCCCGATCCAATTTTTTCTCCTATAGATTCATGTGCTTCCTACAAACTCACACCAGAGGAATCAACCATCCACAATGGACCCACTCTTTCCCATCCTCTATCTCCAACAGGAACTCTGAAAATATCACCCCATCGTCGATGTCTACCATGCACCAATCGATAACGCATGAATAATAATGCATGTACCTCCTCAGTCATGACACATGGAATACATCATGCACCTAGGGAATCTATGCGGAAGATTTAGATGATACACCACATCACCTACTCAGCTGAGGATATGAAAAGGTCAGATAATCCTTAGAGATAGCTTGTCTCCCCGACCAAAACTTCGTAATCCTTATCAGGGTGGGACCCGTATGAAAACATGGTCTCCCACCTTAGAGTCCAAGTGTCTCAATCTTCTATTATCATATGACATCTGTCAGCTTTGTGCAGTCTTCTTCTACTTCTGGATGACCTTCACCTTTTTTGTGGTATAATTTTTCAACACTGGATTCATAAATACTGACTCCCCTAGTTCTTTTCAGAAAAGAGGTTATCTGTATTGTCTGCTGTACATGGAATAAAATAGATCCATGCCGATAGTGGAGTGATAAATGTTGTTGTATAAAATCTCCACCTGTAGCAGATGGTCTTCCCAACTACAAACGAAGTTGAAGACACAAGAACATAACATGTCCTTGAGCGTATGTATGGTCCTCTCTGTCTGACCATCTGTCTGAGGGTTAAAGGCGATGATAAATCATAGTTTAGTTCATAACACCACCTACAATTCCATCTACAAGAAGGATATAAAATGTGTTTTGGGATCCTATAATATCATCGATATCACTCCCCGAATTTGAACTATTTCTGGCACAAAGTAGAGTCCCAAGCCCTCTACTGATCCCTTCTCTCTAATGGGTAAGAAGTGGGCCGACAAGGTGAGTCAGTCAATGATCTCCTAGATGGAATTGTGGCGTCTGGATGTATATGGTATTCATGTCACAAAGTCGATGAAAATACCTTCCCACTTCCCTGTTGTGGTGAGAGTTAGGATGACTACTCCCTAGAAGACTCAAGGAGTAGGTATCTCTTAATCCTCTGCTTCAGTATAGATGGGAGTCCTCACATCATGAGTGAATGTTTGTTTCCCTCTGATACCACATTTTCATGACCCATACCCCATGGCCCATGCGGTGACTACCCCAATCCCACCATCTATAGTCTAGGGGTTGGTGGTTAACACCAGAATGATGTATCCCTAAAACGGGAATTCATTACATTTAAACATGTACAAACACATGGACTTGAATGAAAAAATATTCATCCACGATGTAAAACTATTGTAGTTAAAGTGTGCAATAAATGTAAGGGGATGTAATACAAGCCCAACTCAAAAGATAATACAACGACTATAAACAGAAAACAACTCATAAAATTGTCCACTGGGGATCCTACCTAAAGGTTAGGTACATATCATCTCCACAACTCTCTAAGTCAATCGTCACCATTTCCCACTATTAGGTCTAAACTATTTGAGTCTCAGTATTGGATTCCCGTTGTATACACATGTCACAACAAAGAGTTGGAAGTGCCTGTGCCAGGTTGAGTATAACAGTACTCTATAGGGACCTGAGACACCCTAAGGTATCTCAGAATTCGACAATGGAAAACCAAAAGCATGATCTCAATCAAAAATCACAAAGCAGAAAAAACAGCTCAAACCATGTATAATAGAGTACAATAGTAAATATGATTAGCCCTATGGCTTGATCATCATACTCATTCAAGAGGAACTACTGTTTCCCACAATGTATTGATTGGTCCTAATCCCTGCAATAGCCACACAAGATCGATAGGTACTAACCTCCGCAAGACTCACATAGGATCGATAGGTTCTAATTAAAAAATAATCACTAGGTGATGATTAAAATAGAAATGCAGGGTGTGGATTCACACAGAATCGGTGGGTGCTGATTCACACAGAATTGATGGGTATTGATTCACATAGAATCGCTGGTTGCTGAATCACACAGAATCCCTAGGTGCTGATTCGCACATAATTATTGGGTGGTGATTCACAAAGAATCATTGGGTGCTAATTCACAAACCATAACTGGGGGCCCATTAAAACATAATCAATGGCTGATGATTTACAAAGAATCGTTGGTTACTAATTCACATAAATCCTTGGATGCTGATTCACATAGAATCAATCATCATTTTTTACGTCTTAACCAGACATAGAATTCCGGATCATAATATTCTTATCTCTGGGAGAAACCACTCCTAATGACACCAGTCATATTTCAATTGGCACGATGTCCCATAAAGATGTTACATGATTAAATTCCACATCATAAGGGTTTCAACACAAAAGACAGCACAATATCCAGACGCTTGGTCTGTGAGTGATTAGCATTTTAGTGCTGAGGGCTCAGTTGAAATCATTGTCAATCCTACCCAGTAGTACACCATTATTCTTTAAAACTCTCGTAGAGTATATCAAAATTTTGGTGTCTCTCCAAGGATCCCAGTTTTGTAGATGGTTCGTCAAACTGACGTCAGATTCTCAATATATGGCATTTTAAGCATTTTGGGGCCATAGAGGGTTCTGGGTCCAGTCTGACCCGGTTTAGGTTGCCCAGACCTAGTCTCAGGCCAACATGGCAGGACCATAATTTTCTTGGGCCGACCTTTCACCTGGGCGCAAGCCCCTGGTGATGCGTCCCGGTGAACTGGCTTGGCTCGCCATCCTGGTGGCCACCAACTCTACGAACAACTCATGAAGGGAAAATCAGCTCTTTAAATAGCAGTTCCACATTGTCTTCGGGCCCCACGGGGAATGGGTCACCCTTCTATTGCAGCTTCTTCACTGCGGTGTGCAACAGTGAACCGCCTTGCCAATGCGGTTGGCCGGTTGCTGACCACCACTTCTGGTCCGCCGCTACGCCAACCAACGCCTCCCTCTTCCGTGGCTTGTGGTCACCACATGGTGTCACACATGTTAATCTTCAGCGGGCCACTGGGTGAGCTCTGGTGGTACGTTCTTCCTTTAGGACGCACCTATGGTCTTCTTAGGATGTCGTCATTGTTGTATGACTCTCATTTTCAAGGTTCCTTCAAGTTGAAACAAACATCTTCTAAAGAACGCAATGAAAATCATGCGGCGGAGGGTCCGTGCCTTTTTTTATCCCATGCCCTCTGCACTAGCATTATAACTAGTGTGAGTCTTTTATATGTATAATTAAAATAATGAAAAACAAATTTAAATCCCCCACAATGACCACCTAAAAATTTCAAAATGAGGAGAAGAATGATAATTTAATTAATTAAAAGACAACCACTACCTTGATATTTTTTGAGGAGGCCGCGGTGGGGGAAGATGATTCCATGTTGGATGAAGTTGTTGGAATTTTTTGATACTGGTAAATTGCCACCTATGATTTTTCACCATTTGTGGATGATGTTGTATTAATTTTTCATAGGGTACTCACTTGATGATGTCGTGCAAAAAACTCTATCTCATGATCTATTTAAATAGAGGGGGGAAAGGGTGAGAAACACACCATAGAATTAATGAAATTCATTAATTAATGTAATTAATGGTCCAAATTATTTGATGTAATTAATGTTCCACATTTATTAAAAGAGTGGTGGTTAAGAAACCAAAGTGTAACAGGGTCGTTGTCATGACCCGTCCCCCGGGGACCATGTCGTGACTACCCAAAGCCCGCATTCCTTAAGGCAGGGGTTAGCGACTAGCACTAGAAAGGCTTTCCACTATAATGGTAATAAATTCTCTCAAAAACATGTACACACACAGTCTGGGAACACAATGCACAGGGAAAAAACAATGTAAGAAGTGAGTGGACACCAAAACTAAAAACTACC
The DNA here is from genome assembly GCA_963277665.1 of Viscum album. Taxonomy (NCBI): domain Eukaryota; kingdom Viridiplantae; phylum Streptophyta; class Magnoliopsida; order Santalales; family Viscaceae; genus Viscum; species Viscum album. Next base: position 1,081,373,732 of record OY728131.1, on the reverse strand, counting down.
ACTAAGTGTAATAGTAAATACTAAAATTTAAGGGGACAAAATACAAGACCAACGGAAATAGAATACAGATAAAATAGAAAACATATTCTTGAGGTTGTCCACCTAGGACCCAAACTTAAAGGAAGGTATACCTTTTCCTTGTGGATCCCCACATCAACTGGTAACCTCCATACACCGTCTTTAAATAACCTCTAAACTCTATCTAGCCATAACACCTCAAGGCTCATTCATGATGTCCATCATATGCACAAGACACAATAAAGATCGTGGGAATCCCATGTAGGGGTGAGTATAAAAATGATGAGTAGGGATCCTGAGACCCCCGATGGTCTCCCAGAATTCCACAAAGGAGTATACAAAAAAGCATGATCTCAATCACAAGCACAAAAGAAAAGAATCATCTCAGACAATGTGTAACTGAGTACAATAGTACAAATGACTATCCTTAAATCAAGACAATATAACTCTATCAAGATGCACTGCTACTGACCCACAGATGATCGATTGGTACCAACCCCTGCAAGACCCACACATGATCGATAGGTACTAACCAACACGAGACACATATAAGATCGATAGGTGATTATTCACATAGAATCTATGGGTTCTAATTCACATAGAATCAATGGATGATGATTCCAACAGAAGTGCTACTTCCTGATTCACATAGAATAGTTGAGTACTGATTTACATATTATTGTTGTGTCCTGATTGAGAGAGAATCGACAGGGGATGACTCACACAGATTTTCTAGGTGTTGATACACATAGAAAGTAGGGTGGTGATTAACACAGAATCACTGGGTTCTAAATAAAACAGAATCACCAGGTACTGATTCAAATAGAATCATTGGGTGCTGGTTCATACATAATTATTGGGTTCTAATTCACACAGAATCACTAGGTGTTGATTACCATAGGATCGCTTCTTATTCTTCACGTCTCATCCAAACACATGATTTCCACTCATAGTATACTTTTCTCTAGTAGAAACTACCTCTGAATCTATCTGTCATATTTCACCAAGCATTATTTCACACAAATAAGTAACATGATGAACAACCACATTATATGTCTTCAACGCAATATAAAGTGCACCAACTGGACACCTGATCTGTGAGTTATTGGAATTTTAGTGTCGATGTTTTGTTTGGAATCTGGGTTGATCCAACCCAGAAGTTTTTACAACATTCTCCAAAACTCATGTGGAGTAACTTAAAAGGAACTTCTAACTCTATGGATCCCAGCTCTGTAGATAGTTCATCCAACGAAATTTCGGTTCGCAATATATGTTATTTTATGAATTTTCTAGGCCTGAGAAGGGTCTGGGTATATTCAGACCCGGTTAGACCGAACAGGTATGGGCCGACCTGACCCGGTCTCAGTAAGACCTCGCCTGAGCCAAACTGGTCTAGGCTGTCCTAGTCGGGCTGAGCCATGTGGGGATTGGCACATTGGGCGACGTAGCCCGGTGCGCTGGTACTGATTGCCAGCCGAGTGGGCTCCAACTCCCTAAACGGATCAAGAAGATCCATTCCACACATTAATTAGAGGTTCTACGTGGTCCGTAGAATCCATGCATCCCCCTTCTGACGTGGCGCATTCTCGCAGAACATGATGGCACACCACCTTGCCTACATGGAAGACCTATTTCTGACTACCCCTTTATGTCCACCACTGTGGATTGTGGCACTGCCCTCTTTCGCAGTCAGTGGGTGCCGACCTCTGCCATCACCACCAGATCTGGTTGTCAGTTCCGCCTCACCAGTACTGTGCTGACGAATATTCCATGGACCACCATGTGAGCCTTGGTGGTCCGTTATTCCTCCTTTATGTTCCTACAGTCATCCCAGGATGTCGTCGTCATACTCGCCCTCTCGATTTCCTTGTTCATTCATGTTTGAATGAGCCAACTCTGAATAATGCAATGAAAATAAAATGGGGGGGGGGGGTCCAAGCCTTGTTTGGTAGGCTTGGTATCTCCTTGTTAGCATTAAAACAAGTAGGAGTAATTTATTCATTACATTAAAATAATCGTAAACCCCATTTAAATCCACCCTTGCATTGACCACCCGAAAATTAAGAAACGAGGAGAAATTTTTTTGGAATTTCTCGAATTAATTGAAAACCCATACATCATGAATTATGAGAGGTTTCAATGTTGTTGGAAGAAAGGGAGTCCCTGTCAAAGTGAGGTCGTCGGTGTTCGTCGATCCTAGATCGCCGCCGCCCAAGAATCCATCCTCCGTCGGTGGAAGACATCGTGTCACATCGCCAGAGGTTCCTTTGTTGGTGAATCCTTATAAAAACTCCACTGTGAACCTCATTTAAATATAGGGGGAAAAGGTGAGTAACAAATTGATTAATTAGTGAAAAACTTTTAATGAATGAACCCCTAAATTCCCCAATGGTGTAGCTAAAAATAAACGTGATACAAGCCACTAATTGGATTGAAAAGTCACCGGTCCCCACCACCGCTGCCTATCTGTAGGGGAAAAAGAAATAAAATAACTTGTTATGTTGTTTTTTTAATTTCCTATAATGTCCAACATTTATAACTTTTATCCTGACCTACTATGGTTGATGTGAATATCCCTTTTTGTGAATTTCAGTGATGCGGATTCAATGGTTCCCTTGGATTTTTAATCAGAGCACCAGTTCCAAAGATAGAAAATTCAGCCCACACATTTACTAAATGTACATTAAAAAATGTTATTAAATTCATTCCAGGAAATCCAGGAATCACAATCAAACGCCATTAATTTATACTGACTCTTAATAATAGAAAATAACATTAAAAAATTATATGTAATTCTTCAGTCTTTACAGTTCGATATTAATTTCTAAATTGGATTTATGTCCTTAGTAATAGAAACATGCTTCACTTCTACAACAACTGTAAATCCACTATTTTGAGAGGTATTATATTCATCTTTTTCATTTCAATAGAATGTATAATCATTATGTACCAAACCATTGTAAGATAATACATACACACTTGGTCCTCATTCTAGCCGTCGAATTCATTCTAAAATTAAATCCATAATTTTGTCTAACTACTTAAAAATATGGTCCTAAAACCATCCTATAAATTTTTTATTATAAATATTTGATCTCAATATTTCAAAAAATGATGGATTCAAATTCCTAATAATTTAATAGTGGGTTTCAAAATATAGAGAATCCTCTATACTATCATGCTAAATGTATTAGGGGAATTCACTTGATCTGTAATATTGAATGAGACAACATCTCTTACAAAATTTCTCTCCCCACAAGCCACCCGGTGTGATGAGATTTTGGTAGACTAATGACTTCCAAAATGTAAAAGTATTCGGCTCAAAATTCAGCATCGTCCATAATAATATATCACCCCATAATATAACCCTATGAAAAAATGTAATTTTTCTCTTACCCTTTCAAAATCATTATATACAGTTCAATGGGGGTATATCCATCAATATTGTAAAGGACCACATAGTCAAATATCTCTCACTATGTGAACCATCAACTGATCCATCATATCCAATAATTTTGATAGGAAGAACAATTACAATTTACATAATATAACGACAATTTCTATTTCCATAGTCATAAATTTCGTTGGTTCTATAACATATTTGTATACATCTATTAAGATGAAAGAGAACTTGGATAATGTAAGACACGAATTCTTGAAAAAATGCAATGTAAATCAATAAGAATAATATCTTTCATCAAAACATGAATGTTAGGTGATTTCAGAACCTTTTTTTTAAATTGGTCATTGGAATGATGTTATTGATATTCGGTGAATACCCACTATTTCTTTAACTCATTCTAGAAGTTTAAAAACTGATAAATCTCGTTCTTTTAAATAGTGTATGTAGATATAGGATGAAAAGTTTTATTAATCATTACCTAGCACCAAAACATACCATATTCATATTTAAACCTTGTCTATCCAATCTGTAATTCCATCATTTTTTTCCAAGTCAATTTTGTGACATGCCAATAACACTATCACATATTATTTTCAACATGCATAACATCTAGAAAAATTCTATAATATATAAAATTATACTATGGAAATTCAAAATAAATAGATCCTTTCTCCATCCAGTTTTTGTATAGATTTTTAAAAATTATTTACCATAAGATGTTTCCACATATATTACTTTCTTAAATATTTGATCACTTATTAGAAGAGATATTGTTGAGATTTATTTTACACTCCCTTCAAATGATTTCATCCATAATTGGTACTAAATTCACCAGGATTTAATTCTGCGTTGTCTGAGAAATGTGGTTTCTGATGAATTTTTCAACTTTATTTATTGTGTACATTATACACAACGGTTAATCCTTTGAGTTACATTTAATAAATATCTTATAAAATTTATATAAGAAATAAAGTCATTTTTAATCCCATTAAACATAGATTTCAACATGAAATATTCCTTTCTATAAGAATTATACAATGTAACAACAGAATATTACACTAATTTTAATTCTTCAATCAATAGAGTCAAATAAACATCAATATCACTAACTAGATTTTTTGGTCTGGATATAAGTATATAGAACATGATTTATTTTCAAATCATGCATAACCATGGTGGAAAGGTGTAATTTTCCAACATAACCATCCATGTACTATGAGTGATTATTTGAAAACCATAAGGATTCACTAAATTTTTAAATAACGTGAGATGAAGGTTTCGCAAATCATTTCCAAATTCAGGATACCCTTGATCAATATTCTTCCACTAAGGATAGTCTTCCAGGTGGCATAGATTCCAACATATATTTTATGTATCTATGTGACAAATCAATTTTAGTATAGTCTCCTAACATCCATATAGGCACCTAAAATTTGGAATGATTGGAATGTACCATAGAACATTCATCGGACCATAATCAGCATTCTTGTATTGATAAATGCCACACATTGGGATATCTATATGTGATTTCTGGTGTTTTAGAAATTTTATAATATCATTGGAGAGGGGATGTATTCTTTCAGAGATTATACCCATTGAGGGTATCTTTTGTTTGTCATCTTAGATTCATCTTGGGTTATCATTAATTTATAAGACCGTGTCATTCAAGTGGAAAAGTAGTTCCGTAAAACGGGTGTCACTCCCTCAATTTCCATATTTTAAATTATATTTCTTCATTACAGTAGAGAATGGGGTATATTTTAAGCAACCAATACAAAATGGCATCTTCACAAAACACAATATTTTTTCAATCAATTGTGAGAAATTGATAAGTTCATCTATAATTAACGATGTCATTTCCCCAATAGTATATTCATTATCATTCACATCATTATTTTCAACCCTGATATGGTATTCTTCATTAGCCACAAATTTAATCATATCATATGATCTATAAAATTCATTTCTATATCAAAAACTACATAAACACTATTGTTCCCCATGTTTATTCCAACATTTATAAATTCTATTAATTCTGTGATAGATCATGTGTTCTTCCGACTTATTATGGCGAATTATTCATGAATAAAAATAGTGTAAACTTAGGAAAAGTCATTTGAGAAGGTTCATATGCAAGATCGTTTGCCAACATTGTGAAATATTCAACTCCCTCTCCATACTATATTTGTTAGACAATTGGAATATAACCATTATTTAATCATATACATCCTAATAGATTCGTTAGTATTACCAATTAACAAAACCTAAAAATAGAAGGGGCCTTTCAAATATAGGGAAGTAAACATTTTAATTATATTTATTATTTTCTATTATTACATAATACTCATTCCCATTGATGATAAAACCAAACTGAAATAATGATTTAATTTTACAAGACTACCCTAATTTAAACCATGTTGGTAATATTGGATGAAAAGTAGGTTTAGGAGTTGCAATGGGGTTAAGCATCAATTCACCTATTGTATGAGTGTGGTCATGATGAATATCATCTGGTTTGGATAGAGTCTATGAAATTACATTTCCATGGTGTTATTATAAATATACTCTTTTTCCATATAATATATAATGTTTTTGCGATTTCTATAAAAATAAAAACATAATATATTATGGGAAAACCATATTTCAAATTTTTATTGAAAACTATTAATAAAATCACTCTTGAAATATCATTAAAAAACCAACCATTTATACAAATTACTCTTTCAAATAACACACCATTTTTAGAGTAATCAAATCAATTACAAGAACTTTGTCACAAAACCAGAATGAATTTTTTAAATGTATTGATGGAACATATTTTACTCAATTGTATTAATCATTTAAAATGACATAAAACCCTCAATATTTTACCAATTCTCATTTAAAACTTTACACACCCTTTGTTAAAATGAAACCAGGATTAAATATGCTTTCAAAATATTCATACCTTGATATAAAAGCCAATTAGGTTATTTTAACAACACATTACCGGAATCCTATTTCCATTCCATGTGTCTAAATAATTTTAAATCTATTTAACATAATAAAAGGGTATGATGAACACATATAATTTTTTAAGAAATATTTAATAACACATAAATCATTTTAAATTATCCACATAATCATTTTCAAAATGATAAATTCTAATAGAGTTAATTTATAAAATATACAAGAATAAAAAATTACTAACTTTTTATAAAATATAATTCTATAAAACGTTTATAAATGAACCAAAATATAATGGTAATCTAAATTTTTTAGAAAAATCCCAATTAAATTCCAATTTATTCCCATTAGAACTAATTTCTTAATAATTTTCTAGGTCTTATAAGTGCACTTGAACCCTAAAAAAATGCACATGGGTTGTCCATTACATAGTCTAGGTATCATCCCATTAAAATTCAGTAGCCAATGACATTAAAAGTCATCAAATGGACTCATTTTTTTTCTTGTAAAACATTTATTTATCACTACAGAGACATATCTCTCTGAAATTCTATGTGAAAACATGAAGACATTGTCTTGGGATTTCTCCTACCTTGTCTAAATATGATCGTCTTAATAATCATATGATACTTCCATGCTATGATAAAATCATCTCAAAAAAACTAACTAATGAGATTGAAATTATACTAAAAGGAGTATGAGAACAAAAGAGACTAATTTTTGGAGACTAATACCTTTGATAAATAATAAAATATACTTAAAACACTCCTTCGCTTGAAAATTGGAATATGGGGAAATAAACTCATTGATAAGAAATATTGAAAAAGGGGATAATACAGGATCCTTGCTCTAAATTTATAGGGGTAAAAATGATATTTTACACTTCAAATACGCCTCCGACTATTTGGTTGATATACATCGACTATCTGATGGATGCTAGATACTGGATACCAGTATCTCAACGACCCTGGGCCTACTATAGTACCATATAAATCCTTCTTAATGCCAAATGTAATTTTTCAAGATAGTTTATTTAAGATTTACCCACCTTTTAATTTATATAATGATGTAAAATTAAAAATTATACCATCCCATGAGATGAAAATTCAATTTTATTTATAAAATTTAAGACCTGTATAGACAAAAGTACTTAAAACCTCCCTAAAATAACAATACTCATCCAAAAAACCCCTTTGTGGTCATACAACCATACCAAATGGCATAATATTGTTATAAATTCTATAACAAATGACTATGTTCCTTCAATGAATGATATAAATTATTTTTGAGTTTAAATGTGAATTAGAAGTTATTTAACTAACAAGGCACAATCCACATATCAAATACATTAGAAAAACCACCATACAATACTCACTCAAACCAATCAATCCAATGAAACCTGAGGGTTTTTATCCAACTAATCTTTCGTCATGTGGTGTTACTCACCTTAGGCAAAAGCTAAATAAAGCCAACACTGATATAGGATGCCCTAGACTATTAGAATTTCTTATCAAAACACAATATCTGATGTTCAATGACATGATCAGTTTACATTTTAACATTCAAAAACTCTGTAAATGTTAGAGCATTTGTTCTGATTCTCATTTTATAGTTCCACGTTCAGAATTAATGCATACCCATTTTCCAAAAAATGAGCATGATTATGCAGAATTTTATATAAAAAGAATTTATAACCACCAAAAAATACCTATATTGTCTAAAAATACATACTCGGCACAATTATTATCTCACCACATCCAATTCCACTTGATAGTATAAATAAAACCACCTTAATTTGACCAACCTAAAAACACTAAGTTTCCCTCAATGATGTGTTACCCAAAACACTTTATTATGATTCCATTAATTCTGAAGTCAACCTAATATAATCTCTTTACATCCACTACATATTCAATAAATTCATCATTATAATACCATTGTTTATTCTTTAATCGACCTAAACAATCATCATGCTCTTCCACAAGCACTGATGTATCAACTATCATATCCAAGCTTGAATTTCCCCAATTCCCATCCCGAGCCCAAATTCATCATGCATACTCAAAAAATTTAGATTATTGAATTTTATAACTAGAGGAATTGTGATAAATTCATATCCATTTTCACACCTATATTATATTTCCATAATTAATTTCCAATGTTTGGTCTCACTAAACCACTTCCGTACCCACATGGGATCACATCATTCATGAGCGATATTACACATCCCAACATGGGAGTGTCATTTAATCAGTAAAGTCCAATATTAAAAGCCCATAACAATTTCTTTACATAATTAATGATTGGACATGGCCACCTCGCTTATATATGAGTGTTAACATGATACAATAATCACATTATATCACTACTAATAGGGAAATATTCCTTAGTACGTCCAGAAATAATGGTATATTGGGTTTTATTCCATTAAATGGCCAATGGAACACTACCAAAGAAATTTCCCAAATTAAATAACTCTATGAGTGAATCCTAAATAGGTTACACCATAAAACATGAATTTAACCTTGTGATCCACCCTCACACACTATCAAACTCTAATACTATTCCTTCACCGTCATCTATCTCATGACCCATACATAGGTTGACCTTCACATCATAGTCGATCAATTTATATAAAGTAATCTACAATAGAGTAAAATATTCCATTTTTATGAAAGCATAGTGAAATTATACCTTCCTGTATTCATAATTCTCATTGGTCATCAGGCCTCACCTGACCTCCCTACAGTTTAATCCTCAATAGGAATGACATTAAACCATACACATTAAATCCTCATTGATCAACATAATGGGGTACGCAATCTTACCACTAGATCATACAACATGAATCACAATACTAGGAGTCACATAATACAATAACTAGTCTCGTATGTCATATAAAATCATAACATTGATTTAGAGGTATGGTAGCAGCAGTTGGGTCTGATAGTGGAAGTAGCAGCGGAAACACTAACGGATGCCACATATGGGTTCACAACGGAGGTGGGATTGCGAGGGAGGACGGTTTTTAATTGGAGTTGGGGTTCTAAGATAGAGGTGGCGTTGACGGTGGTGGTGGGCTTGTGGTGGTGGAAGGGATTGTAGTGGAGGGGGTGTCCAACAGGTGGTAGAGGCGGGGTTTACAATGAAGGTGGGGTCTGCGACGGTGGATGGATTTACTAGGGTGGAGGAGGGATTTGCAGAGCCATATGAGGGGATACAGCAGAAGAGGTGTCCATGGTAGAGGAGGGATTGTCACTCGTAGAGGAGGAGTTGGGGCACATAAGGGGTTGGTAGACAAGTATGGGTCAGCAGTGGAAGAGGAGGGGTTGGTAGTGATAGAGGTCAGATTTCGTGAGAGCTTGAGGCGTGCAAGAGAAGAATCCTACCATGAGGGTTCATTTATAAATTTTATTAATGCTTTTATCATCCATAGTTAAAATGTGCGGATTATGATATTTTGTATCATTGCTAAAATAGTAGGCTTTTATAAAACATCCCTTTATCAATATTTTTTTAATAGTGATTACGGTAGGCCTTTATCACTACAAAAAACACTAATAAAAGGTGTCCTTATCAACACTAAAATTTTAGCACTGATAATGAAAGATTTTATCTATTGTTTTTTGCATTGATTAATTTATAATGTTTTGAATTTATTTATATTATTATATATATTTATAAAATTCTATATATAATAAATAACTATTTATTTATTTATAATTTAAAATAAATAAATAAATATATTTACTCTTTAAATTTATATATATAGTAAATACAGTTATATAAATATATATTTATAGAATTATTAATATTATAAATAAATAAATATTTATTTATAATTATAAAAAATTATAAATATACTTGTTATATTTATAATTATATATAAAAATATATATAACTAATAATTTTTCTATATATAACAAATATATATAATTAATATATTTAATAAATATAATTATAAATATTTATTTTTTTGTAGTTATAACTATAAATTTACATATAAATATTTAAATAGTTTAAAATAATTATAACTTCATTACTAATATTAATATATATTTGGTCCTTGGGGGTAGAATTACATTAAAAACAAACACAACGCACACACTGTACGTCTTATATTTATTCTGTTAAATAAATATATAATTAAATAAATAAATAAATAAAAATAATTATAATTATTTATAAATATATATTAATAATTATAAAACAATAATTAATATATAAATTATATATAATTATATAATTATAAGTATAATTAATACAATTATTATATAAATTATATATATGAAATAAAAGGATTTCTAATATTTATAATGATAAAAATATATATAATAATTGCAGTTCTTATGGATTTATAATTATATATATTTGAATATATTTAAACACATTTTTAAACATTTATAAATTTATTTATTTATTATATATATTTTTAAAATTGAAAATATAATAAATAAAATTATCATAATTTAATAAAAATTTAATTATATATATATATATATATATATATTTACCATTATCTATATTAATAGATCTATATATATATATAATTAAAAAACTATAATAAATAAATAAATATTTATAGTTATATATATATATAAATAATTTTAAAATTTTAAAAAACTTGTTTTTTATATTTATAAATTAATCCATATATATAATTAATATAATTATTGTAATTTTATAATTATTTAAATATATATGTATTTATTTATAAATAAAAATATAAATACTTTATCAATAAATATTATTATATATTTATAAAGATATTTATTTAATTATACATATTTATAATATTAACAGAATTATATATATATATATATATATTTAAAATTATAACATTTATATTTGATATATTTATAATTTTATTAATATATATATTTAATATATGTATCATAATTTAATAATTATTTTAATATATGTATATTTATTTAGAATTATAATTATATATATATATATATATATATTTATTTATAAATATTTTTATATATTTGTAAATATATTTATTTAATTATATTTTTTATAACTTTATAATTATAATAAATATATTTATTATATATTTATAATTGTTTACCTATATATTTAACTATAAGTAATTATATTTATAAATATTTTTGTATAATTATAAATGTATTTATATATACATATTTATATTTACAAAATAATAACAGATGTATCTATTTTAATTTTTGATTTATTTATATATATATTTATAGTTATAATTATAATTATAAATAAATTTATTTTAAAATTATTAATATAAAATTTGAATATATATATATATATTAATTATATTTATTGTAATTTTATAAGTATTTATGATAATTGATTCATGGGTATAACATGAATGAGTCATATACATAGTAAAGTATATATATATTAAAAAATGAGTCAATACATATAATCAACCTCAATAATAATATTAATGGTTTAATGTATCAATGAGCAATAATTCATGATGAATTCATAACATATGTATGTCAATTATATTCACACATCAATATACTTATTTACAAAATTAATTAGAAATATATACTGAGTATGTTTATTCAGAAGTAGAAGTCTCTAACCATTTATCAAAGATAAACGAAAAAGTAACAATCAGGAATGAGGGAGAAAGTGGTTAATCACTAAGACAAGCCCCTCATCCAAACAGAAAAACTATGGAGAAAAAGCATCATCCCCATGACCATAATCAGACTTGTCACCCTTATCAGCTGATTCCTATTCAGATTGTTATTTTTTGGACTCAGAAGCACGGAATACATCATCCTATTACTTTCTTACTCTAGAATGAGCTATGTCATAGATGATCTGGTTGACACATCACACACCATTTGTTATAGCCAAATCATCATGCCCATGTCCCCATACAAAACCTTTTGGGTGCTTTTCCAGTCTCTAGGTTTTATAATTCCATCCTTATTCAAATTCTTGTATAATATGCAGATAATACTCACCAAATCACAGCCAGAATGAACATTTTTCTCCATTGACATGGTTTTATGAGGAGGGACCATTTGAAATCCTTTATAATCCATGATAATATTTTTCATTTTTGAGGATTCATATGGGAAGTAATATGTTTTTGATTTCCTTTTCTATTAGTTGAAGTAATATCATGATCAATTATAATTTGTTGTCCAATAGTTCTTTGAGTATCATATTCATTCCCTTGTTCAATTATTGAGGGAACCAATTCATGATTTTGAGAGGGAGAAGACAAGAATTTGATATTACCATAACCAAAAAATTCATTTACCTTTTCATTAATTATTTTATTACAACTCTTCCTCTCATACTCATTAATCTTCTTAAGACATTTCATATCAATCTCATCATCACAAGATGGGGATTCCAACACTGTCAAATCTTTGGTAGGAGATTCCTCCCCTTCTTGCCCACCGAGTTGGGTTGTTATGCAACTAGTATCATCATCCTAGGTAGAAGACCCTACATATACATGATTCCTGCTATTAAGATGTCCACATCAAAGAGTATATGTATGAACAACATTAACATCAACCAGAGAATGATTTTTCCAAGAACTACTACCTTCATCATCTTTCCTTCCACTCATATTTTTCTCAATGGCCTCATTCCCTGCAATATACATAGGAGTACTAACCGGATGCACAACCATGGGATTCCCTGGCTTCAAATTTTTGAAATAGATATTTTCTTCATGTCCATGATTGTTATATAATGGATAGATAATCAATCTCATGCAGTCTAAAACAACATGACCATTGGTATGAAAAATAGATCAAAAAGGGAAAATTTTGGTAAACAATTTTATGATTCAAATCCTCATCCACTATTGAGAGAAAAACTATAGAAACCAAAGATGAACATACATTGACATAAAATAGAAATCATATGAAATGCCCAAATCTATCCATTTCATCCTCTCAATCAATTTTTATTGGAATTCCAATAGGCATTTCTATGTATTGATGTATTTTAGGGTGTTAGAGAAGCCAATTGTGACTGAAAACATTCTCCCAATGATGAACTAATGCATTTTCTACCTTTATTGGATATAAGGATTTATACTTTCCATGTATGTGATGTAGACCGAGCATGAGGGAGACCACTCCAAAAAAACAATCATGCATATTAATTTCATCTTAGGTTAATAAAAGGTGGTAAAAACCATGAACCAATGAGATTAATTTCTAATCAGATAAACCATAGATTTTAGAGATGTGTTTACTATGTTTTCCGATCATACAGTTCTTCGAAAACCATGGTACAATTAAAAGAGAAATAATGGAAAACTAACCTAATATTTGATCATTTGGCACTTCAATTGAGTATTCCATTATGTTAACCACATTAACTCTTTTCAAAAAGATATATTTAGTATATATCTTGAAAAGGGAGGGGGATTCACAAGGTGCAATTACATCAGATTAACATGGAGTAAGAATTCCATGATAAGATCTCACAACAAAATCGTTTTTCAATGAGGAAAATGTCTAAATAAAAATACCGTTGAACAATGAAGAAGGCCGCCAGATCACATAGAGAATACATCAGCAATAAGATCATGATCCTTCAAGGGAATACTGAGGATGAAAATCGCAACTCAGCTAACAAGAACCTAAGTCTGTGTTATATCCCTTCAAATCAATCGTTACCTGGTGTTTTGAGATTAGATCATCCATTTTTGGAAGAAAATCCTCCATAATAAATCTAAAACACCATGAAATAAATATATCAATAGGTTCAAATTGATCCATCATGGGAAGAAAAACAAACATCAACCAAGAAAATGTTCCAAATTCGATGTTATCACCATTCAAAGATGTTTTCATGTTTTATACATGGTGTTCCAATAATATATCTACTATTGCTGGGAGAAGTACCAACAAACCAAAACCTAGTAAAATGACTATAAATAGGCCCCATCAAATCCAAAAAATAATAGGAAACCTAATCGTTATGAGCAGTTCCAAAGGAAAGTTGCTCTGGAGCCATTATCCTGTTATCTCATTGGAAACATATGTATATATGTATATATATTTATAACTATAATTATAATTATATATAGTAAAAAATTATTTATGTATAATTATAATTATATTATTTGAAATATAAAAATATAAATTTATAAATATAAATAAAACAATTATATTTATCAATTAATAAAATTTAATGTAATATTAGAATTATTTATATATATATTTATAATCATCTAAATTATTTTTTAAAAACTATATATATATATATAAATATATATAAATTATTAAAAAATATATAGTAATTATAAACATGGTTTTTTTAGTGATTATAAATAAGAATTATTTTGGAATATAAATACATCAATTTAATATAAATTAACAATATTTTTGGTAATAAACATTTATCGACTCAAATTTTTTTTGATAATGTATACACCTTTATCAGTGCTTCATTTAGCACTGATAAAGGGATGTTGAATACATTCTTTTAACAGGTGCTGATAAATGCCACCCTTTTATCTACACGTTTTTATTAGCATTGATAATGGTTGGGGATTCCCTTTCACTGATCTGTGGTAGTGAAGTCATCAAAATTAAGAATATCTTCAAACCCTATATTTTTTTTGTGAGTCATTATCGATATTTATATCTCATTGGGTGAGAGACATATTTGAGGATTGTTTGGACATAATTTAAATATTTTTCTCTTCCACATACCGATTTTCACTTTCTATTAACCGATTTTCAAGAGATTTCTTTTTTATTAAACTACAGAATTATTTAAAAACTCTCAAAATATTATATTAATATTTATAATAAATATTTTTTTGATGTCCCAACACAATTGGTTAATTATATACTTGATGTTTTCCATTTTAAATGTTCATGACTCCATATCATGGATGAACTCACAACCCTGGATTGGATTCAAACCAATGGAATTTAAACATTATTTAATAAATAAGTTTTAGATAAAATAACTAAATTATTTCATCCAGCATACCATAAAATTACAATTTCATTTTTTATGGGTATATTATTTCAAACAAACACCACTATTAATTAATTTCATTTATTCACCATCTATATGTTTACAAAACTGAAATATATTAACCACATATCTATTATTACCAAATATGATCGAGATCACCGAAAGGGGGTTGAATCCTTAGATCATTTTATATTATTAGAAGGATAATTAACATCTTTAGTATAGTTTCATAACTTCTAAAAGTTTTTAAAGTTATTATACAATAAAATATGACTTGAAAAATTTTCCTTTCACCTGAAAAATTATATACAAAAGGTATACCATTATATTTACATAGTTTGGTACAAAGAACCACTTTTTTTCATTATGGATAGTCCCACAAACATGGATTATCTTAGTATATTTCTTATAGAAGAAAAATATAGTAGTAGTAAACAATAGTACAATACAAGTATACATATTAAATCTATAGTTTCTTATACCCATTTCATATCCACTACCAATAAATTATAACACAACCCCCCAAAAAAATAATTTTAATAAATAGTATGTATCAATAGTTACACGATTCTATTTCATTCATCTTTTCAAATCCACTAGATAATGTTATTTAAATCATTTACAATTAAGATGAATCTACATATACATTTTTGAAATATTTATGAACATCAACAATTTGTTGAGGAACGTTTTGGTCCTGAAGCGTTCTCAAGAAACATAGTTTGAATATTTGCCAACAAAATTTGGTTTGATGAGCCATATTCTGGTAACCTCTATATAATTGTCTTCATTCGATTGGAATCTATCCAATTATTCTTATATTTCATCTGCATTAATTGAGTAGATACTTAATTTTTATCTCACCACTTCTTTATGCAATGGAATGATGTATGATTGATATTTCTTGATGGATGCCCCTATAAAGGGCTCTATATGATGGAATTTCTTCAATGTAACATCATCAAATGGAAATTTATCTGATGATTGGATTCCTCATAAATTTGATGGAACTTTCCTGAATTCAACCTAAATCATATTTCTAGTTGAAATTTTAATACCTGAAAAAAAATCAATTTTTATGCTCTTAATGAACGATAATAGTTAATGTCGGTTCAATGTTTGAATGTATTGTACTCTAATTTTATAGGAATCCTATAATAGAAATGGTAGAAAACAGAATTCCACTTCCCAATCAATGAAATTTATAAATCCCAAATAACACAGTCATTTCTTTATTCAACTTTGACTTCTTCAACACTTATTAATACATCTGGGAGCTTCTAGAATATTCTTGAATTTTATAAAAAACATCATACTTATTCATGTTTAAAAACTTTTATTCAGTCTAATTATTGAATATATATATTAATTATGATGAACTAAACTTCTTTTATATTTATGTTCCATAAAAATAGAAAAATACTTGTTCAACAAATGAGAGAATCTTGAACCACCATTAGTGATTTTTTTCCTAAACTTAATTTCCACATATAATGGTATCATTGTACCTTATGACAAAAACTATTCAAAAAATTACATTTCCACTTAATTAATAGAGGATGATCACACATATGATGAAGTTCACAATCTGATAAATTTATCGGTGTCAACATGCGTATAATGGATTGGTTTCTGATACACTATAGTGGATCAATGTTAATTATTGTTATATATCTCTTGAAACACATTGGAAAAAAAATCGTGTTCATAAAATTTTTCTAATATAATAAAACCTGATGAAGATGGTTCAATAAATTTTTCATTATCATTTAGTGGACCATAGTCTGAATCCTTATATTAAATTACAGTTTCAAACAATTCATACATTTTTAAAAATTATACCTATGATAAAAATATTTATCTGATATACAAATGAAACCAATAAAATAAATGAATGAGGATTAGAATCCACTAATATGGATCAGTGTCATACAAAATCCACTGAAAATGTGTCTCCATGGACTTCCTTATTTCAGATTCATTGTATTGATAAGTTGTAATCAGAACATATCATTATTCCTTATCAGATCATATGAATATTTTAAATCTAAGATAAATATGATATATGTGTTTTTATATCTCCCCAAAATATTATCTTTTCCAAAGTTCTTTCACACATCTTGGATAAAAAGTATAACAGATTCCTTTTTATGTTGAGAACTAATCAAATAGGAAAGAATCATCCAATTTAAATTGGAATGTTCTATGACATCCCTTCCTTCCGACACCATATTTATTTCTATCCAAGACTCATTCCATTGGCATGGATCTGGTGACTCATGTTGATTGGATAATCTATAATCCTCATACCAACGGTTTTGGTCTGACATTTTGTGTTATCATTTTTGTTGTGAATCTAATTTACCATGACATGGGAATCATCCCAGTCAGTCTAATGGGTTGTATCAAAAATAAAAAACACCACATTTTATACAATTCATCCATTTTTCATTTGTTATAAAAAAATACAACAAAATATGATATTATTTCTAACAATATATCCTTTTCTGTTTGTTTTCAATTCTCACATCAATGAAATACAACTTTTATCATTTTCTCACTTTTTCGTTTGTCCCTATATACACGTCTTCTCCATCTAATATCCTATTCCTACTTTACTAATTCTCCCAATTATATTATTACACCCCATATTCATTATCTATTCCCCTAAATATATTTTATCCCATAATGGAATATTAAATTCAAATGGGTCATCATGAGATGTTTCCTCCATTATTAAAAAATATTCTCACTTAAAAATGATAAAAATATTTACCTCAAAATCATGAAATTTATCATTAATAGAAAATAGGAATCAAGTTTGATTCTTAACAAAATACTCTTAACTAAACTATTGTATCTCTACATGCGAAAACTTAATGTAGAATAGCAGAGTGTATAATCAATTTTATTAATGATTTACAAAACATAATGTTCATGTAATAAAATAATATGAATCTTTCAACATTGGCATATATCAGTAAATTATTATGAGTATTTCTTTATGATTAACAGTAACTAAAATCCATCTCAATAAACATATCAAAAATTTTAGGTGTGTAAATAGATTTTTCTGAAAATCATATTTTTTGACGTCATTATATTATTTTTCATGAATAGTAAGATACTCACATATTATCATTCATATTACAACTCCTTAAACTCCACACATGTTAGTACAAATAAAACCATTTTATAAATAAGAGGGAACCTCTATTAATTCTTAGAAGCATATTTTGAACTATGATTCCCATCATATTCTTAAATTTTTTTATTCTTATTATATTTTTCATTGGATGTATTTTTTTTTTCTTAGATATATCATTATCTTATATTTTAACATGTTTCTATTAATATGTATACTCTTATGATATATATTTCAACATCTTTTCAGATTTAGTAAGAATTTTTATAGTTATTTAATAAAAACTCTTTTATTCCTTCTACATGTTCTGTTAGGAAAGTCAAAAATTTAATTGTCATTCCCTTATTTCTCACATTTCGTAGATATATAAGAAATTTTTTGACAAAAATTTGAGGATATATATTTATAATCTTTTCATACATTTTTTGAAAAAAAATTCCTCTCACTTTTTTCTTTTATTTTTTTATTCCCATAACATTGTATCATTTTCTACACGTTTTGAGTAAATAACTAACAACTCTTTATTTTCAGAATCAACATGTATTTCTCCAATCTCTTCACATACTCAACATTCATTATCTTCTTTCTTTTCATTATAGATTAATCAACAATATTCACCTTCTACATTTTCCTCTCTAATTCCACAAACATTTGAGAAATGTTTTTCATATATTCTCATCATATCCACCCCCCCCCCCCTTGTGTCATCCCTATTTACTGGTATGGATATGAGATACCAATGTGAGTAATCATTATGGTTGAAAAGTACACAACAAAAATATTTTCTTGTGAATTATGATATCCCAAACTGATATGTAATTTTTTTTCATAACATTTTTTTGTTGTTGATTCATTACAAATCAGGGACAACTTACTCGAGGATTTTCATTAATGAATAATTCTCCTCTTTATTAGTGAATTTATTTCTCACAAACATGCTTCTATAAAGCATTATTAATATCCCTTTTAAAAGATTCACCTTTAACATCAACTACCTTGTTAATGTTTTCTTTAATATTTATTATATCACTTTATGATGAAAGAAACATTGATGTTGTTTCAAACAACTCCTATTTTTTAGAAAACCATTGTTTCAGGACATTTATCTAATTTTTGGATTGATTTATCGTCAAATTATTCCCTTTTCTTTCTTCAACAAGTTTAGATTATTTCATGTTGATGTTCTCATTTCTAGCCGATCATTTATCATAACTTCTTCGTTTTATTTCTAGTTCACCAATACTCATATATAGAGATATAATAAAAATAATATTTGTCACTAGTTTTATCATCCAACCATTATTCTTAAATTTTATACAGTCAACAAATTTTTTCAACAGATATTTTTGATCCCTCGGTTGATTAATGTACTCAATTTATTTTTCAAATGTGAACTTGAATATATGTTCCATTTTTATAATTTCTTCACCATAATCATTACTACCCGAAGGGTTAAATACATTTCTAACTTGAGAAAGGATGTTACGATGAAGATTCAGGTACTGAGTGGACCTGAACCCAAAAATTGTAATAGAAAATAAACCATACAAAGACACCAACATACAAGAGCGTGTCACATAAAGAACCAAAAAACTAGGTATATTTCAAAAAACCACTCAAAAATAATAAAAATGGCTCAAAATCCGAGAACTCATGGCCCATACACCATTATATAATCTTGAAATCCCAATTCTCAGCCAGTAGCAGAAACCCAATGTTGAATCAATCCAAAATATACTGAATTATTCTCGGTTATCCATCACTTTAAATCTTAAACACATCATTATGTTTGTGTCCTAGGGTTATCACTGCCACACTATGTTTTTATTCAAAATTGGATGCATCCCTATGTCTACATACCAAGGTCATCTCTACCCTATATCATGATGACATCATCTTCCCGCATCATAAGGTATCATTTTCCTATTGTTTTTTGACCTCAGAAGACTTGTGGAACACATTTACCACTAATATATATCACATTAGACCCACTCTAAATGCTGACCGAATTTTTTTCTCCATGACGAAAGATTTAATAATCCATCTTTGTCTCGAAAATCATTGTCAGTTCGCCGCCTTCCATTCTTGCAGTTTATCAGCCAGTTCCACCATTGATATTCATTTCCAAAATAAAAGTAATCGGGGTACTGATTTACACATCAAAACTCCCCACACATCCCCATTCTTAAGACATGAAACCACGTCAATTTCTACTTCATAGTGGACCATTGTTTCATATGCCAAATTTATCGTGAACAAACTATAGTGCCTCCCCGCCGAAGCTCAACATTACACCCACTTGGATCCCAGATCACAGGTCCACCATGATATCAAACCTTCCTCTTCACACATCGAGAAACCATCCCATTGAATGAATGTGATCACCAACCCCACGCTATGGTGATAATCATCTTTCACTCTATGGTGGTCAGCAACAACTGCCATAAAGTTCTCCACTGTGGTACACCACTGTCAGGATCCCAACAATGATGATCTCCATTAATGATTCTGAGAACACACTCACCTCTATAATGATACATAGGCAACTGAGTCACGTCGTCAGGGGAGTCATCCCCCTTACTTCATCCTAGCTAGTAAAAACAGTCACCACCATCGAAGTCCCATAAGGCAACAGTCTATGATGAAATATTACGGGAATATAATTTACTAAATATGGGCTTTCCAAACTCAGGATCCTCTTCATGGAATTCACATTCATAGAGAAATTCAATTTTTGAGAGTATTCTAACACATCCTATTTCTTCACTATGAGTCTCACCTCCAGATTTAGGCTCAACACTCTGGATGCTACATGTTGAAAACATATCATAATGACTGATAATGAGCGTCATTGCACTATAATTAGGGATAAAATCGCCCTTAAAAAGAATAGAGGGAATGTAAATTGTAGAAAAAGGATCTATCCATCCTCAACAAGAAATTAATTTATGTTTTTGATCAAATTAATAATTGGATGTGCAATCGTCCTTCTTTATTATTCTCGGATTAATTTTTATTCTCCAAACAATAAGGTAATATTTTCATATTTTAAACTTAATTTATTAGTTATTTCATATCATCCTCTACAACATTATTTCATGGATAAATTGGTTAAAAAAGATCTTTTCCATCATATTTCCAACATTTTATAGTTTCCATATTTCATTTTCCCTTACTATATTTCTTATGAATGTGGAATTGTTTAGGAAATATATATATTCTTTTCCAAACTATGAATCACTTTATTCTTCTTCAACTTATTTATCAATGTTTTTTCCTTTTATTAAAGCCCAGAAATCCATTTCTCTATCATCCATTTTCCTAAATGTATAGTATTTTTACATTTTAAATTCGATAATAATATTATGAAGTTCATCCAAGGATATATATTCATGATATTCTATTTTTGAAATTTTGGAATCAAATCTACCGAGGATGATTCTCATACCATATTAATGTAACTCTCTATACATTCATCATAAACAATATAAAATCCTCAAAGAAACATCCTTAGATTTGTAACATAGATTACATAACATTTCATTCCCTTAATATTTAATTTTCTACTTATCCCACATTTACTATTAATTTGAAAACCCCCTAAAATTATTATAATCATTAATAGTTATATCCATATAAAGAGAAATATGATATTTTTCATTAGAATCAATAATTATATTATCATTAGATGTCATATAATCTTTATTGATTCTATTAAATCCCACCATTGTTATATATCAAACTTCAAGGTAATGTGAAATAATATAGGGTAACATCCAATTCAACCAATTGTGAAAGTTCATCACATTAAAAATATTAACACCCTAATTGTCACTGAATTAAAATTATCTATTCATAGAGATGGTTATTCTAGAAGGAATTGCCTATGATACCAATTTTTATTTCCAAATAAGATTGATACCACTAATATGGGATGGGGGAATCAATTGTTATTTTTCTTTTGTAAGAATAATTATTAACCTATTTTGTAAACATTATAAACCATTTAGACATATTTATGTTTCAATACACTCAAATATAAATTCTCAGTCATACCTTTCATATGAAAAAAATATAAAGAGAAGGAAGAATTTGATATTTAAATACTTTGGTAAAATTATATGCTCCTTACCATTTTTGATAGTCCCACTAATATATATTATTTCACAATCTTATTTTTGGAATAAAAAGAAACAATATGTGTGAAATTATATAATGACATTAAAAAATTTCTCAAAATAGATTTTAATACCACCCAACTATCCTTTTCAAACCCCTTCTCCATAGCTAGATATAAACCCTAATAAAAGAGACACTCTTTTTCCAAAACTATTAAGTAACAATAGTTTGAAGATTAACATTCATTCTTATATTTTAATCGACATCATAAATTTATTCAATTCCATGTTAGGTATGCTAAATCATGATATACATTTTAAAAATCATCAACAAATTCGAAAATAAATATGTAGAAATTTTTGGACTTGAAACATTCACAAGAATCTATATCAAGAAATATTCTCTGCAATAGTCACTCTGATATACATTATACTATTAAACTTTATCAGATGGTATACATCTGATTATCCTCTATCGGATTCTCTATCTCCTTATTCTTATTTAATTTAGTAGAAACAAAATTAGTACATTACAAATTCCTTAGCTAATAGAACTCCATCTGATGGACCTTTCATCGATGGATTTCACTCTGATGGGCCCACCCCAATGGACTCACTCCAATTAAACATCATCTTATTGGATTTGATTTGATGATTGGTTTTATAATCACTCTAATCGATCATCATTAGCATCAGCAAGAAAAAAAATCTTGTTTGGATCTCAATAGATGAAAAAGTATCATGGTGTCATCTCACTGCATGAGAACATTTGATGTTTACATAATGTACTAATGTACTATTCCCTCCTTACATAGGCATCCCAAAATGAAAAGGTGAAAAAAAAATAATTACTCATTCTACTAAATAAAATTCATGCATCCTTAATTTCATGTTTAGTTATGTCTTTATCAATGAATTTTTTCAATCTTCTCAATACTTATGGTACCTTCTCAAATATTATCATATTTTCTGAAAACATCAGACTTCGTCAAATTTAAAAACATTTCATTATTCTGATTAATTAGTGTAATTATTCATTATAAAGATCACCACTAAAATCTAAAAGTTATTTTATACAGATGCGCTATACAAAAAAAACCAATGTTTGAACACTGAGAGAATTCTTCCAAAACATTATTGATTTTATTGGTTCTTAAACATAGTTCCCACTTCTAAATATATAATTATAACATTTAATATACACATCAAAATAATATAAATTTATTCTTTTTATCAGAATGATGATCACTTTCCCAATAATGTTCAACATCTGAGGACTTTATTGATGTTATCATGCGTCAGCTGGATCATTTTATGATTCACTCTAATTTATGAGTGTAATGAACTAATGGATGATTCTTAACCACTCGTTACACAAAAAACGATTTTGTTCATAAACAAAATGTAATATAATAAAACATGATAAATATTTTTGAATACATTGTTGATCATCATTCGGGTTTTTAATCTCCGAGTCCTATGAATGAATTAATTTTTCCTACAATTCAAAAATGTATTAAAAATTATACTTATGATAATGTTATACAATCGATACATAGATGAAACAAAAAATATATAATGAATCATCATCATCATACCCTATTATCGATCAATAACATGTTGTGTCTGATGAACCGATAATTATAGTGGCTTCTTTCATTTAGAATCATTGTATTGATGTGTTATTTTTAGAAGTTCTCATTACTCCTTCCCAATGAAAATTATTATTTCGAACAGAAACTAAATATAGTATATTGGAATCCATATATTCTTCTAAAAATACTGCCTCTACCATTCCTTCACACATTTTGGATATAAAGTATATCATATTATATATGATGTTGAAAACTAATCGAATAATAATGAATTTTCAAATTTAAATTGGAAGAAGAAATGAAAATTTATCCTTTTAGTACCTTCTATCCTCCAACCAAGAATCATTTTGACGGACTAGATCTTTTAACTCATGATTATGGGATGATTCCAATTAATCTTACCAATGGACTAGGTTAAATGTTATGTGTTTTTTTGGTGTTATGCTTCTACTTTAATATGTATAGTTAATCTTCTGAGTCATTATGATGGAGGGCTTCCAGAAACCAAAACTCTACGTTTTCAAAACTTCAACCATTTGTTATAGGTTAACAACAATAAAACAAAATCACTTTTTGGGGATCACAACCTCCCCCTTTGGGTTTTCTATAAATACCCACTACAATGAAATACAATTTTTATTTAATCTTTTCACTTTTTATTTTTCCCAGCACATACATGTAATCTTCATTTAAATCAAATTTCTCATTCATCTCCTTTCAACATTATTTTATTTCTACTCTTATTCCTTATCTACCCCAATTAATATATTTGATCTCCTTTATTGATGATCAAATTCAATGTGTGATCATGATAGATTTCATCCCTTATTGATAATTTTTCTCATTTTTAACGGTTGGAATTATTTGCCTCAAAATATTAAAGTTATAATTCAATAGAACATAAATATCAGAAGTGTTTCATAACAAAGAAATTTTAACTAAAAAACCCAATGTTTTCCTCCTTTTGGTTAGCCTCATCAGATTTTTTAAAATGTTTATTCTCATATATAGACTCTTATGCTAAGGAATTATACTTATCTTCAACTTTAGCGAAATATTTAAAGTGATTTTATAATAACCATTTTATGTCTTCCTCTTTTTCTTTCTAGATTGTCAAACAACTTTATGTAACATTCCCTTATTTTTGATTTTAAAAACCACAATCTATTGATATATTTAACCAATATTTTTCATATTTTCAAAAACATTTTTCTTCCCCATATATTCTGAATTTTTAATATGTCATATTGTTCCAGAAAAATAATTATGCACCCAATATTTTTGGACTCATTCTGTTTCATTCTATAATTTTATAACATATTCAACTTTTATAATTTATTATTTTTACTAATTAAGTATAAATAATTATTAACAATTTTATTTTTATTCCCTAGTTACAATAAAAATTTATAAAAAATTAATCTCATTTTTTATCATAAATTTCCCTTGTCTCATTCATATTTTCTTGTAGAGACAAATTCTATCGTCATGAGTAAGCTTTCTGAATGAAAATTCCACAACACCATCAGTGACATATGAATCGTGATTTTCATGAATGCCAATGAAATTGTTCAAATCATTTTTTGTTAGTTTATTAAAAATATTGGACAAATTTTCACTAAGATATTATTTGTTGATGTATTCTTCTCATTCTTGGTGAAACATGTCTTCAAAAAACAAGCTTTTATAAACCTTTCATTCCACAATACATTATAGGTTCACCATTAACATTAACATCCTTATTAAATTATTTTATCATATTATTTTATCTTATTTTTTGAAATAATAAGAATTGATTAAGTTTCAAAAACATCCTCTACATTCTAATCAAACATTTATTTCAGAAAATCTATCAATTTTTCAGATTCAGCTATCTTTAACTTGTTCTACTTCATTTTGTCAACTATGGTAGATTCATTCATGTTGAGGTTCTCATTTCTAGAAGATATTTATACTTAACTTTTCGTTTTTCTTTAATAATCCTAAATAATCATGTTATGTGATCAAATAAAACCGATATTTGTGTCTTCATTCATGATCCAACCATTATTCTCAAAATTTATACTTTTTACTTATTTCTTCAGCTTCATTCTTTCATTCATGAGTAGAGTAGTCTCTCAGTTTATTTTTCAAAATTATTTTTTATATTCCATTCCATTTACATAATATCTTCATAAAAATCATAAATTTATAAAGACTTTCTAACATTAATTACGTTATAAATGATGTTATGTTAATTATTTGATTCATTATTAGAGGAAGAATCATTGTTATTTAGTCTTCTTGGATAAAATTTCTTCTTGTATTTTTATGGAAATATTTCTTTATGTCTCTTTAATTTTTTTCTGAGATTTCGTATCCTCCTCTTCGGAAAGATACTCTTCAACATTATTCCTTTCAATAATATTGTGATAAATATCCTTTCCATTTACAACTAATGATTTTATTGTTTTACCTATAAATTTTCCCTAATATTATTTCTTAGAGTTGTGGGAATAAATTGAGTTAAAATAGTAAGAATCTTCCTATACTTATGATTCACTTGATTTTTCTTCATCTTCATTATCTATGTCATTCCAATTAAAAATAAAGCATTAAAATACAATTACCTATCATCCTTTTTCCAATAAATTATGGATTTTTTCATTTAATATTCCATAATAATATTTTTATGTTCATATAGTGATAAATCTTCAAGATCTCTTAAAGAAAAAACATTTAAATAAAATCAATTTGGAATTATTTCTATATAACTATTGATAATTATAGAATCATCTATCTTACCGCAAATTTTTTTGATGTTACTCAAAATCAAATTTACCTCTGTAATGTATCTATCGATACTATCATCATCAACTATTAAAAAGTCATCAAATATACTTCTCTATAATTGTAACTTGAATTCCTTACCTTTTTCATTCCCTTCATAGATACTTCTCAAATTATTCGACATTCTCATAGTAGTTGGAAACCCTATAATATATTTAAATATATTATTAGTGAAAGCCATGAAAATATCAATATATGATTTTCTATCATATTATATACTACTCTTAGCAGAAATTATCATTAAAGCATTATTAAAGAGAGGAAATCCCACTATTGCCACATCTTTATCTTACATGCTAAATGGAAGAAGATAGCATAACATTCTATTCATCCAACTATGGTTGTTCATTCTATAAAAAACTATAACACCCATATTCTTCACTGAATGGAATCTATATTTACTCAGAAATAGACCTTCCAAATGGAACATAAATTTCTACCAATTGTTGTTCCCATGTAACATCAAGACCACTGGGAGGGGGGTGAATCAATGGTTCATATTCGAATAATAAAATATATAATATAATTTTTTGAAAACATTATTGACCTCAAAAATCTTTATTATTTTAAAAACACTAAAAAATAACTTATTATCCTTATTTATTAAATGAAAAAAATATAACGAGAAGGTATGAGATGATATTTATATGGTTTGATAAAAATTCCTATTCCTTTCCATGTTGGATAGTCCAACCAACATTGATTTTTTAACAATATTCATTGCTGAATAAAAATGAAAAAGTCGTCAACAATTCATCATTTCCAGTAACAACATTCCTCCTATATTTGGAATTACCCAAAATAATCCTTTTTGTATTCTATTCTCCACATCTAGTTATACACCCCATCAAACAAAATCATCTTTTTCAGCAAATGGTATGTATCAATTGTTAAAATCTTCACATTCATTATACTATTTTGATAAAATTAATAATGTTCATTACTTCCTCTATAAGAAATCTAAATCAAAAAAATACTTGTATGAAATATTTGAGATGCCAATAATTATCAGAGGAATTATTTGGTCTTTGGAAAATTCTCCAGACACACCATCCATGAAACATCTCTTTAATTTTTTTCTGATCGTCCATAGTCTAGAAACCTCTATCTGATGGTCTACGTCCGATTGGACTCTATTAGATTATAATTCAACATCTTATACATTAGTTGATTATAAAATCAATTAGTGACGCGCCATTTCATAATCTAATGGATCCTTAACTAGGAAAACTTTCTCTTATGGATGCCACACTAATGGGAAAACTCTCATGGACTCACATTGATGAATCTTTATCCAATAAAAATTCATTTAGGATTAGATGGATAAATTCACTAATGGATTTTCCTCAACTTCAACTTGGATCAATAATCTAGTTGGAATCTCAATACCTGACAAAATTATCATAGTGTATGCTTTCAGTTCACATGAATGGTTCACATTCTCACAATATATGATTTTATTGAGCTCTTCATTTAATTGTATCCCAGAATGAAAAATGTGGGAAAAATAATATCACTTCTCAGTCAATAAAATTATAAAATCCTGAATTTTCGTTCATTTAAGTATTCATGTTTGACTTCTCAACTCTTATATGTAATTTTAGGATCTTCAAGAATCAAAAAAATTCTCAAAACCATAGAATTATTTATGTTTACTATCATTTCTTCAGTATGATTCTTCATTCAATTTCTCCTGTCCGATTCTTCACTCTAATAATTCGTTATTATGAACATGTGTAAAAAATAAACATATTTTGATATATATTCCATGTACCAACTAAAAAAACGTGTTAAATCATTGATATCATTCTTTTAATAACATTATTGATTTTAATTTTTCTAAAACATAGTTTTCATAATAAAGATATGGTTATATTCTTTGATAGAAATATTTCAAAAGTATCAATTTTCATTCTTCTCCTCAGACCGATGATCATGTGTCTTATTAATTTCAATAGCCTAAGACATTATCATTGTTAGCAAGTGTCTGATGGATCCATTTCTACTTCACCATTATGAATCAGTGTCATGTATTATTTGATGACACTTGACCCACATGAAAAAAAACATATTTTTCATGAACCTATTATAATACAATACAACCTGATGAATATGGCTAACAAGTATATTGACAATCGTCGATTTAGTCAGAATCTATGTCCTTATAATGAATTATTGATTTTAAAAATTCAAATTTTCATAATCATTTTACCCTAAATAAATATTTTCATCTAATACATATTGGAAACCAAAAATATAAAATTTTTCACTGTCAAAACCCCCCCATATGTATTTGTTTTATACTATGTCCAATGAACAAGTATCTCTAATGGGTTCATTGTTTTAGATTCATTTTTCTGATGAGTTTTTATCATAACTTATCATCCCTAATTCTTAGAGAGTATCAGTATTTCAAAAAAACTGAACATGATATATATAAATAAATATCTCATTATAATCATTTTTTCTCAACCAATGATTCACACATATATTCATAAATGAATATCAGATAACTTATGATGATGAGAACAAATTGATCATCATATAATCAAAATATTTACATTGTAATGTTCCATGAATTCCCATACTCCAAACACATTCTATATTTCATACTAATCCTCGTTTTAATGTTCAGGATAAGATGACTCATGCTAATGCACTGATCCTGATTCCTTATTCCAATTTCCTAGGTCAAAAGTTTTTTGTTCCATTTTATATTGTGTGTCTAATTTTATGTTTCAATTTTATCCTCTTAGTCTGTCTGAGGTGGTGTGTCAAGAATCCAAATGTCAAAAATTTCTAAAAATCAGCCATTTATCATCTATTGACAACTAATATATCCACAACTCAACTCATGAATGAAAATCTACCCATCTGGGTTTTTATTACACAATGTAATGAAATATCACAAGTAGTTTAATTTTCTCACATTTTTATTCCCCCATATAATTACATATTATTCATCTAACATCATATTCCTTATTCATCTGTTTTCCTTATTCTTTTCATTCTCCCACAATTCATTATCTGTCCCCTAGTTTATTGAATAAAACATAACATACTAGTACATGAAACCAATATGAAAATTTTTTTCATGACGTTGGTTTACAGAAACTTTGGTAATTTGTATAAATTGTTTTCTGATATTTTTATCCTATAGATTAATAATCATAAAAAGAAAATAACTTTATATATTTTAATTTTTTAAATAAATTAATACATTATATACTAGAAGTATCATGTCATTTATTTACTATTATTTATATCATATTTATGAGCACTTTATAGTTCATTATTTTAAATCCATCATTCAGGATAACCACATAAACCAAGATCAAACTAATAAAAAACTGAAACATGATGGTGTAAAATATCACCAATATTTTTTTAGTGACCCATGTGGTCATGTTTTTAGGATATTCTATTTGAAAATAATCAGAGTATAAAATTTACATTACCTCTTGTATGCATGTTTTTAAAATTGAAAGTTCAATATATTATTTGTCACATGATTTATTTATTTTTTCATAAATCATGAAATTAGGTACATCCACTATAATTATACTATCCCCCAAATTTAACTTCCTAAAAAATGTAATAATAAATGCTTTGTTTAGTCCTCAAAGGATAGTGAAAAAATTTCACAAATTAAAATAAAATTAAAAAATACCTAATTTTATAATTATAAATGCATCATTATGTATTGTTTCGGCATAAATATCTCTGTAGAAATACTCTATTTCAGTCACAATATCCTAGATTGAACATTTCACCAACCCTTTAAGACCAAAATTTAATAATCCTTTGTAATAACCTGGGTTTTTGGGGTCCATTACTTTGTGAAAATCTCTTGTTGGGTTTTCTGGTCTGGGAATCTCTGGGAAGTTTGGCCCAATGGTAGGCCTACTGGTATCTCGGTCTACCGATAACTGCATCCTACCGGTAGCTCTGCCTACCGGTAGCTCGGTCTACCAGTAGCTGCAACTACTGGTTGCTCGGTCTACGGGTAGCTGCAGCTTACCAGTAGCTTGGTCTACTGGTGGCTGCAGCCAACCGGTAGCTCGGTTACCAGTATATGTCAGCCACCGGTAGATCTCAGCTACTGGTGGCTCTCGCCGACCCCCACGGGGCCTTTCTAGTAGTGTTCTTTTTTGGGAGAATTGGGTTTTAAACCCTATTTTGACCCCTTCAAGCTTGTTTTAAATCCTAGTAACACCCATAAATGTTCTAATTAAATATTTAATGCATAATCCTAGTGTGTGTGTCGGTTTAAATCCCTTTAATAACATGTGGGGCCGCATGGTCAACCCATGACCCCTGCTCCTTACGTGGTTTCATGTTCTTATCTCAACAGTCCTCGGCCCTTATAAACTAAGGATTAGCCATGGTTTCTTATTTTCTCGATCACCCTCTACTAGTATTACCCTTCGTTCAGACGAACATATTTTCGTTCAGGTGAGCCGCATCACTATTCGTGATGTTCCACAGCAAGACTCAGCATCGATCGCTGATCAACAAGTAGGGAATTTTTCCTCATCTCTCCCTTTTGTGTACCATGCGGGGTGGGCATGCTTTTGATTCTGTGAGAATTGGATGAACCCGAACCTTAATGAAGATAATGGATGGACTCAAAGAACAAGGGGGGGGGTTGTGACTAATGATGCTGCCTTGTTTTATAATATTCATTTCTGAATTGTGCAGGCTTACGCCTTATGAAAATCATGGTCGTTGGTGGTCTTTTCTCTATGCACTAATGAACATTTACCTCTAGTGATGTTTAAATTGACCGTGTTTGTGGTGGATAACCCTTACTATGTAAATAAATTTTGATTAATCACGTATATATGGCTAAATAAATTGAAAGCACCATGATCAATCCCTTCTGTGATAACCCCAGTTAAGGCATGGAAATTGAAATCATGGAGTGTGTAAAATCTTATACATCTGAAAATACCGGCATGGGCCTGCTTTGCTTGGGGGTGGTGGTTTGATTGTTCTTCCTTCATGGTCTGGTTGTTGGGAGATTTGGGAGGGATGGTATCCCCTATTTTTATACAATCAGTGGCTGTGAAATTGGGGATGGGATCCCCTGTGTTATGATTTGAGTGGATGTGAATTTTAAGACCGGGTGGTTACCTATTTATATCACGAATTGGGGTGGGATCCTCTGTTGTTGAGAAACCATTTGGCTCCGGGATATTGAGCATGGTGTTGTATCTTGGGGTTTTCCTTGTTTCCTTTTTTTGGTTGTGACTTCACGAGAGAACCGGGTGTGGATGTTTAGGTTGATTTTTTACTTTACTCTTTCCATGGCTTGTGATTATGATTTCTAGTTTCCCAAGTAGGTGAATAATCATATTTAGACATCATTACTGATCATTAAAACAAGGATGTGACAAATGGGTTTGGTTTGGTGATAGTTGTGACGTAGACATGGGTAATTTTTGTGTTCTTTAAGCTGGATAAAGAAAATCCTAAACTTTGGATGAGTGCTTGTTACCTATAAATATACATTTAGTTTTGTGTTTCATATTCCCGCCCCACCCAAGTTGAGCAATTTGTGACAAAAACCCCCAATTCATGGGAGGTGGGTGTTTTCCTCAACACTACTATTAGTGGCTGGTTATTAGCTCCTTTTCTGCTCCATTTTCTAGATAGCCCAAGTATGTTGGGGCCAGATGTGATGTCCTGAGGTCCATTATTAGCCCAATAACCTTAATGCAAGGTGGTGTGGTGGTTATGGCCCAGGTGTGTGCGGGCAGGTAGTTTCCCAAGTATCTTCGGGATGAGGCCCAGGCGTCTACAGGCATGGAAGTGGATCTTCTAGCTGAGGTGTCTTCAGGCATGGTGGTTGTTGTTCTGGCCTAGGTGATTACAAGCATGGTTACTTATGACAGTTGTGGCCCAGGTGTGTGTAGGTGGGATTTGGTTGTGGGACTGCGGGAGGATATGGCTCAGGTGTGTGCGAGCGTGGTGTGGCAGTAGAACTGCGGTGAGAATGGCAGGATTGGTCCGATGCATAGGATTCCTTCAGTAACTAGTGGGAATGTGGCACGGGGTACCCAAACATTGATGTGTTTTTACTATATATTACCTTCCATGCGTTATTTTGTGAGTGTGGCCGGTGAGTGGGATGGATGAACACCTTGATAGTGTTGGTTGTCTGCTTCTCACGGGACTTTAGTACGTTCCCCCACTTGTAAATGAGAGTCTTTGGTTTTTCTGTACTGAGTATACTTGTATTCTCACCCTACCACTACTGGAAAAACAGGTATTTGCGACGGGCTATTTGCGACGGGATCCCGTCGCAAATAGCCATTTGCGACGGGGTCCCGTCGCAAATAGCCCGTTGCGGAAAACGCCGTCGCAACTAAACTTATTTGCGACGGGACCGTCGCTACAGAATTTTTTTGCGACGGGCATTCTCCCCGTCGCAAATAGTATTCCGTATTTTTTGTGGAAAACTTTTTAAACAGTTATTGCGACGGGCCCGTCGCAAATACCTTTTGCGACGGTACCCGTCGCAAATTGTTTTTGCGACGGGCCCGTCGCAATAACGTTTTTTTTTTAAAAAATAAAAAAATTAATAATACTAGTATTTGCGACGGGAACCGGGACCCGTCGCAAATACTATTCATAGTAATTGCGACGGGTCCCGTCGCAATTACTCTTTTTTAAAAAAATATAAAAAATTATTAATAATACTAGTATTTGCGACGGGCATAGTATCCCGTCGCAAATACTATAAAAAAAATAAAAAAAAATAAATTATTAATAAATTATTTTAATTAATATAATAATAGAATTATAATTTACAAATGAAAATAATAAATTATTTTAATTACTATAATAATAGTAGAATTATAATTTAAAAATAAAAATAATAGAATATTAATAAATAATTTAATTAATATAATAATATTATAATTATAATTCATAAATAAAAAAAATATTAATAAGTTATTTTAATTAATATAAAAATAATAGAATTATTTTACATTCAAATATTAAAATAATTCATGTATTACAAAAAAATAATTAAATTATAATATTATAAAATTTTAATATATATATAAAATTTTAATATATATATAAAATTTAATATTATAAAATATAAATATTATTATTATTCATATTAATATTGTTATTTAAAAATATAATATTATTAATATTTTATAATGAGACAGAAACTACGAATAGAAAAAAAATATTTTGATTTCACAAATTTTATAACAGAAATACAAACTCTAATCTGTAGGAGGGGGGGGGGGGGAGGTGGGGGATCTGCAGATGGTGGTGGAGGAAACTCCATCCCTAAAGCATGAGTGAGTCGGCGCATGTACTCCATCTGCTCCTGATGCTGCTGCTGCCACCGACTCGTCTGCTCCTCGTACAGCTGCTGCTGGCGTCGACGCTCCTCCTCATGCTGCTGACGTATCTGCCTCTGCTCCTGTCGGAGACTCTCTATCTGTGCAGTCTGAGATCGCAACTGCTCCTCATACTGTGTAGAAGAAGATGCACGAGCTCCCCTCGAGCTGGACGCCGACATCGCAGCACTGCCATAATAATCTCCGGGAGTCAGTCGAGAGCCGATACCAACTACCCGGCCCTTCTCGAAGGCATACTGGGTGGCCTGCATCCATGCCGCCTCATCAAACTGACGGGCAGTGGTCTGATCTGATGACTCGGCCTGACTCTCAGGCCGGGCCTGTGCCGCTGCGGCCTCATATGACTCCTATAGTTGCAATTTAAAATTAAAATTGTGAATATATTATATGCAGTTAATTTTTAAACTTGAAAACAAATAATACTGACCACGATGTGATGCTGACGATCACCTCTGAGCTCCCCAGTAGCAGGATCACTATACATCCTCCGATATACGTCGTACTCTGTAATATCGGGGTGCTCGACAGCCTATAAGAATAAAAAATAAACTGTTAATATTTATAGTTATATAAAATATTTATAAATAATGTACGTACCAGATGCTGTCTATGAGTACTGAAAGAACGACTCCCAGCTCGATGAGTCACCTCCTGCCTCCCCCGATTCTGCCTCCCCACCGATGATCTCCTCTGAAAGGCACCACTCAACCAGTGCGCACATAATCCATCCCATACATGGGATGAAATGTACTCTGGTCGGTGTGCTCTACATGACTCCTCAAAATCTGACACTCCTGCTTTCTTCATCGCAGCTTTTCTTAAATTGTGCAAAAACTGACGAAGGCGATCACGCATGGCCACCTCCCATGCCTCGTGGATGGCGTCACGCATGGTATCCTCGATCGGATACCATAAACCCTACAAATAAATCAAAATATCAAGTTAGAAATGAAATAATTTTCAAAATAAAAATTATTTATTTACGTACGTACCAACCAATGGCCGAACATGGCCTGCTGCACATCAATGGGAATCTGCTCCCATGTGGTCCACGGCTGAGAGAAATAGTTGCGCAAAATAGCGCTGCCCTGTCCGACTGCTATATGCGAAAAACTGAAAAAATAATAAACATTTATTATGTGAATAGATTAATGAAATCTTAGTCAAATTCACAGGTTATTACACAGGTTATCACACCTCCGGGTGCGCGGATCAAACCCAAGACGTGGACGTCGCTCGGGGACGGGGTCAGGAATCATCAATCGTGCAAGACCGCGCCCCCTCCGCGTACTCCCTGGAGCGCCTGCAGGCTGAGGGTCATCTGCCAGCAACTCATCCGCATCGAAAGGCAGGTCAGCCTCCGCCAACTCACGAAATGTGGCCTCGTCCATCTGAAACAGAAAATGTTAATATTAGCAAATAATTGATAATTACTATTATATATACATATATATACATATTATGATTGTATATAAATACCATGGAATTCTATAAGTGTTCATCTTCATCATCATCTTCATATATGTCAATGTCATCTTCATATTCCTCCTCAACATCATCGATATCCATTCGAGTTGCAGTTGCTTCATCTCTTACCATTTCAAATTCATGTGTGACATCATTAAAATCATCGTCATCACCGACTCTTAAATGTGGGGTGTCGTCATCGATACTCATATCTCTTTGTAAAAAAGATTGATTTTGAGTACTCTCTTGAAAAACTTCAATTCTATGCACATCAGTGAAAGCACATTCACTTTGACTAAACTGATTGTCTCGAATTTTGATTTTTATTACACTCCACCAATCAGTCAAGTCTCTTGATGTTTCACAGTACTTTGCATAATAAACTTGATATGCCTGTTGAGCCAATAAGAATGGTTCATTTACTGCGAGAACACTTTTACATTTAATATCGATGATTCCATGAGTCGGATGAACACGCACGCCTCTCTCTGTATCCAACCACCGACATTTGAACATGGTTATGTAATGTTGTCCAAGATAACAGAGTTCAATGATTTCATCAAGCATGCCATAAAAGTCAACTTCATTTTCTCGATGATGAGATCCTCTCAAGCTAACTCCACTGTTCATTGTTTTTTTCGATTCCCCATATGCATGCGTGTGGAATCGAAATCCATTCACTACATATGCATTATAAGTTTTAACAAGTTTGGAAGGTGGGTTACTCAATACACAGAGCCGTTTGTCAATTTTATCAGCATGTCGAGACACCTGAAGATTTGTGAAATAATTATCAATATAGTAAACTATACATTGAATGAGTTTCTAAATGATAAAGAATTTATGTTACCAGTTTTTGAAACCACTGAGAGAAATTTTTCAGTCGCCGTTCTTCGAGAGCAGCTGCTGTAATTTGTGGAATTTGTTTCTTGATATGATTATCGTACAACCTATAAAAACCAAAGTTATTTACTGTAACATAAATGATAGAATAAGTGATATAAACACTTACAGTACAACTGATGTCATCTCTTCACAGTTGAGCAGAACATACGTATGAGCTCTATGATGTTCATCATCTGAAAGCCAGCGTTCAGAAACTCCACCAAAACCAAGCTCTGACTGGTTGAAAACAGATAATTGATTGTCGATTTCATCAATATTCCTCTCATTCCGTCCCATTCGGTTGTGTTTTGAAGGATACTCAGATTCAAAATAATGGGAGCAGAAAAAAGATATTTCCTCTTGCAAATAAGCTTCTGCAATAGATCCTTCAACAGATGCTTTGTTGCGTACTTTTCTTTTCAATTTTTGCATGCATCTTTCAAATGGGTACATCCATCGAAACTGTACCGGACCTCCACATTTGGCTTCATATGGAAAATGTAACATCAAATGTTCCATTGAGTCGAAGAAAGACGGAGGGAATATTTTTTCCAGTTTACATATAATTACAACAACATCTTTTTCAAGTTTGCCTAGAGCATCATAATCTGCCGTAGCCGCACAAATTTCCCGAAAAAAATGAGACATGTCTGTTATGGAATCCCAAATCACAGAATTCAACAGACCTCTTAATCCAATGGGTAGAAGTCTCTCCATTATAACATGACAATCATGACTTTTCAATCCAGTAATATGACCATTCTTTACACATCTACCCAAATTGGAAGCACATCCATCTGGAAGTCTCAAATCTGCAATCCACTGACAAAATAATAAACGGTTTTCTTTAGACAGTGTATAAGCTGCTTTTGGTTTCAGTAACCTTTCTGTTCTGACATTCTCAAATAGTTCCAATTCTGGACGTCTGCAAATTTGGGCAAGATCTAAACGTGCATTTACATTGTCTTTGCTCTTTCCTGGCGTATCCAAAACTGTATGAAACAAATTATCAAAACAGTTCTTCTCAATATGCATGACATCTAACATGTGTCGGACCAACAAATCAGACCAATATGGCAAATCCCAAAATATGCTACGTTTAATCCAATTGTGTTCTTTCCCAAAACCAGAAATTTTCTGTTGGTTTATTGTGGGACCAAAAGTGATGGGAGGTAATGAAAATACAACCGATTTTAACTCCGAACCTGATAGCATTTTTGGAGGTCCATCCCTTTCAGCTGTTCCTTTTCTGAAATGAGATCTGTTTCTGCGAAAAGGATGATCAGCTGGAAGAAATATCCGATGACAGTCAAAATAACAAGGTTTCTTTCCATGAATGAGCATAAATGCTTTGTTCTCTCCCATACAGTAAGGACATGATTTCTGACCATGTGTACTCCAGCCAGATAACATCCCATAAGCCGGGAAGTCACTTATTGTCCACATCAATGCTGCTCTCAGTATGAAATTCTGTTTCGTTGCAACATCATATGTACTGACACCAGTACTCCACAATAAATTTAATTCATCAATCAATGGCTTCAAATAAACATCAATATTTTTCTTCGGATGTCCTGGAATTAGTAAAGTCAAAAAGATATATGGCTCCTTCATCAACATCCATGGAGGTAAATTATACGGAGTTAAAAAAACAGGCCAACATGAATATTGACTACCATAAGATCCAAACGGACAGAAACCATCAGTGGAAAGGCCCAGTCGAACATTTCTAGCTTCTAAAGCAAATGATGGATGCACTCTATCAAAATGTTTCCATGAATCACCATCGGCTGGATGATTCAAGCTTTTATCGGTTGAAATATTCTCTTTATGCCATGACATCATTGTCGCTGTATTCTTAGACATGAATAAACGCTGAAGTCTGGATGTAAGCGGAAAATATCTCAACTGTTTTACAGGAATCAAACCAGACTTCCCGTGTTGTCCTTCTTTATATCTCTGTTGCCCACATGTGGGACAACTATCCAACGACTCATTTTCCCCTGAATATAAAATGCAGTCATTTGAACATGCATGAATCTTCTGACAAGTAAGTCCCAAATTTCAAACCAACCTCTTACTTTCATAGTAATTTGCAGGTAAAACATTTCCTTCGGGTAACAGTGTTTTCAGCAAAGAAAATATCTGGTCAAAACATGTGTTTGACATTCCGTTATCTGATTTGATAGCCATAAATTTTGCAACTGCTTCTAATTTGCTCATCTTGCAGCCAGGATATAATGCATCCTCAGCAGACTTCAACAACTCATAAAATTCAGACGGTCGCAACTCAGGATTTGAAGCTATATCAGCCGGAGTTTCTGTATGTTGAACAGATGAACCTGCAACATCATGTACTAAATCTTGAAACTGGGATGGATCCGGAATCAAGTTGGTATCATCTGCTCTGGAACTGCGTTCACCGTGTTGATACCAAAAAACATAATCTGCTTGAAAACCAAAACGCAAGAGTTGTTCCCCCACTTTGTCAAACGTGTCAAACGTTCTCAATGCACATTTTCTACAAGGGCATTTTATCTTTCCTTCTGAAACAAATTCTGAATTTGATGCCGCAAATGATAAAAAAAATCTCCACACCCTCTATATATACTGGATTTAAACCAGAACCATTTGGATTTCTACGTTGATTTATCCATATGCGGTCATCTAATAATGACTGTTGACGACCTCGTTGTTCCATATTTTTCTATAAAATATAAAAGCATTACTGGTTTTGAATAATTTGTTAGAAAAAACACTCAAGCAAGGATTACTAATTATTACAATTTATTACTAATTATTACAATTTATTGCTAATTATTACTATTTATTACTAATTTAGCAATACTTAGCAATACTTAGCAAAAGGAAAACTGCTTGAATAATGAAAGGAAATTTGATAATCATCGTTGTGGAGATGGTTATAAATTTTCCCTTCATTATCCAAGCAGATTTCGTTTACTAATTATTAGTAATAAAATATAAAAGCATTACTGGTTTTTATAAATTTTTATTATTTTAATAATATTAATATTTTTTTCATAAATATTGATAATATAATTTTTTTGCTAAGTGTTCTTGAGTATTCCTGAGTATTCCTGAGTATTCCTGATTATTTGTGAGTATTCGTGAGTATTCGTGATTATTCGTGAGTATTCGTGATTATTCGTGAGTATTCATGAGTATTCGTGAGTATTCGTGAGTATTCCTGAGTATTCCTGATTATTCCTAATTATTCCTAATTATTTGCAATTATTGGTAATTATTGGCAATTATTGGTCATTATTGGCAATTATTACTAATTATTCCTAATTAATCCTAATTATTCCTAATTAATCCTAATTAATCCTAATTAATCCTACTTATTCCTAATTATTCCTAATTATTACTAATTATTCCTAATTATTGCTAATTATTACTAATTATTGCTAATTATTACTAATTATTGCTAATTATTTCTAATTATTGCTAATTATTTCTAATTATTGCTAATTATTTCTAATTATTGCTAATTATTGCTAATTATTGGTAATTATTTCTAATTATTCGTAATTAATACTAATTATTGGTAATTAATGCTAATTATTGGTAATTATTGCTAATAATTGGTAATTATTGCTAATTATTGGTAATTATTGCTAATTATTGGTAATTAATACTAATTATTGGTAATTAATACTAATTATTGGTAATTATTACTAATTATTGGTAATTATTACTAATTATTGGTAATTATTACTAATTATTCGTAATTAATACTAATTATTCCTAATTAATACTAATTATTCCTAATTATTGTTAATTATTCCTAATTATTACTAATTATTGTTAATTATTCCTAATTATTACTAATTATTGTTAATTATTCCTAATTATTACTAATTATTGGTAATTAATACTAATTATTGGTAATTAATACTAATTATTGGTAATTAATACTAATTATTGGTAATTATTACTAATTATTCCTAATTAATACTAATTATTGGTAATTATTACTAATTATTCCTAATTATTCCTAATTATTGTTAATTATTCCTAATTATTGTTAATTATTCCTAATTATTACTAATTATTGTTAATTATTCCTAATTATTACTAATTATTGTTAATTATTCCTAATTATTACTAATTATTGTTAATTATTCCTAATTAATACTAATTATTGGTAATTAATACTAATTATTGGTAATTAATACTAATTATTCCTAATTAATACTAATTATTCCTAATTAATACTAATTATTCCTAATTAATACTAATTATTCCTAATTAATACTAATTATTCCTAATTAATACTAATTATTCCTAATTATTACTAATTGTTGTTAATTATTCCTAATTATTACTAATTATTGTTAATTATTCCTAATTAATACTAATTATTGGTAATTAATACTAATTATTGGTAATTAATACTAATTATTGGTAATTAATACTAATTATTGGTAATTAATACTAATTATTGGTAATTAATACTAATTATTCTTAATTAATACTAATTATTGGTAATTATTACTAATTATTCCTAATTAATACTAATTATTCGTAATTATTCCTACTTATTGTTAATTATTCCTAATTATTACTAATTATTGTTAATTATTCCTAATTATTACTAATTATTGTTAATTATTCCTAATTATTACTAATTATTGGTAATTAATACTAATTATTGGTAATTAATACTAATTATTGGTAATTAATACTAATTATTCCTAATTAATACTAATTATTCCTAATTAATACTAATTATTCCTAATTATTACTAATTATTGTTAATTATTCCTAA
Organism: Viscum album; assembly: GCA_963277665.1. Lineage (NCBI taxonomy): Eukaryota > Viridiplantae > Streptophyta > Magnoliopsida > Santalales > Viscaceae > Viscum > Viscum album. The sequence goes on along the minus strand of OY728131.1, from coordinate 1,081,332,188 downwards.
TTATTACTAATTATTGTTAATTATTCCTAATTAATACTAATTATTGGTAATTAATACTAATTATTGGTAATTAATACTAATTATTGGTAATTAATACTAATTATTGGTAATTAATACTAATTATTGGTAATTAATACTAATTATTTGTAATTAATATTAATTATTCCTAATTAATACTAATTATTTGTAATTAATACTAATTATTCCTAATTAATACTAATTATTGGTAATTATTACTAATTATTCCTAATTAATACTAATTATTGGTAATTATTACTAATTATTCCTAATTAATACTAATTATTCCTAATTATTCCTAATTATTACTAATTATTCCTAATTATTCCTAATTATCACTAATTATTGTTAATTATTCCTAATTATTGTTAATTATTCCTAATTATTACTAATTATTGTTAATTATTCCTAATTATTACGAATTATTGGTAATTAATACTAATTATTGGTAATTAATACTAATTATTGGTAATTAATACTAATTATAGGTAATTAATACTAATTATTGTTAATTATTGGTAATTATTACTAATTATTCTTAATTATTGATAATTATTAGTAATTAAATGAATAATTATCAATAATTAGAAATAATTACCAATAATTACAAATAATAACATTATTAATATATTTTATTATTAATATTAAAATAATATAATTTTATAATTTATATACAGTTCTTTTTTCATCTGTGCGTTTTCTATCTCCACATACAAATAATACATGTGAAGACAGCAAACACACAGATGAAAAAAGAACTGTATATATATAAAAAATTATATTATTTTAATATTAATAATAAAATAAACTAATAATGTAATAATGTTCTTATTCTTAATTATTGGTATTTATTTCTAGTTATTAATATTTATTCTTAATTACTAAAAATTATTACTAATTATTCCTAATTACCATATAAACAATACTTATAATTTAAATTTATTAAATAATAAAACAATGTAAACATAATTAAATTACAACTAATTAATAATAATAGAAACTAATAAGAAATTAAAAATAAATAAAAAAATTAAAATGAAGATAAATACCTTGAAAATTGATCTGTTCTGATCGTTCTTCAAAACTTTAATATCAGCTCCGGAGAAAAAACTTAAACTGGAGAAAAACTCAACTCTAGAAATATAATTCTGAGAGAGAGAGAAGATAAGGAATGAGAATGAAATGAAAAAAACGGATGGGGGTATTTATAGGTTAGATTAGTTGCGACGGGCCCATTTGCGACGGGATTCCCGTCGCAAATAGTATTATTTACGACGGGACCCGTCGCAAATACCTTAGCCAACATTTATTACGGTCAACCGGTAAATAGTTATTTGCGACGGGTCCCGTCGCAAATAATCCCTGCCGACATAGAATTTGCGACGGGGGAATATTCCCGTCGCAAATACCTTTTACCGCCGCCGGTTATTTGCGACGGGAATATTTCCCCGTCGCAAATAAGTTTCCCGCGATTTGGCGCGCATCGCGGGAAAACTATTTGCGACGGGGAAAGCAATCCCGTCGCAAAAGCCTCCTTATTTGCGACGGGGAAATACCCCCGTCGCAAATAAGTTTTTAACATGACTATTTGCGACGGGAATAAATCCCGTCGCAAATAACCCGTCGCAATTGCTCATTTTTCCCGTAGTGTACGTATATAAAAAACTTTTTTGAGGTTTCCAGGAGGACATCGGGGATCGTGCGGGACCATACTAGCATTGACCTTTGGGGCAGTTGTCGTTGTCATTTTTTCTCTCTTTTGGTACTTTATCTTTGGGGTTCTTGTAACATGTATCATTTACTTTTAAACATTCATGTTGGAATGGTTTAATTTTGGCTTTACTTTTCATTCAGTTTTGGGCTTGTTGTGGGATTCACTATCTTATATCCCGATCATATTAAAAGAAAAAGGGGAATGCCTTCCATTTAGTGTTTGATATTATACCCTTGGTGATAGTCACCACTCCGAGACCTATTGGAGGCGGGTTTTGGGGGGTCATTATCTCTCCATCAAATTAAAGAAGGAAGGGCCTGGCAATCTGCTGACTCTTCCCTCCTTTTGGTGATGACGGGTCATGATTGAATGGTATCAGAGGTGGGGTTGAGAGATAGGATGGATTCTGGAGTTAGGAACAATGAGGATTACATGGGATGATAGGGCAGTAGTGTTGGGTGACCTTAGTGCGTAAATTAGGCAAGGCAAGACCGGCTAGGAAACGGGATTTTAGGGCCACCCATGATCCGATGAAAGGAATCTGGACCTACCAAATGACCAAATGAGGCCACGGTGTTGGCAGGGTAGAGACCCTAGGAAAGATACATGCATTATAATGACTTGTGTTCTCATGTTTATGGGGTGTCTTGGGAATTAGGAATAAATAAAATGGTTAAGAAGTTTTAAGAACAATATTATGCACTATATGGGCTTAGGCATTCCTTGTTTACCTTGTAGCTATGGCACCTGGAAGGTGACCACATTTGGTTCGGGCGATCGAGGCCCCGGAGACTTCCTTGGCCGATCGGCAGAGAGCTGATCGGGAGGAGGAGGACAACCAGTGGCAGAAGACACTTCGGGCCTTCCAGTAACAGACCCTTGAGAAGTACGAGGGTAGCACCTCTAACATGAAGACGGAGGGCTGTCTAGAGGGCATGGTGATGTCCTTCGGCTTGATTTGGGCTCCGATTGAATACTGGGTTCCTATGGAAATTTTCCAGATTCGGAGAGCGGCACGTCAGTGCTGGATGCTTTACCTGGGGGAGAGGAGAGAGGCTGAGGTGGCATGGGATGAATTCGAGAGGGAGTTCCGAGCATAATTTCTCTCTTCGATGATGAAGGTGGAAAAGAGACAGGATCTACTCTCCCTCTAGTAGGGGTTTATGTCAGTGAGGGAGCTGGGAATCATGTTCAAGGACCTCCTACGTTTTTCTCTAGACCAATTTCCTGACAAGGAGTCAAGGGAATGAAATTTGGAGGAGGCTCTCCGAACCTCCCTCCAGTATGTTGTTACCCCCTTTACCCTGCCGACGTACTTGGAGGTCTAGAAGACGGCCGATGAGTTGGAGAGGATGCATGCTCTAGGAGGTGTTTCATGAGAGGGGAACTAGCTGGGACCATCGAAGGTGAAGGCCGTCCGTAATAGGCCTCCAGTGTCAGGACCCTCCAGGTTCCGACCAGCAGGGAGCAGGCCGCTACAGTTTCTGTTTCGATCCCCTGGTCCTAACCCTTTTCCTTCAGGCCTGGGACCGCAGTGCTTCATCTGTGAGATCCATGGACATCTCCAGAGTCAGTTCCCGGACCGGGTATTGTACGGTGGTGGCAGATAACCCCAGCACCCGCCCAAACAGCAGCTTCCAGCCAAGCCTTTCCAGAAGCAGCAGCAGGGACAGTGAGCTCCCGCTCCTCCGAGGGCAGACATGGGAGGAGAAGGCCGACCTCAGGGTGCTCTTCAGGGACCTCGACCAGGGCATGGTCAGGGAGGTGGCCAACAGCCGAGGGGATGGGGAGCTGGGTGTGGAAAACTACACACCATGGAGGCGTTAGTTCCACTAGGGCCGGATGTTGTTCGAGGTATGATCAATTTTTTCAGTACCCTTGCTTTTGCCTTATATGATACAGGAGCTTCTCCCTCCTTTGTTCCACCCAGTCTAGCCCATGCCTTGGGTCTAGATGCCGGGAGACTTCTAGTGCCTCTGGTGATGAGGACACTAGTCGGAGGTAAGACCAACTTGTTATTTGTTTGTCGAGGATGCAAACTGATTATAGGGCCACATCAGTCGGTTAGGGATCTTCTTCTGCTATAGATACAGCCATACGATGTCGACCTATGAATCGACTGGCTATTCTTTGTGTGTGCTGTCATCGACTGCTCCCAAGGAAGGGTTGTGTTATCAGACTTGGGTGGCCAGTGTGTTACCTTCACCAGTGAGTGGATTATTCATAAGGGCAGCAGTTGAGAGGAACCCCTCCTCTCCTTGTTAGCCGAGCTATTAGTTGAGTCAGTAGATGCAGAGATGGTGGAGGTTCCATAGATCGTTCGTGAGTTTATGGATGTCTTCCCTGAGGAGGTGAAAAATCTACCCCCTTCACGTGATATCGAGTTCGGGATAGACCTGTAGCCTGATGCTCATATGATTTCGATGGCTCCTTACCGGATGTCACCTTCAGAGTTGCGGGAGTTGCGGATTCAGATTGATGATCTGATGATGTGGGGTAATTTTTGGCCGAGTGCATCACTGTGGGGTGCTCCAGTATTGTTCACAAAGAAGGCATATGGTGGTCTCAGGTTGTGCATAGACTACAAGAGGCTGAATCAGGTGATGATCAAGAATCGCTGTCCTCTTCTGAGGATAGAAAATATTTTCGACCAGCTGAAAGGGGCAGGGTGGTTCTCGAAGATCGACATGCAGTCTGGGTACCACCAGCTGAGAGTAAAGGAGAGTGACATCACGAAGACGGCATTCAGGTGAAGATATGGACACTTCGAGTTCATATCCATGCCCTTCAGTGTTACAAACACCCCGACTGTGATCATGGGGCTGATGAACTCCATATTCTGGGAGTACCTAGATCGGTTCATAGTTGTGTTCATCGATGACATCCTGATCTATTCAAGATTATAGGAGGACCATGTAGAGAACCTAAGGATAGTTTAGTGGTCTTCCGACTGCACCAGTTCTATGGGAAGTTGTCGAAATGAAAATTCAGGACATGAGAAGTGCACTTCCTCAGGCTCGTGGTGTTCGAGCAGTGGGTAGCGGTGGACCCATCAAAGGATGAGGCAGCAGTTTCTTAGCGAGCACCCATGAATGTGGCAGAGGTCCATAGTTTTTTAGGGCTGGCAGGTTACTATCGGAGGTTCGTACCCAACTTCTCCCAAGTTGCAGCCCCTTTGAAGGCCATGACAAAGAAGGATCATGTTATCGAGTGGAGCGAATAGTGCGAGGAAGCCTTCAGCTATCTGAAGGAGATGTTGGTTAGTGACCCAGTTCTGTGGCTACCAGAAGAAGGGGCGGTGTATGAAGTGTTCTGTGATGCTTTAGGGCAAGGCCTGGGATGTGTATTGATGAAGCGACACAGGGTGATCTTTTATGGGTCTAGGATGCTATGCCCTAATGAGCGTAATTATGCCACCCATGACCTGGAGCATGCAACGGTCATTTTTTCACCAATGTTATGGAGGCACTACCTCATTCTACAATGCTTTGTGGTCTTCATAGATCACAAAAACGTTATATATATCTTCTCCCAGTAGGACATAAACATGCAAAAACTAAGGTGGATGGAGTACCTCCAGGATTACGACTCCGAGGTTTACTACACTTCAAGGAAGGGGAATGTAGTGGCTGATGCCTTGAGAAGGAGGACACAGAAGGATGTGGTCCTAGAGTCAGCAGATGCCTGGAACACGATGGAGGAGTTGGTTGCCTTACACCTAGAAGCGAGGATGGATAGTGGTAGAGGAATCCTATATCATATGACAGTGCAATCTTCTCTATTGCAACATGTCGAGGAGTCTCGGTGGGGAGACCGAGAGTGTGAAGTGATGTGTGACCGTGTTGACCAGGGAAATGCTCTGGAAGGATGGACAAAGGATGGTCAGAACTAGATGCTTTTCCTGGGATGGTTGTTTGTTCCAAAAGTGATGTGCGGTAAGGTTCTTAGTGAGTTCCACAAATCACCCCTAGTGTTACACCCATGAGTTTCCAAGATATACCAGGGACTTAAGAAACAGTTTTGGATGACATAACTTAAGCGAGCGGTGGAAGAGTTTGTGGCCAAGTGCTTACTGAGTCAGCAAGTGAAGGCTGAACACCGAGTTCCAGGTGGCCTACTGTAGTCTCTAGATATCCTAGAGTGGAAGAGGGATGACATCTAGATGTATTTCTCCACGGGACTACCCAAGATCCAAGGGGATATGACGCCATCTGGGTGGTAGTGGACCGACCGGTTGACGAAATCGGCTCACATTCTGGCGATCAGGGAGTTGAGTGCAGTGGATGCCTTGGCGTGGAGGTACGTGGATGTGGTGGTGTGATTTCATGGAGTTACGCGGTCTATAGTCCCGGATAAGGATGCAATATTTACCTTGCGAGTCTGGAGAGGATTGTAGTATGCTTTTGGCACCCAGCTGCGGCTTAGCACTGCATTCCATCCCAAGATATATGGACAGACAGAGCGCACCATCCAGACCTTGGAGGATATGCTGCGGGCGTGTGTTCCAGACTCAGTAGGATCATGGATATGATACCCGCCTCTTGTAGAGTTTTCCTACAATAATAGCTATCACTCTACCATTGGTATGGCCCCGTTTGATGCATTGTACGGGAGGCCATGCCTCTCACCAAGAGGAGACCCTTGGAGTTTGAGGTTTGGGAACACGTGTTCTTGAAGGTCTCCCCTCGACATGGACAACGAAGGTTTGGAAAGGGGAGTAAGATTTTTCTCAGGTTCATCGGGCCCTTCGAAGTGTTGTGGCAGGTCAGAGAAGTAGCTTATCAGCTAGCATTACCACCACCGCTATAGATGATACATGATGTATTCCATGTGTCCTAGCTCTGTCGGTTTGTGCACGACGATTCACACGTCCTCGGCTGGGGAGAGCAGGACGTCGAGGATGACGTGACTTTTGTGGAGAGACCAGTGATGATCGAGGATCACAAGGAGATGGTTCTTCGTGGGCAAACCATTTCCTTGGTCCGTGTGTTATGGAGACATGGTGGGCTTGATGATAGTATGTGGGAGAGGGAAGCACAGATGTGTGCCCAGTACCCAGAGTTGATTTGAGTTTGTGATCTTCTGTTTGTAATACCTATTGTGGTAGAATTTTTTACCTTGTTGGCTATGAAATACTGGTTTTCGTTCCTCTGAATTGTGTGTGAAAAGACCTGGCTGTGTGTAGGGGAGGACCCAACCCCTAATCAAGACGCATTAAGGTGGATGCGATTAAACCCGTGTGGGGGAGTCAGTTCCACCCAAAGAGAATAGTATCTTGACCTGGGGAAGGAGACTCCCCAACCTATATGGTTGGGCAGATTGGCATGATTATATTGCTTGTTTTTTGACAGGAATGTGTTCTTAGTTAACCATGAGGTTCATTTATAAGAGGTATCTTTCTAGGTGGTTGTTCATACTCTATCTTCCCTTCGGGGTTGTTTTGATTCTCAAGGACGAGAATCGTTTAAGGTGTATTTGATGTAATGACCCGAGTTTTTGGGGTCCATTTCTTGGTGAAAATCTCATGTTGGGTTTTCTGGTCTAGGAATATCGGTGATGTTTGGCCTAATGGTAGGCCTACTAGTAGCCTTAGCCTACTGGTAGCAGGCCTACCAGTTGCTCGGTCTACCGGTAGCCGCAGCCTACTGGCAGCTCGGTCTACCGGTTGCTCAGTCTACTGGTAGTTGCAGCTAGCAGTTGCTATGTCTACTGGTAGCTCGGTCTACCGGTGGCTGTAGCCTACCGGTAGCTCTTCCTACCGGTGGTTGTCGCCTACACCCACGGGGTCTTTCCAGCATCACTCATTTTCACACGAATTAGGTTTCAATCCCTATTTTTACCCCTTTCAAGCTTGTTTTAAATCCTGATAATGCCCATAAATGTTTTAATTAAATATTTAATGAATTAGACTATTGTGTGTGTCGGTTTGGAACCCTTTAATAACGTGTGGGGATGCATGGTCAACCCACGACCCCTGCTCCTTACGTGGTTAGACATTCTTTTCTCAACCATCCCCAGCCCTTAGAATCTAAATATTAGCCATGGTTTCTTCTTTTCTCAATCACCCTCTACTAGTTGTACCCTTCATTCAGACGAACATATTTTCGTTCAGGAGAGCCGCATTGCAATCTGTGAAGTTCCGTGGCTAGACTCAGTATCGATCATTGATCAACAAGTAGGGAATTTCTCCTCGTACCTCCCTTTTGAGTATCGTGCAGGGTGGTCATGCTTTTTATTTTACAAGAATTGGATGAACCCAAACCTTAATGAAGATAACAGACGGACTCAAAGAACGAAGAGTGGGGGGGGGGGGGGCTCTGACTGATGATGTTTCCTTGTTTAATGATATTATTTTCTGAATTGTGCGGGCTTACGCCTACTAAAACTCATAGCTGTTGGTGGTCTTTTCTCAGTGCACTAATGAACCCTTACATTTTGAGGATGTTTAAATGGATTGTGTTTGTGGTGGATAACCTTAATTTGTAAAGGAATTTTGATTAATCACGTATATCCGGCTAAATAAATTGAAAGCACCAGGATCAATACCTTCTGTGATAACCCCGGTTAAGGCATTGAAATTGAAACCATGGAGTGTGTTAAATCTTATAAATATGAAAATACCGACATGGGCCTTCTTTTCTTGGGGGTGATGGTTTCATTGTTCTTCATTCATGGTCTTGTTGTTGGGAGATGTGGGAAGGGATGGGATCCCATGTTTTTATACTATTTGTCGTTGTGAAATTAGGGATGGGATCCCCTGTGTTATGCTTTCAGTGGTTGTGAATTTTAAGACCAAGCGGTAACCTTGTTATATCACGAATTGGGGTGGGATCCTCTGTTGTTGAGAAACCTTTTGGCTCTTGGATATTGAGCATGGGGCTGTATCATGGGGTTTTCGTTGGTTCCTTTTTGTGGTTGTGACTTCATGAGAGAACCGGGTGTGGATGTTTAAGTTTATGTTGAATGACGCTTTCTGTGGCTTGTTCTTATGCTTGATAGTGGCCCATGTAGGTGTAAAAACTTATTTAAACATCATTACGAAACATGAAAATAAGGATGGGACAAATGGGTTTTGTTTGGTGTGAGTTGTGACGTGGACAGGGGTACAGTTTGTGTTCATTAACCTAGCTGAGGAAAAACCTAAACATTGGGTGACTGCTTGTAACCTATACATATACATGTAGTTTTGGGTTGCTTATTTGCGCACCACCCAAGTTGAGCACTTAGTGTAGAACACCCCCAATTCATGGGGGGTGGTGTTTTTCCCAACACTAGTATTAGTTTCTGGTTATTATCTCATTTTCTGCTCCCATTCCCAGATAGCCAAAGTATCTTTGGGTAGGATGTGATGGCCTGAGATCCATTATTATCCCATGAATCTTCGGGCGGGGTAGTGTGGTGGTAATGGACCATGTGTGTGTGGGCAGGTAGTTTCCCAAGTATCTTTAGGTTGAGGCCCCAGTGTCTATGGGCATGTCAGTGGATCTTCTAGCCCAGGTATCTTCGGGTGTCGTGGTGGATTTTCTGGCCTAGGTGTTTACAGGCATGGTTACGTGTGATTGTTGTGGCCCAGGTGTGTGCGGGCAAGGATTGGTAGTGGGACTGCGTGAGGATATAGCCCAGGAATGTGCGAGCATGGTGTGGTAGTGGGATTGCGGTGAGAATGGTGGGATTGGTCAGATGCGTAGGATGTCTTTAATAACCAGTGGGAAAGTGGCGCGGGGTACCCAAACATCGATGTGATTTTACTATATATTACCTTACCTTTCATTATTTGGTGAGTGTGGCCGGTGAGTGGGATGGATGAACATCTTTATAGTTTTGGTTTTATGCTTCTCATGGGACTTTAGGACGTTCCCCCACTTATGCAGGGGAGTATTTGGTTTTTCCCTACTGAGTATACTTGTATGCTCACCCTACGTATATAAAAAACAATTTTCAGGTTTACAGGAGGACTTTTGGGATCGTACATGACCATATTAGTGAGGACCATTGGGGCAGTTGATGTTGTCATTTTTTTCTCTCTTTTGGTACTTTATCATTCGAGTTCTTGTAACATGTATCATTTAATTTTAAACATGCATATGGGAATGGTTTACTTTTGGCTTTTCTTTTCTTTCAGTTTTGGTGTTGTTGTGGGATTCACTATCTTATCTCCCGATCCTATTAAAAGAAAAAGGGTAATGCCTTATATTTAGTTTGTGATTCTATACCCTTTGTGCCAGTCGCTACTCCGGGACCTATTGGAGTCGGGTTTACGGGGTCATTATCTCTCCTTCAACTTAATGAAGGAAGGGCCTGGAAATCTTCTGATTCTTCCCTCTTTTTGGTAAAGGCGGGTCGTGACATCCTTCAATAATGAAATGGTAGTCCTAACACTTTAAATCATTAATATTCCCATTTCTGATTCAATGAGACAAATTGAAAGTATAACCATTTAATAAAATCAAATATCTAATCCATTAACAGACTAATAAATCACTTTATATGGAATCCGGGTTAACTTATTTTGGTTTCATTAAATTTTTTGTTTTACATCTTCAAATAATTATATTTTATGACATCGTCATATTTTTTAAATATCCAATCATGCTTTTCCATTGTCTTTCGTCTTATAGGGGTTTTCTAATATGGTATAAATTATGATATAAAAAAATATTCTCCACATGAATTACTTCTAAGATGTGGTGAACCAAAAAATTATACCAATAGTGAACGTCCAATAAAATTTTATACATTATCCAATTATGATATAGCCTGAAATAATTTAGTTATTGTTTATTTATTGTTGTTCCAAATGTAACAGAAGGTAATTCATAGTTGCTAAATTTTATATAAATACATAAGAGAACTACTTGATATTTTCCTATTTTAATTCTATCTTTTGAAACATTATATCAATTTCATTAATAACGTTGTAATTCAAAAAGAAATATGTGACGATAGAAATAATAATTAGGAATTCATTCATTGATAATCTCAGATTCATTTTTCTCATCCATGCAGAACATAACTCATTTTAGACTATGTGTACTTCATCCATAAAACACAACATACATTGAAAAGACATTGATCATCCTTATCAATTCAAATTTTAGTGTAAAATTGGATCTATGACTAAATCAAGTATATTTACAATATTTTTTTACAATTAAACTAACTTGTCAATTAATGGATTTAAATCAACATTGATATTCTTATTTAGATGTCCTATAGTCCGTAGAATAATATATATATATATAGTTCCATCATCATTATCCGATAATGAATGTTATATAGAGTAATATAAATATCATCACTAGAATGAAAAATGTAATTATCACCAAATATACATTGTCAATATGTGGAAAGGCCCAAACATATGTTATGAGGTTCGTAATAAAAATAACGATGAATATGGTCAATGTGACTCCATGAATCAACATCACATAAATGATTTCTAATTTTTCAAAAATAAATAATTTCTTTATCTATGTCATAAAATGCAACTATATAGTGAGACATAAAAAACACTATAAATTGTGTGTAATTGGAAAATACCACAATTTCTCCATTAAAAATATATAATTTCAACTTGGTGCCTTTTTTTCCTTGAATGTCTGCTTGATGGTAAATTAACTGATGATTCATAATCACCATAATTGAATATATAATCATATGAACATGATTGGATCTTATGATAACTATGACCCAAATTATGGAAAAAACTCTTATTTTAACTGATGATTCCTTGAATGTCTGCCTAATTATATACTATTTATTAAGATTGTTATTTATTAATACTATTTTTTAACTATTACTACATTTTTACTAATTAGTGTGTGTTTTTAAAAATTGTTTCCATTGTATATATTTTTTATGATTATTAATGATTATTTACTGAATATTACAGAAATTATTATCTAATTCTATTTATTTATTAATTTTATATAAATGTCATCATAATATATTTTTATTACATTTTTTTTATTTTAATGATCTCCAATATAGAGTATACATTGAAATAACATGCTCAAAAACATTTATGAACCTCAATGTGGTATTTTCTTCCATAATAGTTCCATTGTTTACTAGTAATCACTATATCTATATTTTTCGTAAATTTTTTTTTTCATTGAATTAATTTTTATAGTGTTTTATTATGAAAATTGTTTTTTTATAAAAGAAATTTTTTTCAAATGTTTTCTTTAAAATGAGATTCTCATTATTATTGTAGAACACATATTTCCTATTTATTTTATATATTATATATATATTACCTAATTTTTAAATCCCAAATATATTGATCATATATATTATTTTCAAATTTTTAAATAGATACACATATCAAATATATATATATATATAACCTTATTGTTTTTATCCATGTATATATTCTTATTCACAAATTAATATATATATATATATATATATATTAATTTCTTAATCAAGTATATATAAATAAAATATATTATTATATGTTTTGTAAAAAATATACATATCAAATCAATACATACATAAATACACATATATATATATATACAATACATATTTTTTTATAGATTTATATGTATATTACCATGTTAATATATGTATATACACATATATCCAAAAATTTAAAAAATTAGATTCACATCTTTTAAATAAATGAAAACCAATCATAATATAACAATAAGGCGTGGTTTTATATAACGACCACAATCCCATGAATTATCATTACTGTTAAAAAATTGTATAACCATAAGCAAGAAATAAAATTGAAAAATTTAATATATTTATATTAAAAATGTCATCATTTACATTAATATAGAAATACCTATAAATAATTTCAATAATAATAATATTTCCCATGAAAATAATAATAATCATGCAGTAACCAAATAGAAATATCTATTAAATTTTAATGCAAATTTAGTGACCTAACCACAGATAACTCAATGATGGTAGCTAGTATCAATTACATTTGCATGAATATAATGAATCTAATCCCAATGGACTGAGATTATAATTTTCTTGGAAAACTAGGTCTGTAAATAGTTCAAGTATTAAAAATTACAACACTAATTGTGATATAATATTTTCCTTTTTTTATAAATTAATAAATTCAAGGATTACTTTTATAAATCTATTAAATCCTTGTATATCATTCATAGTATGCATCTTGTACACTTGGGGAAATATAAAAAATAATGGTGATCTAAAATGCTCAATATGTGAAAAATATAGTGGAAGAAATAATGAATCAATGTGGGATGTCAATATAGGAAGTTAAATAACTGAACAAACATGCGATGTAATCAATAAACTGAATAGAAGTGCGTAAACAATACACCTAAGTAATAACTAGAAACAAATTTTATTCAAATAAATAGATAAGGAAAAATAAACATGGAAAGGTAAAAAACATAAAATCATGTCATCTAAGTTACTGAAAATTAAATGTATCCATATATATGTCTACAAAAATTAACAGTGAATAACAATAACTGAAACTATTATAGAAGAAATTATTTATTATTGGAAGTCATGTTTCATAGGTACATGGTACCCTTACCTTCAGGACCCTTCATAATCTGATTTATAAAATTTCGGGTAAAGGCCCATATAAGGAGGCTAGCCAAATGACATGTCCCATGAGACAACTTATGCATTGAGGGGCCATGGATAACTGCCATAACCCATGTCGTACCATTCCAACTCATTATTTATATTAAATAATTAAAAAAAATATTATGCCTTATCAAATAAATATATTAAATAAATAGTATAGAATTATAAATATTTCCATGAATAATCAAATAACATTCACAGTAGACCCCATAGGTAAAATTTTTTTATTGTTTATGAAATACTGATATCACTAATTGATGATATGGATACTTAGTGCAAATTCAATGTCAAATGATTATAGAAAATTTAATATTTCAAGGGGAATAAAATGGATCCAAGAATGGAATTTAATACAGTCTTTTTCCAAATTAATCAAAAACCACATAGAGGAAAGATACAGTTGGTATAAATACTACATACACCATGTGGTAAAAAATAATGGGTTTTTGTCTTTGATGAAAGAAAATATTATTAAAAAACATTTAAAAAATTCTTGAGGAAAATATACTTTTCTTTTGAAAAACCCTAAGAAAAAAATTTCATTTACAATAACTTTTGAAATGAATTTTTTTAGAATATTACCATATAATTTGAAACATATTCTTAAATGAAATGATGATCGTTATGCATGTATAAGCTATACGAGGTAAAAAGAACAATCATTTTTCCCAGTCATTGGATAGAAACGTTACATATTCAGAATGTGATAAAAATATTCTTTTGAAAAAAATGGATAAAGGAAAAAAATTATAAACATCTCTTCAAAAAATCATTTTAATATTTTTTATAACATTTTAATAACATGGGGTTTTCATAAGAAAACAGTTTCTATGTCTAAGAGATAAATAAAGTCTGGTTTCTTGGAAAACATTTTCTACAAAATGTTAAGTAACAAAGAGTTGGAAAATGTTACCACTACTTGAATAGGGATATTAATATTTGGAGGATAATAAAATTAAATATATCATTTAATAGTGGTCATATAATTTAGAAGGATGTAAATACAAATGAAATATCATTATTGCCATTAATGTCAAAAATAATCATTAAACATTCCAAAGTGTCCCATAACACTTTGAAACATTTTTAAAAAAAAATCATGACAGAATAATATTAAATGAAATATGATGACTCCATGAAGATAAATGGATAAATTATATTATATAGAAAATGGGAATTACATACATAACAAAAAAAATTAGGTGCTAAACATGACATTTATATCAAGGATGTAAAAATTTAGATGAGAACCTCTTGCATTGAGTTTAATTGGAGGTTAATGACATCTATCATCATGTATAATAAACAATTAATAATTTTCAACATTCAAAAGAAACTTTTTAATGTTTATCATTACTTTTATTCAATATTTTACTTTGTTTTTTACAACAACTTGAACAATTAAGATTACATCGGGTGATATGACAACAATTCAGTTTATGTGTCAAAAAATATGTGGTTGGTAAACTATGGTCAAATGGTTCATTACATAACATTTATAGAATAATAATCAAGAAATAATTATCATCTTATAGTGAAATTATACTTTTATGGTCAATCAGTTATGATTATTATGAAAATTTTTCCAACGTTACAATAATGGAGACGACAGATTGTATGTAAGAATGAGTAACATTATCATTTTTCAATGATCATTATGGAAATAATGTAAGTAACAATATATATTTACAGAATGATAATTATATCCAAAATAAAATCTCATTTAATAATATATAATTATATATAGAATTATTTTGATTTAAAAAGATTCACAACGTGTTGAAAATGTGGTATTCCACACGACCACGAATGATGTTATAACCTTTTATGTGTGTAAATGGATAATAATGAAAATTATATATATTTCATATATTTCCAAATACTTATGTTGGAATGAGTATAATATAATTTTTTTTATTTAACATATGTTTAATTAAAACCATACTTTTTATGTTCCATGTTTAGTGTGAATGAATCAAATCACTTCGAGGGGGTCCTAGCCCCCACTTCCTCAAATGATATTATTGAATTAATATAAAAAAGGAAATATTAAATGTATGTGTAATAAAAGGAATAAATAATTTTAATGAAATAACTAATATCATATATATAATATATAAATATATTTTCCATCATAATTTCCATCATGATTAGTGGTAATGTAAAAATTACCAATCATCATTTGTTTATGTTGTAGTTCATAGTTAAGAGATATAATATATTCGTTACCCATTATTTGGATATTTATGTAAGTGTAGGTTGAACCATTTCCACAAATAATTCCCGGAATATATAGGATACATTTATTTTTACATAATAATGGAATAAATATATTTTATGTGGTGGATAATTGAAATGAAACTTGAGATCTTGAGAAAAGGTGTTACATCTTAATTGGGTGACTTATTTTAGTTTATACCAAAATTATTATATGAAAGGATTTATTTAAAAAAAGGATACAAGTTCAAGGGGAGGTATTTTGGAAAGAGATATTGAAATATATTATCTGAACCTATTTGGTTTTGTAGGAGTGAGGAAGGTGGAGGTGGTGGTCTTTTATAGGGAAGGAAAAAAAGACTCACTTGAAATTTGGATAACAAGTTCAGTGTAACCACATTTTCACATAAAAAAGACATAAAAAACCATCAAAACTAAATAATAGTAGGTTCAAGTCCATAATATTGACATTAAATTGGTTTTTTACTAGTGTCTTGGTCATTAGGGCCTTAAATAAAATATATAGACTTTTATTAAGATTTATTTTACCTTAATAATTGTAATTAATTTTAATTACATTATCTAATATTAATTTTCAACTAAAATATGGTATTATTATACATTATTAATTATTATTATTCCAAATATGTAATTAATTTTACCAATTTCCAATCATTAATGTGGCATAATTAATTTATATTTAATCTTGTAAATGCGACGAAATTCTATGTTTTTTAAATAAAATTATCTTAATGATTACTACATCTTTTTAATAATTTCAATAAAAAATTTATTAAAATGAAATAAATTGTATTAATTTATAACAATATCTTATTATTAATCATTAAAACCAATATAAAAAATAATTTATCTTTATAATAAAATCATATGAAAAAAAAGTTTTGAACAAAAAATCATTATTTTGAAGTATTTGTTAAAAAACGAATCATCAATGAAAATACCAAAATTTAAATCAACCTAATTTATAGGTTACTATATAGAAGATGAAATTTATTTTTACATATTAAATCGATTAATTTTTCAGAATTCTGATATAAAATGGTTTCACCATTAAAATACGGTAAAATTACCATTATAAAAATATAGTGCTTTATGTGTATGATAGAGTTTTTCTTATGTTATTCCCATAAAACCAAATGAATGAATATGAAATATTTTTTATTTAATATATAAAATATATATATAATTAAAATAAATCCATAATTATAATTAATTTTTTTATTAATATAATACTCTTTTTGGAGACAGAAGAAATAATATTTCTTTTCTATATCCCTTTGTTTCTAATTTATATTTATCATTAATTAGTAACCCATGAATTGATTTTATATTTATATAAAATATACATTTTTATACGTAACATATAACTACAAATAACCACTAAAATAAAATTTAGGTTATATATTAATATTTTAAAAATACATTGTTATTTGGAGGAACCCATTCTAGCATGTAACACAAGTTACCAAGGACGATCTATCAGGCTTGTAACAAAAGCTATCTATAAAGGTCACTATTGCGTGTAATGCTTGAAACTCAGTGTTGGATTCATTACCATCTATATCAACTATTGGGTATATTTTAATTATTAAATTTATTTTAGATTCTCAGGATATTATATTTTATTACACGCTTGGTGTTGTGTGTTTTAAGTGTTATCGAATAAAAAGTTGTACTTCATAAATTTAGAGTGTTACATTCTCCCCACATTAATTAAATTGCATCCCCACTATTTAATCCTGATCATGGTGATGTATTGTTTGATGTTTCATATGTATAAGTCCCACAATGTGAGAGGGGTCCATAACATATCTTCAAGAAAGAGAGAATGTGAAGTATAATGGTCACATGGACTACCATGAAAATAGTTCTCTAAATATGAGACAATTAGTGGAAAGTAATGATGCATACTTGGAGGAAAGGGGTAAGTATTTATATAGAGTTAATGATTTCATCAATCAGAAACATGTAAGTGATAAATGTAATGTTGAGGGCCTAAACAAGATAAATCTTTAATGATTTAAGAGACCATCGGTTAAACAAGAATTTTGGTTTTAGGAAAACATTTTATTTAGAAGTATATTTCTTAGTTATGGGTAATTATTTTACTACTAATGAATATATAAAAATTTTACGTTCTAGGTTTCAATTTCATATGAACAATACTAACGTTTTTTAATTATTTGACCAAATTATAATTAATTTCATTACTACTAGAAATTAATTACAATTAATGATTCATTTAACTGTATGAATACCTTAAATAATCATATGAATGATTTATTAGATTATAAAAGAGTGGCATGTCTAAAAATGTATCTTTAACTATCCTTAAAAACCAATATAGTTTTTATGTTAATCTTCAATCCTAAAAATTGATACATCCAGTCCATCATTAACATTTATTTATCTAATTTTATAATTTATATGAAAGAGAAAATAACTAGTACAATACATAGCCCAATTTTTCCATTATACCCTTATAGTCATTCAATAATGGGTTCAGGACCCATGCCCTTTCAAGACATTATTGATTTTCATCAGGTATAGATATTTTACTTTAGTAAAACCATGATAATATAATTTCTTAAATAAATACAATCATCATCCTGGAAATAAGGTTAATAATTAAATTGCATTTTAATGATTCTTTTTAACACAACCTCGATACGTAAATAAATCATCTGTTTTATTTTATCACATGCCCTTCCTTGGAATAATGTTTATCTATAAAGTCATTTAATGAGTTTTTGAATCATGACACCTTATCTTCAATCTAAAACACCTTAGGTTTAACCTAGGTTACTTTTAATGTATCCAAATCCTTCATAAAGTGTTACAAATAAAATCTGAATTATCCTGAGCATTTCCCTCATAAGTGTCAAACCAAATTTATATGAAGACCCATTTTATTTATGAGGCTACCCCAAGTCTGGCTCATATCACTTTGTTAGATTAAATACTCTTAGGTACTTCTTTTCTATAACCACATACACTTTTACTATCAAGACATGGATTTATTGTAAAGAAGAAAAAAATAATCTCTAACTTATTGAAATTATATGATCCCATCCATACATATCCTAAAATTATACCTTAGTGTATGATTTATATCTTAAATTTTCCAAAATCAAGTTTTTTGTGGTTTCTACTAAACATCATGTCATACCAACGGTAGTGACCTGACCATAGATAGCTCGAAGCTCATGTCATTAATAAATTGAATTAGCATGATTAAAATGAATTAAACCTCAAATGATGGAGAGATTATTTGTCTTGGTAATACATATACATATATGAGTCATGTATTAAAAAATATTACACTAAAATCCAAAATATTTTCTCATATTTTATAAATAAACAACATAGATGATAAATATAATCCATCAAAAACTCCCTACATATCATTTATTGTATAAATTTTGGATTCCAATGGAAGGAAACATAATAATGGTTTGATCAAATGGTCATTAATAAAAAAAATAGCATAAAAAATAATAAATCAAGGTGAAATGTCTATATAGAAAGGTATATATTTTAACACACATGCGATATAATCAATAAATATAATGGAATTGTGTAAAAATATAATATGGTAATAACTGAAAAAACATGCCATTCAAATAACTAGTTATGGAAAAAGTAATATGGAATGGTAAGAAACTGAAACACAAAAAATCTATATAATAGAAAATGAAACGTATCTATATATATCTGGACACAAAATCTCATTGAAGACTAATGTCTCAAACTAATATGAGGGAAATAATTGATTAATAGACACCATGTTTTCTTGGTACATAGTATCTATTCCATCAAGACCATTCCCTAGATGGTTTACAAGATATCGTGTAAAATCCCATCAAAGGCGGCTAAATGACTCATTCCATGGAACTAAAAATTCATCATTAGTATATCTATAAAACTATTAAAAGACACTCCTAAGGAAGATATCATTTTTTTTGAAAAATATATGAACAAATTTTTCTTTGAAATTTACTTTTGAAAATATTTTCTCTAAAATTATCTTTTTAAACATGAAAAGTAATCATTAATGAAATGATATTGTGTTAGTATAAACATGATGTATGAGTTTAAAAGAAAATTCATTGTGAATTGTTAATGGTTAGAAAATTTCCTTATTTGGAAAGAGAAAAATATATTCCTTAAAAAAAATTGTAGAAAAAATGGTAAAACTGAATTTACTAAATCATTTTAACCATAATTTTTTAAATTTTTTAATAGAACATGATTTTTAGATGAAAAAAAGTTCTCTATCTAAAAGTACAATAATATCCGGTTTTATAAAAAATTTCTAAAAAATGTTGTGTAACAAATAGTGGAAAAATGACATAATAATGGAAAAAGGTCATGAATAAAGAGATGAGATTAAAGTGTATTGTTTTATTGAATAATGGTTATATAATATCCTTGAATGGTAATACCATTGAATTATCTTTAAAGATGCTATTGAGGAAAATAATATTTAAACATTACAAAGTGTCCCATACAATTTTGAAACATTTTAAATCATAAACTTTATGAATAAATAATATTAAAATAAATTTTAATATACATTTATTATTGAAGTATTAATGATATAATATAACAAGATTGGTATTAGATAAACCATACCAAATATGTATGTGGTTTACATCACATTTATCTGATGGGTTTAGGAAAGTGAGATCAAAATCCCTTACCATGGGTTTATATTGGAGTAAAAAATATTTCACTACATTTAAAAAAAATATTTTTTCATTTTATACTTTCTTTATAATGTTTTTCATGTTGTATAAAACTACTTTAAAAATAATGTTTATGTTGGGTGTTTTGGCCGAATTCAGTTTGTGTGTCAAAAATTTATTTGGAATGGTAAAGGGTTCATTAAATAACATTTCCAGATTAATAATAATTAAATAATTATCATATTTAAACATCAATAATACTCTTATGATAAACCATTAATTATGATTATGATAAATTATCCAATGTTACAATCAGGGAGATGATATGCCCCCAGTATGCATGAGTAGCATTCTCAATTATTGATGATTGTTATAGAAAGAAGGTAAGTAACACCATATTATCAAATAATGATAATTATATAACAAAAAATACTATTTACTAATATATAATTTTAAATATAATTCTTCGGATGTAAAATTAATCAGTCGTGTCGATGAGGTGGTAAACCACGTGTCCACGAATGGTGTCAGCATTATTTAGGAGTGTCAAAGGGTAATAAAGAATATTTTATATTTAGTATATGTTAATTAAATTAATTTTTTAATTATTATAATATATATGTTTATACTATACAATTTTTAAAATTAAAACAATTCTTTATATGTTACATGTTTAGTGTGGACAAATCACATCGCATGGAAGGGCTGGCAGTCAACACTTCTTCAAACAATGTTATCTTATTAACATCAAATGGAATGTATTAATGGTATGTGAAATAAAATAATTAAATATGTATAAATAAATAAAATAAATAAAATAAATAAAATAAATAAAATAAATAGAATATATTAATATAGTTTCTATCATAATTTCCACTGTGATAGGTGGTTAATGAAAAATAAGTAACCACCGTTTCATGCGGTAGTAGTTCACCGTACACTGAAATAGTATTATAGTTACACATTAGATCAGGTGTGTGTAAGTGTATGAATAAAAATTTCAAAACTAAAAATTGAATATTTAGAATAATTTTCCTATATAACAATAGAGTAAATTGATTTTAGTTATATGTAATGTAAATGAAACTAGAGTTTCGGAAGGAAGATGTTAGCTCTTAATCAGGTAACTTCTTTTGGTATATTCCCAAAGGCTGTCTTGGTATGCTTTCTACCCAAAGGGTCACTTGAAGTTTGAGTGGAAATATTTTTGGGAAGAAATAAGGTATGATATGGATGAACCTATGTGGTTTTATAAATATGTGGAATGTGGATAGGTGGTGTCCTTTTATAGGGACAGAAAATTACTCACATGGCCTTTTGAAAACAAGTTAAGTTTCCACACGTTTTTACTTAAAAAAATCATACCAAACCAACCAAACTAAATAATTCATGGTTCATGGATGATTTATGGATCAAAAATGGGTGTTTTATAGGTGTCTAGTTTATTTTTTCCATTAATGTAATGGTTCAGTTATCTATTAAGCTTTATTTTACCTTAATATATGTAAATAATTTTAATTACATTATCTACAATTTCGGGTAAAAATACAGAGACGTCCTTATTATACATTATAAATTATCCTAATTCCAAATATTTAATCCATTATAAGAAATTATAATCAAATAATTGAAAAATAATAATTTAAATATAATCCCACATATAGGACGCCATTCCTTGTTTTCAATATGAAAAAATTGAAAAATAGATATTTTTTTATAATAAATTTAAATTTGAAATTTGTTCAAATGACACAAGATGTATTAATTTATAAATATAATATCTAGTTTATTTTTTAAACAAATATAAAAACAAATATATTCTTATAATTAAAAAAATTCAAAATATAATATTTAAACTAAAATTCAGTATTTTTAACTAATCATAAAAATTTGAATCATCCCCAAAAAATAAAAAATATTCACCCTAACCAATTTTGATTGTATATTTTTTATATATGATTTTTTTGAAATATGAAATTAATTAATGTTTCAAAATTCATATATAAAATGGGATTTCCATTATAAAGTTGTAAAATTGCCTTTATAAAAACATAAATATTTATGTGTAAACATGAGTTTGTTATAAAAATATACATATAAATCATTATGAATGAATATAAAAAGAATTTTGTTGAATATAAAACATTAATAATTCATTAAAAAATTCACTAATTGTAATTATTTATTTTTTTAAGAGAAATCTTTTTTGGAAACATAAAATTAAAAATATTTCCTTTTATATCCAATTATTTATTCTATTTTTTTCTCATAAATAAGTATCCAGTGAATTTGTTTTATATTTTTTTAATCCATAAATGATCATATGTTAGTCAATACTATTCATAACTAATAACATAATATCTGGGTTATCTAATAATATTCTAATAAGGCATTATTATTTCGTGAAACTCAATCATGTGTGCAATGCCTCTAATAGAGGAAGATAACTCTTCCGTGTAACAAAAGATATAGAGGAAGCTCGCTCATGAATGTAATGAATGATAACTCGGTTTCTCTTTAATTAAAAGATATATCATGTGGTTTTTATATATATAATAGTAAATATATAATAGTGTATCAGGATATTATATTCCCTAACATGTTTGTTGTCTTGTGTCATACTAACCATCAAATACAATGTTTCAGTTTAGAATTTCAAGGTGTTATAGTTAACCAGGGGTAATATGCGTGAAGGGGAGAAACATGGTAGAGTGGTGGAAAAAGAGATGAAATATTTTTAATAAACATTAATTGTAATGGGTTATTAGCCATCATTTTCATCCTATTGCTAAAATTTATTTTTCATGGTTCATTGATGACAGGATTCCCTACCTATCCCAAAAGATCTAGGCTGGATGAATCATAGTGATGGATATAAAAATTATTCAATATTAGCTATCAAAACATCTGTTTATCATGAGATGGCATGCATACATTCCTTTGTTATTTTTTAGAGACATCATTTTTCATCAAAAATATATTTTATTTATGATAGAAAACGATTTTCATTGAAAATATATATTTCTTCGGGAGTATTTTCAACAATTTTTTTTTATTGTCAAATTACACATCCTTATTACCCATTTTAATATAGTGTTTACACCACATTTTGTGCATGGATATGTTTATCAAAACATATAAAAAACAATATTGGGTTTTATGTGGCGTTAATCCATGAAAGAATAAACAACTGAATGATGATATTTTTGTGCTAATTGGCTTTGATTTATCATACTTTTATGACTAAGACCAATCATCCATTTTGGGTTCTCACCATCTTACTACCCAATGTCAAATTACTTCTTGGAATACTATTTTTGGTTTCAAAACATACATAAATGTTAGAATGATTGAAAATATCCATATATACCTCATTTATTGAAAAATCAAGTATTATTGGCCGAGACTACTCTCAGGTGAAATAAAATCAAAGATAGAAATTCCATGGATTATGAATATTGGATTTTTTGGACATAATGAACAAATTTACCTCTACATAGAATTTCTCAAGACATCACATGGGTCATTATTTGGAATTTCACTACCAAATTTTTTTTAAATGTTCTAGAAATGGGATTTTTCGGCAGAGAGGACAACATAACTGATGTCAAAAGTAGTAGGCCTTTATTAGTGATTGTAAAAGTGCTCGTAAAGGACATGAAGCTATTGTATGGATACAACAGCCCTACAACAAGCCTATACCAACAAGTAAAATCATAAAAAATTGTATAAAATACATATAAATAGAAAATCAGATTAAATTAACAATATAAAAATAACCCACCATTACGATTCAAAATTTACATACAAAATACAAACATAGATGTCATATTTACAATTAATTCAAAAAAATCTAATGAATATAAAAATTTGCTACTCTTATCACAGACATTCTCCAAATATTAAAATATATAAAAATTAATTCCCTTTGATAAAACCTATTTAAATTTTATAATCTTTATTTTTAAAATTTACCAAATTATAATTTTAATGGTATATAACCCACATCTGATAAATTATATTTTTAATTATATTATATATATGTATTAATGATATTATCTTCTAATAGTGCATAATATAGATGTACGATCAACTCATATAAATCAAAAATATTTTTTTGGTTCTTTTACAAAATGTTTGAGAAAAATTTGAGCTTTATTTTTTTGGTTTTAGCTTTGTGATACAATGTTAAAGTGAAATGGAACATTTATATTGAAAACATGGAAATGAAGTCATACCAGAAACATTATACTTCAGATTGATATTTGGTGGTTTCCTTTACACCACAAATGAATTATATTTCATTATTCAAAAATTGGAAAACAATACAAGATCATTTCATCTGTTTTTTCCCTGTGATACACTTTTTAAACTACAATGAATCTTTTATATTGAAAACACACACATTAAGTCATAACAACCACATCATGGTTCACATTGACTTGTGACCAATTATTATACCTCAAAAATATATTATGGATCATTTTATAGAATTTTGGATGTAATATGAAATTATTTTATCATTTTTGGCTATGTGATTCTTGTTTTAAACTTAAATGACACTATAGTATTTAGGACTCACACTTTAAGTCATACCGACCTCATCGTGTGTCAGAATTAATTGTGGTTGATTAATTTGTGTCGAAAATGAATAATGGATCATTTTCCTAAATTTTGAAAATAATATGATCTAGGTTTTTATGTTTTTTCCATGTCACATGTTTTTTAAACTATAATGGAACTTATATATTGACAAAACACACTTTGGGTCATACCTGCCATATTGTCTATCAAATTAATGTATGATTGATTTTTACACATCACAAATGAATTATGGATCAATTTAAAAATTATTAAAAATAATATAATATATTTTTATTTTCCATGACTATTTGATGTGTTTTAAACTAAAATGAAGTGATTATATTGAAAAAATTCACTCCAAGTCATATTGATAACAACATGGGTTGGATTGATGTGTAGTTGATCTGTACACATTAAAAATAAAATTTGAATTATTTTCCAAATTTATAAAACAATTTCAACACATTTACTCCTATTTTGATATGTGACACACATTTTAAACTTAAACAAAGCTTTGATATTGAAAAAAATCACTTCAAGTCATACCGTCCACATAGTTTTTCGGGATGAAGGTCAGATGATTCTTAAACATCACCAATAACTTGTGGATCATTTTCAATTTGTTTCAAAACAACAAGAATGTATTTTATTTGTTCTATATATGCCATATGATTTTTGAATTAAAATTTTACTATTAAAAAAACATACAATTTGACGCATACTATGCACACCATGTCTGTAATTGAAGTGAAATTTATTTCAACAAATAAAAATATTTTTTGGATCGTTTTTTGAAATCATCTAAACAATATGAATATTTTTTCATATTTTTGATTAAGGGTCATTTGTTTTGAACTAAAATATCAATTTTGAATTGAAAATATGTACTTTGAGTAATACAATTTATATCATCAATCTGATTCATGTATTGACTATTCATTTGTTTCAAAAAATGAATTAAGGGTCATTTTAATAATGTTTGAAAACAATTCAATCTCATTTGATAATTGTTTTCTCCATGAAGTGTGTTTTAAACAAAAATGATACTTCTATATTGAAAACAGACACATTGAGTCATTCCTAGCACAAAATTTGTCGAAACTATGTACGACCGTTTCATATACATCAAAAAATGAACTATGGATCAATTTCATAATATTTAAAGTAAATATAATCTCATTTTCATTGATTTGGATTAGTGATATTTTGTTTCAACTAAAATCATACAATTGTATTTAAGACACACACATTGAGTCGTACCAACAAAATCATATGTTAAATTTATGTGTAGTAAAATCATACTCATCCCAAAATGAACTATAAATAACTGTTCAATATATTTTAAAAAAATCCAAGCTATTTTTTGGGTTTTGGAAATGCAACATGTGTTTTAGACTTCAATGGAACTTTTATATATAAAACATTCAATTTGAGTTATAATAACCACATTGTGTGTTAAAATGATTTTTTATCCATTTATACATGTCCTAAATGACTTATTTATAATTTTATTATAGTATGAAATCAATTTTAATGTGTTTTCTTGGTTTTGAGTACTTAACATGTGTATTTATCTAAAATAATATTTTTAATCTAAAAACATACACGTGATATCATATGGGGAACATCGTGTATTGGATTGTGATGAGGTCGATTTCAATGCCTCAAGAATGTATTATCGATCATTTATCTAAAATATCATAAAATAATATGAATGGGTTATCTTATTTTTGTGAATGGGGTGGTTGTTTTTAACTAAATTGTCAATTTTAAACTAAAAACATGCACTCCAAGTCATTTCGTTCACATTATCTGTCAGCTTAAAATATAATCAACTACAATACATATAAAATGAATTTTGGATCAATTTTATAATGTTTGAAAATAATATAATCTTGATTTATCAGTTTTTTTAATTTATTGTGCGTTTTAAAATAAAATGGAATTTTTATATTATAAACACACACATTGAGTCATTTATTTCACATCAGTTGTTGGATTTACATTCGGTAAATTCCTACATGTTAAAAATAATTATGGACTATTTCCTTAAATCATTAAACAAATATGATATTATTTTATCTATTCTGGTGATGTGATAATCATTTTATACAGAATGAAACTATAATAATAAAAATCATTACTTTGATTCATACTGACCACATCATTTGTTAGATTATTTGTGGGGTTAATTCTTACATGTCCCAAATGAATTCTGAATTGTTTTCCAAAGGTTTAAAAATAATATGAGCTCTTTTTCTATATTTGGACTATGTAACAAGCGTTTTAATGTTAAATGGAACTTAAATAATGAAAAAAAAACTTTAATTAATATCATACACATTGTGTTTAATATTGAAATGTTGTAAATTATTATATGTCATTAAATGAATTATGTACAATTTATCTAAAATATAAAAAAAATATGAATGCATTTTTTTAGTTTTATGATTGTCACATGTGTTTTTAACAAAAATATCATTTTCACTAAAATAAACACTTAGATTCATACTGGAAATACCATTTTTGAGGATTGATAAATTCTTATATGTCAAAAATGTGTTACAGAAAATTTTACTATACTACATCCGTAATATTAATTTGTTCAATCGGTTTTGTTTATGTGCCATGTTTATTGAACTAAACTATCATATTTAAACCAAACACATAAATGACAATTCTTATTAGGTACACTTCAAATATGATTGAAGTGACAGTTGTTTAAAAATGTTAATGTGACTTATGAAACATTTTTTAAAGTATCAAAGAAAAATGAATGTTTTTAATTTGGTTTTGAGTATGTCATGAGTGTTTTGAACTAAAATCACAATTTAAAACTATATATACAAAACATGAGTCAAACTAGACACACCATATATCATATTGATTAGTGTTTATTTGTAAACATTGGAAGCAAATTATGGATCATTTTTAAAATGTTTCCAATGAATCTGAATATGTTTTCTCAATTTTGAGTATGTGACATGTGTTTTTACCTAATGTGTAATTTATAAACCAAAAACATACACTAAATGAGATTCCTGACACAAAATGTAATGAGATTTATGCACGATTGATTCCTACACATTAATATTGACTTACATGTTATTGTTATAATCTATCAACATAGTCTTTTTTTCAGGTTTAGGATAATGTCACATGAGTTCTAAAATAAAATGAAAATTATAAAAGGAAAACCAACAAATTGAGACTTACCAGAGACACCATGTATCTGATTGAGGTGTACATGATTCCATTATGTCTATAATTATTCATGTATTATTTTCCAAAATTATCAAGACAATATGATTGTGTTTTCTAGGTTTTGAGAATGTGATGTTTGTTTTGAAATAAGTTATAAATTATAAACTAAAATTTTAAATATAGAGTCATAACAAAATCATTGTGTTTTAGATTGAGGTATGGATAATAAATGTACGGATTTCCAATAATGATAAAGGAAATTTCTAGGATATATATTTTATTACGTCAATCTTTTCTTCAATCTATAGTAAAACCCCTCAGTAGATGAGATATTGCATTTGAATTATAGAATCATTTTCAAAAATGAATTGAAGAAAATTAGTGTGATCATAGAATTTATAGATTCATCAATATGATTCACATAACATTTCCGAAAGTACAAGGTTTTCTCTCCTATATGAAATATACATGGATAACTGAAAGAATAAGACATCCAATATTACTTTTGACAAAAATTAAATAAGTATCAGATAAAAATGATATGGAAGTTAACTTCAACAAATGATGAAAAAATAAACTAAATAAAAATTATGAATTCACCTTTTAATGATGTCTATATACATTCTTGACCCCTTTACCTATAATTAATATATAAATTGCACCTATAATGTCCATCCACTCTAATTCACAAGAAACATCAAAAAAAATTGAAGCTCTATCATTATTTTTAGATTATAACCCTCCAGTAAAACTCTAATTGGGAAATGGGTAAAAATATATAAATTTCCATATTTTATGGTGGTGTCTCCATGGACATGTAATTATAATATATGTGGATGTGGAACTAGTCAGGAGATGGTACTCCTAGAAGGTCCTCATGTTTTCATAGTAAATTCACAAGATTTTCTTGATATAACATTTCATTTTCACATCATTTTACCCATATGTAATACAATTCCACAATTCCAAAAAATTTGTAAATATTAATGCATTTTTATTTGAAAATAATTGATTGGGATATTCTTTATGTATCATTATAATCTTATTATCCCATGATATAAATTTACAATTACCCCATTTAATTTTGTAACATCCACAACATGAAGAGAAAAAAGAAAATAACCTATTGAATCATGAGATACATAAATCCCCTCCATCTTGTTATATTTTGGGATTTATCTATTATGTAGAATGTGTCCTATGATATTATAAACCAAAACCTGCACAACAATACAACACATGGGTGATGATTGATATAAATCACTAACAACTTATCTCATCATAATTTTAGTTATATATAGTTATTTGAATTTGTTTGATTAAAATTGTGGATATAGACAAATGGAAAAATTTATTACATTTGAAAAGGTAGGTAGTTGAGAGGAATGGATTGCCGAAAATATAATGGGGTCTTTTAAATCTTCATGTACAGATCTTTGATCCAATATTTTTTCAATTTGGTCATTTCAAATACATTGTTCACTATAACTATACCAGAAAATAATTTATATCAAGTCATGTATATGTACATATATTCTATTCGTCATCTAACATGTATCTCTTTTAAGATTAATCTTCTCGAAAAAATTAGGTGACACTCAAAAACCATCATCTCTAACATGACCAAATAGTTTTATAAACCTAAAATATATTGTTTTTATTCCTTTAGGTATAGTTTATGTTTATTGTTGTGTCTAAACCATTTAAATAATTACATAAATAAATTGAAAATTTTATGTAATATTGTTATAATGAATAAAGAATTATTATTATTTCATAATTACACATGATTCCCCTACTACTTGTGTTTTTCATCAACTAGTTTACCATTTTTTATTTAAAAGGCCCTATGTTCATAGCACATGATCTAGGATGAAATTTTTTTCATCTTTTGATTTTTTATTCTACTTATAATTAAAGTAAATATGATTTTTGATACAATATAACATTTTCATTGTAGATTTATAATACATACAATTTTATTTTCGTGTTAAGAATACCCATTCCATGCATTACGGTTGGGGTACATTAGTTTTGTTTCCATTATTTAATTTCAACACTCATTTGTTTATTATAAAAAATGAAATTATTTCCATCAAAGTGGATTGAATAAATAATTTCAAGTAGAATATTATCAATTTCATTGAACATGAAAAGAATAATCATCATAATGAGTAATCAAATCATTATATGTGTCAGAATTTAAATTATGTACATACATAAATAGTGGGTGTGGAATTGCATTCATATCATTATCCCCAAGATGATTCTTTTTGAGATGTTTTAGAAAGCCATAGGAGTTTTTATAGTGGACATTAATAAATATTTCATTAGAAAATAAATTAAAAAATATGAAATTTTCAAGGGAAAATGAAATGAAAATAAATTATTCATTATATAATTTTTTTATTAAAATAGATAATATATATCCATAAAGTTACATTTATATCCTCCCAAAGGATATCATATAATACAAAGTAGACATAATGCCACATATCTATGTCAATTAGAACATGCATTTTCTTTGTGACACCAACATAATAAATAAACATTGACTTATTGGGGTCGACTTGATGGCTACATTAATTCCATGAAACATCAATGTGTATAACCTTTTCCTTATCTAGATAATTTTTATTAATGTATTGATTATAAATCATTATTTATTTCCTCATAAACATTTTGATGATCCACTAATAATTATGAATTTTTACCATCAACCTTTGTTCTTACTTGGGATTGGTAACATCATCATTTGTTGAAGTTTTTATTTCTAATAGTTGTCAGAAATTTATTTTATATAACGTAGTCATTGAAAGATACATGTAATATTATGAGGAAAATAATTGTATATTAGAAATACCTTAACCTTATCATTGAACTATTTTTCCCATTAAAGGTTGAACATTTTTTGATCCCTTATAGAGTATCCAAATACCCCCTTTATGGTTCCGAATAATTTAATTGTAAATGTATACATTGGAACCAATGTGATATTATTAGGATTTCCCAATGAAAGGGTTATCCTTATTTTAATTTACATCTAACGATGAATCTGATATAGTCTCTAATTGGATAATTGATAAATTCTTGTTTTCTGGACCTAATACAAAAAATACCTTAACTTCTTGGGATTAAATTATGAATAGATCATCATTTTACCCTTTCAAACTGAAATTACCATTCAAATGGTCAATGTAATTAATTATCACTTCTTGATTATTTTAATTCTATTTGAAATAGAAAATAAACACTTGAAATTTTGTATAATCCAACTTTTATATCCTTTTTATGAGGTCAAAATATGAAATATTCTCATAAATTAGATCTCTATATGTGTAACCGAATAAGTTTGTCAATTCTTCTACAAGAATAAGTCCATTTGTAACATCATTCCATATTCATCATGTTTCTATTCATATAATATATAACCATTAATTATGAAACTAGTGTATGATTTAACATTTACATTTGGTCCCCTAGTTATCCATCAAATTTGTTAATTAGTTTAATTCTGAAGCTCAATAACTGATTGTTAATATGATCTTAAAAATTCATATATACTTGTTATTATGTGTATTTGATATATATCATTTAGACCAACATGGATTTGACTATATAATAATTTCTTTTTGGGATTCTACATATAGAGAAATCCTTGTACTATAATTAATCATATAATGGTGATATTTATACCATTTTGTTTTTGTAATTGTAAAAACATATATTCTAGAAATACCATCACCCATATGACCCCCAATGTGATTAAACATTTGGAGGTCGATACTATCAATATCTTATAGGTAATCAGCATAGAATTCAATAATATCTTTTTCAATATATCGATCTTCAATACAACCATATGGAAAGGTTCAAATCATTATGTATCCTTTTGAAATCATTGTATATCACTAAATGGGTGATATCGATATTTAATGGATATAACCACATAGTCTATCCTCCCTATGAAATTAATTCATCATGTGGTCGATAATATAAAAGGCCGATAGTTGGATGAACATCTCAAATTCACATAATATTACTATAATATCCTAACTCATTATTGGTAAATTCACCTAATCTATAAATTTACATCATATGTGTTTTAAAATAAATTATAGTATTTTAAAAGTATGACACATTATTAAGAATAATGAAATGTCATGGTTTGGGCATCAAATATTTAATAAAAAAAATGACATTCATGTGATTTTTGACCATGTAACTTCGAAATAGTCACTAAAAAGAATATCTAGATATTTTATTAACACCCCATTTGGATATTTTATCTCATCTGATAATTGAAAATTGAAAATGTTTTGTTTTAATAGAGTGTAAGATGTTGGAGGATGAAAATACCACTATTTACACTCACAAGTCCCCACTCATCCTATATCCCCATGTCAATAATTTATAACCTATCCTTGAGGACATATTTTTTTTCAAGTCCATTTATTAACATTCCCATAACACAATAAGATACATATTTTATATATGTATGACATCAAGAAAATTTATAACATATAAATAATTATCGTATAGTAATTCATAGAAAATTGATCTCTGTTTCCACATTAATTTTGTAAGAGTATTCAAAAATGGATTTCAAAAAATATCTTAAATATATTTTACATTCTCAAACACTTTACCACCAATTAGTGGAGACAGATTTGTACATTGTTCTATATTTCCAATAATTTTTTTCATCTAGGGATGGTATTTATGCTGGCAAGGAAAAAAATTCTAATTATATTAAAACACATTCATCGATGACTTTTTCACCCAAAAAAAATGTGTTAATTATTCATAAATTGGACACCCCAACATTCCGTTAATGTTATAGCCTCAAACATTTCCATAAAACTAAAATTAATTTTTAATTTCATACAACATGGATATCGATGTGAATTATTTTATTATATGAGAATATAAAAATGTAATATGTGTATAGTACATCAGTTACAGTTATTTGATCAATGGATCCTAATAGACATAAATATCCATACTGGGATGTTTTGGATCAGATATAATCAAAATCATTATAATGTATTTTTTCGTCATGTATAATAATGGTGGAATGTTATAATTTACTAATATTACTAGCCATTTATTTTTTGTACTACTATTAAGAAAAATGAGTTATTGCATGTATAGATAATTCAAGACAAAGGTATCTTGAATCATTTAGAAATTCAGGATTATCATAATAAAATTTATTCCACTAATGAGATTCTTTGGTATGAAACAAAATTCCATATTCAATTGTTGTATTTGTGTGCCATGTGAATTTTCATTTTGTTTCCATACATCCATATTGTCTTTTAAACCATGTAATGATCAAAAATTTCCATATATATTTCAAATAACATTAGTAATATTTCATGTATTGATTCATTACCTATATATTGAAATTTTTATGTGATTCATGGTTCTTACGAAATAATACGAAGTCAATTTAATCAGCATGTATTTTTTATATAACATTCTAATTGAAAATAACATTCCTTTAGCATTATATGTTCAATAAGGATGCTTATTTTCTTCAGGGTGAATATCATTTATTAGATCATGTTCTTTTGTGAATGTGGTATTACTCTCTCTATATCTTGCTTTCAAATTATATAAATTTAATGTAGTTGGAATGGTTTTATATATATTACAACTGGTTACAATATTATCAACAATGGATTCTTCTTTGGTGAATCCCCCATGCTGTATCCTAGACCTATAAAATGTGTGGCAAATCAGTTTCATGAAGGAGACATTTACATAATATATTTATCAAATATTAACACCCCACTTATCCTCTATTTATGTACTATGTTTCTATCACAACATCATATATTGAGGATGAAGTCATGGCTTTAGCGATTGATATTTTCCTCAATTGGGTGGGGATTTTCAACACCATGATGCCCTCGATTACTTAGATTTTCTACACTATAGATTTTATTGGTTTCCTGGATGTTAGGATTTTGGATGATGGTCATTTGGTTATCTTCTATGAGGATCGATAGGATATTTATTTATTATGGATGTGATGGAGGTGGATAATCAATAGTTTTGATATGGAGATCTAAAAATGGCCTTTATTTACATTAGAGAGTTGTGATTATTCACCCATGATTATCTGGATAGGATTCATTGTCCCCCCTCTTCATCATTTTTATTTTGATCTGCCTATGGAAATTGATGTTATTTCAGACTACACATTGAAAATTTACTTCAAAAATCTAAACCATTCCTTCATTTTAGTAGATCTGGTTTGGGTTTTCTTAGACCTTTTAGAGGAGTAAAGATAAATCATATGGATCATTATTGGAAGGGAATCTATTTTATATGAAGTAAACATGGAATATGATCTTCTTTTCAACTCTAGATGATATATATGTGGATAGATAGAGATAGAATATTTTCACAATGATGGGTTGAGTAAGGGAAGGGGTGGTCAATTGATATGGTCGTCAATTTCTTTAAGAAAAGGATAATGATGGAATGCAACCATATGATGTACAGGGGTGTCCCTCTATCCTGGATGTACCTTGACCTGGTAAAGTTTCATGTTACGTCTCAGTAAAAAATCACTACAATTAGATAAAGTATTATATAAAATGTAATTTTACTAAAGGTAATGATTCCAGTGTTACTGATGGATCTAATGAAAATCACCAAGATACATGATGTGTAGGAATCAAGTATGTTGAGAATATCATTTCAAAATTATATACTAGAATTCACTTCATTATTATAGATAATACGAAGCACTGAGGTAGGGAGATAGTTGCTAAAGAAACTCATCCGTTTTCAAAGGAAGAACATGCAAAGCCACAAGAGAAAACTGCTATCATGTCTACCAAGCCTGATGAAAACCCAAATAATATTGATCATGATGGAGGTAAACAATAATATACTATAACTGATAGTGAGGGATTTGAAGATGCGAAGGAGAATAAATCGTGACCATAAAGGGTTTACTCTAATACCCCCAAAACTGTCAATATGAAGACTACTCAAAATTCTATAGCCTTTTCTAGTGTGATCATTGGAAATAGATAAAATTAAATTCATTAAGATAGATTATATGAAAATGATCATTATACGATAGCTCAAAGAGATCTTTTCATGTTAAAATAGATAATACTGAGGAAAACACTAAACCATACAAAAATACTAGAAGGGGTTGTGTGATTTCTGTTTCTCTTTAGAGTAATAAATTACTATTATACTTATAAATAATTTCCAATATTCATCAGAGGCCATGCATCCAGTCGGAGTGTTCATGTTACTTTATTTACTCCTCTCTTTAAATTGGACTTATTGTGGGGGTTCTGCCTAAACCCATATGAGTAAATTATCGTGGAAATAATAATATTGACATATTTTTATGTATAGAATGGTCCCTTAGAATAAATATTTAACTTCTAAAAAAACAATTAACAAAAATAGAGGTCATATAAAATTTCCATTTTCATTTATTCCATATTATTTCCAACACAGTTTTGAATAAAATTCATAATAGATGATATATAAAATATAATATTATCCTAGTCGAAGTGTAAATTTGTTTCTCCCCATGTCTAAAAAAACATTTATAACATTGATATATTCTAGAATAAATGAAATTTTCACACAAAAATTCAATAATAACGATTGTTGAATAGAAAATCATAAATGTGGACAAGGAAATTTATAAGGGTCGAATTCATGACCAAGTCCAAACATATTGACCTATTTAACTCTATCATCATACAAATTGTCATATGATTATACTGAATCAATTTTGGATTCATATTTATCCTATTAGGTTCATCGACTATTAATTTTATACAAACAAATAAATTAATACAGATAAAATACAAATAATCAGAGGAGAACATTATAGATTATTCTAATAATGGGTCCTAATTTTTAATGTTATTAGAGATCATGCATGACAAGTTATCATTTTACTCAAGGGTTTTATAAAATGAAACGACCAAGGGTAAAAATGTTGTTTTAAAATTATGATCTGGATTTCATATTGTTTTGTATGAATAACCATACAAGGTGGGAATCTAAAAAAAGTGATGAGTGGATGTTTATTCATTTATTCAGTTGGGAAATGATTAGATAAGTGGTAGTTCATTGAGAGGATGGTTATGAATCTATGTTCATAGTAATTTTTCAAATTATGAAACACTATACTTGAACAAAAGATGACGATGTTTTTTAGTTGGATCAGAAAAAATCCACAATCGAAAAAAATGATTGAAGTATAATACCAACTATATAGGATCAATAGAAAACAAAACTCATCATATGTAGAACAAACAAACAGAATCCACTAGGTTGAAATGTTAGAGTGGAAACTAGGAGTGGGGTTTATGTATGATTCAATAATAGATGGTCATTTTGAATTCTAGTCACAATAATATTTTAAAGTGTAAAGGATAGTCTAAGTTGATCATTAAAGATACTTTGGGAGTCCTCATTGGAAACTAATTTTGATAATGAATCCATTTTTTCAATGGAGGTAATTATTCAATGCTCCACAGTCATGTCAAAGTTATATCAATAATCATATCATTTCTTCTTAAATAACTATCAAACTGTTCTTTACTCTTCTATGTCAGATCAAATGAATATGTCTAAGATGATGTTAATGCATATCTTCACTTGGTATATAGTGGGATCGGTGGTGTTCCACTGATAGGATTCTATAAGGAAAATTTTTATCTTTTTTTAGATGATGTAAACGTTGTTATGGCCTAATAAAATTTTA
This sequence comes from Viscum album, assembly GCA_963277665.1. Taxonomy (NCBI): domain Eukaryota; kingdom Viridiplantae; phylum Streptophyta; class Magnoliopsida; order Santalales; family Viscaceae; genus Viscum; species Viscum album. The sequence continues at coordinate 1,081,295,392 of OY728131.1, read as the reverse complement.
TTGGGAACCCAATGTTGGATGAAAATAATGAATCTAAATCCAATGAACAATAACTATTTGGTTATGGTTCTGAATCTACTAGAAGAACTAACAAAAAATATTAGTGGGGTTTTATGAATGATTCAAATTTAAATAATTCACATGGCTATTATAAAGACTCAATGATTAGAAATGAAATATTTATAAAAATATATAGAATCAATAATCAATTTTTTCATACATATTTTAAGGAGGGTTCAAAAAGGAAATTAAAATTGGCAATATAACATTCCAATGTTGTGATTAAAATTTGGATATATTGTACGTTTCACTAAAATTTCCAATTATTAACTAAAAAGGAAAGTGAAAATGAATATTATTTAACAATAATTTCACATAAAATGAAAAAAATGTTCTTCAATATAAAATTTCCCCCATATAAAATGGATAGAATTTATAAAAACTCAAAAACCTAAACTTATTATCTAAATTAAATGATGAGGAATATGGTGACTATGATTCTATTTTTAAAACATTAAGTAAATAAAATTGGTGTTATGGATTTAAAAATCTAATGATGATGAGTTCCCTAGTGATAAAGATAATGGTGAAGAAAATGATGAAAAATATCAAATGGTTATTTTATTGAACTGAGAAATGAAGGATTGAATTTTAATGACTATTAATTTCGAAATATTGAAAAAATATGAATATATTCTCTCAATGACTAAAAAATAATTTTTCTTCCATTAGTGATATAAATGAATCATTGTTACCAAATTATAATGAAGAAATAAGTTTGATGCTTTTTTTAGTGATAATGTTTGGGGTTATGGAAGAGTAGGTTAAAATGTAGAAAAATGAATTGTCAAATGTTTTGAAAATATTTAAAGACGCAGTAAATAATACAAGAAATTTCATATTTTACATCATGATGTTTGTGTGAGTAGTTGATGAAAGGTAAAAATTAAATTTTAAGATTGTTGAATCCCCGATGAAGTTGATGAGTGTAGAAATTTAAAAATTACACCCCTAATGTGTGAAAACGTAATTCTCTTTATGAAAGGAATGTCTAATAAGATGTTGATGAAAAATGATGTTTTATACAAGCACTAACACCAAAATTACCATAGGGAGTGGAAGGGGAGGGAAATCTCATGTGTCCGATATTTTCGATTTACAATATTACATGAAGGATTAATTCAAAGATCCAGAAAAGGTTGTGTGTTATTGAAATTATATAGGGCATTTGACCACTGAAAAATATTGATCCCCCATTTTTTCTAGAACTAAATAACGTGGTGCTGGACCATCCCATTTCACATAATATAAAAACAAATCCTATAAAATAAAAAAGACTTTCATTGCTAATCTTTTCAGAAACAACATATGTAATATATTTTCCATTATGTGGAGGACAACAATTCATGAAGTCGAAAGGAACCCAATAAAGGGGTCAAATATCTTATCTCTTATATATCTACATAGATAAGAGGAATGTATGGGTATTAGTTTCATGAAAAATAAGTAGATGTAATCCATACACCAATAAGAAGATAATCTTGTGCTTGAATGAAGAGAATATGATTTCAGCTTTATCAGCTTTGTGGGAGGTGGTTATGTGTGGTGGTGTCATATCTAGTATATTGATGAAGGTGATCTATATATTTCAAGGATAGTATAACGAAATAGAGAAATGAGAGATGTGTAGAAAAAATAACATATCTTTGGATTTCAAGGGGTCAATTCATCTGAGAGAAGGTCGAGGGGGAGTGGTCGCATAGATGAGCTTTCTTGTCGGCATGAACCATGTAAGAAAAATTTGTTCCATTTTGATTAAATATATAAGGCCACAAAGGTTTCTATACAAACATTTAACTATGTTCTCATAAAGAGGGGATTTATCTATGCTAAAATAATAATCATTCATAAATTAACTACTTAACAATTCATTCTTAGTGATGATAATGACCGATCATTATTTTCACTTGGACTTTAGTAATGATAAAGAATGGTTCTGTCAGTGAAAAAAATGTGTTGTTAATGATGTATTTAATTAATATTTAATTATATAATTAAAATAATTTTAAATATAAATTTATATAATTATAATTAAATATTTATGTAATTATAAATCTATTTAAGGATATGTATAATTTAATTCATAAATATATTAATAAATAAATTGAAAAATATATAATTAAAATTTTCCTATTATTTATAGAATTATAAATATATGAAAATAATTATAAATATTTTTTTATAAATATAATTATAGCTTTATATTTTTAATTATAATTATAATTTCATATATTTTTATAAATTCTTATAAATATTTATATTTAAATTTTAATTTTTTTATAAAATTATATACATTCATTTAATTAAATATAATTATAAAATTATAAAATTATATAATTTTTTATACATATATATATTTTTAATATATTAAAATAATAATGATTAATATAATAAATATATTTATTATTTAATTAAATTTAATATAATTAAATTATTATATAAAAAAATATTCATTTTTTAAATTAAATAAATTCATTTAAAAAATTATATATATTAATTTATACATATAAATTCTAAATTTTATTAAAATGGTAAATATAAATATGAAAATACATATAATTATAGATATAAATATATTAATTTATTAAAAATTATTTACAAAAATATTTTCATAAATATATTTCTATCATTACTATTGAATATATATTCTTAAATACATGCAAGTTAAAAAAGAATATAATTAAATAATTATAATTTTAACGACATTAAAAATATTTAAAAAACAGATATGATTTATTCATTATACAAATTATTTAAAAAATTAAATATGGATATATATTTAATTGACGATGAATACATACTAAAAATAATAGAAAAATGTAAATAAATGTATATACATAAATATTAGAAAATGATAATGTTCTCAAAATTTATCATTATTGAAAAAATATTAAATATTATCAAAAAAATAAAAAATCAAAAATTTAAAACACAATATCTTAAATATATCATGTTACATAGTGTAATTCTTAAATTAATATTATTATTTATAATGAAAATTATAAATATTTTTTGTGTTTGTTTCCATATTAAATTTTATTAATTTTGTAAATGTTTTTTTGTATGATTCCATCTTCAATCATGGTCCAACCCTCCATTAGTTTTTCATTTGAGCCTTGGTGGATGAGTCTTGTTCAGTGACAGAGAGCATTTTTTCAGAGAAAATGAGTAAATTTTTAGGGATGTATGTTTTTTTGAGGTGATGGAGTCTATGTATAAATTGGTTAACTGTTAACTTAGGTTCCTGGTATATTTATAATCACTGAAAGGGGTTTAGATTTTAAAGGGAAATAGTCGTAAACAACTATCTACATAACATCTACACATCATGTAAATGGATACATGCTGTGTAATTTTTTGATTATTTTTATTAAATAAATCTAAGGTGATGGAGTTCTCTACTTATCCAATTAGAAAGATGTACTCAATGTGTAACAACATTTTATGGTCTATAATTCACTGAATTAATATATTAAACATGTAGTGGAGATGAATATATTTTCATTCCATTGTTTCTCTTCTTTTCTCCAATATAGGGTATCTTCTAGGAAAATTTGGAGGGTCAATCCCCTTGATAGATGTCCCATTTAAGTGACTGATCCCTATTAAGTCATTTCAGTTATATTTTTCCCTTCTCTTTCACTAAATCTTTGAATCCATAAACTGTTGGAATTGTTGGTTTTGATCATGATCCGTGTGGATCTAGGAACCACTATGAGATCATCCACACCTTCTTCTTCATGGGCTTCTTCTATTAGTGGAGTTGTTGGATTGTTAATTACATGTTGGGGCTCAATATTAACACTATGGTTTATTATATCCATTTTTATGTAGTATTGTGATTTCTTCGATGTAGTATACACACAATTTAATTAAATAAATGAATGAAATTATTCCATGAAATCCTTTAGTTTAAATTTTCATCAGAAAGGGAATATGGCTGCCTATTTGGTGACAACTCCATGAATATAATTGAATTGTCCAGTGGTTTAATGTGTTTTTATCATGAGATGTGATGTTGTGTGGATTCTTGATATAAATTACCTATGTTCGGGATTTTTTTAGACTGATATAATTATTAATCAATTATATTTTAAATAGAATGATCAATATGAGAAATAAGTGTGATTTCTCATTATTTACCATGTATAGTTTTATTGTGATATTGTGATATCCTTGATGTATGATATGACTCGTCTTCTATGATGGAATTGTTATATATCGGTGTTTTACTTATCACATAAACACAATTAATTTGTAATGAAAATATACAGAAGGTGCAGACCAGTCTTATTTTGCAATACTAATTGATAAAATGCTATGCCTGGTCTCATCCTATAATTTTTATTAGGATTTTACCCTGATGATGTAATGCTTATAGGGATTTGGCCCAGATAGTTGTGAATTTACCTTGGTTATATGGGGGTGGTAGTCATGGTCATGAGACAGGATCTTGTATAGTCAGGAATAGTGCACAAGCATATTATTTTTCCAGGGTTATTTGGTTTTTGTCATCATTGTTGTAACACCCCAAGCTTCTACGGTACGTTTCCCTTCGAATAATGCGATAGCGTGTGTTGTACGCAACCTCGAGTTCTAACACACACCACAACTAATTAAACTAGCCGTTGTGAATAGTAATACCTACTTTTTGAAATCATATATATTCTATATTTCAAAATGGACTTCATTTTTGGATTCGGAATATCAAAATTATCCTAGGGTGAAATTTTGGTACATTTCGGATAACTTTCATATTTTGATGAATAGTGAAAATTTCTAAATTTTAATTAAAAACAACTTTTTTAATCAAAATAATTAATAGTGATAAATTATGAATTTTAGTGGTTTTAAAGTATATTTAGAACATATTTTTACCATTCAATTTAATGTTTATCATTGGACATAATTTTACAATTAAACCGAACATAAACAAGTGTCAATCTTTTGATAGTTATTATCTCTTAAAAACACGCTTTTTGTTTTGACAGTGGGAATTAATTTTAAATTAATTTCTGCCACTTCTGTGTTTTGAATTTAGGAAAATGGATTCCATATTTGGAATCAGGATGTTCAAATTGTGTAAAAAGGTAACTTTTATTTTTACACATTTTGAATAATTACTGCGGTAAATATTTTATTTACCATGGTTAAAGGGTAAATCCGGTAAATAAGGGTTAAAAAAAATAATATTATAATAATACTAAATTACCCTAAAACGTGTCTTAACCCTATTGGTTGATACATGGTCGACCATGGGCATCTTTGGGTCTATTTTGGGACCCCATGGATCCACTTGTAAGTGATAATGACACTTTATTTTAATTAAGTTAAAATGAATACAAAAATGACACAAGCATATATCTTTTAGAAGAACAATTTTTACATAGGGTTATACATGTTGGATTTTCGATGGTAAATATTCATTAGAAAGCTAAAAAGATTTCCTACATAATGATATTTTATTTATAATTTTTAGACATTAAATAATTTATTTTATTTATGACACAATGATGATGCAGTAATTACTAAAATAGTAAAAAATTAACATAATTAATATTATAAATACCCAAATAAATATAATATGAAACTTTTAATAAATTACACTAATTTTCTATGATAATATGATTGATTTAATTGACTTTTTTCGAAGTAATCAATCTGTTAGGAGTTTCAAAAAAAATCAACTATTGAATAGTGTCAAAATTGACATAAAAGAGTTCTTAAAACAAATATTATATTATTAATTGATATTAAATTCCTAAAAATCTAAGGATCGGCCAGGAGACTTATATTATTATAGGTTCCTCATTAATGGACCACTTGGGGGTCGCTTGGATGTATATAGTAAGTTTATTAACCATATTATATAAAAATACAAAGAGACATTGTAAAAGTGAAACTAATTAACTTAGAGTTAATACTTAAAGATAAGGTTAATATAAGTACCCAAACCTGTCTAAATTCAATTGGATGAGTTGTTTTAGACCTATACCCACCTCATCCTTTGAATAGTCAACTTTGGAGCCTTTAGAAACCGAATATGAATTTATTATAAATTAATATTTCTAGTTTTTCCAAAGGTGCCCCTCACCCCTCTTATAAAAGGGCACTCCTCCTTCTCATTTCTTCACACCTCTGAAGCCTTTTGGTTCGGCCAAACTCTGCCCAAATACTCTCCCAACATCCCTCAATACAACCTAGAGGCCTTAGTTTGATCAGAAAGCCAACCTAAGGAGCCCTTTTGATCAAATCAAAAGGAAGAACCCGAAGAAGAGGTAATGATCTCACCACCCTTTTCTAAGTTCATTTCTTCTTCCACTTCTTCTTCCTTTGTTCTTACCATTCTGAAATAATAACCCCAGTATCTCACATATACTGTGATGTTATTATAAATATGGTACAATCATATTCAGTATTCTATCCACCCTTTGAATAACATGTCACCATACGTGCGTACGTACGGCTTACCGTCTCCACGTCGTGGTGTAATTGTTATTCAATATAATATTATTTGGATGGGTATAATAATGATGTGTAACTCATGTAAATAATAAATATAACATGTTACTGATTCTGTATATATGATATACCATCCATTTATATATTATTTTAATATCAAAAGAATGATATTGTCGCTCGTGCGTACGTACGGACTACCGTCTCCACGAACGCGATGAGATTCATTCTCCATCATTAAAGCGTAATTATCATTTTATGATTTAAAAATGATGTTTAAGGACTTGATATCATTCTGGATATGAATAATATACAACCTATCCTTTACAAACATGTCTTACGTAACAAAACATATGAAAGAAAACAAGTAAGTTAACACCCGAAACAACGATAATACTAAGATATTATTATCAAATCAATATTAAAAGATCATATATGATATCATATTAATGTATATGATTCTTGTATAATTTAATAACAATTATTTCACCATTATACAGGAGGTTAACCTACCCCAACCAAGGAAAAGTACAAGGTAAGGGTTATTTCACAATCTCTTCATTATTCGAGGTTGTTTATACGTAATAATCTACTGGGATCTCTTTATCATCCACATCCATGTTTCTTAAAAATGTATTTCAAAATATTTTTACTATTTACAAGAATATGGGTTAAAGTCATTTATACCCTTTTTTGACTTTTTATAAGAGGTTTATAAAGGAATCTTTCCGTCGTTTTCAAAACAAGGTCCTTTTTAACCTTTTCGACAAAATTGAGGTAAGAATGTTTTTTTTAACTTATACGGCGGGTGCGGTTATTTTCCGCCGTTATAAATCATCGAAGATTTCCTTACAAGCTTATAAGAATATTTTCAAAGAAAACGACTTATTTTATATGGATCTTAAATGATTTCAAAATTAAAGGATATATTTCTTTAAAAAGAATTTTGATTTCATCTATGTCAACATCCTTTGATGGATTTTAAGATTATTTGAAGTTGATTTATTATACAAAACTTTTATATTGTATTGAAGGTTATGTGATATGTTTGACTGTGGATGTGCTATTTTTATACCATTCATAGTTTATGGTGAAATTATTGACATTTCGTATGCTAGTTTTAATACGAATGTTTATGTTATGTTTAAACCTTTTTCATATGGGAATGCATTGGACTTATTAAGTGACGGGTGGAGCCCGCTATAGCTCCTCGATGCATCGGTAGGTCTCATGAGACAAACTAGTGTCTTGGCACAAGGCCTTGACAAAATCTTATTTGTAGTCTTGGCACGAGGCCTTGGCTATGTGGTTATGATAGTCTGGAATTATGCATTCCAACATTATGAAAGTGGTTATTGATTTTTGCATGTGATTATTCGATTAGTAGAATATCCATGTGAATAAGTAAATGGCATTATTTCATTTTACTTTTGCCATACCATGTTAAAGTTCAATTTTAAAAGGCTTTTGTTTTAGTAATGCATTGCCTTAAATGTTTATTCTTATTTATGAAAGTTTCCGCTATATTGTTATCCTTACTGGGCATTTGAGCTCACCCCTTTTCTATGTTTTATTTTTCCCCAGGATGTGAAGAAGTAAATTATGAATGACCTGCAGGGATATTATGAGGGGATAGTAGTGTGGATTATGGAGACATTATGTTGTTGTAGTAGTTTTTCATTTTATGATGTAATGTAAAACTTATGAATATATCTAGTGTTTCCAAGGCTACTAAACTAATCGGTCTTTCGGGATTTGATCTTTCTTGTGATCATGCCAATGTTACGAAGTAATGCACCGACTCTGGGTAGCTGGGGTCGGGGCGTTACAGTTGGTATCAGAGGAAGTTTAGTACAAACCTTGGAAGCTAGATTTAGATAAACTCTGATTAGAGCACATAGACCTAAGATGAACTTTGAGGATTAGTATAGAATAACTTCCTAGAATTTTGGTATTGTAGAGACTTTGTGAGTTTTCCGAGCAATACATCCCTGTCTGGATACGAGCAGGTAGAGGCGGCTCTGGCACAGATGTACCTAGGGGTAAAACCCGAAAACACCGCTTTGAGCTAGACTCGAACGGGAACTGGTGCACGACAACGGGCCTTGCTGCACTCTTGGTTACGACACTCCCGGGGGATATGCTTAGGATAACTCTCACTTTCTTTACAAATAATTATGAAGGGTTTATGAGTATATAATTCCTCAAAGAAAACATATTTATGATAATGGATTATATCCATAGATAGTTCAATTTATGTTAAGTGTTTTATAAGTATGGGATTATGTATTTTGATTCATAAACTGATCTAGTTTATGCCATTGTTTAGAAATGGCGCCTAGTGGAAGAAATGGAAACCGTATCAATGCACGCACTCCATGTAGGGATTGCCCTCCTGCTCAAGATAATTATAGTGGGGCTGGTGATGCAACTGGTGCTGATCAGCTAATCACCGTACTGGGACAACTTACTCAGGTTATGAATAATAACCTTACCCGTATGGAGCACCCTGATCCGCAGCGTGGAGGATCAATGTTAGATCGATTCATGAGACAACAACCACCAACGTTCAATGGAAGTACAAATCCCTTAGTAGCTGAGCAATGGATATTTTCCCTAGAGAAAATATTTCAGGCTTTGGGGAGTAGTGAAAGGGAAAAAGTTACCATGGCAGTTTACCCCCTCACTGGAGATGCTGATCAATGGTGGTCATTGATTCAAAACATGAAGGAAGATGATGAAGTATCAAACATGGAATGGAGGGAGTTCAAAGATCTGTTTTTAGAAAAATACATTCCTCGCGACCATTGAGCAGATATGGAAAGGCAATTTCTGAGTCTGAGACAAAAGGAGGATGATAATGTCACAAAGTATGAGGCTAACTTTACAAGGTTAGCGAGGTACGCTGGTGATTATATTCGCAAACCAAGAAGTAAGATTGATCGTTTCTTTGATGGGTTAAAACCATTTCTCCGTCGAGCATTAGTCTCACAATCCTTTTCATCGTACGAAGACATTGTCTCATGTGCTATCAAGACCGAAAAGGAATTCTCTAAGTCTTATGACTTTAAAGCAAAGCAAGAGAAGAAGAGACCTGCTGATCAATCTGGGAATGGAAATAAGGGGAAGAAGGGAAAGGTTGAATATCCATCTTGTGGTAAGTGCGGGAAGAAACACCCCGGTGCTTGCCTGAAGGGAATGGGAGTCTGTTACAAGTGTGGTGAAAAAGGCCACCAAGCTCATGATTGCAAGGGGAAGAAGGAAGCTACCAACGTTCAGTGCTACAATTGCAGGGAGATGGGGCATTATGCAAATGCATGTCCTAAGCGTCAGGAGAACTTACCTCAGAAAAGGCCAAGGGATCAAGGCCAGGCTTATGCTATCACTACTGCTGAGGTAGAAACTCCGAAAGACGTGGTGGCAGGTAATTTAATGGTTTCCTCAAGTTTAGCAAATGCATTATTTGATTCTGGATCATCGCATTGTTTCATATCTTCCCAGTTTGCTAAGAAAATTAGATATTTCCAATTTGATTTAATAAGGGAGTTGTCAGTTAAAACTCCTAAGGGAAGTATCGTTGCAACAAAGTTTTGTGAATCAGTCCCCATTAGAGCACATAAATTTTCTTTATCTGCTGATTTCATCGTCATACCTATGATTGAGTTTGATATAATCCTCGGTATGGACTGGCTTTCGGACTATGATGCGAAGATTTATTGTAAGAAGAAAGAGGTTACGATTCATGATGATAATGATAAGGAGCACCTTATTTTTAGAGCAGAATCGTCACCACCTAATTCTTATTTAGACCCACCCCCAGTAGCTCAACTTAATTCAATTATTGGGGAGGAAGAGAATGAAGTAACTATCGGTGAGGAAAGGAATGTTCAAATAGAGGATGTACCTGTTGTGAAAGAATTTGTAGATGTATTTCCGGAAGATTTACCTGGACATCCTCCAGAACGAGAAGTTGAGTTTTCTATTGATTTGATTCCTGGATCAAGGCCTATATCGAAGACCCCTTATAGAATGGCCACTGTAGAGTTAGTCGAACTAAAGAAACAACTAGAGGAATTGAGTAATAAGGGATTTATTCGCCCTAGTGTTTCTCCATGGGGAGCCCCTGTTCTTTTTCTTAAAAAGAAAGATGGATCTATGAGGTTATGTATTGACTACAGGGAGATCAATGCTATAACGATAAAGAACAAGTATCCCCTACCTCGTATTGATGATTTATTTGACCAACTGCATGGAGCTCAATACTTTTCAAAGATTGACCTTCGATCTGGATACCATCAGTTGTGTGTGAAGAAGGAAGACATTCCGAAAACAGCATTTCGAACCAGGTACGGGCATTACGAGTTTACTGTAATGCCGTTTGGATTGACCAATGCACCCTCTGTATTCATGGATCTGATGAATAGAGTTTTCAAGGAGTATCTCGATGAATTTGTGGTAGTATTTATTGATGATATATTGGTATACTCCAAAACCTATGAAGATCATGAAAATCACTTGCGCATTATCTTGAAGACTCTGAGGAGGCATGAATTATATGGAAAGTTTAGCAAGTGTGAATTCTGGCTTCAGGAGATTTCTTTTCTTGGCCATATTGTCTCTAAAGATGGAATCTCTGTTGATCCTTCTAAGACCAAGGCAATCCAAGAATGGCCAGCACCTACGAGTATAACTGAGGTACGTAGTTTTATTGGTTTGGCAGGTTATTATCGACGTTTCGTCCAGAATTTTGCCCGATTGGCAAACCCATTAACAAAGCTCACACGTAAAGGGGTTAAATTTGTTTGGACAAAAGAGTGTGAAGAATGTTTCGAAGAACTGAAGAGAAGATTAGTCAATGCTCCTATATTGACTCTACCATCGGGGAATGATGGGTTCGTTATTTATAGTGATGCATCAAAGAAAGGACTTGGCTGTGTCCTTATGCAGAATGATAGAGTTATTGCCTATGCATCACGACAGTTGAAAATTCATGAACAAAACTATCCTACTCATGATCTCGAGTTAGCAGCAGTGATCTTTGCTTTGAAGATATGGAGGCACTACCTCTATGGTGAAAAATGTGAGATTTATACTGATCACAAGAGTTTGAAGTATATTTTATCACAAAAAGAACTCAACATGAGGCAAAGGAGATGGCTTGAATTACTCAAGGATTATGATTGTACGATACACTACCACCCGGGGAAGGCAAACAAGGTGGCATATGCTTTGAGTAGAAAAGACCATGGAGTTTTGAACAATATGAGAATTGAAAGGGATCCAATTTTCATGGATCTAGAGAAGATGGACATGGGAATAACCAGGGAAGGTGAAACATCAATGCTTTTTCAAATGGTTGCCAAACCATCTTTACTAGAAAGGATTAAGAGTTCTCAGACCAATGATGAAGAATTCCAAAAGAAGATTAAAGCTGTGAATGATGGGAGATTGAGAGACTTTGTGTATGAAGATGGAATTTTGAAATTCGGGAAGAGACTTTGTGTTCCCGATTTACCTGATCTGAAAAGGGAATTGTTGGATGATGCTCATAGTTCCAATTTCTCTATACACCATGGGAGCACCAAAATGTATAGAGATTTGAAGGAACATTTTTGGTGGGACACAATGAAGAGGGAGATTGCTGATTTTGTGTCAAGATGTATGGTTTGTCAACAAGTGAAAGCTGGAAGGCAACAGCCTGGAGGAGTCATGCAACCTCTTCCCATACCGGAGTGGAAATGGGACAATATTACGATGGACATTGTCATGGGGCTACCAAAGACTCCAAGAAGGAACGATGCAATATGGGTTATTGTTGATCGTCTTACCAAGTCAGCACATTTTCTTGCTATAAGAGAAGATCTACCCCTGGAACGTCTAGCAAGACTATACATTAATGAAGTTGTGAGACTTCATGGAGTACCCCTATCGATTGTTTCTGATCGTGATCCCCGTTTTACTTCAAGATTTTGGAAAAGTCTTCAGAAATCCTTGGATACTGAACTTCATTTGAGCACTTCTTACCACCCTCAGACAGACGGACAATCAGAACGGACTATTCAGACCTTAGAAGACATGTTGAGATCTTTCTCACTTGATTTTCAGGGTATGTGGGATCAATATTTACCACTAGTAGAATTTTCCTATAACAATAGCTTCCATTCGAGTATTCAGATGGCACCATATGAAGCGTTATACGGAAAGAGATGTCGTACACCAACCTGTTGGGATGACGTTGGTGAAAGAAAACTTGTAGGCCCAGAACTGGTGGAGGAAACGGTGGAAAAGGTGAAGGTAATCCAAAATCACATTAAAGCAGCTCAAAGTAGGCAGAAGAGCTATGCCGATAATCGAAGGAAGGATTTGGAATTTCAAGTCGGTGATCATGTTTTCCTGAAGGTATCTCCGTGGAAGGGAGTCATACGTTTTGGTAAGAAAGGTAAATTGAGTCCCAGGTACATCGGACCTTTCGAAATTCTTGAACGAATTGGGGCTGTAGCTTACCGATTGGCAATGCCGCCAAGTCTCTCCAAAGTTCACGATGTGTTCCACGTATCTCTGTTGAGAAAATACATGCCTGACCCAACGCATGTACTCACCTATGAGGAATTAGAACTGGAACCGGATCTGTCTTATTGTGAAGAGCCCGTCAGGATTCTTGATACAAGAGAACAAGTACTGAGAAACCGGACGACGCGTCTGGTAAAAGTTTTGTGGAGAAATCATAAGATGGAAGAGGCAACGTGGGAACCCGAGGAACTTATGATGAAGAACCACCCGAGTCTTTTTATGCAGTAATACCCTAGAAATTGCGAGGACACAATTATTTGAAGGAGGGGAGAATGTAACACCCCAAGCTTCTACGGTACGTTTCCCTTCGAATAATGCGATAGCGTGTGTTGTACGCAACCTCGAGTTCTAACACACACCACAACTAATTAAACTAGCCGTTGTGAATAGTAATACCTACTTTTTGAAATCATATATATTCTATATTTCAAAATGGACTTCATTTTTGGATTCGGAATATCAAAATTATCCTAGGGTGAAATTTTGGTACATTTCGGATAACTTTCATATTTTGATGAATAGTGAAAATTTCTAAATTTTAATTAAAAACAACTTTTTTAATCAAAATAATTAATAGTGATAAATTATGAATTTGAGTGGTTTTAAACTATATTTAGAATATATTTTTACCATTCAATTTAATGTTTATCATTGGACATAATTTTACAATTAAACCGAACATAAACAAGTGTCAATCTTTTGATAGTTATTATCTCTTAAAAACACGCTTTTTGTTTTGACAGCGGGAATTAATTTTAAATTAATTTCTGCCACTTATGTGTTTTGAATTTAGGAAAATGGATTCCATATTTGGAATCAGGATGTTCAAATTGTGTAAATAGGTAACTTTTATTTTTACACATTTTGAATAATTACTGCGGTAAATATTTTATTTACCATGGTTAAAGGGTAAATCCGGTAAATAAGGGTTAAAAAAAATAATATTATAATAATACTAAATTACCCTAAAACCTGTCTTAACCCTATTGGTTGATACATGGTAGACCATGGGCATCTTTGGGTCTATTTTGGGACCCCATGGATCCACTTGTAAGTGATAATGACACTTTATTTTAATTAAGTTAAAATGAATACAAAAATGACACAAGCATATACCTTTTAGAAGAACAATTTTTACATAGGGTTATACATGTTGGATTTTCGATGGTAAATATTCATTAGAAAGCTAAAAAGATTTCCTACATAATGATATTTTATTTATAATTTTTAGACATTAAATAATTTATTTTATTTATGACACAATGATGATGCAGTAATTACTAAAATAGTAAAAAATTAACATAATTAATATTATAAATACCGAAATAAATATAATATGAAACTTTTAATAAATTACACTAATTTTCTATGATAATATGATTGATTTAATTGACTTTGTTCGAAGTAATCAATCTGTTAGGAGTTTCAAAAAAAAATCAACTATTGAATAGTGTCAAAATTGACATAAAAGAGTTCTTAAAACAAATATTATATTATTAATTGATATTAAATTCCTAAAAATCTAAGGATCGGCCAAGAGACTTATATTATTATAGGTTCCTCATTAATGGACCACTTGGGGGTCGCTTGGATGTATATAGTAAGTTTATTAACCATATTATATAAAAATACAAAGAGACATTGTAAAAGTGAAACTAATTAACTTAGAGTTAATACTTAAAGATAAGGTTAATATAAGTACCCAAACCTGTCTAAATTCTATTGGATGAGTTGTTTTCGACCTATCCCCACCTCATCCTTTGAATAGTCAACTTTGGAGCCTTTAGAAACCGAATATGAATTTATTATAAATTAATATTTCTAGCTTTTCCAAAGGTGCCCCTCACCCCTCTTATAAAAGGGCACTCCTCCTTCTCATTTATTCACACCTCTAAAGCCTTTTGGTTCGGCCAAACTCTGCCCAAATACTCTCCCAACATCCCTCAATACAACCTAGAGGCCTTAGTTTGATCAGAAAGCCAACCTAAGGAGCCCTTTTGATCAAATCAAAAGGAAGAACCCGAAGAAGAGGTAATGATCTCACCACCCTTTTCTAAGTTCATTTCTTCTTCCACTTCTTCTTCCTTTGTTCTTACCATTCTGAAATAATAACTCCAGTATCTCACATATACTGTGATGTTATTATAAATATGGTACAATCATATTCAGTATTCTATCCACCCTTTGAATAACATGTCACCATACGTGCGTACGTACGGCTTACCGTCTCCACGTCGTGGTGTAATTGTTATTCAATATAATATTATTTGGATGGGTATAATAATGATGTGTAACTCATGTAAATAATAAATATAACATGTTAATGATTCTGTATATATGATATACCATCCATTTATATATTATTTTAATATCAAAAGAATGATATTGTCGCTCGTGCGTACGTACGGACTACCGTCTCCACGAACGCGATGAGATTCATTCTCCATCATTAAAGCGTAATTATCATTTTATGATTTAAAAATGATGTTTAAGGACTTGATATCATTCTGGATATGAATAATATACAACCTATCCTTTACAAACATGTCTTACGTAACAAAACATATGAAAGAAAACAAGTAAGTTAACACCCGAAACAACGATAATACTAAGATATTATTATCAAATCAATATTAAAAGATCATATATGATATCATATTAATGTATATGATTCTTGTATAATTTAATAACAATTATTTCACCATTATACAGGAGGTTAACCTACCCCAACCAAGGAAAAGTACAAGGTAAGGGTTATTTCATAATCTCTTCATTATTCGAGGTTGTTTATACGTAATAATCTACTGGGATCTCTTTATCATCCACATCCATGTTTCTTAAAAATGTATTTCAAAATATTTTTACTATTTACAAGAATATGGGTTAAAGTCATTTATACCCTTGTTTGACTTTTTATAAGAGGTTTATAAAGGAATCTTTCCGTCGTTTTCAAAACAAGGTCCTTTTTAACCTTTTCGACAAAATTGAGGTAAGAATGTTTTTTTTAACTTATACGGCGGGTGCGGTTATTTTCCGCCGTTATAAATCATCGAAGATTTCCTTACAATCTTATAAGAATATTTTCAAAGAAAACGACTTATTTTATATGGATCTTAAATGATTTCAAAATTAAAGGAGATATTTCTTTAAAAAGAATTTTGATTTCATCTATGTCAACATCCTTTGATGGATTTTAAGATTATTTGAAGTTGATTTATTATACAAAACTTTTATATTGTATTGAAGGTTTTGTGATATGTTTGACTGTGGATGTGCTATTTTTATACCATTCATAGTTTATGGTGAAATTATTGACATTTCGTATGCTAGTTTTAATACGAATGTTTATGTTATGTTTAAACCTTTTTCATATGGGAATGCATTGGACTTATTAAGTGACGGGTGGAGCCCGCTATAGCTCCTCGATGCATCGGTAGGTCTCATGAGACAAACTAGTGTCTTGGCACAAGGCCTTGACAAAATCTTATTTGTAGTCTTGGCACGAGGCCTTGGCTATGTGGTTATGATAGTCTGGCATTATGCATTCCAACATTATGAAAGTGGTTATTGATTTTTGCATGTGATTATTCGATTAGTAGAATATCCATGTGAATAAGTAAATGGCATTATTTCATTTTACTTTTGCCATACCATGTTAAAGTTCAATTTTAAAAGGCTTTTGTTTTAGTAATGCATTGCCTTAAATGTTTATTCTTATTTATGAAAGTTTCCGCTATATTGTTATCCTTACTGGGCATTTGAGCTCACCCCTTTTCTATGTTTTATTTTTCCCCAGGATGTGAAGAAGTAAATTATGAATGACCTGCAGGGATATTATGAGGGGATAGTAGTGTGGATTATGGAGACATTATGTTGTTGTAGTAGTTTTTCATTTTATGATGTAATGTAAAACTTATGAATATATCTAGTGTTTCCAAGGCTACTAAACTAATCGGTCTTTCGGGATTTGATCTTTCTTGTGATCATGCCAATGTTACGAAGTAATGCACCGACTCTGGGTAGCTGGGGTCGGGGCGTTACAATTGTTATAAGACATGATTAGAGAAATTAAGACATAGTTCTGAAGTAGTTTATTTGACCTTGGTTATATGGTTGAGGATGTCATGGTTATAAGATACACTTAGAGTTTTTTTGAAACATTGTTGAAGTATGTTTTATTTGTAATTTTGTAATTGATCAATTAATTAATAAACATGTTTATCACATTATTGAACAGACACATTATTAAACTTGTTAGTTTACATATGATGGTGTCGACCTACTAGGTGTTACTCACACCATGTTCGGGTCGCTATTTGTTAACCGAGATGATAATGTGGATGTAGGTTTGGACAAGGGATAAGGAACGTCCTATTGATTTCTTGATTATTGGTGGGATGTATTTTGATAATGGAAAAATTGTGGGTTTTGAGACCCTTGACTTTTGAGTCTTTATTTCTATGTAATTGTCTTTTACTTGTACTGTTTCTGGCATGGCATTTAGTTAGATTCTAACACATTATTGAATTATTATTTTATTGTAATATTCGGTTGGATCTTATTATTTTCTTCCCATATGTCTATACATTGATTTTCTTTTCTTTATATATTTTATTTTATAATTTTGTGAAACATAATACCAGGGGTATAGTCTCCCCACTATACATTTCAAACCCCTGTTACTAATTGGCAGCCTCTGGTGTATGGGGATGCACACTTGGCCATTTGAAAACCATTCCTTTTTGGTAATGTGGGCGAGTTCACAATTTAGAGATGTTGCATTTGTGAAATTAATGTGGTTATATATACACAAAAAAGTATGATATATGTTAAATAGAACAATGATATTATATAGTATGCAACATATATTTAAAAATTAAATAATAATATGAATGAATAAATTAAAAAAATGAATACGTGTTTTAATTATATAAACATTAAAAAACCTAAAATGAATATATAAAATATAAAATGTCTATTGATATTTTTTATTTGATGTTTCATTCATGCATATATAATATATGGGGTGAATAATGAGTCGGCTGAGAAGGCAAGTCATGTATAAACCCATAGGAGAAACTGCCTGTGTGAGAGCACATGATGTTGTTCAACTATACTGGCAGGACAGGTTTCCCAATGAGTGGAGGAGTCATCTCATGTGTCTTGAGTGTCTGTACCAATTTGTAGGTGTTTATCCCTCATATCATTATCACTTTGAGAACATGGAATGCTTAGAATTATAAATAGTGGGAGAGACAAAAATTAAGTATGATGTGGAGTGAAATCATGTCAAACAAGCCTTTACATACACTAATTAAAAGCGATGATAAAGGAAACCATTTATCAGCGATATATAAAATCCCTAGTAATGGAAGCTCGTTATGAGTGCATAAAAACACTAATAAGGATATGTTCTTATCCACATTTAAAAAAACTAATAATGGTTACCCTGTATCAATTTGTTTATTTATTAATAAATACATCCCTTTATTATCACTTTTATTTAGAGCTAGTAATGGCTACACCTGTTTAATACATCTTTTATTATAGTTTGTGGAGTCCAATATTTTTTAAATTATATGTTTAAATTTAGTTACTTTTTTGGGTACCCCTAATATATATTTATAATTTCATGTTTATGGTTTAAAATGTGTGGTGTGAAGATTTTTATTATATTTACTTCATTCATTATATTAATAAAATATAAAACCGATTTTTATTAACTTTTAAAATTATAAATTATATAAGAAATATTATTATTTATATTGATTATTTTTTTACCAAAAAAATATATCAATAATTACATAAATTTATAATAATATTTTAAAATACTGATATTTATAAACAAATATAAATTATATGTTTCTAATTACATAAATATTATTATTAATGGAATTTGTTATCAATTTAATTATATATAAGTATATATATATTAATTATTATTTATATTTAATTTTTAATTTATAATTCGAAAAAGTGTTTGAATATTATATATAAAAATACTAATATTAACATTATATGAATAATGTTTCAGATTGAAATAATATTTTATAGTGAATATTTGTATATGATTTCTCCTCCAAAATTTATATTCAAAAGAATATTGATAACATTTGAATAATATATATAAGTATAAATATACTGTTTTTAATTATTAAGGGTGATAAATATATAATATTATAAATTCATTTAATTTAATTATTTATATTTTTAATATATACATATAACCGTGTGTGTGTGTGTAAACAAAAAACACAAAATAATTTTCTTATTTAAATTTTTCACATATAGAACCTAACCGTGGACGAACCGCACTAAACATGGCATGTGAGATTGGATGAATGAATGCATGCATAGCTCATTCATTAAAAAATATTATTTTTATTATAATTTATTTTGATGATAAATAAATAGTGTGAAACTACATGATATTAATTCAAATTAATATAAATAATATTTGAGACGGGTCTAAAAATATAGAATCCTTTGAGTCTTACATTTAATGTTTAATCCTAAATATGAGTCTTCTCTATCTATAATTTATCCATACAAGTATTAATTTGTAATAAAATTTTATAATTTGTCCTCAAAATATAAAAATAATAATTTGTAAATAACATTATATGTATATTAATCAATTAATATATACAAAAAATATTAATTAATAGATTTGATGTTATTTTTTTCCTCTTCAAATGGTGTGAACTATCAATGGGGAAGGCGATGACATTCATCGCTTCACCATTGATACAATCAACACCTACCACCTTCAAGCCCTCTTCTAAGACACATTGTATATTTTACTTTCACTACTTTTTTATCATAAATCATATATTTTTTGGTAGTTATAATGGGATATTTCCTGACAGTGAACCCTAACTCTTTAATCTTGGATAGTGGAGAGACAAACACCAATTAATGTTTTATTTTAATTGATAAATTAAATATCATTCTTTCATGAATAATTCTTAGCTTCCTTAAATATTTTATAAATTATAATGTGCCTAATAAAGTGAATCATCTACTAGATGTCCTCGCACTTCTTTGCCAATATGATAGGGATACAAAGAATGAAAATCCTTCAGTCTTTAAGGTGAAAAAATTGAATTGGGAAGATAATGTATCTTATAAAAAATATTCTTCAGGCCCCTATAAGAACAGACACATCATGTTGCAAGAAATGGATCATGATACTATTTGATTCAAATTCTTCTAGTAGGGACATTGGGTGAAAAACCACACATTTGAAAAAAAGCAAGCTGGATATTTAGGTGTGTTTGTTATCACTTTAAATTAATTATGTACATAAAATTGGTTATTAGATACATGTTTGGGTACTACAATATTTATTCAAATAATTGAATAATGTTTATTCAGAAGAATTGACTTAGGGGTGGTATATCATTGAGAACCCAACAGAGCTAAAAATTATGCAGTATATATCGGGGGAATCTACCATACGTTTCCATCTAAGATGGTATTGGTTTGGAAATATTTTTATTTATTTCATTATATTAACCAAATCATTATTTATGTATATATAATTGATATTGAATGTTTTACATACATGTTTGAAAATAAAATTATTTTCTTTTATAATTATAGAATTTGTTATAGAAAAGAACATTTAAATAATGGTCTTTATTTGTTGTATTAAACAAACTAAGAAATAGAAATCTATAATGATATTATATCATGTGAATCATTCCACACCCAACTCTAGCACAACTCGATTGGTCATTTAAATGACAATCATTTTATTAAATTACATAATGGTGGATATATAGAATATTTATTACTAAAACCACATGGTGTATCTAATATATGTTTATAAGTAAAAATTTCCAGAGCCCCTTTTAGTTGAAATGGTAAAAATGAGAAAATATATTGTTGAATTGGTTCATACCACTATGTATGGAATGTCTCTTATTAATATAAGTGGTGGGCACTCTTACACCCAAAAATTTAATACTAATTGTAGTAGATATGGGTATGTCTACATGATGTTATATAAGTCTTATTATTTTTATATATTCAATGTATAAAAGAATTATTTGGATAAACAGTATGGAAAGATGACTAAGAAACACAACATAGTCCATTGTATAGAATATATTAATCATGACTTGATTGATTATTTTCATGAGTTTGGGTTGTTATCTAAAATCAATCTTCATTATACTCCTCAATTGTATGGTTTAAGTGAAAGGAGGAACCACTAATTGATGAATACGAAGAGATCAATGATGAGTCATGTGAGTGTTCCATTATCCATTTAAGGGTATTTGTTACAGACATCATAATAAATAATAATCCATGTACATAAATAGGTAGAAGATGGTATACCATAAGAATTTTTTAATGAATGGAAACCCATTATTTTCATAATGATATGTGTGGGGTTGTGAATAATTTGTTAATCCCTCTTCATGAAACACGATTCCACTTCAAGGACCAATGAGTTACTTTATAGGATACCTAAATGAAACAAGTAGATATTACAAATGTGACCCGTCATAAAAAAAATTAATAGTGGAAAAACATTCCATATTACTAGAGATGTAGAACTTATATAAAATTGACTGTGGCTGTGAAATAGATAATGATGATGTTGAGTTTCAAGTTACACAAGATTTGTTATAAGAACAGATTACACAAAGCCCTATTGAAGAAGTAGATGTTTTGTATACACAAGTACTATGTTGGATTAAAATAGAGGTTTGAGAACAAGACCTATATATATTTCTAGTCATAAAATATGGTGGCTCTATATTAGTTGAAAATAATGATCATCTAATATACAAGGATGTAGTAAGTGTCACTAATGTTTCTAGTTGGTAGTGAGCCTTAAATTTTAAAAACGATTCCATAAATCAAAAACTAATATAGATTTTTAATATCGACCAGTGAATTTAAATACCATTAGTTGTAAATGTGTCATCAAGATGAAAATGGACATATAATGACAATTCAATACCAATATGGCATAACTGGTTGAAAAAGGTTTTTAACAAAATCAAGTCATTGACTATGATGAAAAATTATCATCAGTTTCATTGATAATAAATATTACAATTATAAATTTCATTATAAGAATCAATTACTATGTGTTTTTGAAACATTACTTCATAATAGGATTCTTTAAAAGGATACATTAGGAATATTCTTATAAGAAACAACTGGAAGGGTTTATGGCTCAAAAGGATCCTAAAATTATATATATATTTCAGCAACTCTTTTCTTGATTAATGAATGAATCTAGGACCTAGAAAATTCGATTTGATAAAGCCATAAAATAATTGGGTTTCATAATTATTAAAATGAACCATTTATATATTTTTGTTTTAAATTTAGTTCAATAACATTATAAATATTGTATATTGATGACATATTACTTATTATAAATAAGATATCAGTATTACTATCTGTTATGGAATGGTTGAATAAATGATTCTCCGTGATTGAATTTGGCATGAAAAAATATATTATTGGGATCATGGTCCATCATTGTAGATATTAGAGGATTCTAAAAATATGTCAATGAATATATTTTTTCAAGAAACAAAAGAGGTTCTGTTGTGGAATAAACCAAGAGTGGATTTTTTCTTATGTCACATGGAATTCATATTTCCAAGAAAATGCGTCCTTAGACACATGAGTAAAGATAATGAATGGACATGATTCCATATGCATGAGGGATTGGATTAGTAATTTAAGTAATACTATGTACTATGATAGATTTCAGTTACACATTATGTGTTATAAAATGATACCAATCATATTCAGGTGACTGTTGATGGACAGTCATAAAGATTATTCATGTGTACCTAAGGTATACTGAGGATATGTTCACGGTTCATGGATTAGATAAAGAAAAGGTAAAAATGGATATGTAAATTATAGTTTAAAAACATGTCAAAATGATATGAAATAGAAAAGAGGATACATCATCACTTTGAATGGAAGAGTTTTACGCTATTAGATCTAAAAAAGGCTATTCTCATAGATTCTATAATAAATTCTAATTTTATTGTGTTTTTCTAGGAAGATAATGAAGCAGATTAAGTTCCATTATTTGTATAATATCATGATGTTTTTCCAAACATTAAATAATATATCATGGTATGTTGTGATAATATTACAGTGATATCAAATGATATAGATCTAAAATCACATCAGCGGAAAAATATTATATTTTAGATGCATCGTTGATTTTAGGTTCGATGGAGTAGAATATCATTATATGACAACATCAAACACTCCTTGGCTAAATACATGAATCAATAGAAATATGATTATAATGTGAGTTATGTCAAATAAGAGATATATGAAGTAGTATCTATCCCAAGTCAAAGGGTTTTGGAGTGGGTTTCCTAAGACCAAATATTTGTACATTGATTACATGTTTATATGGTTATATTAATATTGATAATATCCTAGAGTATTTTTTTTCATTGATATGGTTGTATCTATTCTCTATTTATAGGAGAACCTTGAAATTCCATGACAATATTCTTAAATATGTTCCTATTGTCGAATAATGGTCTATTATGGGACACATTGAAATTGAATACCAATAATGACTACTCATAATATGATGAGGATTATTAATATGAATATCAACAATGGAAATCTACAATATGGGATATTATGATAATATACAATCCAATATTATTTTTTTATGTTTTTTTCTCACTAGATATTACATTATACAAGTGTGTGTAATGGTCACTAGATATTAATGTTATCATTGATTCATTTCATTACTCGCAAACTTATAATTACTTACCAAAACCATCACACCATATGTTTTTGGGAATTAGGGTGTTTATGGTTCCACACTAATGAAGTGTTATTATATAATATGTATTGGAAGCATTTTTAACTTCCATATTTATGTAAATTAATATATCAAATCTATGACAATATAGAGATATTGCATTAAATTTCATGGCCATGGGGTATCATTATGTTTATTCAAGATATTCTAACAATGACGAATAGAGAATATAGGTTGTTTATAAAAAATTGCTAAATTATTGACAATATATTGTGGTAAATGGATAATATTATTGAATGTGTATTCGTCTGTGGTTTTCCTCATTCTAGTACTATGTTTTTCTCGGGGAATAATTGACCAATTTCTAGAAAATAATCTTGGACATTTGACTATCACACATTATTCCAATGTGAAATAATACATGAGGGTCACACACTAAGTGTTTCCATCGATCGGAATTAAATTCTATTTGAAATTAATTAATGGGAAAAAATTATTCTCAAGTATGAGGAATAATATTATACATGTTTTATAGATAGAAATTATTTATTGATGAACAAATAATTATTAAAAATATTTAATCAGGAGATCAATTAAAACAATATGGTTTCTAATGGACCAATACCATTTCTTATGACAAATATTAATTTATAATACAATTAAATAAAATTTTTTATTTCACAACTTAACACATGTACAGAAAAATAATTATACTATTATAAATAATTTTTAATGGGGTTTAATAATTATTATTATATTATTTAATGGATAGTATGTAGTTAAATAATATTTTAACATGAACCCTATAACTATAAATAGAAGGTCCTGTATATTGTGTAGGGTTAATATTGAAATAGGGAATCATTGTGCCAAAATAATTTAACTATAGAATTATTTCCTCTCACTCCCCCTCAAGATTTAGAATCAAAATATAGGTTACATCAATATTTAAGGATGAGTGATCAACACAAACAATTAAACATTTTTTATAGCATGAGAAATTCAATTTCTTTCTATGCGATCAAAAGATTGTATGTGGATCACCGCTATAGGGATTATTCACATGAATCCTTAAATACAGATGAGTATAATGGGAATTCTTTTCAGAAGACCAATGATTTCATTGATGATATGATCCAATGATTAGGTAATAATTTCATTCAATATTCAATATATTTTTTTATGCTTTACGTAAATGATCCTTTATGGATTTTCACCAAACTATAAATGAAAAAAATATAAATTTAACACAAGCCACAAGGAACTTACTCTCCACTTGAAAACTATAACAAATGGATAATATATGATATTTTACATAACATCACAAGCTTCCACAATGCGTTTCTCTTAGAGTATTGAAATAGCTTGCGTTGTACGCAACTTCAAGTTCTATCACACCACGACCAATCAAACTAACTGTTATGAATAGTAATAACATGTTTTTAAAATTATATAAATTTTATTTTTATAATGGTTATAATTTTTGGATTCGGAATGTGAAAATTAGCTTAAGGTGAATTTTTGGAAATTTTTTTTAAAAAAATCAATTTTTGATGAATAGTGAAAAACACTACGTTATTGTTTAAAACCTTTTTATTATTCAAATAATTATTATTTTTATTTAAACGTACATTAGGTAAAAATAGATACATAATACCTATATACGTTCAATGTAATTAATTGGATTCTTTTTATAATTAAATAATATTTTACGCTTTTCCTAAAGTGATCGTTAACTCTCTTATAAACAGGTACTTCAACTTCTCACAAAATCACACTTCCAATGCCATTTTTGCTAAGGAAAAACCAGATAAAATTTCCTCCAAACTACCCTCACAGAAAACTATAGTATATAATTTGATCAAAAAACCAACCAACTGAGCCCTTTTTATTAAATCAAAAGGAAGCACCCGAAGAATAGGTAATTATTTCATTACCTCTTTCAAGGTTCTTCTCTTCTCCCATTTCATATTTCTTGGTTTTTACAATACCAAAATAATAACTCCAAAACCCTCTACATACTATAATGTTATTATAAATATGGTAAAACCATATTCATTATTCTATGCATCCTATGAATGACCATGTTACCATACATACGTACGTACGGCTTACCGTCTCCATGTCGTGGTGTAGTTTTTTATTCAAAAATTAATTATTTGGATGAGTATAATAATGAGTTTAATTGATATAAATTATAAATATAACATGTTAATTATTATTTTTATATGATATAGCATCCAATTACATACTATTTCACCATCAATAGAGTGATATTGTCGCTTGTGCACCCATACGGATTACCATCCCCGCAAATTCGATGAGATTCATTCCCCACCATACCCATTCTATAATAATTTTCATTTTTGATTATAAATAATGTTTATGAACTTAATATAATTGTTGATAGGAATAAAATACATCCTATTCATAACAAAAATGACTTACATGATAAATCATATAATTGAAAATGAATCAGTATGCTCCGGAAATAATGATACCACTAAAATATTATTAAAACAACAATATTAGAGGATCAAATATAATATCATATTTAGGAATATGGTTCTTGTATAAATTAATAACAATTAATTATTTTTATACAAGAGGTTAATGTAACCTATTCCTATGAAATGTAAAGATAATTGTTAATTTTACAATGTCTTTATTATCCGATGTTGTTTATATGTGATTATCTATTGGGACCTATTTATCATCCACATCCATTTTTCATAAAAATGTATTTCAAATTTTTTTTACTATTTACTAGACTGTGGGTTAAAGTCTATTATACCCTTGTTTGACATTTTTTAAAATATATTGAATGGAATCATTCCATTGCTTTTCCAAAAAAGGTACTTTATGACCTTTTCGAAAAATTATGTTAAAATGTTTTTTAGCGTATATGGAAGGTGAAACTATTTTACACCATTATAAAATCTTAAAAGGATACATTAAATGTGAATAATAATATTTTTAAAAAAAATGTTTTCTATTAAAATTATGTTACTTTTAAATTATTTCAAAAAAGAAAGACATATTTATCTCAAATATTTTTTATTTCAACTATTTCAACATACTTTGATTTATTTTACACCTGTTTGTAGTTGATTTTTTATGATAAATTATTCCTTATTGGAATGAAGGTTTATTGATATGTTTGACTGTGGATGTTTTATTTTTTTACCATTAATGGTTTATGGTAAATGTATTAACATTTCGTATGATAGTTTGAATATAAATATTTATGTTATATGCCAACCTTTTCATGTGAGGAATGCATTGGACATAATATGTGATGGGTGGAGCCTGTTATAGCTCCTAGATTTATCGGTAGGTCTCTTGAGACAAACAAGTGTCTTGGCCCAAGGCTGTGAGGAAATATTATTTTTAGTATTGGAATAAGGCCTTGACTATGTGGTTATGATTTTTTGAATTATGTATTCCATCATTGTGAAATTAGTCATTAATATTACCTGTGGTTAATAGACTAGTAGAATATCAATGTGAATAAGTAAATGGAGTTATTTGATTTATCATCGCCATATTATGATGACGTGTATTTTTAAAAGACTTGTGTTTTAGTATTATACAATGCCTTAACTATATATGCTTATTTATAATTGTTTCCATTATATTTTTATCCTTACTGAGCATCTCAGATCACCGATTTCATATGTTTTCTTTTTCTTAAGATGTAAAGAATTATATTATGATTCACTTGTAGAAATATGACCAAGAATATGTGTGTGTTAAAAGGAGAAAAATTGTTTTTTCATTTCTGAATAATGTAATGAAATACATATGTATGTATCTAGTATATCCAAGGCTACTAACTTAATCGACCATTTGATACTTGATCTCTTGTGATCATGACAATGTTATGTATTAATGCACTGAATCTAGGTAACCAGGATCGGGGAGTTATAGTTGGTATCGGTGGAAGTTTACTACCAAACATGGAAACTATATTTTGAAAAACTCTGATTAGATAACATTACACTAAGATATACATTGATGATTAGTATAGAAGAATTTCCTAGAATTTTTGTAATGTAAATATTTTGTTAGTTTTCCATGCAATACTTCTCTATCTGGATACTAATAGTTAGATGAGGTTCTAGAAAAAATTTACATGGATGTGAAAACATTGAAAAGGAGTTTCAGGCTTAACCCGGTGTATCCTGGTACATGACAACTATCCTTAATACACAGTTTTTTAATACAATCTTAGGGGATACGCTTATGATAATTCACATTTTCTTTACAAACCATTATGAAAAAAATTTGAGTAAAAAAATCGTCAAAGAAAAAATATTTTTTTATGATTATGGATTTTATGAATAAGTTATTCAATTAATGTTTTGTATTTTAGTTGTTTGGAATTTTGTATTCTGATTAAACAACTAATCTATTGTCTGAATTCGATTAGAAATAGTCCCTAGTGGAAGTATTGGAAACTGTATCCATGCACATAATCTATGTAGATATTTCTCTCATAGGCAAGATAAGTATTATAGAGCTAGTGATGCAACTGTTGCTGAACAACTAATAATCATACTGGGAAAACTCAATCATGTTATTACTTATAATCGTACCTATATAGAGAAACCTAATCCTCAACATGAAGAATCAATGTTGGATTGCTTCAGGAAGAAATAACCACCAACATTCAATGGGACTATATATGAATTTTTATCATAGCAATGGATAAGTCCCATAAAAAAAATATTTCTTGCTTTGGGGGGTAGCGGAGGGGAAAAAAGTTGTCATAAATGTTTTTCACCCCAAAGGAGATACAAATCAATGTTAGTCATTAATTCAAAAAAAAGGAAGAGGACGAAGTATGAAATATGGAATGGAGGGATTTTAATGATCCTTTCATTGAAAAATACATTCCTTGTGAACATCTAGTGGATATGGAAATGAAATTTTTGAGTCTGAGGAAAAAGGAGGATGTGAATTTCATAAAGTATGAGGGTATCATTACAATGATATAAAGACATGATATAGGTTATATACATAAACAAAGAAGTAATTTTTATTGATTCTTTGATGGGTTAAAGTTATTTTACCATAGAGAAATAGTCTCACATTCCTTCTCATCGCACGAAGATATTGTCTCAAGTGATATCATTACAAAAAATTAATTCTCATTTAAATCAAAGATAAAGACGAATTGATCTAATGAACAATCTAGAAATAGAATTTAGGGGATGAATGGAAAAGTTGAATTTCTATCCTGCTGTAAATGTGGGAAGAAACACCCTTGTGCATTCCTGAAGGGAATGGTAGTATGTTACTATTATGGTGAAAAAGGTCACCCCGGTCATGATTTCATGGGAATGAAAGATGATTTCAATGATGAATGTAACAAATATAGAGAAATAAGGTATTATAAAAATGAATTTTCTAAGCACTAAGGAATCTTACCTTAGAAAAGGCCAAGGGAGCAAGGCCAAGATTATACGATCACTATTTCTGATGTTGATATTCTGAATGAAATAGTGGAAGGTAATTTAATGGTTTCCTCAAATTTTTACAATGATTAATTTGATTATGTATCATCGCTTTATTTAATATCTTCCAAGTTTTCTATGAAAATTACTTATGTCCAATATGATTTAAAAGGGGTATTTCAGTAAAAAAAATCATATGAAAAGTATCATTCCAAAAATACTTTGTGAATCTGTTCCCATTTGGGCATATAAATGTACTTTAGATGCTAATCTCATAGTCCTCCCCTGATTGAATCACTACTGGAATGTGGGTTTTTCCGCATACTTCCATACCAACGGCTTCATGAAACCGTTGGTAATGGATGGTTTAGGGAAGCTTTTACCAACGGTTCCTTAGAACTGTTGGTATAGGTGTGTTTGTGGGATCTTTTACCGATAGTTCTAATGAACTGTTGGTATAGATGTAGTTTAGTGGAGTTTTGCCAACTGTTAAATGAGAACCGTTGATATAGGTGTGGTTTGAGGAAGAATTTACCAACGGTTATAATGAACTGTTGGTATAGGATTGGCCTAAAGGTATATACCAATGGTTTGGAAATACCATTGGTAAAACTTTACCCCAAATTACTAGCAGCTTGTCCTCTCCCCCATTCGTGATACAAAACCCTAAACACGAGCAGGCGATCTTGGAGCTCCTTCGGCCGGAGCAGTTTGGCGATCTTGGATATCCTTCAGATTTCTCTGCCTCTGTCCCATCAAAGGTGTTGAATCTCCTTCTGAATCTTATCAGACCCATCCTAAATTAGGTATTTTCTTAACTGGTACCTTATATTTATTGAAAATTTTCTAATATTTCTATTTTTAGTTTTTATTTTGATGTGTATATGTTTTTGTTTCTGTTTCGATTTAACCTATATGTGATGTGCTTGTATCTTAATTAAGATGTGTCTAATGGTTCTTTGATCATTGTTTTGTGGAGAATGAATGGATTAGGACAAGCATAAGAAGTAGCTTCCAGAGAGACCATTTTAGTATAAGGGGAAACATGATTATGATCTACAAGGGGGTGTTTTAGTTGGTAGAGACCAAACATAGTTAGTTCCTTATGTTCAAGAACCATAAATAGAGTGTTCCAATTAGGTGGTCATCAGTAAAGACGTAGGTAAGATTTCTGGGTCATGTTTCATGAAGTTGAAAATGTGGCGCTATAGTGGTTTTGGATTGTTTGAGGTACTCTTAGTTTATTATAATACCTCATTTATTCCATATTCATTTAAATTGTTTTAATATCATTTGTTTCACACACACCATTATATCCTCTCAAACTATATTTAGAGTGTATTTTTATTCTAATGATGTTATATATTTTAGTAAATGTCCATAATAGCTTTTTTATGTGTTCTAGGGGTTTAGACTGATGAGAGGGCTGCATGATTATTGTTGGGGTCTTATTTTCATATAAATATATCAATACTATGTCATCAAATGAATCAACTAGTTATATTACTTATAAGTGTTTTTCAAATGATTCTGAAGGATGGTTGTGTAATCATATTGGGATATAAAAAACGTTGTTTTTGTTATTGAGTGGTAATTTAAGGTGGGAAGATGATATGTGGACCACTTAGTTTATGTGATTTTTCATACTTTTATTGAATAGATTTAAGATATTATGTTGGATGATAGCAAGGTTGTTAGGGTTTTTGTTTTTGTTTTTTAGGAGGTGGTTGTGAGGATACCCCCTTGACATGATGTTGAGATTGAGATAGACCAAAATTCTGGTGCTTCTCTAATTTCAATAGCACTTAGTCTGTTGTATCTAATATTGACACACAAAATTATTTTAATAAATCAAATTTTATTGAGTTGTAATCATTAATATGTTACAGTGTAAATCATTAAAAAATAATTTCATAAACTATATTATCATTTCATCTATAAATATAATTATTAAACACACATTATATGGATGGAAAATTATATTCATGAGATCTATGAAGAAAATTACAGTGTTTATCAACCCAAAAGTCATGGAAAAAAATAATAAAAACCATATATACTCTTAAACTCAATATTAGGAATGATTCTATATATGCCCCACTACTAATGGTATTTTTAAAGATATTAATCCATATAAAGAATCAAAATGTCTTGTAACAGATCAATTTTTCCTAATATTTGTTATTGAGAACTTCTTCATCTATATTAACTAATTATGATTCATATAGTCCAAAAAATCCATAAAATATCATCTTACATCTATGAAAATATATTTTTATCGCCTTATATACATGTGCCCTGTATGATAATAATATTTCCCTAAAACATTTCATAATACATTTTATATACTCTGAGGGACCATCCCACTATAGGAACCTACCAAGATTCCAATCCATACTCAAATGTATTTCCTCATCAAACTCTAGGGGTACAATTTCCACACCTATCACTACCCTTGTTGACATCCCACCCACCCCACCCCCGGACTCCCACCAACAACCTTGGACAACCCATTCCCCCTAGACATCCCCCCCTCTTATTGACAGCCCACCCACCCCACCCCAAGACACCCTCCCACAACCCCCGGACACCCCCCCCCCCGGACGCCCCCACCCCTAGAAAGCCCCCCCCCCCACCCACCCCTTGTAAAGCCCCCGCCCCAACACTTAGACACCCTTGACCCCACTGGACAGCACTACCACCCCCGTGGATAGCCCGACCACCCCCAATGGACAGCCCGCCCACCCCCTGGACAGCCCGCCCATCCCCTGGACACTCTAGACCCCCTGGACATCCCCACCAGCCCCATGGTCAGCCCGCCCACACCCTGGACACCTCGTACCCCCATGGGCAGCCTGCCCATCCCCTGGACACCCTATACCCCCCCTGAATAGCCCCACCTCCCCTGAACACCTAGATCACCTCCTTGGACAGCCCGCCCACCCCCTGGACTCCCCCCACCCCATTGGACAGCCTGACCACCACCGCTGATAGCCTACCCACCTAGACACCCCAAACCCCTAGACATCCCCCGACCCCCTGGACACCTCTGACCCCCCCGGACGGCCCCACCACCCCCTAGACACCCTGAACCCCCCTGGACACCCTGCACCCCCCTTGGACCATCCCGCCACTCCCTTGATCCTCATCCTACTCCTCATCCTGATCTCCCTAAAGAAGCTAAAGTATAAAACTCATGTACTCCAAACAAGATCCTTAAGGATTATGTATTCCTTGATCCACTTCCAATATCTTACTGGGAAATCCTTGAATATATGCATTAGAAATTTTGTATCTTATTTTCTTATATACACTATATTTTGTTGTATTTCTTAATATAATTCTCATATAGAGTAATGTGTAAGTTATGATTTTATATAAAGTAAACAATTGTCATTTACCTAAATATTTTTTTGATTAAAATTCAATATTATTGAATTGCTTTGAAATGAATTATTTCAATTTTTTTACAGAATGAGCAGAAGTTGGATGTACGAAACTGATCGGATTTCAACCGATTTTCAAAATAATTAGAACATCGTTCTAGATTTTTCATTTGACAAGGCTTCAGATAGTGGTCGCATACACTACCCATGTTTTAATTGTTTTCGAATACCGTGGTTGAGTCATGAAGCAGTTAGCTATCATATAGAAAAATATGGTTTCCGAACAAACTATTATGTGTGGTATCACAATGGAGAGAAAATGGAATCTCAAAATGATGATGATCCAAATGATAGGACTGAATTGGAGAGTTTGATATATGATTGGTTTCCATTTATTCATCATCATGAGAAGGAAAGGATGTCCAGCCAATAAGATTTCAGTACAAGCACACATGATGCGTCCAATGAAAATGATGATGTTTATAGGGTGAAAAAATTGAATGATGCTGTGATGACTCCAGTATATCAGTAATGTGGTAAAATGAAAAATTTGGAATTTTTCATCCGATTGTTTCATGGGAAAACAATGTATGGGATTTCAAATACTGCAATTGATTACATTCTTACCTTCTTGAAGGACTTACTTCAAGATAATGCAGATATTCCCTCAAACCACTATATGGCATGGATGTTAGTTGATGAAATTGGAATCTCAAAAAAAAATTCATGCTTTCCCAAATGATTTCAGCTTATTTTGGGAGGAAACTGCTGAAATAAATGATTGTATCAAATGTGGAACCTCCCGATGGAAGCCAAATGATGATGGAAAACCATATCATGTGCCAAAAAAAGTAATCTGGTATTTTCCAATAATCCCCAGATTACAGAACCTTTTCATGTCTGATGAAATATCTGTAAAAATATGATGGCATGACACAGAGAGAAAAAAGAATAATGAAGAGTTGGTTCACCCTGAAGATGGATTTTCATGGAAGAGATTTGATGCTCGATATCTTGAATTTGCAGCTGACGTGCATAATGTGAGACTGGGTCCTTCATGTGATAGTTTTAATCCATTTGGATAGATTCTTACTTTTCACAGCACATGGCCAGTTTTCATACACATTTATAACCTTCCCCCTTGGTTGTGTATGAAAAATCCTTACTCTTTCGGGAGAATTCTGATATCTGGGCCTTCTGACCCTAGAAATGATATATTTGTATACACGCAACCTTTAATAAAAGATTTGAAACTTATTTGGTATGTGGGTGTTCCCACTTACGATGCATGTTTGAAAGACATATTTCAGATGTGTGCTACACTTATGTGGACGATCAATGATTTTCCTGCTTATGAAATGATGTCTGGATGGATCACAAAAGGAAAATTTTCATGTCCTATTTCAATGAAGAATGGTCGATCGAGAAAATAGAAATATCTTCGTAGTTTTAGTTTTATAGAACATTGACGATTCTTTCCAATGAACCATCCATATTGAAACAATTGTCGACGATTTTACAATACCATGGAGAATGACGATCCACCTCAGCATATGTCTGGAACTGATGTTCTTATTGAATTGAAATATTTCTGTTATTTATTTGGGAAGGGTATAATGAAATCTAGAAAGAGGAAAAATGTTTCCAATGATACCTGTTACAATTGGAAGAAGAAGAGTATATTCTTTTAGTTTTCATATTGGTCAACCAAATTGTTACATCATTGCTTAGACGTAATGCAGATTGAAAATAATATATCTGAAATTTTGCTTTCGATTCTTCTAAATGTCAAGGGGAAGACAAAAGATGATCTACGATCTCGGCGTGACTTGGTAGATTGGCGGATCAGACCAGAATTGCATCCTATCTGTATCAGTGAAAATAAATGGCAAGTTCCATGTGCTTATTATGTGATGAAACCTAATGAAAAAATCAATTTCTGGAAGTGCTAGAGACTATTAATGTTATAGATGGCTATTCAAGCAATATATCAAAACGGGTAAACAGAAAAGAGTTGAAGCTGAAATCTTTGAAGAATCATGATTATCACGTCCTTTTGCATGAGTTGATTCCAATAGAAATCCGTCATCTGTTGTCCAATAATGTTAGAGTCTCAATTATTTTGTTGTTCTATTTTTTTAGAGACCGTTGTTCTAAGAGGATGTCCAAATCCTTCTTGCAAAAACGGTTTGCCGAGACACCATTAGTTTTGTCTGAGTTAGAGAAAATATTCCCTCAATCATTTTTTACATCCATGTTGCATATAACTATAGATATTCCGACCTAAATACTTCTTGTATGACCCGTTGCTTTCCATTGGTTGTATCTAACTGAAAGAAACATGTGCACATTGAAATCATGTGTTCGAAACAGGAATTATCTTGAATGTTCTATTGTGAACTGTTACATGGCTCAAGAATGTATGGATTTCTGCACAATGTATTTTTCTGATCTTACAACGAGAATAAACAGACTAATGAGAAATTGAGAAGAACAGTATGGGAAAATTGAACCCAGTTTTCCATCACTTCCTCAGATAGGAGGAATTCCGGGATCATATACATTGACGACATTGAGCCTTGAAGAGAGAGATATGGCACATCGTATAGTTTTATTCAATTGTGATTTGTTCGATGAGTATATCATGTAAGTAAATTTTACAAGTATCTCTTATCTTATCTCTTGTAATTTTAAATATTTGTTAAACTATTATTATTTTTATCTACAAGGAACATAAAGAATTGATATATAGATAGCATCATTCATTATCTTTTAGATGGAAAGAGACTTTGCATAATAAAGGGGTTTCTGCTTGGTTGAAATTGAAGGTAAAAATATTTCTGTAATAACTAAATGAAAACAATATTTAATTATGTTTACTATTTTTTTATATTTCAGGTATCGAGTTTTCTTACAGACTCTGTTTCTAAGGAAATAAGAGCATTGGATTTTGGTCCTAATACTATGGTTCGTGCTTTTAAATCACTTGTGATCAATGGATACAATGTTATTATCACTGAACAAGTAAGAAACATGAGAACACGGCATAATGGTGTTATACTAACTGCCACAACAGACTGTTATGCCAGTTCATCGGATACTAGACCTCGTTCTGAAAATATTGCTTATTATGGAGTCGTTGAGAAAATAATAATTTTGGATTATTACTCGCATGGTCGAGTCACGATGATGAAATGTCAATGGTTTGAATCAATGACAAGGACAAGCACCTTTATTGATGATTTTGGATTTCGAGTTATTGACATGACTCGCACTCTTTCCACCAATGAACTATATGCATTGGCATCAATGGTGAATCAATTTCTTTTTGTCAAAGATCATCATCACCCTAAATTCTGTTTAATTGTTGAAGTAAATCCCAGACATGTTTTTGATGATGGTGATGATGAAGTTGACCCAATCCCTACTGAAATTGGAAGCATTCCGTTTATTACTTATGATGATGCCAATAGCTCAATTTTCAGAGTTGATTGTGAACCCGAAGTTGTGGTGGGAAATATATAGAATCATACAGTCATGTTCTCACCTACATGTTTCACCTAAATCATTCAGAGTGTTTATCCTAGTACTTACCTTCAAACCACCATAAATCTTCTTTTACATTATGTTTTTTTATCAGAATGGTTTCTCTATATATTTTTGGTGTTACACATTAGTTATCTGTTTCTAATTACTTCAATATTTGTTTTTATTGCAGGGAATGACACCCATTGAAGAGAGGCGACAGAAAAAGATGACAGATAATAATCTTCGCATGATACAGATGGGTGTTCCACCACTCATCCCTGTTGTGAGTATATTATTTCAAATATAAATATTTCAATAACTTATAATATCATGTTTTTAATTTTGTGTTAAACTTTTTTTCAGGATCGACCCCCTAGACGAGAGATATCTAACGAGGAGCTTGATATTACTCCCAGTAGAGAGGCTGGTGGTAGGAGGGGGGTGGTTTCAGAGATGAACGATCATCTAGTGGTCCTGGTACTAAGGCAGGTGGTACGAGGGATCATGAAGCGAGAGTTAGATGATCGAATTCCATACACATAACTTCTTCACCCCATTTTGATCCTGGCACGTTGTCAGGGAAACACAGGATATTATGACCTCTGATGTTTACACTTCCAGTTGGACAGACGTCTATGCCATCATCTTTTCCTTATTGTTCATTATCTCTGAGCTATTATATTCCACCTTCTTTGACTCATGATGTGACACAGTATGTGGATGAGGAACGTACACCGAGGGACACTCCACCTGTACAGGATATTCCTTCAGCTTCTGCACATCCAGTGATGCCAATTGATTCGACTACCACAGGTATATTTATATAACTCTATCAAATTTTTATTGAAATATTTATTCAATATTAACTTTTAGGGATATTATTTTTCTTTAATAACAGATTCATCTATAGATAGGAGGAGGGGTAGGGGGCATACTCGCTTGGATGCGGTATGGAACCTCCAGACATAGTTGATGGTCGAATACAATGTTTATGGAATATTGATTGAGTAATCTGGACATGAATGTTGGGGTTTTTTGGCGATGCAAGCCAAATACACCGATATCATTTCGGTCAGCCCTCTCTCTTGGAGACATCTACCACACGAAGTCAAAGATAACACGTGGGCACAAATATGTTTAAAAAATCTATTGGATTTAATGTAGTATTTTTTGCATTTATATGAAATAATCTATTGTGTTTCAGCATCATTTTAACTTCCTTGATGGCGAAGGTGCACGACCAGTGCGTTTTAAAGAGTTGGGAGAGCTTTGGAGAGCTTATAAGCATGACTTGTATGATGGAAGGTGTGATAGAGTTAGAACAGAGTTAGTTAAATTACCTATCATGGATGACTTCCCGATAGAGCAATATCACCAAATGATTACCCACTGGGCGACTATCAAATTTAGGGTATTAATATCATTTGAGGTATATAAATGATATTTTTCATATTTTTCATTAATATAATCTTATATATTATTAAAAATTATTTTGGAATCTTCTGAAAAAATAAGAAAAACATTGATTCAATGTAATACCTCCACATTTTGGGGCACACAACTATGTCAGATAATGAGAGGTAGCTGGTACGATATAGTTGTTTTTAATTTTTTTTTGGACTTTCCCTTTTTATTGTTTCCTACTTAAATTATTTGATTTATTGAATATTGAATATTTGATTATATTGGAACTTTTATTGTTTCAATGTCATTACAGAAGCACAAATTGATTATTTAAGGACTTATCCCACGATCAAAATTGTTTTTCTCCAGTAGAAGAAAAAAATATAGAACTACGGTAAATGAATCAACCCAAGAAAATATTATATGTTTTAATTTGTTTATTTCAATGTTTAATATGTATTTTCAAATTTATTAATCTATTAATATATTTAACAGACTGCTTTATAGGTTCTTGATGCCCAAGAGCCTGACAATTTGGGGGTACACGATCATTTATATCATGTTTTGGGAGAAGAGTACTTTGGTCGAGTACGCTGCTGACCTGGTAAGAATATATTCCCAACGAGGTATTGGTCCTCTCAAGGTATCCATTCTAATACCACCAAGTTGGAACAGGTCAAGGAGCATGCAAGACAGTCTGATAAAAGGGTCACAGAGTTGGAAGTACAAGTTCAAATGAGGAACAATGAATTTATGAAACTAATGAATGCTTTATCTTT
The DNA here is from genome assembly GCA_963277665.1 of Viscum album. NCBI lineage: Eukaryota > Viridiplantae > Streptophyta > Magnoliopsida > Santalales > Viscaceae > Viscum > Viscum album. The sequence goes on along the minus strand of OY728131.1, from coordinate 1,081,256,967 downwards.
ATCACTTCCACCAGAGGCTAGCATGGCTTGTCATATATTTATGTCATCAATGAGTGAATTATTCAATGCAATAGGTGGAAGCTCTAGTGGCGGTATAGATGATGACATTCTTGTTGATGATGAGGATGCTGAAGAGGACGATGACGATGATGAGGATGAGGATGAGGGCGAGGATGGGGACGAGGGCGCCGATGGGGCTGAGGGAAATGATGGGGGCGAGGATGAGGATGAGGCCGACGATGGGAATGGGGATGATGACGAGGACGAAGAAAAGGACAGAGATGGTGGCGAGGATAAGGCCGATGATGACTATGGTGATGGTGATGGTGATCAGGGGCAGATTGATCCATTACATTTTTGAATTCTGTATAACTCTTTATTTTTGAACCTAGTTTTCCATTATGGGGTTTTCCTCTACTTCATAGAGATGTTGTTATCAGATCTCTTTTTTGAACATAATTCTTATTGTATTATTACTCTACTACCTAGAACATTAGTATTCCTTGGTACTGTGATACCCATTTTTCTATTTTATATTACTTATCTTTCATAGTTAGCCATGTATTTCATTTTTATGTCATTTTCCCATAGAAGTTCATTTTATGTCATTTATGCCTGATTGTTTTATGACTGATAGTAACTTGAATTGATTTATATCTAGAATTAAAATGAAATAAATTATTCCATGTATGATATCTGGTTTGATAAGTTAATATGATCATCCTAATGTTGAAAAACAATCACTCGAAATATTATTGATTATGTTTTTATTTTTGTGCTTTTGAAGTGAATCATGATGTTTTTGAATTTCCATTCTGTTAAGGGGGTGATTTCTTTTTTAGTAATAGTGGATCTTCTTGGAATTTTGTGGATTCCAACTAAATTCTGGAATGCTTATTGAATTCTATCCAAATTTATCATACTTACTATTTTATCATATTTCTTATACATAATTATGAATTTATTATTAAAATGTTTCCCTATTAGTCATACATAGTACGTATTGTTGTTTCTAAATATTATTATATATTCATGTAAACTTATTTCATGAATGAGCAGGTGCTAGGGGAAGAGGTTGGGCATGGGGGAGGGGAGGGGAGGGGTCTTCTGGGTGAAATGGGTGGGCAGGAGGGGAGGGGCATGGGGATGCTGGAGGAAAAGGGTGGGAAGGGGGGGAGGGGGCGGGGAGGGAAGGGGAGGGGGGAGGGGAGGGGAGGGGGCTGTTGGGTGAAAAGGGTGGGCAGGAGGGGAGGGGCAGGGGGCTGCTAGAGGAAAAGGGTGGGCAGGGGGGAGGTGAGGGGAGGGGGAGGGGAGGGGAGGGGGCTTCATGGAAAAAAGGGTGGGTAGGAGGGGAGGGGCAGGGGGCTGCTTGAGGAAAAGGGTTGGCAGGGGGAGGGGAGGGGAAGGAAGGGGATGGAAGATGGGAGGGGAGGGGGCTTCTGGGTGAAAATGGTGGTAAGGAGGGGAGGAAAAGGGTGCGTAGGGGGGGAGGGGAGGGGAGGGGCTGGGGCTAGGAAGGTTGGACGGGAGGGCAGGTAAGGGGAGGGGAGAGGAGGGTAGAGTAGGGGATGGGTGATGGCAGGGAGGAGGGGGCTGCTGGGGGAAAAGGTTGGGCAGTGGGGAGGGGATGAGAGGGGCAGGGGATGGGCTGCTGGGGGAAGGGGCTGCGCATCGGGGGCTGATTTTGGAGTAGGAGGTGCTGCATGTTTCATTGATTTTGTTTCCTTTTAATATTTTAAATGTATGTTACTTTAGGAATACTATTTCAATTTGTTGAGAATAAATTTTTCAATCCTATTCCAATATAATTTATGATTTCTACTGTTTCTTAGCTATGCAGATGCGTGGGGGAAATTATTTAGGGAAATCAACAGTTAGGTTATTATGAAGTTCAAAGTGTCTTTTATGGTGGGTCTTCTCTTAAAGGAAAGGACAAGTCTCTTCTGCCTGGATTTATGATAAGAAGTCAGCACAAAATGGTTATTGCTGAAGTGGAATCTCATTTGGGCCAACTTGTGAGTATTGAACATGGTATAAAAAATTCTCCATGGTTGGAAACTAATATTGTTATATGGTGCATAATATTTATCATTCATGATGTCCTCTTCAAACATGCCTTTAGGTAGGGTGTCTTCATTGATGATGCATATGGTTCTCAAGGTACTATTGCCTATAATTGTATCATTTATCATGAATAATGGTCCTTTCCATTTATGAATATCTTCAATGTATTATTATATATATTTCCATTTCTATACATATTTTCTAGCATTCTAATGGAATTTGGATCACTTGTTGAATTTTTTTTATAAAACTCAACACATACTATAAGAAGATAAAAAAAATAATGGTTTATAATATTTTCATGTAGACCATGCAGTCAGAGTTCTCAAAGTCAGTGCTTATGAATTGCTACCAAGAATGAAGGAAATCATGTCTCTCCATTAATGGTAACTGCTTGGATATTTCATTTGTTGCTTTTTGCATGATCACTTTGTCATTTATGACAGAGATAAGTTGTACTCTGAAATTGATCTTGAACAATGTAAATTTATTTCAATGCATTCAGTCTTAGATGTTATGCTAAATTCATGGTTCTGGTGTAGCAAGAGTGGGATTCAAAAGTTCATAGGTTGTTTGGATTTCCGTAAACTAGATAAAGAAATCCAGTTTTGGGATCTATAACATCTTATTACAATTGATATTGCACATTATGTAACTATCATTCCTCAAATTCCTAACATTAGTTCCCACGCAGTCATTATTTCTATAACTTTTATTCCTCATAGACTGTTACTCATTATGTAACTTTTTATCCACAATATCATTAACTTTTATTCCTCCATTATGTATTTGTAATTATTTTTAAAAAGACTTCATTTTAAGTGAATAAAACAAATAAAAATAAGGAAAACCGACCAAAGGCATTCGAATATTGTTGAAACTTTAGGAAAAATATTCATGGGTAATATATGATGTGTATGAGTCAACCCTGCCACAATTCGAGGCACAGTGTGGCCGATATCACTCAAAGTGTCTCACTTTTATTTGAAATGGACAGGATTTTATGTGAAAACATCAAGCAGCATACGGAAAACTGACCAAACGCATTCAGATTCTGTTGATACTATAGGAAAAGATTCCATGGGACATTTGTGACATGTAAGAGTCAACCCATCCTCAATCTAAGTGTCGGTGTGGCTGGTACCACTCAAATTGTCTTTCATTTGTTTAAACTGAATATGATTTTAAGTAAAATAAACTACATACAGAAAACCGACCAAACACATTCGTATTATGTTGCTACACTAGTGAAATGATCTATGGGACATTTGTGACGTGTACGAGTCAACCTCGCCTCAATCCGAGGCACGGTGTGGTCGACACTACTCAAAGTGTCTCACATTTATTTGAAATGGACAACAGTTTAAGTCAAAACAACAACTGACATACGGAAACTGGACCAAACACATTCGGATTCTGTTGATACTTTAGGAAAAGTATCCATGGTTCATTTGTGGCGTGTACGAGTCAACCCCACCACAATCCGAGGTACGGTGTGGCCGGTATCACTCGAAGTGACTCACTTTTATTTGAAATGGACAGGATATTATGTGAAAACATCAACTGCCATACGGAATGCCGATCAAATGCATTCAGATTCAGTTGATACTTTAGGAAAAGTTTCCATGGGTCGTTTGTGACGTTTAAAAGTCAACCCCGTCTCAATCCGAGGGACGGTGTCGCCGGTACCACTTAATGTATCTTTCTTTTGTTTCAAATGGTTGTGATTTTAAGTAAAATAAACGACATACGTAAAACAAACCAAATGAATTCGGATTGTGTTGATACTTTAGGAAAACGATCCAAAGGTCATTTTTGATTTGTATGAGTCAACTTTTCCTCAATCCGAGGTGCGGTGTGGGAGGCACCGCACAAAGTGTCTCACTTTTCTTTGAAATGGACAACAGTTTAAGTCAAAACAACAAATGACATACGAAAAACAGACCAAACGCATTCGGATTGTATTGATACAATAGGAAAAGAATCCATGGGTCATTTTTGATGTGTACGAGTCAACCCAAACTCAATTTGGGGCACGGTGTGGCCGGTACCACTCACACAGTCTCACTTTTATTTGAAATGGACATGATTTTATGTGAAAACAACAACCAGAATATGGAAAACCGACCAAACGCATTCGGATTCTGTTGATACATTAGGAAAAGTTTACATGGGTCATTTGTGATGTGGAAGAGTAAACCCCACCTCAATCCGGGGTCTGGTGTGGCCGGTACCACTCAAAGTGTCTTTCTTTCGTTTAAAATGGATGCACTGTTAAGTAAAATAAACGACATACAGAAAACTGACCAAACACATTCGGATTGTGTTAATAAATTAGGAAAATGATCCATGGGTCATTCTTGATGGGTACGAGTCAACCTCGCCTCAATCTGAGGCACGGTGTGGCCGTCACCACTCAAAGTGTCTCACTTTTCTTGGAAATGGACAACAGTTTAAGTCAAAACAACAACAGACATACAGAAAATGGACCAAAAGCATTCAAATTCGGTTGATAAATTAGGACAAGTATACATGGATCATTTATGACGTGTAAGAGTCAACCCTGCCTCAATCTGAGGCATGGTGTGGTCGGTACCACTCAAACTGTCTCACTTTTATTTGAAATGGACATGATTTTAAGTGAAAACAACAACCAACATATGGAAAACTGACCAAATGCATTCAGATTCTGTTTATATTTTAGGAAAAGATTCCATGGGTCATTTTTGACATGTACGAGTCAACCCCACCTCAGTCTAAGTGCCGCTGTGGCTGGTACCACTCAAAGTGACTTTTTCTTGTTTAAAATGGATGCGCTTTTAAGTAAAATAAACGACATACAGAAAATCAACCAAACACATTCGGATTGTGTTGATACTTTAGTAAAATGATCCATGTATCATTTCTGATGTTTAAAAGTCAAACCCGCCTAAATCTGAGGCGCAGTGTGGCCGACACCACTCAAAGTGTCTCACTTTTCTTTGAAATGGACAAAAGTTTAAGTGAAAACAACAATTGACATATGTAAAATGGATAAAATGAATTTGGATTCTATTGATACATTAGGAAAAGTATCCATGGGTCATTATTGACGTGTTCAAGTAAACCCCACCTCAATCTGAGGCACGGTGTGGCTGGTACCACACAAACTGTCTCACTTTTATTTGAAATGGACATGATTTTATGTGAAAACAACTACTGGAATTTGAAAAACTGATCAACAGCATTCAGATTACGTTTGAACTTTAAAAAAATGATCCATGGGTCATATGTGACGTGTACGAGTAATCCCCGCCTCAATCTGATTTGTAGTATGGACGGAACCACTCAAAGTGTCTTTCTTTTGTTGAAAATATATTGCTTTTATGTAAAATAAATGTCATACAGATAACCAACCAAACACATTCTTATTGTGTTGATAAATTAAGAAAATGATCCATGTGTCATTTTTGACGTGTACGAGTTAACCCCACCTCAATCCGAGTTGCTGTGTGGCCGACACCACAGAATGTGTATCACTTTTCTTTGTAATGGACAACAGTTTAAGTCAAAACAACAACTGACATAAAGAAAATGGACCAAACGCATTCGGATTCTATTGATACATTATGAAAAGTATCCATGGCTCATTTCTGACATGTAAAATTCAACCCCGCCTAAATTTGAGGCACCATTTGGCCGGTACCACTCATACTGTCTCACTTTTATTTGAAAGGGACAAGATTTTAGGTGAAAACAACAACCGACATACGTAAAACTGACCAAACACATTTTTATTCTGTTGATACTTTGGGACAAGTTTCCACGGATCATTTTTGATGTGTACGAGTCAACCCCGCCTCAATCTGGGGGCCGGTGTGGCTAGTACCACTCAAAGTGTCTTTCTTTTGTTTAAATTGGATGCGCTTTTAAGTAAAATAAACGACATGCAGAAATCTGACCAAACGCATTCGTATTGTGTTAATACATTAGAAAAACGATCCATGGGTCATTTGTGACATGTACGAGTCATCCTGGACTCAATCCAAGGTGCAGTGTGGCCGGCACCACTCAATGTGTCTCACTTTTCATTGAAATGGACAACAGTTTAAGTCAAAACCACAACTGACATACGGAAAATGGACCAAACGCATTTGGATTCGGTTGATACTTTAGGAAATGTATCCATGAGTCATTTGTGACGTGTATGAGTCAACCCCACCTCAATCTGAGGCACAGTGTGGCCGTTACCAGTCAAAATGTCTCACTATAATTTGAAATGGACAAGATTTTAAGTGAAAACAATTATTGGCATACATAAAACCGACCAAACGAATTCAGATTCTTTTAAAACTATAGAAAAACTATCCATGGATCATTTTAGACGTGTATGAGTCATCCTTCCCTCAACATGAGGTGTAGTGTGGATAGCACCACTCAAAGTCTCTCTTTTGTTTGAAAAGGACATCATTTTAAGTGAATACAACTGAAATTTACACTCATCAACGATAGTCGCAAACTCTTTTTCATGAGTTGGGTAGTTTCACTCATGAGTTCACAAGTGACAAGACCCCTAAGAAAATACATTTTCGCCATATATTATAAACAATACAAGTTCAATGCAAAATTCATCACAAATCATTATATACCCTAATCTAGGACCATAAAACAAATGGGATATGAGCCAATATCAAACTCTTATTCAACTCTAATAGGTATTTCTAATACTATTATGCCTGTTAGAATTTGATAGGGAGGTGGGGGCTGTGCTGGTTGGGTGGTTGTGCAGGGGTGAGGTGAATTTCTACCGGATGATTGTTGTCATATGATGATTGAAATAGGGAATTGTAGTACATGACATGGTTGGAAGGGTTTGATGGTTTTATGTGTTTTTTGTGCTATTTTAGGTGCTTTTATACTGTTTTTAGTTTGTATGTGGTTTTTGTGATATTTTTTATGCAGATGTATAGTGGAGGGGCTACTATAGGGGCTACTAGAGTGGGGCTGATGTGCAGCAGTTCTGGAAAAACTCAATACCAACGGTTTTAAATCGTTGGTATAAGAGAGCAGGAATTCTGGATAAACACTATACCAACGGTTCTAAACCGTTGGTATAGGTGATCTGCAATTCTACAAAAACACAATACCAAAGATTCGATAATGTTGGTATAGGTGTTCTAGAAAATCACATTACCAGTGGTTGAAAACATTTTGTATTATAATTCTCAAAAAATGCACACCAACGGTTAGAAACCGTTGGTATACATTGGGAGAAATTTAATAAAACAATATACCAAAGGTTTAGATCAAAATGTTGGTATAAGGCTTTCCTCATGGCTTACAACCCTACAGTTTGGAAAACCATTGGTATAGACTATACCAACAGTTTTCCAGCCTATTCCACCGGTTTAGAACCGTTGGTATAACCTTCTTTTCTAGTAGTGAATTTGATATAATCCTCTGAATGGATTGTCTTTTGAACCACAATGTGAAAATTTATTGTAAGAAGGTGGTTACAATTTTAGAGGATGATAAAGAGTTCCTTGTAATTAGAGAAGAAACATCACCATCTAATTCTCATTAGATCCACCCTAGTAGCTCTAATGAATTCAATTATTAGGGAGGAAGTGTGTGAAATAACAATGGGTGAAGAAATGAATGTTCATATAGGGGATTTACCTATTGTTCACGAATATGTTTATGTGTTTCAATAAGATTTACCTGAACATCATCCATAATGACAAATTGTGTTTTTCATTGATTTAATTCATGTTTCAAGGATCATATCGAAGACCCTTTATAGAATGGCCACTATGGAATTCATGGAACTAATGAAAAAAAAACAATTGGAATTGAGTAATAAATTATATATTCTCCACATTGTTTCTCCATGCGGAGCCCCTGTACATTTTGTTAATAAGAAAGATGGTTCTATGAGGATGTGCATTGACTACCGAGATATCATTCCTATAACAATAACGAACATGTTCCCCATATCATTCTTTTATGATTTGTTCGATCAAAATAAAGGAGCTCAATATTTTACAATGATTGAACTTCGATCAAGATATAATCAATTTTGTGTGAAGAAAGAAGACATTCAAAATAAATCATTTCAATATAGGTATGGGCATTATGAGTTTACTTTAATGCATTTTGGATTAACTAAAGAACTTGATATCTTCATGAATCTAATGAATAGTGTTTTCAAGAAATACCATGATGACTTTGTAGTGGTAATTATTGATGATATCATTGGTTAATTCAAAATCTAAGAGGATCATGAAAATCACTTTCACATTATTCTATAGGCTCTTAGAAGAAAAGAATTATATGGGAAGCTTAAAATGTGGGAATTATGGCTTCTAGAGACTTCTTTTATTGTCCACATTTTCTATAAGGATGGAATATCTATTTATCCTTCAATGAAAAAAGAAATCCAAGAATGTCCAACTATAATGAGTATAACTAAGGAACACAATTTTATTGGTTTATTAGGTATTATTGACATTTCGCCCATTATTTTTCCTGATTAAATAACCCATTAACAATTATCACATGTAAAGGGGTTAAACGTATTTGGAAAAAAGAGTGTGCATATGTTTTTGAAGAACTGATGGGAGGATTAGTAAATCCCCATATCATGAATATACCATCAGGGAATGATGGGTTTGTTATTAATAGTGATGCCTCAAAGAAATAACATGGTTGTCTCCTTATGCAGAAGGATATAATTATTGTCTATGAATCCTGATAGCTAAAAATCATAAACAAAACTATCCCACTTGTGATCTTGGGGTAGTAGCTGTAATATATTCTTTGATGATATGGAGACACTATCTCAATGGGAAAGAATCAGGGATATATACTAATCAAAATTGTTTGAAGAATATTTTATCACAGAAAGAACTCAACATGTAAAGAATATGATGGCTTAAACTACTCAATTATTATGATTTCAGTATACACTACCACCTGAGGAAGGAAGATATAGTGGCATATGCTTTGAGAATAATGGATCATGAAGTTTTGATACATATAAGAGTTTTAAGCGGTCTTATGTTAATAGATCTAGTAAATATGGATATGTGAATAATCAGAAAGGGTTAACATCAATAATCTCTCAAATGCTTTCCCAAACATATTTACAATAAGGGATATTAATTTCTCAGACTGATGTTGTAGAGTTTCAATAGAAAATTAAATCACTGAATGATGGGAGATTGATTGACTTCATACATAAGATGAAATTTTTAAATTTGGGAAGATAGATGTGTTCCTCACATACATGATCTAAAAAGGTAATTGTTGGATGATATTAGTATATCCAATTACTCTATACACCCTAGAACCACTAGGATGTATAGAGATTTGAAAGAACATTTTTTGGGACAACATGAAGGGAGAGATTGCAGATTATGTGTCCATATATCAGGTTTAACAATAGGTGAAGACTAGAAGACAATATCATAGAGGATTCATGCGACCTCTTACCATACATATGTGGAAATATGATAATATTACGATGGACATTGTCAGGGGCTACCAAAGACTCATAGAAGTAATAATACAATATGGGTCATCTTTTACCATCATACCTAGTCAGGATATTTTCTTGCTATATGAGATGATTTCCCAATTGAACGTTTAGAAAGACTATATATCAATGAATTTGTAAGAAATCATGGAGTTCCCCTAGAGATTACTTTTAATCATGATCATTTATTAAATCAATATTATAAAAAATTTATTATAAATCCTTCAATACTGATCTTTATTTGAGCACTGTCTACCACCCCCAAACTGATGGATAATCATAATGGACAATTTAAACCTTAGAATACATGTTGAGATCATTCTCACTACACTTTTAAGGGATGGGGGTTCAATATTTATCTATGTTATAATTTTCTTATAACTATATCTTGTATTCAAGTATTCAAATGGAACCATATAATGAATTTTATGGAAAGAGAAGTCACATACCAACTTGTTGTGATGATATTGGTGAAAAGAAAACTCGTTGGCCTAGAACATGTTGAGGGAACAATAGAAAAGGTGAAGATTATCCAAACCCACCTCAATGCAGCTTAAAGAAGAAAAAAGCGATATGCTAATAACCGACGAAATGATTTGGAATTTAATGTAGGAGATCATGTTTCCTTTAAGGAATCTCCATGGAAAGGTTTTATATGATTCCGTAAGATTGGTAAATTAAATCGCAGGTACATCATACCTTTCAAAATTCTAGAATGAATTGGAGTCGTAGATTACTTTTTGTATATGCCTCCAAGTATCTCCTATGTTCATGATGTGTTCCACATATCACTATGGACCAAATACATGCCTTACCAAATGCATGTAATCACCTATGAAAAAATAGAATTGGATCTCGATCTGTCTTATTATTAAGAGCGTGTCAAGATTTTGGATACTAGAGTACAAGGGTTGAGAATTCAGATGACTCTTCGGGTAAAAGGTCAATGGAGAAACTATAAGATGGAAGAGGCAACATGGGGATCCAGGGAAATTATGATGAAGAACCACCAATTTTTTTTATGCAGTGGTATTATATACATTTCAATGATGATGTTATTTGAAGACGGATTAATGTAACACCCCATGCTTCCATGGTACTTTTCTCTTTGAATAATGAAATAGATTGAACTATATGCAACTTCAAGTTCTAACAAACCACGACCAATCAAACTAGCCATTATGAACAGTAATACCCATTTTTTGAAAATTTATAAATATTATTTTTCAAAATGGACATCATTTTTAGATTCGGAGTATCAAAATAATCATAGGATGATTTTTTTGATATTTTTTCTGAAAAAATTCAATTTTTTACGAATAGTATAAAACACTAGTTATTGATTAAAAACTTATTTTTATTAAAATAGTTATTTTATATATTTAAATTAATGTTAGGTCAAAATATAAAGATAATATCTATAAATGTTTAATTTAAGTCATTCATTTAATTTTATAATAAAATATTATTTCAAGCTTTTCCAAAAATAAACCTCACCTCTCTTATAAAAGGGTACTTCTCCTTCTATCTAAATTATTCCATAAAATACATTTGTCTTAGCCAAAACCTATACAAATATCATCCAAACTACCTTAAATTCAACCTAGAGGCCATACATTGACCATAAATCCATACTAAGGAGCTGTTTTGGCCAAATCAAAAGGAAGCACCCGTACAAGAGGTAATTTGTTCCTCACCTCCTTAAGAGTTCTTTTCTTCTCCCACTTCCTCTGTATTTGTTATTACCATACCAAAATTATAACTCAATTACATTATACATACTATGATTTTATTATAAATATGGTATAACCATATTCTTTATTCTATCCATCTTATTAATGACCATGTCACCATACGTGTATACGTACGACTTACCGTCTCCACGTTGTGGTGTAGTTTGTTATTCAACAATTCATTGTGTTCATTAGTATAATAATCATTATAATTGATTCAAATAATAAATATAACATGTTAATGATTCTTTATATATGATATAAAATCCAATTACATAATATATTATCATCCATAGAATGGTATTGTCGCTCATGCATACGTACGGATTACAGTCTCCACAAACGTGATGAGATTCATTCCCAATCGAAACCATTCAATAAAGATTTTAATTTTATGATTAAAAATAATGTTTAAGAACATAATATTATACTAGATATGAATAAATGACATCCTATCCATAAAAAATAGGACTTACTTGAAAAAAAAACATATAAATGAAAACAAATCTGTTAACACCCGAAACAATGATACTACTGAAATATTATTAAGAAAACCATATTAGATGATAATTTACAATATCATATTTCTGTATATGGTCCTTGTATAATTTAATAACAATGATTTCACTATTATACAAATGACAGACGTACCATAGACAATATAAACTTACAAGGAAATGGTTAATTTTACGATCTATTTGTTATCTGAGATTGTTTAAGTGTATGTATCTACTGGGACCTCTTTATAATCAACATCTGTGTTTCATAAAATTAAATTTCAAATTTTTTTACTATTCACTAGAATATTTGTTAATTCCTTTTATAAAACTATGTTAATTTTTATAAAATGGTTTCAAATGAATCATTCCTTCACTTCCCGAATAAGGTTCTTTATGTCCTTTTCGACTAATTAAGGTAAGAATGTTTTTTTAACTTATACAGAAGGTGCGGCTATTTTCCTCCATTATAACATCTTTGAACATTCCATTACTATCTTATAAGAATATTATCAAAATAAATGTTTTCAATTGTAATTTTGAGACATTTAAAGGTCTCCAATATAGGAATAGATATTTCTATCAAATATTTTTTATTTCATCTGTGTCAACATCCTTTGAGGGATTTTACCCTTGTATGAAGTTAATTTATGATAATAAAATCTTCCAAATTATATTGATGTTTTAGTGATATGTTTGAATATAGATGTGTTATTTCTATAAAATTAATTTTTATGGATAAAGAATTAACATTTTAAATTCATGTTTTAATATGAATGAGTTTGTTATGTTCCTACATTTTCAAATGAGAAATTCACTGGACATAGTAACTAACAGGTGGAGCCCTCTATAGATTCTTGATGCATCGATAGTTCTCAAGAGATAAACTAGTGTCTTGGAACATGGTCTTGACAAAATCTTATTTTTAGTTTGGTCATGAGACTTTTCCAATTTGGTTATGATGCCAAGAATTATGCATTCCATCAATATGAAATTAGCTATTGATAATACATGTGATTATTCAACTACTAGAATATCCATGTGAATAATTAAAACAAATTATTTGATTTATCGTTTCCATATTATGCTAATGTGTATGTTTAAAATTCATGTGTTTTAGTCATATAAATTACCTTAAATGTTTATTCTTATTTATGATACATTCATCTATATTATAATCCTTACTGAGCATCTGATCTGACCCTATCTTATGTTTTTATTTTCCAAGTATGTGAAGAAGAGTTTTATGATTAACCTGTATGGATAGGACAAAGGATATGAGTGAGTTGAAAGGGGGAACAATGTTGTTTTTTAATCTATGATGTAATGTAAATCTTTTATATATGTATCTAGTACTTCCAAGGATACTAAACTATTCTATCAATCAAGACTTATTTTCTTGTGATCATGAAAATATTATGTAATAATGCACCAAATCTATGTCACTAGGGTTGTGGAGTTACATTTTATATATGTATGTGGATTTGGTATGTAACAATAATAAATATATAAAAAAATAGGAAATAAAAAATCCATTTTGGAATTTCAAATTTCATGTAATGTATATTTTTCAATCTTCCTTCATTGAGGATTAATTATATTTCCTGAACATAATTTATTTTATATGGTGTAGATATATCCCTTTTATATATTAAATCATGATTCCCTCACACATAATGGTATTAAATATTTCAATACAAATTATAATATCCAAGGGGAACTGCTGGAATTATAGGTAACACTCCCAGTTTAAAAACATTGGTATCATTGATAGAACAATTGGTATAGCCTATTAAAATGGTTCTGCAAACTGTCGGTTATATGCATTTTAAAAAGGCCTAAACAAATTGGTTTTAGGGAACCTTTGGAATAGGATTTTTAGATGTATGGTTTAATAAACATTTCTTGGAGAACCATTGTTATAAACTTATCTTAATGGTTCAAATCCATTTCTATATAACTATACCACTGGTTTGGACTATTGATATATGTGTACACCAATAGTTATGAATAGTTTGGATTAGTCTATTAAAACAGTTCTATGTGAACCATTGTTTTATGGATATACCAATTTTTGTGAAACCATTTGTCTACCCAAAAAATTTCTAGGTCTTTAAAACCACTTCCATTCCCATAAAAACTAAGAACAATGAAACATAGAACTTGACAATGAAATAGATCCTTCTATAAAAAAACTCTTTATCCTATAACAAACAAGAAGAAAATTGTCTAATAGAAACTAGAAGCTCCACCATCACCAAAACATATACAATTACATGCAAATAAGAATTACCAAACAATATAAAAATAATTATTACACATGAAATAAATTTATTCATTCAACCAGTTACATCATTCATATATTCATTCAGAAATAATCACCAAACATCAAATTTCATAGGTATTTATAAAAAATGAAAGGATAAATATATACTACATCACTATTGATATAATCACTAGCGTACCCTCTCTTAGCTTAAAACTCATCCTCGACATCATCCTTATCCTTATCCTCATCCTTACCCTCTTTCTCGACATTGTACTCTCCCACTTCCTCACTGTCGTCCTCAACATCACTAGAAACATCATTGTCCTGAACACCAATAGAATTAATTCATAAATCACATTATAACATACACGTATTCAATATATATGAAAACTAATGATGAAAATATCTAGTGTAAGTGATGAGTATAAAAAATCAACTAATTCCATAAACTTTTCATTCATCGTTTGATTCTATTCATGCTCTTGTATGACCATTTTTTAACACTTTCTACCTTGTCCTGAGTCTATAATGAATGTCCAATATATTTTGACAACATGTTTTTTATTGGACTAGTATTTAATGTGGTCCAATACCTCATTGGTAAATTACTCTTCCCTGGTCAATAGTCTACTTTACCATGGTGCTCATCTCCCAAACCCGATGTAACGGATTGTTTGGCCAAAATTTGTTATCTTCATACTCATAAATTACCACCAAAAAACATTTTTACAAATAAAAATAAACTATCATATGAATTTTTTTAAAAAAACTTGAAATGAATGAAGTAAAATAGAAAAAATATGGTCATGTTAGTTCATTTATTGAGTTCTATAATTTTTATATAGTCGAGAAAAAAAATTAATGATGCACACATCCTTTAATATTCAAAATCTCCCTCTTCAATGAAACTAAATGTAGAAATGTTTTATAAAAAATAGGTTATTAATAAAAAATTTCATAACTAAAATGAACTGCATATAAATTCGAAAAGAATGTGAAATGAAAGAACATATGGCATAATGATTATAGGGAAAAAAATATATCATTTAATCTATTTATATAACACCCTTTTCAAGTTTAAATAACATTTATGTAAACTTGGTATACCATGGATGGATATAACAGTTTTATGAATATAGAAATAATGTGATTTTAATATGTGTAACTCTAAAGAATTAATTCATTAAAATCATATTGAGAAACTAGATAAATACAAGATATATTGTCCACATTACAATTTATGTATAAAAACTCATTTCATTGAAAAATTATTTTTTAAGTTTTTAAATAATGAAAATTATATTTAAAATATATATTTTTTGATGAAAATATATTAAATATAAACTATAATTAATGAACATATATTTAAACATTAAAAACAAAATTAATATAAATTTAGTTAACAAGATATTTTTATAACATTCATTTAATCCATGACATATTATTGATGTGTAATAATTATTTATGCAATTTTTATGGTTTTGTATAGAAAATAAGTAATTTCATAACATACACATCACGATAAAAAAAATTAATCATTTTTTACGATGATGAAAATAGAATTACAAAAACATTTTTAAAAAAAATAATATTACTCAGGATAGTACATTGAAATTTATCTAGGCCAGATTTGATTCTGAAGACATGTTTCTGTATTTAGCTACATGAAGAGTGTGGTTTTATGTTTTATAGATTACCCTGGTGTAGTGGATGTTTAGATTGTGGAATCAGGATCACTTGTGTAGATAGATGTGGAACCCATGAGTCTAGACGTGCGGAAATATTTTCCATGTCCTTTTAGTGTTTGGAATAATGTTATATTCATTAAGGTAGAATTCCTAACATAGGGAATTGATTGTGAATGAATTCCATTAATAGTATATATCTATATACTGTTTAGATTTATTAGGAGTTTTCTATCTATAGGATATCGTTTCATATGTAATTCTTAGATTGATGATTCAATTGTGGAAGCTATATATATTAGAGTATTAGTGTTTTTGTACTCATGTAAGGTATTTTTGTTATATTGGATGGTGATTCCATGGGAAGTGAGTGTTAAAAAGAATATATGGACATGAAAATAAAAGTACATTATTTTTAGGATGGTTGTATGAGATATGTTCCTAAAGGGAGAATTCAATGGAACTATAACGGGGAATGATCAACATCCATAATCTATTTTCTAAATAATTTCCAATAATAAATTTTATATTTAATGCTTGTGATTTAATAATGATATTTTAGAACATATGAAATATTCCTTAGAGTAGGAAAAAATCATATCCAATTTTTGAAGAACACCTGGTGGACCCACTGACCTTTCATAATGGAATTAGCCCAAATGACGTAATTAAAGATCATGAAATCATGGTCGATCCAGTTGAGTTAGTATAAATATCCACTAAACATAATTTATTAAATTACAAATTTCATGAAATAATATTTAACTCCAATTATGATGAATTTATAGTCTTGGGAGACTAGTATAACCCCCTTGAATGTTATTTATAAATTGAGGTTTCTACCATTGGAATTTGTAATAATTGATAGAAATATATCACATATATTATTTTCATTTGCACTATGTCTATGTAATGACAGAACAAATTATTTTTCCAATATATAAACTCATAGAAGATAATTATTCTTCAAATTGTAAGAGGAATCAGTGGAATCATTATTAATTTTTCAACATTTCATTTTACCCTTCTCAATTGAGAAACGAAAATCATCCAATTCATTAAGCACATCAGTTCCAAACATATGTTGAGGTGGATTGTCAGCCTATATAATATTTTAATTTCATTAATGATCATTCTTATATGGGTGATCCATTGGAAATAATCTTGAATGTACCATAAACCAAAAACATTGATGATATTTAAGTATTATTGGTTATATGTTAAAAAATAAATTGGACATGATAGTTTTCCCTTTATAACATATTCATACATCATTTTATAATAATTAAAATCATTAATCCTCTACACAATCTAAACACACGTCTAAAATATGTCTTTCGAATATGTGTTGAATGTTATCATACAAAAATTCCAATGAAGACTCAACACTTTTATTAAAGGTTTCTTGTAAACATAAATTTCATTTAAAGTATTAGGTTGTTCATATATAATAATAATCCTGAACATGAATGGTTTATTCATAAACATCCATGGAGGAAGGTTATAAATGGGTATGAAAGTTGAACATATGTTGTGAAATGTGAGAATTATCTCAAATGGATTGAAAATATAACATGATAGAATCATCCTCACATTAAACATGTTTTATTTTATATTAGGATAACTGGAATCAAAATTCACACATGAAAATCAATTTCTAGGGCGTACCAACTTATCCTTATCTTTCGTTCTCTTGATTTCATGCCACTAAATTTTTATTCATATTTCCACTAACATGACCAGATTCTAGAGTTTAGGGATCAATTGAAATATCCACCTTAATTTAATTGTAACAACGAATTTTTTTCATCAACTATATATTTCTATTTGTATGTGCCACATTTTATACAATCATTTAGATCATTTTTTCCTTGAAGAGGCACCACTATTTTGGGCATGAAATGATTTTGTTTTCTGAAAATCAAATATCCTCAACTAAATTACATGCCCTAAAATGGTTAGAGGTAATATCCACATCATAGGGAATTAATTACATGAAAATGTTACGAATATAATATTTGGAAGTATTATAAATACCACACATTGTTTACCCATGAAATAGTCAGATTAAAAATTCTAGCTTTTCCATTTTACCACATTAATGGTATTCTAGATTTGTGGAAGCGTCATTAAATTTTTTTCTCACATTCGATGTAATCATTCTCATTACATGAATCATGTATAATCATATCAAAGTATAATTTGTTGGGATCCCTTCCTTCTCTTGATAAGGAATTAACAATAACTGATCATGTAATAAATTTTCTAATCTGATCCTATCATTTGGATCATGAAAATTTTGAGATTTTATTTTCTCCACATTATGATACCAAACTTAGTTTTTTCAAACCATATTTATTTATATGATAGATAATTTCTTCAAAACTCAACCAAGGTCTTATAATACAATTATAACACGAGAAGTGTATGTGACTACTATCTCATGTCTTGTTGGGTGAAATATCTAAATGTATCTCCAAATTGATTTGAAAATCACTTATGAATATGATCAGTTTCATATATACAGCTTTTTTACCTTCTATGAAAAAATGTTAGATTTCATGATGTAAAATAAATTAAATAATATTAATGTTTAATAAAAACTATATTTAATGAAGTGATAATTTTTCACTTTATATGAAAACATAACTCACACACTAGTCTATATGAGAATCATAATTTAAAATCCAAACAATCTATATAGAAAATTCATATAAATATATAACCATAATATTGATTCAATTGAATCATTGAGTAGAAATGATCCAAACACACGATCTTTGAAGGCTTTAATTATGGAAATTATTATTATGTAATAAAAATGCATAGGGGTGTTTTTTTGAAAATAGGTGTATTTGAGTGAATAAATAAGCGAGGCATAAACACCCTTTAGATATGAGACTTAGTGACACTCCTCTTAAATTTGATCTATCTCAAGATTATTTTATTATGGTTAGTTTTGTGTTTTTTATTTCAATTTAATTTAGATTATCTAAATAGATTTTCCTCTAGAAAATCATGGAATGTTTTTCTTATCGGGTCTAGTTTAGTTCAGTTGGGGGTTATGTATATATTTTTTAAGTGAATATTTGTTTGACTAATTTAATTTGATTCAATTTTTTATAGTTTGATTCAACGTGGGTTAGTATTTTTTGAAATAGAACTATTTAATTTGGTTAAAATCAATTCTATTTGGTTTGGTTTTGTGATGTTTGATATGGTTCAGTTCAGTTTGGTATAACATGCAACTATTAAATTTGTTGAGTTTATTTGTTTATGATTAGTTTTGTTTTGGTCAATTTAATTTTGTTGGGCTTTTTAATTTTTTTGGTTCGGTGTATTCTTATTATTATTTTATTTATGATTGTTCACATTAGTTCATATTAGATTGTGAAATCTGAATTTATTTTATTTAGGTTCAACATAGTTCAATTCATAATATTTTAGTTCAATTTGATGCAATTTAGTATTGTTATGATCTACTAATGTCTACTTGGGTCACATAAAGTAATTTAAATTTAATTCATTTTGTTTATTCGAGTTTGTTAAATTATCATATATATAGAATTTTTTATTTCATTTGGGATTCATTGTTTAATGGGTTGATTGGTTAGATTCATTTATTTTCATTCATACTTAGGTCAGTCTGGTAAAATTCAGTTTTCTTTTGGTCTGATTAATTAATATAAATTTATTTTATTTATTTTTTATTTACATCATCACGGTATATTTTACATTTTTAGTTTATTTTTATTTTTTTTGTCAGTTTATATCAAGAAAATTTAGTTTAGTTTTTTGAAGAGTTAATTTTGATCCATTTTGGCCAATTAATGTTAGGTTTATATACATAATGTCAACACAATGTTGTATGGATTGGGTTGGTCTAAATAAGTTCCATTCATGTATCTTTGGTTTTCAATTTTTTTACATCGGTTTAGTTCAATATACATTGTGTAGGGTCTGGATAATGTGGTTTTATGTTACAATTTCAGTGAAATGATATGTAATGAGTATTTAATTTATACAAGGTGCGGTGGTATTACATATTACTATGAATGATTATTTTAAATCAACAATTCTATTTTATATATAAATTAATATTTTATTTTAGTTGGGAATGTAATTTATTATTGATGTTTTTGAACTATTATCAAAATTGGATTTGGATAAGTGTTGGATTATTTTATGTAACATCATACTTATCCTGAATAATTTATGGAATAATATTTGTGTTATTTATAAAAATAAAATATATATTTATTTTACGTGGTGTCATTGAATATTATGTAATTTCTGGATGATTATATAATTTTGGAATTATGAATAGGGATTTTGAAAATTTAGTATCAAATATTATCGAAAATGTTGTAAATATTTATTCTAGAAGTATTCTTACTGAAAATAAAATATAATACATTGGAGATGTTTTCAAGGATTTATTAACAATAGACTGATTCTATAAAAATATTTTTGATGATTAATTTCTATTAGGGGATTTTAGATAACTAATAATTTTGAAGTTGTATGAATTTAAATTAGAAATATAAAGATTTAACATAAATAAATAGAACCATAATAAGAAAAATAAGCAATAAAAAATCAATCCAAAATTGTAATGGAGGTATACTAACGGGCCATGATAAATATTGAAACATTATTAAGATATGAGTCTACATATCAATATTTGAGGAATTATCCTCATTAATATTCATTTAATGAATGTTATTTACATTATATTATGGTTGAAAAATAATTCATTTGTAGATATGGGTTAAAAAATTTAAATATTTGGGTGACTATCAGGTGACATAACCTACAGATCTACACTTTAACATTGAAATGATATATATTATTGTATTAAATGAAATATTTTTCAACTTTATATATAAATATATCCCAAACTACATTAAATATTATGTATGTTCTTTAATAAATCTTTCTTTTTCTATTCAATCAATTTCATTGTGTTCTTCTCATAGTTGACATTTATTTTCATCACATACACTTATCCATTGTACTATTTTTTCATATTTTTTTAGTTTATGTTTTTTTAATTTTAGAACACATTTACCCTTCCACATATTAGTCAATTCTATCACTATTTCACTATGTATGTAATGGTATAAAAATATATTTTATAGTCAAATGACTTAAAAAAGAATCTTTATGTCTCTTATCTTGAAATTCTTTCAGTATAGATGTTTGAAAAAAATATACTTGAATAATTTATTTTTTTCATACACCCAACCAAAACAGTGATATTAAATTAATACCATAACAACCCACAAGAAATATATTCCCCCATCAATGGGGGTATTTTCTCAAAATCATTTTCTCAAAATATCATTTTTCATCAAAAAAATGAAAAAAAACTATTTATTTAAATTTTTAACTAGTCATTGAATAAGAATCCTAATAAATACATGTTTCCTATTTTATATCAATATAAAAATTCCATAGTATACCATGATAATCTTAAACAATCAATAATAATATTTATATTACATACACATATAAAACATATTAAATCTACCCACATAGAAGACTCATGTGATATGTTAATTAAATCCATTAACTGAGATCACACATTAGGTTCAATATATAAAATAATAATTAATATTAATGAAGATAATAATCCATTCATATCTATTAAAAACATAAACATTAAGCAATTTTTTTATGATTTCATAATGCAAGGTGATGTTACATGAATAATAATTTTGCCTCAATATTAATTTTTAATAGAAATATAATGATTGGATTAAACTAAAGGGAACCAAAATGAATCAGAACAAACAATAATTAACAACTCCAAAATTGAACAAAACAAACCCAAACAGAACCAAATAGTATTGAATAAACCGAAGTAGACATGAACCTAACAATGAATATCCAATATCAAATCACATGATAAAAAGAAATTGAATTAGCACAAAAAATATATCTTTTCATGTTGTTTTAGTGAATAAATGAAAATTAAATTCATTTTTGGTAGAATAACTCAATGATTTAGGACCTACTAATATAATATATATGAATTATTAAATGAAATCAAGAATAGTGATCATTTCTTGGTCAATTGGGAAGACAATAGAACATCGTTTCTAATAGGGATTGTGATTATATCTAGATGGGTAGAGTAGAGGGGTTCCCATGATACATATTTGGGGTAAAGAAATTCCATTGGATTTCTAAAACCATTGGCATACAAGTAGTTATGCAAATAGGTTATTAAAAACCACTGGGATATTCTTCATATAAACAGTCTATCCTAATTGTTGGGACAAACCACTCAGATAGGTTAGTATAGAGTGAATGATTTTTTTAATCCACTGATATATGCCTATGTGTATATCCCGTATTTCTAGTCATGGGTATTTGACTTGGAGGAAACTATGCAGTAAGCGATTTCTTAAATAATTTTTTTATTCTTTGGGTTATCAATTCTCCTTTAATTCTAATATGAAAATATTATGTGTGAAATGAAAATTATATTTTTATCTTTAATTTCAACTAATATTGTGTGTATTTAATTTTTTTAGACATAATCTATTCACTAAATAAATTTTATTTCACTGATATAATGTTTGTAAGGGTTCCTCATCTCAAACAGCCTTCTTTGGGACATATGTTTTATAATGCAATAATATTATTTAATTATGTGAATATAAAAATTAGATTGATATTTTATATCATTAAATCCATTATTTTCATGTTATTTATTAATTAATTTAATTTATTATTTCATCAGGATTATGATATAAAAGTTACTAAAGTGTTAATTATTTATTTCGCAATTTCATGACTGTTTGTTATTGATTATGTTTGTGTCCCCATTGGGATAAATATTATATCATTATATAATAAACAAATTATATTTTCCTCTCTTCATATTATATCTAAAAATTACAAGTTTTCTTTTAATTTTTATCAATTTATTTAATCAACATAACAAACTAATGCTTTTAAGGGAAATAAACTTTGTTTTTTTATTTGGGGAGGATTATTTTTCTTCCATGTCCATATTTTACATAAAATGGTTCCCAGATTATTTTAAGTACTTTTAAATCATTTATTAAATATATTTTTAGACATGTTTTATGTTTTAGTAATGGTTTAAATGGAATATTCATATTTTTTTAGAATTAGTTTTTTTAGTTTTTCTTACATATGTGCGAAAGGAATGTATTTTTGACATATATGAAATGAATGGAATTTCCTTCCAATATAAAATTCAAATTTTTATTCTTACAATAAATTTTTACATGTTTCTTATCAACAAAAAAATCATCCTTAATATTTGATATATTTTTAGATTTTAGATATCTAATTTCAATATAAAATGGGTTATTTACTTTTATAAATTTTTCAGTTATCTTTTTAATGTATTCTAATTAATATAAACATCCTTTGATGAATATTTTGATTTATTGAAGATATAATCAAAATATTATATACAAAATATTTTTATCGATGGACTATATTCATTTATACTAGGGAAATTACTGACATTTTGTATGCTACTTAATCTAATAGTCAAAATTATTTTTTATGAAATTTTTTTTATGTATTATAGTTTATTCATATGATGAATGCATATTACATATTTAGTGATGGAAGGGGAATGGAATTACATACCTCATTAATTCATTGACATTTATCACGAGTTAAATTACTTGGATAGTCTAATTTAAAGGGGAGTTTTGGGGTATTTTCACCTATAGATTAAAAATTCATTGTAGTAAGGTATTGATTATAATGATATCAGGATGTCTCAAATCAAATTATAAAATTTTAAAAATTTCCTTCATTATGAATTATTTTATTATTATCCTTCAGATGATTATATTTTATATTATCCATTGATGCATTTCGTGGTCATGTAATTGATTAAATGAAATATTTTTTAATTTAGTTGATATTCCATATTTATTATTACTTATTGATTAATTATTGATTCTGTTCTATGTAAATATTACAAAGGATATTGTCCCAACATATATGTGTTTCTTCCCTTGGATATGAATGATTATATTATTAATAACTCCCAGGATGTAGTAATGTTTTTATTATATGTATTTTATATTCCAAATATAATATGGGAATCAGGTGTATATCTAGTTCATAATGACTACTAAACTGATCGGACCATTAGCATGATATGAATTGAATATTATAAAAATGTAATAATTTAGAAACCATATATAGCTTACTAGGATTGGGTTTTTTATAATATATAATGAGACAAATTTAATATAAATATGATATAGTGAATTTATAAATTGTCATTTTAAACAGAAAACAGACACATCGAGTCATACTGGGAAAACTATATGTCAGACTGACCTAAAGATGGTTTATACACATCCAATTTGACTCATGTGTCAATTTAATATTGTATCAAGGCAATAATAAACCGTTTATTCAGTTTTGAGTACGTCATGTGGTTTTTGAACTAACATTTAGTTTTTATATAAAAACACACACTTTCCTTCATAGAAGTGACATTGTGTTTCATATTTACATAATGCAAATTGTTACATTTAAAAAAAACTTATGGATTATTTTTATGAATTTTTAAATAATATTTTATTAGTTTCTTTTATTTTTTATTATTAACACACGTTTTTGAACTTAAATTTCACTTTTAAACTAAAAAAATGAACTTTTAGTCATACTGGTCACCCCGTGTGTCAGATTGACATGCATTTTATTTGTACACATAAAAATGTATTGGGGATTTGTTTTCTAAATTATCATGATAATTTAAGTTAATTTTATTAGTTTTGAGTATTTGATGAGTTTGTTGAGTTAAAATGTGACTTTTAAAATAAAAACACCCAATTAGAGTCATACTAGGAACACTGTGTTTTAGAGTGATGTGTAACTAATTACCGCACCTGAGAAATGATTTTTGGGTTATTTTTCTAAAGATTTAGGAAAATACTTGTGTATGTTCTTAGTTTATAGGTTGTTATAGATTTTTTTCATAAAATTTGACTTTTAAACAAAAAACATGAACTTTGAGTCATTTTGAGCACTCAGTATGTCAATTTGACATGCGATTAATTCATACCTGACACAAATGACATATGGATAATTTAAATAAATTAACCAAACAATATGATCATGTTTTATATAAATTTTTTATGTGATGCATGTTTTGACCTATAATTTAGTTATTAAACATAAAAATGGACATATTATCATACCCTGCAGACCACGATTCGATGTGATGTATGACTGATTAATAAACATAAAAAACTATTTATAGATATTTTAAAAAATGTATTACTATAATACGAGCGAATTTTATTTGTTTTTAATTATTTAATGTTGGTTTGAACTAAAATGTCAGTTTTTAATTAACAATACTGACATTTAGTCATTTGGGGGACATCGTTTGTCATATTTATGTGACGTTAATTTATACACATCATAGATGAATTACAGATCACTATCCTAAAGTATCAATACTTGTTAGGCATTTTTTTCTATTTTAAGTATATATTTTCTGAACTAAACTATTTATTTCAAATAAAAACTCATGACTTATCGATATTTTTACTATATTTTCTAAAAAATGAGTGGGGTTCTAAATTTTCAGCAATTGACACCAATTTTTGAACTAAAATGTGAATTTTAGGATAAAAACAAGCACTTAGAGACATACCAAGAACACCAAATTTCATATTGATGTTTACTTGATTCATATAAAAATCTCACATAGATATTTTTCCTAATTTATCATGAAAATCATAGCTTGTTTTTTTGATAGCGAGTGATACAAATTTCTATACTAAAATGTCACTTTAAAACAAAAAACACAGAATTGGAGTCATACTGAGAATGTTGTGTGTCAGATTGATTCATGTCTTAATCGTACACATAAAAATAAATTATGTATAATTAAATAATTTATATATGAAATAAAATCAATTATTTTACCTTTTTTAGATTGTGATGTATGTTTTGAAATAAAATGTGAGTTTTGAATTGAGAACACACACATAAAATCATATACGGAAAACCTTGTGTCAGAGTGTGATTTGGGTGATTATTACATGTAACAAATGATTTATGGATCATGTTAATATTATATCGTGTATATAATATATTTTCATAATATCCACCCTCTTTACAATCAAATAAGAAAATAAATGAAACAAGAATGGAATCACATCATGGAGGTGGTAGTTTTCACGTATGCACGAGCGACAATAACATTTTTCTAATGGCTTAAAAAGTAAGAAGGTAGAAATGATAATATCATTTAATAATCATAATGATGTTATGAATAACATATATTTACACTAAAACTGTCCTATTAAGCATCCATAAAATGTGGTTTTGAAAAATAAATTGTATCCCTCCAAGGAGATGGAAAGTCATACGTGTGCAAAAGTGATACTTTCAATTCGTATTTGATGGAATATATATTTTATTGTGGTTTCTTCATTTTCATAATAACATTTTATCATATTTATTATCCCGAATTTCAAATTTCATGATAAATATAAAAAAAATTAGACGGTAATGAAGAGTATAAAAAAGAAAGTGTTCGGTTAGTGCGATTACGAATTATTTGATGAAACTCACTTCAATATCCATTAATGGTCTATAGATTTGGACTTTTGAGAAGACCAACACCTCAATAATGTGTATAATGAAGTTTAAAAGAGTTTTTCGTTTTTTATTTTCAATATATTACTCTAAATTTGTTTTTAAATGATTGAGGGGGAAGGGCCCATTTATAATTGACATAAGGGGCACTTTTGGAATTTCACAAATGAATAAATTGTAGCTAGACTATTTTAGAGACAAATGATTCCAAATAAAAAATATATTAGCATGGTATTAAAGTTTAGACCATACAATTTCCTAATTTTCATTATTTTAGATATTTATGTTTTTAAAATAATTTATTAAAATATTGTTTTAATAAAATATAATTATTGTCAATTATGAAACAATTCATCACATTAACCTTAATAACATCATGAAAAATATATAAATTCAAAAAATTAAAACACCCCCAAAATTTCATGTTCATCTATTAATGTTTTGGATCACATCAATTTTATCAAATTATAATAATCATAATATTTTTTTTTATTTTTTCTATTTTAACCCTCAAGGTCATGAATAGAGATATTTTTGAGGTAACAGAATATTGGGTTTGTTAATTAGTCTTTCCATTCAAAATTAAAAAAACCATTGGGATTTATGGAATAGGATGAAGAGGCCTTTCATAGAGGGAATCATTAATGTTAGAAGTATCTTCGACTCAATTTTGTGTATGCATAAAAAACTATCATGTGGATTCTAAAAGGATATATTGATTAGAGAAGGTTCATATAATAAAAGTATGGATGTGATATAGGAATTAATAGAGAGAGTCACACCTCTTTATGACTCAAGATATAACCCCACATCCGGAATTTTAATGTCACACCTGTTGGATACTTGGAAGGTGAGATCTACATTTCTTGAACCACAGTTGGGTTTCCTCCAAAATCAGATTTCCCAATAATCCAAATAGGATCATAACATTTTGGAAGACTAGTATATACCTATACCTCATCCATGACATGTTATACAAGAAACAACATAACATAATTGGTCTTATTATTTTTACCTTGGTGCTCGATTAAATATTTTTCAAAATATGTGAAGGACCTCAGAAAACCTTGTGAGGGGAGGGTTGAATTAGCATGTCAACATTTTCTTTTAACCAGTTGGATCTTATTACCACATTATTAGGAACCTATTAAACCTATATTAGTAGGAATTAAAGAAAAATACAATCACACGCAATGTTTGGACTCGCCAAATTTAATTGGTTCTCCACTAAGGGCTACGAACAAGGAGAATACAATTATTGTGAGTTTTGTATACCAAAAACCACTTATCTTCAAATGTTGTGGATTACGAGTGTTAAGAATAGTCACTCTGTGTCTGATGAACAACATTTATAGGGTTCATGGATAGGTCATTACTTCCCTTATATCTCTTTTTTAGACTCCCCCTAGCTCACTAGCTTGGAGAGGCCTCCACTTAGTTTTTCAATATGAGGTTTATTCAATGGATTAGCATCAAATCATGCATCCTCAACTGTAAATGGATGCTCTATTGAAGTCCTCTAACCACCCAAAGTTGTAATTTATTTTCTTGTACAATGATATGTTACGGAATTTAATTTTTCATAATAATTTAGTCAATTTTGTGGCTTCCATGGGTTTTCTATATACTGATATTATTTCCGAGTGTCACTAATGTTTTCACATACTATTCAGCTCCTTCGCATACTACCCAGCTCATATGTGAACATCCCTTCTCAGCATGCTATCCTACTCCTCATACTATTACACACATTTACGTACTATCCTGCTATGTGTGCTTCATTTCTCCACTGCATACTATGAGAACATCTTTCATGAACTATACCCTCTTCTGCCGACTATTTTCCTAACACAGATGATTCTCTCCACGTATTGTCTTCACCACCATGAACCACTTCAGAATTGACCAACTTTATTCAACAAAATTTTTAATCTCAAATATTGTCCCTTAAAAAAGGGTATTAATTCTCATTAAATAGACACATAACTCCACATATTTTTCTAATCTAATTTACCCAAAATATTAATTTTGGACAATCTTCACTGTACTAAACTCCAAACATATACTGTTAGGCTTTAATATATAAAAAAATTCTCTGAAATGTGACCCTTTATCACAACCCATTAACATTACACATACTGAATGACTATTTTTCCTTGTAATTCATCTCTTCACCTTGTACCATCACTTAAAACCATTTTCGGCAGCATTTCACATACCCAACACCTTGACCGCATACCGTCACTGCGAACTGATTTCTGTTCTGTGATCCTTTCTATGTACCAACCTCCTTCACTGTGTACTGCATGCCTTCACTATGTATAGTGAACCATCACCGCATATTGTGTGACTTCACTGCATACTTAAAACCTTCACTGCATACCACGACTTCACCACATACTGTTGTTGCGAACTATTACAAATAACTCGATTTTTTAGGCCCAAAAAATTAGAAAACACGGGGAAACTTCCCCACCTTCATCACTGTTGTCTGCCTCAAACTTATAACCCTATTATTTAGAAACACCCTAGTCATCCATGTGTAGATTGAAGAAAAACACAACCAACCTCTATTATAAGAAATGAGAAGTCCTAGTTCCCTCTCTAGATAAATTCACTGATACAACAGTCACAATAAAATCATGAACCTTCAACAAAAAAACTCAGACATCACTCAAAGACTACGTGAGTAGTTCTCAATGTAAAAACAAGAGACCCGAGATACATTGAGTTCTCACCCTTTTCTTCCCCCATGTTTTATTTATGTATTTTTAAATTAACCGTCATTCCCATTAGTAGAATGAAATAAAAAAATCTCCATAGAAATTATCCATTCTCCCCCAATATAAATAAGTCAAATGAACCAAATCTTGACTTGTACAGTTAAAAATACTTTCTCCCCCTAGATTGTATCTCCCCCATAAACATACATAATTTCAACAAGAAAATTAAAAATAGTAAAAAAATTGGGAGAGGGGAATCATGTAACCTATTTATGCACAGTGATGTGGATGAACAACGAGGTTCAACTGATGTTTCTCAGACATTGCGGATGATAGTGGCTTGGTCAAAATGTCGTCCACTTGATCATTAGATCCCTCATGGTCCATTTTTATCATACCTTGTTCAAATTTTTCCATGATTAAGTGATATTTTATCTCAATATGTTTTGTACGAGATTACTTAATAAAATTATTTGTAAGATCAATTTCACATTTGTTATCACAGTGAATCACAATTGGTTGTTTCACCTTATCACCTATGTCACTCTGTTCCTGCTTCATCCAAAGTAACTATGTGAATGCCTTGGTAAAATATATTTATTCATATTCAGTAGATTTATGTGAAGTAATTTCCTATTTCTTTTTTAAGTAGTGCACACATTTATTTCCAATAGAGAATGCTCCACCACAACTACAAATTATGTCCACTACATATCTAACCCAGTCAGCATCAGAAATGTAGATAGTTTATTATCTCTTCTTGTATAAATGTATAGCCCAAAATTATGTATACCTTGAATGTATCTCACGACTATTTTCACAACCTCCATATGTTCATCCTTTGGATTACTATTAAAGAGAGCAATAAGGAATGTTCCAATGAAAATATTTTTCCACGTCACCATCAGGTACAATAGTCGTACAATGATTCTTATATAAATGGTTGGATCCACATAAGACTTTTCCAAATGTTTTCCACTAATTTATCCAACTGCAATCGAACTCAAAATTGGATTGGAATAATGCATATTGAATATATTTAGTTGCTATCTAGCATAGTATTCCCGATGAATGAATGTGTGATCCTACTTTTGATGTACCTGCAACCCTAAAAAGTATGAGAGTTCACAAATCATGAACATTTCAAATTATGATTTCATGTGATTGGAAAATTATTCCACTAATTCGTGTCTTCATCCACAAAAAATAAGGTCATTCACATATACCAATACCCTAAACTAATCATGACTAGAGTTATTCACATAGTGATTGTGATCCACTCTTCCACTTTTTATCTCATGCTTTCTAAGATAATAGTAAAACCAAGAGTACCATGATTGTGGTTCTTTTTTTAGGACATAAAGAGATTTTATTAATTTTCAAACAATCATTTCATCATTACAAAGAATGAATCCTTTAGGTTGTCCAATGTATACTTCTTCTTCCAATAGTCCATTTAACAATTCTATCTTAACAACCATTTGATACACATTATATCCTCTTTAGATTTCCCGGGCAAGAAATAGCTTGAATGACACTAGTCTCACTATGGCAAAAATGTATCCTCAAAATAAAAACCTTCTACATGTAAACATCTTTTATAGACCAAGTGTACCGTATTTCAGATCTGATTTAAATGTTATTCTTATTTGTTCTTAAAAATCAACTTTGTAACATTCACATTATAATATTCTTATCTATTAACAAGATCCCATGTCTGATTTTTTCCAATTTGATCTAACTCTTCATTTATTGATTTCACCCATGACTCATACTTTGTAGCCTCTTCAAATGAGAATGGTACTACAACTGATATAAATGAAGATATAACATTATTCGACATTCTTCATATCTGTGTATATGAATTCTGATCCCCAAAAATGTTGGAATTATTAAAATATTCTCTTAGATTTCTCTTTTTGGGTTCAACAAAATTATCTCAAGCTATGGATTTTTCTTCTTGTTCTTCCTCAGAATCAACATCACGATGTGACTCCTAAGAGTTTTGAACATCTTCCTATACCTTTGTATTAGCATTTTCTCCATGTTCATATTCCTCTTCATCATTTATCACAGTAGCATAATCATTCCTTGAAGCATTCTGGTTATTATATTCAGTGATCTTTACATGACTATTATCCACAATTCATCCCAAGAACATATTGAAACACTTGTAGGAATTTATATTTATTCAGTTTCCACCAAATATTCTTTCATCTGCATTTTGTCCATACATACCTTGATTTCATTCATTATTTTGTATAAATCATATACTTCTAAAAACATGAAAATATTTCAATAAAGGAATATTTCCATTGCAAAATTCATATGGTTTCATTGTCTCAACCATATATAGCTATGTTATATTTTGAATATAATATCATTCTTATACAACCTTTTTCTAATAATGTTGTGAAATATGACTCTCAATCAACATAGTTTTGGCCATGTTGTTTACCTTTTGATTCTTGCACTCAAAGAATCCATTTTGTGGTGGATTTCCCACAGCTACCACCTCATGATGTATCCCATGCTTCTCTAGGTAATTTTTTAATTCAATGGATGTGTATTTCTCTCTATTTTCAGACTGCTTCACATTGATCATCCATCCAGTATCATTATCGGTGATTAGACGATTGGTTTTCATGCATCCAAGCACATTTCGCTTCATGTGTATAAGGTATTCACATTCTATTCTACTGTAATAATTTAGGAAAATAACAAATTATATTTCTCCAAGTGTCCCAGCATCATTTATCAACCCACATACATATGTATGAATGATATCAATGAGATTTGATGTTCTTTTCCACTTGGGCTAGTAGGAACTGTACGCAAGATTCCCTCGCATGAAAGAATCACATGTCATTTCTCTTAAATGATTTAGATTAGGGATATCCATGACTATATTCATCATAGATATCATTTCTATTCTATTTTGATTGATGTACATGAATCTGTAATGCCATAAGTAGTTTTCATCTTCATTTGTTAGGTAGCAAATGTTCTCTTTTCTATGAACTTGATATAAGTTTCCATATGTTATGTAGCCTGTCATGAGAGAATTCCCTGACATTCCTCTTATAGTACAATCATTCGGATTTAATTTCACAATAATACCTAAGTCAAAGAGTTGAATCACATTGAGAAGAGTGTGCTGCATACCATCCACATAAAGGAATTCAGTTTTCTTCAGCTCTCCAAATGCTAGCCCAGTACTTTGACTACATTTTTTATTAAAGCACCATCGTTACCAAAAATTATTGTTCCATCAACCTTTTTCATGACATTTAGTAATGGTCTTCATTACCCATCATGAGGGATGAACACCCTTTATCAAGAATCCAACTTATGTTATTCTTTGTAACTTTGAGGGATGCATAAGAAAAATTGGAAATTTTCAATGTTTATATTTTCTTTCCAAGTGATATTAGATTGAGGGTAGGACACTGATGGTATTTCTATTATCTCATTTATGTACATGGGTTATTCATATTCAAAAAAATTATCTAGATAATCAAAACTATTTTTAATAGAGACATTATCTCATTGATGAGTATTTACTGAACTTTGAGCATTGAAAGAATTTCTCATGTCGTACCTCTACTTGTAATACACAACATTATGGCCATTCTTAGAATTGTAAAAATAATATCCAGAGAAATTATTTCTTCTATAAGATTTAGGATATGAGTGTGTTCACTTTTTTTGAACATCTAACTCTTATCCATTAATATAACTCTTTTTCTCATTGTTTTATGACATGGTATGACCCATATAGCCACAAAATTGGCAATTCATGAAAGAAAATGTCTTCTCACTTATATTCCTCCTCATTATTTGTTCCATAAGAAAATAGTTTGACGCCCTATTGTTTTTGGACACTGAATGATTATCATCATTTATCCATTCAGTATGATTTAAGGGTTTGTTTTTCATCACTTCTTGTGTGTTTTCATGTTGATCAAAATGAAATTTTCCATTACTATAGTTCATTTTTTATAGAATTTGACATTTCAACATCACAACCAATTCCACTATTTCCCATGCATGTGAGTAATTGATCATTAAATATATCTTCAACTCCATCAGAACCACATTTCTCTCTCTCTATTATCTTAGATTCGGAGAACCCCCCAAATTTTCTTCTTCTTCTTTTCTTCTTTTGAAATAGATTCACATTTGAGTTTACTTCACAGTGTAACAACTCATTCTTTGAGTCCCTCAACGGTCATGGAATTATTCTCAGGTCTTGAGGAATGGTCATTGATGACCGTTTCATGTTCTTCAATTGTAATTTTTAGTTCCATAATATCATCATATCATTCATGGTTTGATGATTGTACATTCACTAGTTTTTATAGACATTAAATTTCTAATTTTGATGGATCAATTTATTATAAGGATACATACACAATTTCATTCCCCTTATTGCTTCACTTATAAATATTTCTATTCTTACCAAATGAATTATTAAGATGAAACATGTGATCGAAATTAACCGTCAACTTATTATATCAATCATATCTGTCAAAGGTTCTAACATTTAAATGGTAGCCATCATTGATTCATGGTACCCAAATTTGAATGTTTCTTCCTCTTCCCCAAAGAGTTAATTATCATTATCTTCTTCTTCAAAAAGAATTATATTTCACTAAAATTTCATTCCATATTTGACATATCTCTTTTTGAAAATCCTTTTCTAAGGAAATTTAATGTCTTTATCTCTGCTTTCATCACATTTGAACATTCATGGGAAGTGAGAGGTAATGTTCCCAACACTTATATAGTAAAAACAAGCCATAAGTAGCTTCACTTTAAATTTCAATGTTCCCTTATATAGTTTCTTGGAAATGATGGAAATAACATTGATTTCCTCTTAATATTAATCAGCACAACCTTCTCAAATTTCTAGTTTTTCTGTGGATTTGAATTTTGTTTCATTTCTTACACAAGTTGTTGCATCTTCTAGGATTAGTCTCATCTCATATACCACCAGGATGTTCTACATATTATCAAGAGAATGTTTGGAATGATCCCTTTATTCATGTGCAAAAAACAATGCAATATATATGGGTGTAAGTGTTCTCATTATTATCATTACAATATTAATTTGTTTGATATCTTCTCCAAGTCCATGAATTGTTCTTAAAAATAATGTATTTTGATTGAAAAAAGAATCTGAATATTCATTAGGGTGCAACATCAGATCATCAAACCTGTTGTGTAAAACATGGAGATTCACCTACTACAATTTTTTGTCACCATCATAAATATTATCGAATTTCAACCATATTTACTTGAGGGATTTAAAATTCATAACCACCATATATATTTTTTCAGAATTTTCTACAGTTAGGGTATTCTATGAAATTGAATTAGCATCCAACATTTTTCTTGTCCTTATATGTCATAGATAGACCGGTTGGATCAGTGACAAGTATTACTTATATAGTAAATAAATTACATCAATTCCAAGATATCCTAGATGATATATGATCATGTTTTCCAAATTTCAAAGTTACCTTAATCATAAAAAGGAACTCCTCTAACATTAACTATATTCTCCATGTCAGTAAAATAGAATAGATTTAGCACCAGCAACCTTTACCCTATGGTACCACTTGAAGGACCCCTAAATACACAGAGAGGGGAGGGGTGAATCCGAGTGTCATATTTTATCATTTAAACTGAATAATCTTGTTCTCAAAATGGATGGAACCTATTAAACCGATCTGAAGAGGATGTGAAAAATACAATCACATGCAATGCAAGGGAACACCAATTTTACATGGTTAACCAATAAAGGATACGTCCATGGACCATATGCTGACATTGTCTTGGTCATAAAATACACTAATAATAAAAATATCTGGATTTCAATAGTTTATCATAGTCACTATATTCTAGGAACACTACCTTTACAAGGTTCAAGGATATATCACTAATTCTAGTAGATCACTTCTGTAGACTCCCCTTAGCTCACTTCTTGGCATAGGTCTTCACTCAGTTTATCGACATGAATGTCACTTCAATGAATTAGAATCAAATCGTGCATCCTAAACTATAAATGTATTCCCATTTTTAGTACTATAATCATTGAAAAATGTAATTTTTTCCGGTACACTATTATTTTTTGGAAATTAATTTCGCAAATATATTTGGTCAATTTTCAGGAATACTTGGGTGTTACTTGTACTTTTTCTATTCCCATGTACCGTTGTTATTTTATCCTAACATCCATCTCCTCTACAAAATTTCCATATATTCTATGAAACTTCCTTCTCATCATACATCCATAATCCACATATAGCTCTAAACCTCCACGTATTTTCCTACTCCGCATGATGCCTTTCTCTCTTGCATAGAGTGAGAGATTTATGTGTGAACCACAACATCTTCCACGGACTGTTCTCCATACAAGGATGATTACGTCAACATACTATATTCTCCTCCAAGTACCACATAGTAATTCACCAAATTTCTTTCCGCAATTTTTGATCTCCATTCCCGTCCCTTAAGAAAGTGGATTACTGCTCCTCAAATAAGAATGTAACATCACCAATTTTCCTATTCTGATTTATCAAAATTTTTTATGCTAAAAAATCTTCACTGTACTGTACTCCAATTGTGTACTATTAGCCTCTACCGTGTACTGAAATCCACTGAACTATGATCCATTATCGCTTACTGTTATCCTTCCACATACATTACGTCTTTTGGTCTGCATACAACATCTCTTCACCAGATACCATAACTGTAAACCGTTTTCGGCAGCATTTTGCATACCAAATTCTTCACCACATAATTTCATTGTGAAATCTTTTCAGTTATGTGCATTGTTATTCCTACCGAATTCCATCATCCATTTGTAGATTGAAAAAAAACAAAAACTAGCCTCTATTGTTAGAAACGAGCAGATGTTGTTCCCAAAATATCTTCATAATGCACCTAATATGTGAATGGTTTACATTGAGTGATGATGGATTCCAATGTAATAGACTACTAGTGTGATATCTTTTAGTGTAAGGATATCCCATTGAGATTCAATTTCCTCCCATGGTGAGTCAGGAACCATTCCTTAACCTTACATGAATATATTGAGAGTATAGAAATTACCCTAGTGTTCAAGTGCACCTTCTTCAAAAACCCCTAGGGAGAGACCATAAATCATAGATTCTATGAGGTTGAATGAAATAAAACTATATGGAAATAATTAAGTTATTTGATATGCCTTAATCTTTATTATTCATTTGGGGGTTCTTTCATCAAACATTGGTTTATGGGAGTGGGAATTTTCGGGTCAATGAAGATGGATTGAACATTGATACATTTTGTAGGATGTTGCTTCATTTGGAAAGAAATTAATAAATCATGAAATGAAAGCACCATATACACAGTGTTAACTCTCTTTTTATACCAAGAACATCTTTATATATCTATAATTATTAATTTAGAAATTGGAATATGCACCATCTCTTATACCACTTTTCACTAGAAAATACCCCATGACATTATCTCTAATGAAGCCTAAGGATGATGGTTCTCCTAGATCCATCATAATTATGGTCCAATGATTACGAAGGAGGGGTATTCCTTCATGCTTATTATGTAAGGACTAATTTTTTTTTCATTATCCTGTAGGATATATTTTTCTTTCATTTTTTGTATAATTTTTTAAGGACACTCTCTCTAGGATGAAGCTATTTCGATATTATCAAGTGTCTGCATGTGTAATAAAAAACATAGAACTTTTTATAGTGGAAATGTATTCCAATGATATAGTATCATTACATATATTGATGTAGTTTTTAACCTCATATTTCTTCTATATAATTCTTATGTGCTGAGTTTTTATCACCTGACATTTGTAATTACATTACACCTAAGAAGAGGGGAACCAAGTCACTGACATCCATGCCTCCAGAGCTCTCCAAGGGGTGTGTATTACATTTACAATAGTTGTGGTTCCCTTTCTCTTGATTGAGTGATAATGGTTGGATGGAATCCCTCAGGTTGTACTAATTATAACATTCATATTCTAATATGTAACCTTATTTATCTGTGTTCATTTTGTACTTTCACTCTCTCTTAATTTAATAAAATAACAATTTGAGAGAAATGGATTTACATAAAATATAATTATTATTTACATTGAATTTATCAATAAATTTATATTGATTATGAAATTTATATATATTTCATAAATTTTTATATAATATTAATACCCACTATATTAGTGACTAGGTTACAACTATCACATAAAAATATTATTTCAAAAGTATATCATATTCTATTTAAACTCGGTTTTCTATGTAATGTAATCAACCAAAGATATATAATTATTTGAAGAAAAATGAATTATAAAATCATGGGTTGTTAAATGAAACATTCCTTCTATTTAATATTTAAAATCGAGGGATAATGTTTTTAGAAAATTTATTGGTAATGTGAGGGTTTCAATGAAATTATGAATCTTATATGGTTTTAATGTAATTTATTTGTTCTCTTAATAAATGGGTTTTAGCTGAATTTTCTGGTACATGATAGAATTCATCTAAAAATGTGTTATTATTTAAAATGGAATGTTTATTTATAATAATTTTATGTGGATTTCTAAAAAATCATAAAAAAAGAATTAATTTTATGGAAATATATTTCAAACTAGTATAAATGTAATGTATTGTGAAAGGTATCACATAGAGTAATTTATATATGACATCCTTCCCAGAAATATTTCTCTAGCACTACTAATACAACTCTATGTTTATAGACTAGGTTGATCTTTCTAGGTTTTTGTTGATGTTATTGAGAAATCCATTATGTGGAATTATTCTTATTTTAGGTTACTAAAGGAATGAGTATTAGAGATATTGTTATATGGTGACCTTGGGTCAGGAGGAGACAACTGTTTTTTTATTTAGGTTTTTATTATTAAACTTTTACTATGTATGTTCTGACTAATTAAGAATTTATATTATATTTAGATCAATGTTTAGTCATATAAAAATTAATTTTTTTTTCTAGAATTGGTTTTGATGTTAATTTTTAGTTTTTCTATTTTTGATGAGATTATATTTCAAACAATATAATTTGTTTTTCATGAAAGTAAAATGTATCAACACAACCTTCCAAAATGTCCATATGGATTATGTTGCATAATATATATTATTTCTTGGGTGAAACCTTTCCCAAATGTGTATCATTGTGCCCAGACAGTAGTTATATGTCCATAAGATAGAAAAATCCCATAAATCATTGCGACAAGCTATCTTTGGTTTCCAATTGTATATCCCATAAAGAATAAGAAGTTTCAAGGGAATTTTTTTCTTGATTTTTTTTTGGAAATTTGCTATTCTGTGGCTTTTGACGGCACTTTATTCCGAGGCCCGATGTACCCGGATCAATTGTCAATGTTTAGATCAGGTAAGATCTGTGAATGAACAAGTGGGGTTTTCTATCTTTTGAACTGGTGGTCGGAATTGAAATCTGAGGTCACCGATGAACTCGTAGCGCTGATGTTCGTTTAAGTGAACCTTTACCATAGTTGCGCTTTAAAGGGAGAAGAGGTTAATTTTCTGTTGTTTTTAAGGAATAAATAAAAATATGTGTAAGATATTTTTATTTGTGTTGGGTGGTTTTATCCCAGAAAAGGGGAGTTATAGGTGTGGCCCACACCCACCTAACCTCCCAAGGGAGGGTTTACTGTAGTGGGGCCCACAAGAGACCCTAACTCCTCACCCCCCCACAACTCCCTTTACCGCCCTTCACCACCACATTAAATTATTTTTTTAAACCCTTCTTTAATTATGTAGCCTCTCCGCCTTCCTCTCCTCCATTAATTTTTGCCTACACACATAATTAATGGATTTATTCATTGAATTAATGTGAAATGGATGGAAATTCATTAAAATGGGAGAAGGCTATCGTAATATTTTCGTTGGAAAAATAATTTGGTGGGGGAACCTCTGACGAAATTAGAAGAGCTATGTTCTCCAACAAACCGATGAAGAATGACCCTCTCTTCCAAGAAGAACGACAACACGCCTTCTATTCTTTTCCCCGTGACAAGAGGGGAGAAGACACGTCTTTGGGTACACTCTGATGACGACGTAATTGCTACCGTCATCCACGATGCATGGCTAGTGCGAATCTTTCTCGAGGTAGGGGTTAAGTTCAATTCTAATGGATTATAATTGTGCCTCGGTTCGTTGTTGTATAATCTTGTTTGTGTGACTTATTGCTATCGCTTAACATTGAGGGTGTGGGCCGAACAAACATGACCCGACCAGCCTTCGTTTCATACTATTTATTGATGGAATTGGCGATCGGAGGAGGAACACGGACGAGGCCGGTAGCGCAACGGACACCGCCACACATGCTATGAAAAGCTGCATCTAAGCAAGCCGTGGCAGAGGAAGTCGGCGCCGTCGCGCTGTGCATCAGGAACCGCGGACCGCTTTGCGGGCCGCTTCGGTGGAAGGATCGGTCGGCCCGTCAAGCGGTCGGGCAAAGGGGATCCATGACACCAAGAGGGAACCCCGCTAGAAAATGGGTTGGCCCGTTGGCCAGCTGGGCGGAGTAGATCCGCGGTGCGAGAAGAGCCATGACCCACCGTGGGGGCCACTTGTTCCCGAAGGCCCGCCATCCTAGATGGCCGGTTTGGGAAGGGCGGCGCTGCTTGGCGCTACCGGTTCAGACAGCTGAGGGGTTGTGCCCCTCGGAACGCTCATCCCTCGGGCAACTCCGCTGGGCCATCTGGCTGAGCCAGCGAGGCCGCGCGACTTACCAGGCCGGTCCGAACCCTTTGCTGGGTCGGACTAGCCAAAACCGAGTCGACCCACCCGTCAGCCCATCGGGCCTAAAGGACCTGGACCTTTTCACAAAAATGTTAATTACGTTAAGACTGCATGCCTGATCGACACGCTGTCTGAGGCACTTGGACCCTTCTGATGAGGCGGTCCTTTTACGTTACACTATGTGAGTTTTGGATGACTTCGGAAAAATGGTCGGGTTGGTTCAAACCCGAAACCAACTGGGCCCTCGGAGCGGAAACACGTATAGATTGAGGACCATATGTCTGATTGACATGTCGTCAACTACATTGGATTTATTTTGATGAGAAGGTTCATTTGGAATACTCTGCGTGGTTTTCAGATGATATTGGAGTATGGTGTTGTTGATTTTAGCTTCAAAACCAATGGGGCCCCTGGAACGGAACTGCTAATAACTCACATACCGACCATCCGATTGACGCACCATCTATTGCGTTGAGATCCCTATGATGAGGATGTCCATTGAGATACACCATTGTGGAATTTCGTGAAACCTGCTGTGTCGACTAGTAGCTCGTGGAGCAGATACTCTCGTAGACGAGCATATGGAGTACGGTGACCTTGTAACTGGCTGAGACCTAATGACTGCTTGTCCGATTCGTATCATAGTTACATGACTAGCCCATTGGGGAGAACTACTGTGTTGGGGTGGCAGACCCATGGTGGAGGAGCGCTATTATGTTGGAGCGGCAAACCTGCGGTACACGATAGGAGAAGTACCTCTGTAGGCTAGTGGGGGAGCTCTACTATGTTGGGGCGGCAGATCCAT
Source organism: Viscum album (assembly GCA_963277665.1). Taxonomy (NCBI): domain Eukaryota; kingdom Viridiplantae; phylum Streptophyta; class Magnoliopsida; order Santalales; family Viscaceae; genus Viscum; species Viscum album. The sequence goes on along the minus strand of OY728131.1, from coordinate 1,081,216,253 downwards.
GGCGGGGGGCACTACTGTTTTGGGGTGGAATAACCATGGTACTCAACTGTGCAATAGTACCTAAGTAGTCTAAGGTTATTGAGTAGCACCTTAGGTTCGAGACATGACTACTGTTCTCGATAGAGGAGGAGTTCTCCAGCATCTGTGTTTTCATCATCGTGAACAAAAATCATGGTTTGATCTGAGTCAATGACCTTCGTGTTTTCATCATGATTGAGATTGGTTACTTGATAACTTATGTATATGTCTGGGAATATTCCTAATTATAGGTTATCTGTTGGTATCTTTCTTTTTGGTTTATCCTTGTTGGATTTTAGTGAGACCTTGAGTGTCTCAGGGTCCATACTGAGTATCGTTATACTCACCCCTACATTGTTTATGCCCGCACCACGTTTTGTTGGATGTAGACGTCGTACATCACTGACCGAGGTAGAATGTATGAAGACTGGATGGTACCCGGAGGTGGACACTCGGTGTGACAGCATACAGAGTGGTCCGATAGAGGTGGAGTGCTATGGAGGACATATGTACCTACCCATCAGGTAGGAACCCAGAGGATGATCCCAGAGCTGCATCAACTTCCAGTTGTTGTCTTTGCATTTGTACATTTCTTTCTGTTGTACCTGTACCTTTCTATTGGGCTTGTATTTCTGGCCCCTTTTTATTTTCAGCACTTTTGTTATACTGCTTTACTTAGTGATTGCTTCTTCATGTTCTCTTTTTGTATGTGTTTTTGTTTCATAAAGTCAATTCCTTCTCTTATTATCGAGATTTACACCTTGGGTGCTAGTCGCCAGCCCCTGGATAATGGATGGCGGGCTTGGGGTAGTCACATCATAGGCCCTAAGGATGGGTCGTGACAAATTGCTATCAATGGATTCAGTTCTACTGCAGAACATAGGACTCTGAAATTTAATTTCTGTAATACTATTAAGGGTGCTATGTGTGGTTTTCAGTTCAGGGAATCCAGTGTTGGTGTGGGCTGTCGACGTATCCATACACCAGGACCATAACTTCTATTTTCCGAATTAGTGCATGAAAACACTGATTGTGTGTGTTTTTTCAAAATTTTCTTTTAAATTAGCTCAAACCAGGTCAGCTCACCATGCATAGTTTTTGACCATGTCACATTTGTTTCTTTTTGGATTTCTTCACCCATTCAATCAGCATGGGTACAGAGTGGAGAGCGTGATGATAGCCCACAGAGCAGTGAGTACTCAGTACAGGGCCATCTTCCATTTGAGAAACTATCAGAGAGTGAATGATGCGTGAGCTAGATGCACAAGTTCCAGCGATAGAGGCTTCCAAGGTATCGTGGCGAGTCAGACTTTTAGACTGTTGGGCACTGGCTGGAGTTTGTATCATGAGCATTCCAAACAGTTTGGAAACACACTAACTTGATGGTGTACCTAGCTTTTAGTCTCTTTCATGGAGCATTTGAGAGGTGGTGGAGCCATATGCCCCAGTTTTACGACGAGACAACCTTCACCTGGGGAAACTTCGAGACTTTTTTCAAGGTGGAGTTTATACCAATGACTCTACACTCTGAGCGTGGTCAAGAGCTTCTGCCCTTGCCGTAGGGTTTTCCTACTATAGTGGAGTCTTCTGTAGCTGGTAGTAGATAGATTATGCAGAGGTCCAAGTGGACCAAACCTACAGGTGGTCGACCACACGACTCAGGATCGGTAGTGCGGGGCACCCAGGGTGGAGTCAAAGCCAGGAAAACCAGAAACATACAATGTTTCTCCTTCAGCGGGCTTGGTCACATGGCACGTGACTATATGAATCCCCGCACAGTTGATCAAAAGGTGTGGGATGAGCCACTGAGATAGAAGCAACGACAGGAGTTGGAGTATCAACCGAGCGGTGGACAAGGCAGTGGAATAGGTGGACGAGAGCGAGAATAGTTCCATGCATAGAGGCCTTTGCTCACGGTGCTTCTAGTATCTTGTGTTGTTATTGTTTTTGGTTTTTATGTGTCATTGAACTTTTAATTGCAATAACAAAAGATACTTGTCCTTGTGACATCGCTTTCCTTCCTTTTTGTGTTTAATACTAAGAGGTTCCAATTAAAACTATTGACTTGACCCTCACTTGCGAGATCCCTACTGGAGGAGACCTAGTAACCATGGACTGATGCCGATAGTGTGAATCAACCAATGGAGGCGAGAGTAACGGTTGGATCTCTTAGTAGTAGTGTCGAGGCCTTACGACATCATTCAAGACATGAATTGTATCGTTAATGTCAGCATTGACTGTATTAGGCAAGGAACGTGGTTCATACAAGGGATGAGACTAGATTTCTCTTTTCGGAAGAGGAGAAATATCAGTAGCTCATTGGTAGAACTTAGAAGAAGAAAGGTGGAGATGAGTTCTTACAATTGGCTAGTCTCACCCATTGTTCATTGAGAGAACTGTTTACGGTTCTCTCCAACTCAATAGTCTCAGGTGTATCTTCTCTCAGAAAGACATGATCCTGGGACAATAGTGATTAGTTGAATTCCTCCAGGACTATGACTTCGAGATTGTTTATTCTCCTGGGGAGGAGAATATTGTAGCAGATTCTCATAGTAGAAGATCAGGTATTCAGCTTTTAGGAGTGGAAAGACAACAGTTGGACGCGTTGCAGATATCCATTTTGGATAGTGATGGAGTTAGCATGTGTAAAACCAGATATGGTTCATGCTTCGATGGAGATGGTGCAGATCATCCAGGAGCAGATGAAGACTACACAGAGTAGACCGATGTCCCATGCTGATAGGAGATGAGGCCACTGGAGCTCAAGGATGGTGACCTTGTCTTTATACGGGTCTCACCACGATGAGGTCTACAAAGATGTGACCGAGGCGGCATGTTATCTCCAATGTTCATCTGACCTTTCCAGGTCCTCAGTAGGATGGGCATGGTGGATTACCACTGGCCTTTCCACCTCAGTTGCACTGGGTTCTTGACATCTTCCATGTTTCTCAGCTGAGGAGATTTGTGCACGACCTAAACATCATCATCGACCACGGGGAGTTAGACATCGATGATGGGGAGACTTTCATAGGTTTCTAGTAGTGGTTGAGGATCAACAAGAGTCAGTCCTATGTGGGCAGTCCATTCCTCTTGTGCGCTTTCATTAGCAACATTGGAACCTCTAGGAGACCACATGGGAGCAGGAGGCTCCGATGCATTCTCAGTACCCATTTTGTTTCCCTAGCGTGTGTTGTAGCTTTACAGGGATGTAAATCCTTGCGATGGGAGTAATGTAAAGTCCCGTAAATTTCAAGGAAATTTTTTTTCTTAATTTCTTTCTAATTCTATGAGTATGTGGCTTCTGAAGGCACTTGATTCTATGACCCAGTGTTCCCGGAATAAATTTCCAATGTTTATTTCGGGTACGTTCAGTTTATGAACAAGAAGGTTTTTCTATATTTTGAACCGGTGCTCGGAATTGAAATCTGAGGGCACTAATGAACTCACAACGCCAGTGTTCGCTTAAGGAGACCTTTTTCGTTGTTTCCTTTTGAAAGGAGAAGAGGTTTATTTTCAGTTGTTTTTAAGAAATAAATAAAAATATGTGTATAATATGTTTTTTGTTGAGGGTGGTTTTCTACCACAAAAGGGGAGTTATAGGTGGGTCCCACACCCACCTAACCTCCCAAAGATGGGTTTCGTGTGGTGGGGCCCACATGAGACCCTTACTCCTCACCCCCCCCCCCCCTTAACCTCCCATTATCACCCCCTTAAATTATATTTGTAATATCCTATTTAATTATGTAGCCTCTCCACCTTCCACTCCTCCATTAAAGTTTGCCTACACACATAATTACGGAATTGATTCTTTGAATTAATTTGAAATGGATATAAATTATTTAAAATGGGAGAAGGCTATCATAATATTTTCCTTGGAAAAATAATTTGGTAGGGGAACCTCTGAGGAAATTAGAAGAGATTCGTTCTCCAACCCTCTGACGAAGAACGACCCTCTCTTCCATGAATAACAACAAAGTGCCTTCTATTCTTTTCCCTGTGACAAGAGGGGAGATGCCACATCATCGGGTACACTACGAAGATGATAGAATTGACACCATCATCCACGATGCTCGGCTACCATGAATCATCCTCATGGTAGGGGTTATGTTCAAATTTAATGGATTAAAATTGTGCCTCGGTTCTTTTTTGTATAATCATGTTTGTCTGACCTATTTATATCGCTTAACGCGGAGGGTGCAGGCCGAACAAACACAGACTGCCGAACCTCTGCTTGATCCAGTTTATTGATGGAATTGGAAATCATAGGTAGAACATGGAAGAGGTCGGCGGCACGAGGGCCGCCGTCGAACACGCTAAGAAAAGTCGTGGCCAAGCGAGCTGTGGCGGAGGAAGAAAGACACCGTTGCGACATGCTTGGGATACCTAACCATTTCCAGTGTAGGCCAAGGCAGAGGAACCCGGCGTCCTTGTGCCGGTGTTGCAGCTGGAACTGCGGCCGGCTTTGTGAGCTGCTTCGGCGGAAGGACCGGCCACCCTGTCGGCCGGCTGGGCGAAGGGGATCCACGATTCTAGGAGGGCGCCGTGCCAGAATAGTCGTGGCCCACCGTGTGGGCTGCTTTGACCAAAAGGCCGGCCGCCCCGTCTTCTTGTATTCTCTTTGTGTGTGTTTATGTTTCATAAAGGAAATACCTTCTCTTATTATCGAGATTTATGCCTTGGGTGCTAGTCGCTAGCCCCTGGACTATGGAAGGTGGGCTTAGGGTAGTCACGACACGGGCCCCATGGACTAGTCGTGACAAATTGGTATCATAGAATTAGGTTCTACCACAGAACATAGGACTCTTAAATTTTATTTCTATGAAGAAATACTAATAAGGTTACTCAGTGTGGTTTTCAGTTCAGGGAGACCAGTGTTGGTGCGAGCAGCCGACGTATCCATACACATGGACCTTGACTTATGATTTCAAAATTAGTGCACGAAAAGAATGATTCTGTGTGTCTTTTCAAATGTTTCTTTTAAATCAGCTCAAACCAGGTCATCTCACCAGGTATAGTCTTTGGCCATGTCACTTTGATTTCTTTCAGGATGTCTTCACCCAGTCAATAAGCGTGGGTACCAAGTGGAGAGCGCGATGACATCCCACTAAACAGAGAGACCTCAGTACATGGCCCTCTTCCAGTTGAGACACCAGTGGAGAGTGAATGCTGCCTGAGCTCGATGCATGCGTTCTAGCGATAGAGGCCTCTGGGGTTTCATGGCGAGTCGTATTTTCAGACAGCTGGGCACTGGCTGGAGTTTGTATCATGATCTTTTCACACAGTTGGGACATGAACTAACATGATGGTGTACCTAGCTGTTAGTCTCATTCATGGAGCAGCTGAGAGGTGGTGGAGCCATATACCCCGGTTTTGCGACGAGACGACCTTCACCTGGGGAAACTTCGAGACTTTTTTCCGGGTAGATTTTATACCAGCGACTCTACACTTTGAGCGTGCTCAAGAGCTTCTGCACTTGTTGTAGGGTTTTCTTACTGTAGTGGGGACTTCTGCAGCCGACAGCAGACAGATGACACAGAGGTCCAAGTGGACCAAACCTACAGGTGGTCGACCGCACGACTCAAGATCGGTAGTGCGGGGCACCCGGGGTGGAGTCAAAGCCAGACAAACCTGGAATAGACCATGTTTCTCCTGTAGTGGGCTTTTTCACATGGCATGTGACTGTACGAATCCCCGAAAAGTTGATCACAAGTGTTTGAGGAACCACCGAGATAGAAGCAATGGTGGGATCTTGAGCATCAGCTGAGCAGTGGGCAAGGTAGTGGAATATGTGGATGGAAACAAGACTAGTTCTAGGAAAAGTGGCATTTTCTCTTGGTGCTTCTAGTTTTCGTGTTTTTATAGTTTGTGGTTTTTATGTGTCTTTGTACTTTGAGTTGCAGTAATAAAATACACTTGTCCTTGTGATGTTGTTTTCCTTTTTTCTTTGTTAATACTAAGAGGTTCCAATTAAAACTGGTGACTTGACCCTCACTTGCGAGATATCTACTAGAGGAGACTGAGTAACCATAGACTGATTCCGACAGTGTGAATCAACCCTTGGAGGAGAGAGTAACGGTTGGATCACTTAGTAGTAGCGTCGAGGCCTTACGACGTCATTTAAAACATGAAATGTATCGTTCATGTCAGGATTGATTGTATTAGGAAAGGAACATGGTTCATCCATGGGATGAGGCCAAATTTCTTTTTTCGGCAGGGGAGAAATATCAGTTGCTCTTTGGTAGAACGTAGAATAAGAAGGGTGGATATGAGTACTTACAATTAGCTAGTCTCACCCATTGTTTGTTGAGAGAACGGTTTACGGTTCTCTCCAACTCAAAAGTCTCAGGTGTATCTTCTCTCAGAAGGACATGAACATGAGACAACGAGGATTAGTTAAATTCTTCCAGGACTATGACTTTGAGATAGTTTATTCTCCTGGGGAGGGGAACGTTGTAGCAGATTCTCTTAGTAGGAGATCAATCATTCAACTGTTAGGAGTGGAAAGATAGCAGCTGGACGCATTTCAGATATCATTTTTGGATATTGATGGATTCAGCATGTGTAAAACCAGATAAGGATTAGGCTTCGACGGAGAAGGTGCAGATCATCCCGGAGCATGTGAAGACTGCATAGAGCAGACCGAAGTCCCATGATGATAGGAGAGGAGGCCACTGGAGTTCGAGGATGGTGACCTTGACCTTACACGGGCCTCAGCTCGATGAGGTCCACAGAGATGTGACCGAGGCAACAATTTATCTCTGAGGTTCATCTGACCTTTCCAGGCCCTCAGTACGATGGGCGAGGTGGATTACTGCTGGCCTTTCCACCTCGGTTGCACCGAGTTCACGACATCATCCACGTTTCTCATATGAGGAGATGTGTGCACGAGCTAAACGTCATCATCGACCACGAGGAGCTAGACATCAATGATGGGGTAGATTTCATAGGGTTATATTATAGGTTTAGGATCAACAAGTGTGGGTCCTATGTGGACAGTCGATTCCTCTTGTGCACTTTCGTTAGCAGTACTGGAACCTCAAGGAGACCACATGGGAGCGGGAGGTTCATATGCATTCTCAGTACCCCTTTTGTTTCCCTAGCATGTGTTGTAGCTTTACAGGGTTTTAAATCCCTGAGATGGGAGTAATGTAAAGACCCGGATATATCAAGGGATCTTTTTTCCTTAATTTCTTTGGAATTTTGCGAGTCTGTGGCTTCTGAAGGTACTTGATTCTGAGACTTGGTGTGCCCGAAATCAATTACCGAAGTTTAGATTGGGTACGATCAGTGAACGAACGAGCGGGTTTTTCTATATTTTGAACCGGTGCACGAAATTGAAATCTGAAGGCATCAATGAACTCACAGCGCCGGTGTTTGCTTAAAGGGACCTTTACCGTAGTTGCGTTTTTACGGGAGAAGAGGTTAATTTTCCGTTGTTTTTAAGGAATAAATAAAAATATTTTTATGATATTGTTTTTGTGGAGGGTGGTTTTATAGCACAAAAGGGGAGTTAAGGATGGGTCCCACACCCACCTAACCTCCCAAGGAATGGTTTAGTGTGGTAGGGCCCACATGAGACCCAAACTCAACACCTCCCCCTCAATTCCCATAACCACACTTTATCACCCCCTTAAATTATTTTTGTAAACTCCTCTTTAATTATGTAGCCTCTCCAACTTCCTATGCTCCATTAAAGTTTGCCTACACACATAATTAATGAATTAATTCATTGAATTAATTTGAAAAGGATGTAAATTCTTTAAAATGGGGGAAGGCTATCATAATATTTTCCTTCAAAAAATAATTTTGTAGGGGAACCCATAATGAAATTAGAAAAGCTTCGTTGTCCAACCCTCCGACGTAGAACGAAACTCTCTTCCACGAAGAACAACAATGCACCTTATATTCTTTTCCCTACGACAAGATGGGAGGCGCCACATATTCGGGTACACTCCGATGACGACGGAATCGACACCATCATCCACAATGGTCGGCTACCATGAATCTTTCTCAAGGTAGGGTTTAATTTCAGTTTTAATGTATTAAAATGGTGCCTCAGTTCTTCGTTTTATAATATTGTATTTCTGGACAACTTCTATCGCTTATCGTGGAGGGCACGGTCCAAAAAAACACGGACTAATGACCCTATGCTTGATCCTGTTTATTGATGGATTGGTAATCAGAGACGAAACACGGAAGAGGTTGGTGGCGCGAGGGCCGCCGTCGAACACGCTATGAAATGTCACGGACAAGCGAGCCATGGCGGTGGAAGCAAGACACCGTCGTGACATTCTTGGGATACCAAACCATGGCCAGCGTAGGCTGCGGCGGAGGAAGTTGGCGCCATCGTGCCGGTTGTGCAGCAGGAACTACGGCCGGTTTTTCAGGCCGCTTCAGCGGAAGGACCGGCCGCCCCGTCGGCCGACCGAGCGAAGGGGAGCTGTGGCGCTAGAAGGGTGCTGCGCTGCAAAACCGAACGGCCCATTGGCGGGCTGGGCAGAGGGAAGCTGTGGCGCTAGGAGGGAACCGCGTCGGAAGAGCCCTGGCCCACTGTGCGGGCTGCTTGCACCGGAAGGCCGGCCGGCCTAACCGGCCAATTTGGGAAGGGTGGAACTGCTTGGCGCTACCGGTTCAGATAGCCGAGGGTCTGCACCCCTCGGACTACTTGGCCATTTGGCCGCGTGCCTTGTCGGTCCAGGACACGCCCCACATGCCCTTGCCACGCCTCGCCGATCCGGGCTGCGCCCATTTAGGCCTAGCCGCGTAACGTACCAGGCCGGTCTGTCCCCTTTTCCTGGTCGGACCCGCCAAAACCGAGTCAACCCAACCCATCATCCCATCAGGCCTAACAGACCATGCCCTTTTTCACTTAAACGTTAATTATGTTAAGACTGTGCATCTGGTCAACACGTTGTCTGCGGCACTATGACCCTTGTGAGAACTTGGTCCTTTGGGGTTACTCTATGTGAGTTTTGGACGACTTTGGAAAAACGGCCAGGTTGGTTCAAACCCGAAACCAACCGGGCCCTTGGAGCGGAAACACTTATAGCATGAGGACCGAACGTCCGATTGACGTTTCATTGACTATGTTGGATTCAACATGATTAGACAGTTCTTTTGGAATACTTTGAGTGGTTTTCAGATGATATTGGAGTATGGTTGGGTTGGTTTTAGCTTAAAAACTGACCATTACTTGGGATCAGAAATACTAATAACTCACAGATAGGGCGTCAAATTGATGCACCATATATTTTGTGGAGACCCATATGAAATGATGGTCCATTGAGATTCATCTTCATGGAACTTCGTGACACAAGGAGTGTCAACCAGTAGCTCATGGAGAAAATCCTCCCGGAGATGAGAATACAGAATACGGTGACCTTGTAGCTGGATGAGACCTGATGACTACTTGTCCGATTCGTATCTGAGTGACTTGACTAGACCATTGGGGGATCAATACTGTGTTGGGGTGGCATAACCATGGGGGAGGAGCACTAATGTGTTGGGCCGGCAGACCCGTGGAACTTGATAGGAGAAGTACCTCAGTCGGATAGTAGGGGGAGCACTACTTTGTTGGGGCGACAGACCCATGGAGGGGAGCACTACTTTGTTGGGGTGGTAGAACCGCAGTACACGACAGTGGAGGAGTACTTCAGCAGTATAAGGTTAGTGAGTAGCACCACAGAGTTGGGACAAGACTATTGGGATCGACAGAGGAGGAGTTCTCCAGAAGGCGTGTTTTCGTCATCGTGAATAAAAATCCTGGTTTGAGCTGAGTCAATGACCTTCGTATTTTCTCATGATAGAGACGTGTTACATGATAACATTGGTATATTTATGGTCAAATACATAATTAATGGTTATATGTTGGGATCTTTTTTTTGGTTTATCCTTGTTGGATTTTAATGAGACCTTGAGGGACTCAGGGTCCCTACTGAGTATCGTTATACTCACCCCTGCACGGGCTATGCCCGCACCTCATTGTGTTGGATGCAGACAAAGTAAAACTATGACCGAGGTAGAGTGTACGAAGACTGGATGGTACCTGGAGGTGGACACTTGGCGTGATGGAATACGGAGCTGACCGATAGACAGAAAGTGATGTGGAGGACATCTATAACCACCCTTAAGTTAGGACCCCAGAGGATGATCGAAGAGCTGCTTCACCTTCCAGTTGATGTCTTTTCAGTTATACTTTTATTTCTGTTGTATTTGTACCTTTCTGTTGGGCTTGTATTTCTAGCCCCTTTGTAATTTCAACACTTTTGTTATATTGCATTAATTAGGGTTTTCATCCTCTTGTACTCTGGTTGTGTGTGTTCACATTTCATAAAGGCAATGTATTCCCTTTATATCGGGATTTACGCCTTTGGTGCTCGTCGCCAGCCCCTGGCCTATGGACGGTGGGTTTGAGGTAGTCACGGCAGGGGCCCCGAGGATGGGTCGTGAAATATCCTATGTTAGTTCATAATAACAGATAAATTTTTATGTTGAATGAGATAATTTTAATGTGTTAAAATTCATATTTGAAATAATTTAAATCCAACACTTATATGGTATGAAAATATATTCATTATGAATGATACATTTTGTAAAAAATAATTTTATCTCACATAAAATATGATATAAAATTCACATAAAATAATATAACTATTAAAGAATAAAATACATCCCATGACTAATATTTACATAATATAATTGGTAAGTTAAATTTATCTTACTTTTTCTAACAGAATAATTTTATTTGAAATTATTATATGACCTTTATCTTTCATAGTGAATAATATAAGGTAAAATATATAGAGGAATACTTTCTGTTTTATTAAATTAATTTCAACTTATGTGGGAGATATTATTATTAAAATTCATTTATAATATTTTATTTTTATAATATTTATATAATATTTATTTAACCTATTATGTGAGTGAAATATAATTTTATCGAAGAAATATTCTTTTTTTGTGGAATTCAATAAAAATTGTGAAATTAATTTCATTTTGTTATAAGTTTATTATGAATATTATTTAATAATTTTCTTTTCTTATTTTAATATTTTTATATTACTAATAAATAAATTTTATCCCATTTATGAAATGAGATTATTTTTTAATTATTTTTTAAATAATCATAACATATTTTAAATTTTTACATAAACATTTTCTCATTTATAATCATGTGTAGTTGTTATCATATATAATTGAAAATATATCCTATTAAATTGATTTCATATATCACATTTTTTATGAATAAATTTTACCAAATTATTTTTCTTGATATTTTTTATTTATTGATGATGAAATATAATTTTTTTGAATTGATATTAAATAACTATAAATCCACATTATATGGAAACAAAATTATTGTAAAACAATTTTTTATGGTGCTTAAATTTTTATATATAAAATTTTTTGGTGGTTGGGAGTAAATTTAATTTTTTGGAAGAGAAAAAATATATTTTCTTCATTAATATATTCATTAAATATTTATTAAATTATTGAAAATAATTTTATTCTTATGTTAAGTGTAATATATTATTATTTGATAATATTTGTAAAATGTTTATTATGAAATCATATCAAAAAATAAATAAATATGTAATTGATTTTATATAGTAATATGTTGTGTTTTTGTATCTTAATTTTTTCAATTTAAATTTAGAATAAATTATTTTAATTATATGAGTAATGTGTTGGAAGAGAGAGATAGAGTGAGACAATAGTTGCATTTTTTGTGGTGTAATGGGAGAGGGTGCATGTGCAACTATTAAGGTAGGAGAGAAAGATAGAGTTATAAGTGTGTATGTTGTGCTGTATTGCAATTTATTCATTTTGTAGTGGTTTCAGATGTCAAAATAAAAGAACCACAATTTAATATATGTACAACCCATGTAGAGAAATTCAAATACTAATATTGGTCAATTCATTTAATTCAACATGAGATCAAAGCTGTGTTACTTAATTTTTAGGTAAATCACCTTTTATTAATAATAAATAAATTTAAATTTAACTTGAAAAATTATAAATTTTACTTTTCAATGATCATATTTATCCCTTAAGATAAGAAATAGAATTAATGAACCAAAATTTAATATGCATAAAAACATAATAACAAATTTATTAAAATTAATTCATTGATTTATAATTCACGTTCATCTAGCATTTTATAATTCAAACATAAATTCAATCGTGAGAGGTGGTATGTATAAAACCAATTAGAATGGTATGTATAAAACCAATTAGAATGGTGTGTGTGTTAGAATAGGTAAAACACATATAATAAATTCCAATTTAATTTTTATACTGATTATATTATTTATTCATGTAATAATAAGAGTTATGGGATGATGAATGAAAATAAAACAAAGGACATTGAGAGAATGATGTAACTTCTTCTTTTGGTAAATCCTTTTGTTTTGAACCAAATAGATATCAGGGATGGATTTATATCTAAATAATGGATTAAATTATTAAGGTAGGGATTTTGGAATCTATTTTTAGATGATTTTGGGAGATCCAAATGTTTTTTGTGGTTTGCATAAGTAGGAGGGGTGAATTCATTTGTATATTTGGAGGAAGTGTGGAATTATGGTAAATATTATGAATGGGAATTACATGCATGTTTTTATGATTCCATGTGTCTGTAGTAATGGAAACAATTATATAAAATGTATTATATTTTCTTCATATTAAAATCTAGTGGATTTTTTAAATGTTGTGAGGACATTTTGGGCCTTTTATTTTATGTTTAGTCGCTTACTATGAAACATTTCCATTTAATCCCTTTTAATATTTTTAATTTCATTCACTGTGATTTTTTTCAAAAATAGCTTTTACGTATTTTAAAATATATATTTTTCTATTTCTAAATATTGAATCAAATTTTCTAAATTATTATCATAGATGTTGAAAAATTAATTTATAAGTAATCATGTAGTCAGAATGACAATGTGAGTTTTTAAATTAAAACATTCAAATGTTAGATATGTTATTATATAAAACATTAAATTGAAATTCATTACAATTAAAAGCAATGTTTATATACATGTAAAATTGAAATAACTAATATTTATAACCAATCTAGAAAATAAATTCATATTATAATAAATTTAGACGCAAAAAATACATTCAAATAAAATTCAGTATTTTCACTTGTCATCAAAAAATGAAACATCATAGGAACATACAAAAAATACCAAATGTAATTTTTACGTTTAGAATTCAAAAACTATGTATATTTTGTATTATTATATTCATAAATTGGTCAAAATTGATATTTAATGTTCCTGAATCATTAAAAAGTTGTATAATTGCCTTTATAAAAAGTCATGTCTTAATGCGTAATATTGGGTTTGTTCTGATTATATAAGTATATAATTTATTGGTTATAAGTAAACTACAAATCAATTAATATTAAGTATATATATATATATATTTATATTTATATTACATTAATATCACTAAAAAATTTCAATTTATTAAATTTGGAAGGATAAAACTACTTTGTGATCATAAAATAGTTTTATTTAAAATCATTCCCTTAATATTCAATTGGTTCTTATATTCATTTATAATTAATATATGAAAAATTAATTCTTCTATATATGTTAAGAATTTATTAAATTTTATTAATATCCATAAATATTGAAACTAATTTTTTATATATTATATTATATAATAATTTTATAAATAATATATTCATGGTCTTGCAGGTTACATAAGCAATGGTGGAATGTAAGTGTAGCATATAATGATATATAACCATAGAGTTCTATGTAGAGAAATACAATCAATATTTTGTGTGCAAAATAATATTACAGTGGGGTTTTTTATAATTTAATCTAGAAAAATTTAATTATATCTTAAAAGGAAAATATTTTAATTTCATCCAGTGTTACATTACTTTTTCCATGTTCACAACTTTTGACATTCCTTCCCATGTGTGTGGTGAACACATGTTCTTTTAATTATTTATAAAAATATATTTTGTATTCTTCCATAGGATATTATGTATTACAATAATTTTTGAAATATCATTTCCAGCCTAACTTCCAAATTCCCACTACAAATTTGACGTCTTTTTTTACACTTCGAAATGACGGTAAAAAATTATAACTCCTAGTTTATTATATGAATAATTCTCTTCTAAGAATAACTCTGGATAATCTATTTCTTAGTTATAGTCTAGATTAATTCAACCTTCTCTAGAATATTTTTTTTTATTCTCTATATTAAACTCCCTATCCACAATTGAGACAATGTTTTACCCTAAATAACTACTTAAACACCGTAATAACCCTTTTTTATGGTTTTCACCCAGTCATTATATCTCAAAAAAATAATTATAAATACTTTATATACTTTTCAAAATACCCATCTTCAGTTTAAAAAAAATCCAACTCACATGCTCTTTGTGAAATGAAATCAAAAATGAAAAACAATTTTGTACCTTGTATAGGTTGAGTAACTTCCTCCATAATTCCCATAATGTTAAAATTAATATCACATTGTGGTTTATAAAAATCTCCTTCCCCTGTTGGTAATCAATGTGTGAAAATTAAATCATCTCTCATATTGGAAGGACTCCATAAATCCCATGTTGTGCTAGTATATCATATGTAAAATTAAAGTAGGCAGAAGATAGCCAAACAAAGAAAGATTTATAGTTTAATTTATAGTATTTCTCATTTTTTACCATAAACATTCTTATAATAGATTTTAGCTTATATAATTCCTCGAGACACTCATGTATTCAATAATTAATTCATATATTATATAACATATGAATTAATTATTCAGTGATTTTTCCATTCATTATATGAATGCTGCCATGATCCACTCATTGTTTCATGACATGAAACAATCAAATATATGATACTCATGATCGAATAATCCAACACTAACCCTTAATGTAAAAAATGAAATATTAATTATAGTATAATATTTTACTTTTAAACTATGATTAAGAGATTTACATAAATAACTATCGTATAATATGATTTAGTAAAGAAAGTGGAATAAAATTCATTTTGATTTACCTATATCATACTTAATGATATATCATAAATTGGTCGTATGTGGTAATGATTTAAGGAATATCTTGTTTAACCTATAAATATAACTAAAGTGTCAGGTCATTTTTTTCATAGAAATTATATTACATTATATATAATAATTAGGGAGAACATGCAAAAACAGCTTTTGAAAATCATCTACTTTTTGGAATCATAATATCAACATCACCTTATGTTGAATCGCATCAAGATAATTTTTTAATACCCATACAAAACCTCTTTAATATAAAATATAAATCATTTTTTATGTACCAATTTGAGGAAATTTGAATCCCCATTTAATTAACCATACAAGTTTGATTATACAAGCCATTTTAGAAGTTATACAAAATTATGAAATCTGGAATTCATAAATGTAAGGAAAGGGATGCCTCCAGAAATGAATTAGTGATACAAAATCTATAAATAGGTTGAATATGATCTCCATAAAACACTCATATCTCTATACCATTGTCCACCATATTCATTATATGAAACCGTAACTTTTTATTACGATCCATTTATCAAATACATCAAATTTACATATTGCACATAATATTTCAATCACATTTAACTTCCTCACACATTCTTAATCCATAGAGTATTGACCTTAAAGGGTGATGAATAAATCACATTTCAGTCACAAAAATTTATGAACACATCATATTCCCCTTACTTAAGAAATAATAACATAATATATCTTATCTTGATCTCACTGTACTCCCCAAAATTTTATCTCAATCAAGGGTTCATATGTTAAACTCTTCATACCAAAAAAATTATATTTTGGTATAATACCTATATAAATAAATGGTCTGAAACATACCAAACCACCCACTAAATAGGTAACCCTTAAGAATTTGAAAAGAATGCTATGAATGTACAATTTTTATCTTGCTAAGTGTCTTGATAATCCTAGGTTTAAGGAAATTAAATATAATGTATACACCCCTAGTATACTAAATAAGAATTTTTGTAACTCCATGTGATATACTTGGGGGTTGTCTAACACATAAAAGTCATTCTATGCCTCTTGATAATATTATATATCTTTATTTGAATTTGTACTCAAGATATCGTTCATTTTATCAATAACTCTAACAATTCATGATAAACATTTAGTAAGGATAACCCAATGTAATATATTGGGAGGTCAACTCTGTAATATGTTCATCCAATGTGAAAAATATAGACACCCTTCTTCATTAACAATGAACTATTTATATTCCTAAAATATTTAATAACTATTAAAAACCCATATATATGAATCCATTTAATCATATAATAACTAAAAATTAAAACATGTTGTTGGTTAACATTTTTGGTTTTTAAAATTACTACATCTCTATAAAATTTCATCAACATCTCTTTGTGATAACATGATAAAATCCTCACCCTAAAATACATTATTTAGTATCATATATGTTGTATGATTTATTGAATAATAGTTATATTTATGAGTCATATTCCATATTTATAACTCATTTTGAACATATTAAAACTCATTAACATAAAAATATCATACATTTTGTGGTTAATAATTTTTGTTTTTTACTTCAAACTCTCTCTAATTACACCATTATCATTATTCAGGGATATTTTTTATTGATCTTTTCCCTTGAGATAAATCTAAAACAACATGAAATGAATCATTTTGTTGTTTACCAACATCTATTATATCCCATTTAGGATATACAGTTATATTCATTTTTTTAATAATCCAAAAAAGTAGCTATTTATATTTACATTGCCATTATAACAAAAAAATAGGATACTAATTAATAGTCATTTTTAGTTTTGACAAAAATAATCATTTATTTGTTACACTTTGAACTTCTATGAGTTCTAACATACTCCCACTATTCTCTTAGATATTATATTATTTTAATAATATCATTATAAGAAACAAAATAAGCATTGTATAAAAAAATAACTCTTATTCTATGTGTTTGATTTATTTTAATAAAATGAATATATTTTTTTAATATATTCCACTGATGGTGATATGTAAATAAAATATGTTATCAATTCATTTTTTATTGAATCTGAAAAATTAAAATCCATGTGTAACATCTTATATTGTTTACGAAAACTCCTTTGTTAATAAAAAACCATTAATCATTGAAGATTAATGATATAAATTTACACATCCTTTAATATGATTAACTAAATCATGAAAAATACATTATCATCCCTTCCATGATTCAACAACCCTTTACAAAATAATTTGAATACAAATAATATGATTCATCGATTAGTACATTAATTCAGAAATTTTTTATGTTTACAGAAATTTTAAAAACATTCATTTGGTATAAAATACCAAATAAATAAATAAAAGACTTCTATAATCATTGAAATTGACATGGACATTAAATTGATTTTTCATAACATCTTAGTGTATCCAATACTATTCTATTTAATGGAAGAAATGTACTTCCTACATGAATCTACATTATGGCTTCAAGGGAAATAATTTAATATCATAAATCAACATTGTTGGTGTCTTCAAAAACTTTTATTCTATTTGATTGATCATTTACTCACATGTAATATGAATAAAACAATACAAAATATAAATCATATTCCCTAAATCTTTTGTTCTCAGGACTTAAACATGATAGGGGTAACATATAATTAATTCATTTAGATTACTAAAACATTTCTCATAATGATCACAAAATTAATTCCTTATCTAGATTGTAACTTAAAAGTAATCGTAGTCTCTACATGT
This sequence comes from Viscum album, assembly GCA_963277665.1. Classification (NCBI taxonomy): domain Eukaryota; kingdom Viridiplantae; phylum Streptophyta; class Magnoliopsida; order Santalales; family Viscaceae; genus Viscum; species Viscum album. The sequence goes on along the minus strand of OY728131.1, from coordinate 1,081,198,451 downwards.
AATCAACTTACTAATAATTGTTGAATATATATGTAAATATTAAATTTTATATGATCAACATGAATCTATTAATTTCTAATCCTAGATTTAATCACTATATGCTTCTCATATGCATCTAGATCCACTTGTGGGACAATTTATGCTATTAGTTACTCTGAATGGAATTACTATAATATATATAGTTTTCCTCACTTACTTATGAACTATTCTTAATCATTTGTGACAATCATACCAGCATGTTACATTAATATTTTCATTTATAAATACTAATTTGAATGTTAATTTTTTGATGATGATGACATTCATATAAAATCTCAATGTTCTATTAAATAAAATCATGTTTTACATTCATTTAAAAAATACATTAATTAAAAGAAATCATACTAACATTATCAAATATAGTTACTGGTCTCAATGTTACATTGGTTATGATGATTCTTTTTATATATAACATAATATTTTATTAAATAAGAATCATTTATTAGATTCATCTAGAAATGTGTTATATTAAATGTTATGAACGTATTTATTTTTAACTCATTGCATAGATCATTGATTTTTTAAAAACCCTAAATAATAATCCATCTATATTTATACACATATAAATACATCTCATGGATAAGTTTTATGAAAATCGTTCATCTAATGTCTTAGAATTATAAAATAAATAATACTGCCTATGAGTAGGCTTTGAGAGGTCGATATCCATACCCTTACTTTTTTTTGAAAGGAACAAGCCCCATGGTCTAACCCAATGTCCCTCTACCCATAGATATATAATTAATGACCAATCATAATTTCTTAAAAATTCAAATAGATTGTTTAATAAATAATAAATACTACTTAATTTAAGATCAAAATATAGTACATGAAAAATACATTGTTGAATGGAATAAATTAATTCTTATACCTATCATGTAACTCCAAATATATATGTATGAAAATATATAGAACATTTTCAACACATTAAACTAAATCTTATAACAATTTTAAAAAATAAAATAATTATATTTATGAATATAATAAAGAATAAATTAAATAAATGTTAAATTCATAAATTTAGACATGACATATTTAATTTATGAAAAATTCAAAAATAAAGAAAATTGTCAATAAATTATAATTTACCCATGAATTATATGAATTGCATAATTAAATAAATATAAATACAATATATTTTTAAGGATCCAGACCAGGTTCCCTCATAACCAAATAACAAAGTCATCCCTGACATATCGTGATTGGAGTTACCGATCAACACAAGTTTGTGACTAGAAACTGGCCTCACACACCTCATGTGGGATCGATTTTTCTACCAGCAATGTGGATGTAAATGAAGCATGACAATATGAATATAGAAGGAATATTAATTTAGAGTAATGTACCAGAATTCAACAAGGAATAAACCAGCCTAAAGCACTACAACCAAAGTATTAAAATGGGAAAACAGTCCCATGTTCCCTAAGGATACAACTAATCAAGACTAATTATCAATAGTAGGAACCACTAATAATAGATTACTTCCCTTTGCTAGATCATGGAAGAAGGAAGCCTAAAAAACCCAAAGAAAAAAGTATTGTGTAAGCCTAATCCCAGTAGGATACAACAAAAGATTCCCTAATATATTATATATATATATATATTATCCAAATAAAAACATTTAATTTTTATGTATACAGGTTTGGAAATTTTAAAGCATACATAAACAAAACATGATATATATTTTAAAAATGATGGAAAAATACTTTAAAAAAGGCTTTAAAATGATGGAATAGTTTTAAAATCAACGTCTTAAATAAAACAAATACATCAGGTAGTTTTTTTAATTCAGAAAGCATGTAATTTAATTCAAACTTATCGGAAAACATTTATATCTCAAATATAAATAACAAGCGAGAAACACAGTCATCTGTTCGATATGTACGATTATATTTCTAGATATATGACTACACACAATCTATGTAATAATAGAAATTTTTGTAAACATACATCCTTGGGACATTGGATAGAGAGGACTCGTCCCCATCACCTATGGGATGTGACCTGTTGCCTGAATGTTTTAGAACTGTATAGTAATTATAGAGAGTGTCTAAATAACTCAACAACTACATAAGTCTTGAGTTTTATCTTATATAATAATTGATGGGTTATTTATTTAATACTTCTTAAAATACAATTAAACTCATTATTCCCTTTAAATTGCACATTTTTATATAAAACAAAAATAGATCTTAATTAAAAACATTCCTCTTTAATAAGATAAAACAACTCAATTTCTATAAAAAAAATTTATCCATTTTCTGTAGTTTAAAATCCATTCATATCCAATTAAATACATACAAAATTTATTTCCATAATTAAATTCATAAATCAGTTTGAAATAATTTCCATCTAATTCACAATATGAATTATATGATTTAAATCATCCAATTTCCATAAATAAACACAGTTTAATGGAATTGGTATTTTTTCTAAATTTCCATTCCAAAACCATTTCAAATATCCTGTTTCACCAGAATTAGTTATTTATCTACTTAATTGAATGAAAATTTGAGAAATTGAATATAAATCAATTACTGAAAGAAGCCATGAAATTCATGGATAATCAATTTGGCAAGTCGAGATGGACCACATACCTCAAGGTCGTCGATGTGAGTGGAAATATAAACCACATTGTGTTGTTCAATTCACCTCCACAGAACCTTATTATTATATCATCGACAAATAAATTTTTATAGTTCGTAATGTTTTTATAGAACAAAAGAAAACATATTATATCAAAAGGAAATAATATATTACAATGGATAACATTTTCTCTCCCCAAATTAATTTTTAAATTATCGATTAAAATATTAAACGCAATGAAATTTTATCTCTCTTTGATAATTTTAAATTATTGATAAAAATATTATATTCTGATAAAATTTTCTCTCTCATGGATAAATTCAAATTAATGATTAAAATATTACATGTAATAATATTTTATCTCCCAATGATAATTTAAAATTATTGATTAAAATATTATTTGCGATATTATTTTATCACCCTATTATAATATATGGATTATTGTTTTATGTCAACAAATGTGTTTGAAATTATCCTTCAATAGTTCAAACAATAACATATTGGTAATTTTATATTTAATAAAAACTATCCTTAACTTCTAAAGTAATTATAAAAATATCATACTATATATTTATATATATATATATATATCTCATTCGAAAATCGAAATAAAAAACCATAGGTAGTTTCAATAAACTATCTGATGGTGTTTGCTGATATGTATATATAAATTATCATTCAATAGTAAAAAAATATCATTTGAAAATTTTAAAAAATTATCCATTCAATAATTTTTTTGATAATTTTTTTTGATAAAACTTGTCATTGACCTTTGATAATTCAAATAAATTATCGTATGAAACTTTTATAAGTAATATCTTGATAAAAAAAGAAATTATTTTTCAATAAAATTATTCAAGAATTAACCATGACAATTTAATTAAAATTACTATTTGATAAGATGTTGTAATTATAATTTGATTATTCTTAAAATTATCTTTTAATATATTTATTTGCAAACATACATTTAAAAGAAAGGAAAAGTATATTAAATAAAACATTTCTCTCTTCAAATCCAATATATGATGTAATTTATCTCGTCAAGACCAGTCCAATAACACCAACATTTCATAATTCCAACCAATAACATAAAATTTATTGAATTTATAATAATGTAGATGTAATAATACTAATATAAAAAAATTAAAAGAATAGAAACCCCAATTCTTATGGAGAACATCAGAAGAGACCCCCCCCCCCCCCCGCTCGATAGTCGGAAGAACACCCACGAGCCAAGGCTTTTAAAATATTTAAAATCTAGATCGCACCACTAATATCAGTCTTGTGGTCGCATGGTTTTTATATTACTGGTCCAAGAACAATAGGTGATTGTCCATGAAAACCTCAATGCATATGTTGCTGATGGTACATTCAAACTCTCTTTTTAATCACCTATTCAATCTAAACTTCAATGTGGAGTAATTGATTTACATTAATTATGCCATTTCAAAATTAATATCTGAATAAACTTTGGTAAAATTGATGTATAAAATTATACTATGGTTTAAAAATGGGGTCTACCCATTTATGATTAAGATTTAACAGTAAATTAATTTTTCTAATTAAATTATTAAACTCAATTATATAACCAAAAAATAAAACATAACAAATGCATATTACACATAATGATTATACCTTTTCTTGTGTAAATATCCTATTTTTGACCAAATTGTGGTCTCAGTTTTATCATACCATGCACCATTTATGAAATATAAATGTTTTCTTAATTAAAAACTGAATAAATATTAAATTAAATAAATGTTATTTTTGAGGGAGAGGCATCAAAATGCCTGATGCATAGAATTTTTATTACCCTTATAGGGTAATCCCTTAATTCTAGAACCATTGGTGGTCTCAAATTTCCCATACAATGTATCATTAGGGATATAGGTAATTATTTCTAAAAAATAATATATTAAATATTATTAAATAACTTTATCTCAGGAGAGAGTCATCCCAATGTCCAGCGCTTACCAAAGTTATACCACATATGAGGTAAAACCCTCATTCGTGACACATAAGTGGTCTCAAATTTATCATACGATGCACCGTTTGATATATGTATATTTATTTTTAAAAAATAATATTTTAAATATTATATAATAACATTATCTCAAGAGTGAGATCAGTGCTTTCGAATGTTACACCCCTCCTAGTGTAAACAACAAATTTCAGACATAACAGTGGTCTCATATTTCTCAAATTATGATATCTTTTAATGTTAATAAAATATTTTGAATAAAAAGTATTCAATTAATATATTATATCTATTAATTTTATTCTGTTTTCTTTTACCCTTTACGGGCATCATATTCTTTCCCCAACTTAGTGCCACACCCAAAAAATTTCCATTTAATATTCAATGATGATAAATGTCAGTTAATTACATTAACAAATTTATCAAATTTTCACTATGAAATCATTATTTTTCCACAAAAAAAATATTATTAATTTAATAAATGAAGATTTATCAACACGTAAAATTGTAATTGGATGGTTCAACCTCCCCACCATATGAAATTTATGTTCCCAAAAAGACTACAAAGAGGCCTCCAAGTCAAAATGATATGGACACTACTATATCATTATGGACCCGCTCTCCCACACCGCAAGAGAATTATATCCATCATGCCATAACACACAGACCATATGTATCATCCTCCCCTGAAGTGAAACTTTTTAGAATCAACAACCCTGACTAGTGATATAGTCACATAAAAACTAGGGTCAACTTCAATATCACACCAAATCAGAACATGATATGAGTCAGATAAAAATATTCAATTGAGATATATAAAACACATTATGTATCGATGTTATCATCAGTGTTAGTTACAAATGATATGAATAATTCCCCACCTAATAAATAATCTCAAAAGGTCCTATTAAATGAGGAACAAGCTTCTTTTTCCAACCAAGTCATCAATGAACCAACTGGGGTTAAGCATTCAAAAATACCTAGTCACCAACTAATTATTTAAAAGGAATAAGGATAAGATTGACATAATACTTTTATATAATCTATTCCATTACCATTCTATGACGAATCAACTAAATATCAGTTATCTTCACTTAGACAAAACTCGATAGAACTGAGGAACATTCAGAACAATCCATCCAATAAAATGGAGATTTACAAGGATGGAAATAAAATGCCTCAAAAGGAACCAATCTGATAGTTAACTGGTAAATATTATAAGAAAACTCATATATCTCCAAATTAACATACCAAGCACTACCAATGATAAAAACAAAAGACTGAATTGTATCCTTATTAAAGACATCCAATTGGGACTTCAACTCTTTTAGTTTTACTGGAGTCAGGTGGTAAGAGAGAATTGAAACTAGATGAGTTACTAGTGTTAAGTCAATAGAGAAATCAACCTCCCTTACCAGTAGAAAACAGGGGAATTTTGAATAAAACACATAAAGAATCTCAACGAGAACTACTATGAGATCACCCATCATTGTATCATTCCCCTAATAAAAAACCATTGATATATATTTATCAAACTCTTAAAAACAATTTCTGGATGAGCTCTACCTTAGGTCAAATTATCCATGAAATAAAAGAAGAACGTTGGGGTTATTTAGGTAGACCGATCAAATATAAAAATTAATTAGAGATTTATTTTCAATTAACAAATCCATTATCAATATGAAATCATGATATTCCAGGTCGAGTACCAAAAACCTCAAAACAAGATCGACATCTCATATATAGAATACATATGAAGTACTATGGAGACCCAATCCTCTCTTGGTTCTAAGGGGTGTAGTATTATCCGTTGGACAATATAAAACCTCCATAATATGAATAAGCAGTTTAATGGTACAGTTTGAAATAAAGAGTGAGTTTCTCATTTATAAAATTTAGAAGAAACTAATGATGAAGCTATAGTAATGCTACCTCTCATGGACAGTAGATCCATATCATCTTCCTCTGGATACTTTTCCATTATTTGATGAAAATTGATTTCGGATTTCTTTGGCTGGAACCCTTTTTTGTGAATATTTTGATTTCCCCTCAGTTTTCTTTTGAGGTGTTGATGATTTATTCGTATTGTGAGAAGAGAAAAAGTTGTGGTAGAACTTTTACAAGTGCACTTAATGTTTTCATGAGTAGTAGTTCATGGGTTCTTCAGTGCAAACCATCCTTGAATTTCATGGCCGACAACACTGGTATCATATAAAAGTTCAACTTCCATGAACTACAATAGATAAAAAAATAAACCTATTGTTGAGAACCACTATAAGATTCATCACAATTCCTCTTTCCATTAAAATAACTCACACTTCCATAGGAAGAAAACGAAAATATTTTCAAACCTAACCATCTAACTAGGTCCAACACAGCTATCATTTCCCTTCCTAGAACTTCAGTATATGTGGGCTATTTTTCCAAAAAACGTGAGAAAAAATCTCTGATCGAATCCCCATCCCAAACCGTTGAGAGTTAAAATTCTCATTAGATACAATCTTAGGTGCAGACATCACTAACATAGTAATGTGATTTGAATACTCTGTCATAGTTTTATTGTCCCGATCGAGCTTAGAAGACTCTTTTTCCATGACTAAAACTATTGAGTTCGGATAGAACATGATGGTTAAAATAACATTTATGTCCTTCCAATATAATCCCTAACATTTCTTCAGCATTACCATCATGTCACAACATATTATACTCGGTCCCTCTCCCATGAAAGTGGAACACTTCATCGTGATCTCATTCAGTGTCTCCAATAACTCAAACATATATTCTATCATATTGATCCATTCTTCAGCGTGTTGAGGATTCATGGATCTTTGGAAAACTGGAGGTTTGTAGTGAAGGAACTAGTGGAAACAATTTTAAGGAACACTTCCTATAGATCCCCATAGGGAGCCTGAATGGTGACTTGTTGTACCTACCCAAATCATAGACAGTACAGATGATCCCCTCCATTAGATTCTGATCCACAACAAGATTCACCCACTGAAGTTCAGTAGTAGCCTCCTCCTATATCGAATTCACACGTCTTCTCATGTAAATATTGTTACACAAAATTATCATGAAAAAAGAATACATTAAATTAACACTCAATCTTAGTAATTGGAAAAAAATTTATCAATAAAAGAAACAAACCTGGTTTGGGGTTTACTCATTCCAAATCAGAATAGAAAAACTAGTAGACCTAAAACACAAATCATTTTTCCCTAATACCCCTTAGTGACAAAAGGATCATTACATTGATAATTGTCAAGTCACTCAAATGCATCTACCTCTCATGTCCAGAGAAGATTTCACAAATGCATTCTAAAATCAAGACAAAAGGTCAACCAACCTTTGATATGAATTTTTCACAATCAATCCTGGGTTCCCTAGTAACATAACAACCGAGCCAGTCGTAACATAGCACGAATGGAATTCCCAATCCCCATAGGTCAGAGACTAGAGGATAGAATCACACAACATGGAAGTGGGAATGATTTTCCATTAAAAAATCAGAAGTAAAATAATAAAGAAATTATGCACATAAAATGAAACTCCACTAGGAGTAATTAATCTGAAGTCAAAAAGTCATAAAACATCCCAAAATCACTACAACCTATGTACAAAAATGGGAAAATAGGCCCATGTTCTTTATGGATAGAACTCACCAAGACTAAAGTTCAACAACTAGATCCACCTCCCAGGATCCCTTATATTATCTTGAACCTAGAAGAATATAGTTTACAGACAACCAAAGGCAAAAGTAGGGTGTGAGCCTAATCCCAACATGATACCACCAATTATTCCATAACAGATGCCAAATATATATTATCAATAGATAAAATGATTATTTTTAAAGTAAAAAGGATTGGAAATTCAATCAAATATTTAATCAAAATATGTTATATATTTTCAAATTGATGTAAAAATACTCCATGCAAACACTTTACAAATGATGGTATTTTACAAACACAATTTATTAAATAAAATAGTTACATAGTAGTGTTTATGTAAATTCATCAGGCTTGTAATGTAGTCCAAATTATTTCATAAATTTTTATATCAAATATAAATTAAAAGGTAGAAACATGGTCATTTTCCATATAGGTACAATAGTATTTATGGCTACATGCCTCTTAAATCTCTATGTGATCATGGAAATATGTGTTCACATGCGTTATCTGAACACTAATCACACATTACTCATCACCATCACTTAAGAGATGTGAGATTTATCATGTATGTTTAATAATGCTATAGTAATCATTGAGTGTGACCAGATAAAATACCAACTACAATAGGCTTGCATGTACTATTACACAATCAATGACGGTTAATTTATATTAAGATTTCATAACATATAATTAAGATAATTCTTCCATTAAATGACAATTTTAAATTTAAAACCAAAATAGGTCATAATAAAAATAAATTCCTCTTTAACATGATAAAACCCCTATGTTTCTATCATAATATTTTTAATCCCATTTTATCAATTTGAAATCCCTTAAAAATATTCATCATTACACAATTTATGGCCAAAATTATATTCAACAATTTAATTAAAATCATTTCCATCAAATCGAAATTTAAAATAAAAAATTTAAATCATCAAATTTCTATAAATCCTCTAAATTCAATGGAATTGGGGGTTTTTCAAATATCCATGCCAAATTAATTATAAATATCAAGATTCACTATAATAAAATATTTATATATTTAATTGAAAGATAATTTGTGCTACTAAATTTAAATCATTAATAAAAATAAATTATGAAATTAAATGATAATCAATTTGGAAAATTGGGATGGAACCACCTACCTTTGGGTTTTCAATGTCAGGGGAAAGTTAAACCACTCTCTTTGGTTCAATACATGTCCTTAATACCTTATTATCATACGTAATAACAAATCGATGGTTGGAATTCATTACGGGATCCTAGAACCATAACATCTATTGTATTTCACAAGGAACTAAAATTTTATATGTGATAACATTTTGTCACCCCCAAATAATTTTAAAATTTTCAATGAAAATATTAAATTGGTTAATATTTTATGTGTCTAGGAAAATTTAAAATTATTTTTCAAAATATTAGACGCGATAATATTTCTTCTCTCATGAATAATTTCTAATTATCGATTAAAATAGTACTTGCGATATTATTTTATCTCTCTTCGATAATTTCCCATTATTGATTAAAATATTACATGTGATAATATTTTATCTCTCTTGGATAATACATGGATTATCATTTTATTTCAACACATGTGTTTGAAATTATACTTCGATAGTTCATGAAATTTAATATTGAAAATTATATATTAGATAAAAATAATCCTTAAATTCTAAAGTAAGTATCACAAATATATATCTATATATATAAATATATATATATATATTGACTATAAAAAAATAATAAATTGTTTAAATAAATTATCACATATTTTTTATCGATATATATATATATATATCTTGATTATCTTTTGATAATCCAAATAATTGTCATTTGAAAATTTTAAACAATTATCCATTCAAAAATTTTCTTCATAATTGTTTTCAATAAAATGTTTCATTGACCATTGATAAATCCAATAAATTATTGTATGACAATTTGATAAGTAATATATCAATAAAAAAAATAAATTATTCAAGGATTAAACCATTGAATAATAATCCATTATAATTTCATTAAAATTATTATTTGATATGTTATAGCAATTATCATTTGATAATTCATAAGATTATATTATGATAAATTTATTTGTAATAAACAATTTAAAAAGTCAAAAATCATATTGATTAAAACATGGATGCCTTCAAATAAAAAATATGAATTATGTTTTTCTTATCAAGATCAGTCCTACGACACCAACAGTTCATAATTCCGACCAATAACATAGATGTTATTGAATTTAGAATAATAGATAATTATTAAGAAAAGCAATAAACCAAAAATAAAACAAGAGAAAACCTAATTCATGAAGTGAAAAAGGGATGATAAAATCCCCCCCCCCCCCGCTCCATTAGCAGAAGAAAAACCACAAGTCAAGGATTTAAAACCAAAGGCATAACAGATCGACACACTGAAATTAGTCTTGGGGTCGTATGGTTTTTATAGGATTGATCCAAAGACCGAAGGTGATATTCCATAAAAGCCGCAACATATATACCTCCGACATTACATTCAAACTCTCATTTTAAACACCGATTCAATCTAAAAATGATGATTGATTTCTTTACATACATTTACTAAACCGTTTATAATTGTTTTTTGTTAAAATTGTGGTAAAACAGATGTATGAAAACCTATCATGGTTCAAAAATGGTTTTTAACCATTTAAGAAAAAGTTTGAATAATAAATTTAATTTTTAATTAAATTATAATACTCAATTAAGTAAAAAAATAAAATATATCAAACACCTATTGATCATATTTTTTATACCACATCTAGGGTAGAAATCCTATTCCTGACCCCCTGGACATCTCATATTTCTCATACGATTTACCATTTTAGATAAATTAATGTTTTCTTGATTAAATAACTGAATAAATATAAAATGAAATTAAAAATATTTGTTTTCTCGAGCGAGGCATCCAAATTCCCGACACATACCAATGTTATACCCTTTCTAGTTTAAAAACCTAATTTCGAACCCATCGGTAGTCTCAGATTTCCTATACAACGAACGGTTTGAGAGATATTTAATTATTTATAATAAGTAATATATTTGATATTATTTAATAACATTATCTCACAAATGAGGCTTCCAAATGTGTAGAGCTTAGAAATTCTATACCCCATATCTGGAAAACCCCTCATTCTGGACCCTTCGGTGGGCTAATATTTCCTTATAAGACACACCGTTTGAGATATATTTAATTATTTTAAAATAATAATATATTAAATACTATTTAATAACACTATCTTAGGAGCGATCCATCCAAAATCCTAGATTATTCGAATGTTACACCCCTCCTATGGTAAACAACATATTGTAGACATAACAGTGGTCTCTGATTTCCCAAACGATGCACCATTTTATATTTATTAAAATACTTTAAATAAAAATTGTATACATAATATATTATATTTGATAATTATATTCTGTCTTCATTGAACCTTTTTTGGCCGCGAAATCTTGCACCAACTTAGTTTCAAACCTGAAATAAATTCTATTGAATATTCCGAGATGTTTTGTAGCAGTTAATGACATTAACACATTTATCAAAAATTAACTGGTAAATAATAATTTTTCAATTTATAATATTTATAATAATACACAACATGGTCTTCCAACACATTAAAGAGTTACGAGATGTTACATTATTAATTCCAAATACCAACTCATCACATCATCCTCTATATAAAAATTACATTAAATATTATGTATTTTTAACATAAAAAAAATATAAATCACAAATATAAATATTATGTAAATACAAAGAATATCCCATATTTTTTATTATTTAATCATTGATCATATCAATTATTAAAACTATTTTTGATTTTGTTTGATTAATTTCTTGAAGTAAGACATTTTAATTTGAATAATTTAAAATTAGAAATTATAAACAATCCCTAACTAAAATATAAGTTGTTTTATATTTTTCCATATCATGTAATTTATAAAAACATAATAAATTATACATATAATATCAATATAAACGTTTTATATCATTACTATATGTCTTGTAATGTAATTTAAAAATTTATATAATATGAAATTTTAATAATATGGAATTCTTATTGATTTATTATTTCTTAAACATTTTTTCATTTAATTATACACATTACTTACTTACTGAATTTATAAAAAAAATATATATAAATTAAAAAAATATCCCAAAATACACTATTAAATGTTTTATAACATTTCTAAATTTATAAAATACAAATATATATTTATATTAAAAAAATATTTTTTTTTCATATTTATTGTATTTGACAATATAAATGATATTGCAGACTATGGATAACTTTTATTAGCTAAAATATCCCTTCATAGATAATATATGATGAAAATATCATGGATATAACTACATAAAATGTCCACATATATAACATAAACATTGTGTCAACTAGTATATCATCACTTACAAGACACCACAATATCTCCATAGTGGGATGAGGCTCAATTTGGATCACACAAGAAAAAACTATCCAAATCCATGATATCAAATATCTTATTCACCGATAAAATAAAAACCAAATGATTAAACAACACTAATAATTATGATATCACATATAATTCAATGCAATGCAAGGTGATCAAATTGCAACATACGAAATCATTTGTTATATCGTTGTGGTCATTTTTCTGTAGTTTCACTTTCCTATCCCTACTCTAGCCTCTTGATTCCACAATGTATTTCAATGTTGGATATGATTTCATGGTTTCTTTGAGGTATTTGGGTAGAGTGGATTTGAGACCATCGATATCACAGTAAGGCCTGAGTCAAATGAGCTGTAGTTTGAAAAAATTTTCGTGGATTTTTCTCTATTTCATCAATGATAGTTCCAAGGTAATTTTTCTATAAAACGTTGAGTGATCATATACTTGTTGGATGATATTTTTTGGGAATTGTTGTCATTTTTGATGTTTGTCATTTATTTCAGCGGTGGATGTCAGAATTGGGGTGTCGTGGAGTTGACCTAAATCGAGGTCATTGGCTACTCATCCATTTGATCTTTCTCTTAGACTATGACTCTCTCTTAAAGGTGGATCCAAGTGTTTGTCTTTATGGTGCATTGGGATGAGAGGGCCAGATGCCACAGTTGTCTTGTGGTGGTTCTTTCTCTGTTGTTTTATAATGTTTGATGATGATGAGGATGTTTCATGTGGTCACATAGCTCGAGGATTAAAAGTTTAATCCTTTTATTTTTTAAGTTGAATTTTTTTCTTCTAATATGTTTTTCTTGGGTTGGGCCTTTTTGTGCTCAACTCTTCTTGTTTTGCGCCTTGAATTTAGTTTTCTGTGATATTATGATTATGTAATGTGAATGTAATAAGAATCTATATAATGAATTCTTCTAGATGTGGATTCAGAGTAGGTTGTATTCACCATATCATGGTCAAATGATTTGGATGAATAAGGCAGTATTCTTTTCTCAATCAGTACGAACCCTGTGAAACCCTACATGGGATAACTAGCTGAGCGGTCTTGTGAAGTTCGGGACTTGCGATAACAATAAGGTCGATGGGGAGGTTCATTCCATGTATTATCTATCTGGGTTAACATTATTTTTAATGTTTTTAATTGGTTAAATTTGTTTGGGTTCACACATACATGTTAAAACTGTAATTTGAAGATACAAAAAATTTATTTGGATATTAACTGGTTGGAATATTTTTAATTAGAATTATAAAAATAGGCAATATGGTCAACATCATTTTTTTTCATGAAATTGACGTGGTAAATATTATATACCATGAAAAAAATTATTTTTCAATGAATGATACATTTCAAAATATTGGTTTTTAATTAAATGGATCTATTTTAAATTGTGACTCTAATAGGATGTTTAATATTATATAAAAATTAATTCATATTATTTAATATTTGGTCATTCTAGAATAATAATAAAGTTATATAATGATTTAAAAAACATAAAAAACGGGTCTATATTATATTTTTTTGTTTAATTGAAAAATTTATCAAATTTTGAAGTTAAACTATAATAAATAAAATAACTTTTAGATGAATCATGAAAAATTTGTCATAATGAAATTCTTATATTTTTATGGATAAAATAATAACCATGATTAATATTTAACCGAGATTAATTTGTGTAAATATGGGTAATATAACTTGACAATTTATTTAATTAATCAATTATATACATATAGGAATACCATTTTTAGGTTAGAAATTCAAACATACATTCTAACAAAAATTTCAAAACTAAAATCACACAACTCACATGAAATTCCATTATTAACTAATACCTAAAATTCCTTTCTTATAATATGTCCCTATTTTTCATCAATAAATATAGAACATTACCACCATTTTCAATGTCACAACCTAGTTAAAAATTCGAATTAAAATATTCTTAATTTACATCTTTGAGATATAATATGCATAATGTTTCATCATGTAGTCTCAATAAAATTCACCATGTCCTTTATCTCCAAAATATAATTTATGATAATATCCAAATTCTCAACCTAAAAATTTCATACCCTTTAACATCCATCATTTATCCTTTTTATCCACCATAATCCTAAACCATTTTAACAATATCTATAATGAAATACTTATATTAAATATAATGAATTTTTATTATAATTATACAATAATGACTAATTATTTCAAATATATTCAATTTAAAAAATGGAAATTTTAAAAATTAACGTGTGTCGACTACCATTTCCATGAAATACACATTTTATAATGACCACATTTTATAGATGGATCGTGTAATGGGTTTAGTGAATAAATAGGTTATTTATTTCAGGATTTTTACTCTAGGTTATCTATCATTTAAAATAAAACCGCCTATGAACAAACCTGATAATAGGGAAAGAGTATTATATATAAGTGAATACATTATTTCCATTTATGTTATTCTTAAAAATCTAAATAATTATTATTCGTCACTTTAACAAAATCTAAATAATTTAATTATTATTTATTGATAATTATATTACAAGAAAATTATCTCTACTAAATCCATACTCATAAATAGAGTGTAGCATACTCTCATTGTGTTAGTTTAACCACAAACATTAAAACTACAATAAATTTATATCATGTTTGAAATTATCAGATTAATATTTAATATTAATAAGTAAATATTTATTTTTGGTTATTTTTTGTTACTAATATAATTGAACTCTTTAATTATTTTTCCACCACTATTTGTTAAAAATAACCAAAACTGCTCATCCCCAATTTCATCTATAATAAATCTAACTAAAACTCGCAGAGAATGAATTTATAGGTTTCTAAAATTTTATTAAATAAGAAATTATTGTATCTTTTATGATCTATGAATAATGAAATATGAGAGAATAATTAATACCAACACAACTATTATGAAACATGTTCAAAATTATTTAGATTACATACACTCAAAATCGAAAATGGATAAGAACTAACAAATATAAATATAGGGAATAATTATAAATTACATTTATAAATGGTTATGATTTTGAATATGGTTCTGAAATTGGAGAATATTTTTTGATATAAAGAAGGTCAAATCACTATCATGGAATTAAAGAGTAATGGTATGGGAATTTGGTAAATCAAATATTATTTTTTAGAGTAATGTAGTTTTTTTGGAATATAAACATTAAAAGTTTATATTTATTCCTTGATCCCATTTTTCATATGATGATAAACATTTTCTCTAGGGTGAACATAATTTATAATTTAAAATCTCATTCCATGAATTAGATTATTTTCTATAAAATTATAATATTTTTTTGAAAATATCCAGTCCACATAAGTGTTGATTTATCAAAAATAGATATTTTTTAAAGAAATTATTCTACATACCTCCTAATATAATATGTTTAAATTATTAATCCAAACATGTATCTATAAATTTGATCTTATTGGTTTCCTATTCCATATAATATTTCTTCACACCTTCACACCTTTACTCGTTTTCTTTTATTTTCATATTTATCTCAAAAGGGATCTATTTTCCAGGATGTGAAATATTTCAAACCACTCTCTAAATGTTTTAATAGAGTTCCTATATTGGGTGATAAAATTTTGTGTCATTTGATATGGTATATGAATATATTTATCTGATACATTTTGAATTTCATTGTGAATCCCATTCATATTTCCATGTTTTAATGATCTGATGATTTTTTGGGAAACATATTTATATGTTTATCATTATGTGACATGCGGGCCCTATATATATTTAATATAAATGGGGTAAAAATTTTCATATCTTTAAATAATGAAAAAATGAGTACTATTACTCAATCCAAAATTAAAAAACAAGTTGTATTCCCTAATTATCTATGTCAAATAAATTTTTATTCCATATTTACTATGGGAAATATGTGGCAATGCGTAATAAAAATTGTTTTGTTTCTATTCTTATATTGGTGCCATATTCCTTTTATATGTGATTATGTTATGCGCTCCGAATTGTATGATTAGTCTCACTTCTTATCATTATTTATTTCATGTTATATGTTAGAATATATGGGATTATTTAATCACTTATATTTCCACATGAACAATTTTTAGGATTCCATGTTGTGTAGATTTTAGATATTATCATTCATATGTTTTATAAAATGAATATTATTTTATATTGGGTAATATGTTGATATGTTTAGTTTTATATACTAATCATTTATTCTCACCCATTTGAATAGTTTCGACTTCTTAGAGCCTGAGGTATTTACTATATTGTAATACTTTTAGAATAAGACATAGGATGATGATGTTAGGTTGAAAATATCACATGAATTTTAAAATTAGTATATTTTGTATCTAGTATCCAAAGACATTAAACGTCTCTATTATTATGATGTTGATATTTTTATGTAATTTAATGTGTTGTTTAGATAAATTATTTAATCTAAAATCAGTTTTATCATGAATCATCTTAGATTATAGTAGATAATTTTGTAGTTTTTTTAGAGGTTATTATAGATACCTTTGGTGTTTAGGCTATATGACCTTTGTGAAAACCTGATATTTTAGTTGACTAATAGTTTGATATCTTGAAATATTAATGAAGTATTGGTTATGTAGTTTTCCATGTAATACTTCTTTATTTGGATACTATAAGTGTATGTAATATCTTCCATAGAGGCAACATGGGGTAGTAACCCTTATGAGGGATTGTTTCGGTATTAACTTAATCAATAACTATGGCATGAAAAATAGTACAAATAGATCACCTAGTTCTACACTCTGAGTGGGGGTGGATAATTCATTGGTTTATCTTATTCAATTTATAAACCCCTATACATGATTGATTGTCAAGTAACACTGAGGGATTATGAAGAGAATTATAATATAACTAGAAATAAGGTATCCCTAGATTAACATAGATCAACTAGATGGATTAAAAGGTAATGTAATAATATAAAATGGTAATATATTTTAATGATGAAACACTTTTATTTCACCGATTATAATAATTTCGTTATTTTGATAAATATTCATCACTCATGTAAACCCATTATTGTTTTAGAGATGATTGGAACCATAAACATAATAAATAAAACATGGTTGTGGGGGATAATGGGATCACTTCCCAATAAAATAACTCAATAGAATGGGTCTTAGAGTGAAAAACCTCATGAAAATGCTCAAACAACAGTTGTAAGAAATAAATAATAATTTAAATTGTGTTGAGCTGCCCAAAACACCAAGGAGGGGAGAACATTCTATGGATTAATTCATTAATAAACAACCATAATCCTTATGTGGAACCCATATTCTTGTTGTTGATGATTAATGTAAGAAATATTTTTCATTATTCATTGCATTAAACACAAGGAGGATGTTTTTTATATCTCTTAGTAGTAATGGGAGGCTGACATATGGAGGAATCTAACCACAAAAACACTGACGATGGAGGAAGTGGACCCTATGGTTTGGGAGGAGTTAAACAAAGAGTTCTCTTCTATGTATTTTACTGGAATCCTTAACATGAATATGGAGATATTATTTTTAGAGTTGAAACAATAGGATGATAGATCAACTAGAACATACCAATTTAACATCACAATACTGGTAACTTATTCTTCTAACATTGTTACTAATCATCAGAGTAAGGTTGAAAAATTATTTAGCATCCTTAATCCAAATCTCTAAATAGAACATGCTATAAGAGACATTGGAATATATGAATACTTTTTATTATGTTCTCAAATTTTGAAGATTTAATAAAGAGACTCTTCTAAAAATAAATATAATAAATTAATGATATTATTATGGGTGAACGTAGATGAAAACTTTTAGGATGGAAAGAAGATTCAAATATATTTATGCTAGAAATGTTGAAAGTAACAACTAAGAAATTCTGTAAATGTACTAGGATGATGTTTTATATATGGTAGAGCTAACTATCAATACTATAAATAATAAAGGGATACAAAAATTACAATTTATGTTAATATGGTCCACACTAATTCTCCACAAATTCTCTAATGTTTAAAATTATATTAATTTATGGATTATCTAAATAAATTCATTAATCATAGAGGTAGTAAATAGAATAGGCCCCAATAACCTCCCAATCCCATTAAACAGGGGATATAATATGAAATTAATATCGTTTCTATAGACAATGATAATTAAGTGATTCAAGGTGCATTTATTCTTTAATCATGATATGTGAATTTATTATTTTATTCTAGTTCTTCACATTTATTTATATCAAAAAAGATTTCTTATAATATTGAAACATCACCTATGTAATTGGATACAAAACTATCTTAGAAAACCCATGGTTGTATGATAACCACTTCTAAAATTAATTAATCCTCACTAATAAATTTTTTGGATGTTACTTCATGCATATATGATTATTCCTCCTTAGTTGAATATTACATAATTGTTTTTATATATCATCAATACCTACATAGACCACATTTAAATTTTTGGGGAATGGATATAGAATTTAATATACTTAATAATCCTGTTATCAAGTATCAACAATGAAAAATCAGGGACTTCTTATAATAAAAATTCTATAATATGGGTCCTAACACCTAATAATAAGTGATTTCTATCTCAAATGATCAGGGTGAATGTCATCATTGATGACATGACTATTCTATAAGAATATAATGATGTATTTTTATATTTACTTCTATATCATCCTTAATGAAATGTGTTTGATATTTTGTTTGAACTCTTACCTGGATCGATGCTCATCTCAACGATTCCACGTACAATGTCCCCTATTGAATTGAAAGATTTAAAGATGCATCTAAAGAATAATTTGAAAAATATTTTTATTAGAATTAATATAAAACAATAAATAGATCCTATCATATTCATTAAGAATAATGATAGATTAATGAATATTTCCATATTCTATATTTATCTCACCAAGATCACAATTATGATGAAATATAATTTACTCCATATCAATGACCAATTCGATCAACTCAATGATGTTTTATACTCCTTTAGGAATGAAAATTGATATGTATATCATTAATAAAGGTTAATAAGGGAGGATATTTCCAAAATAACTTTTTTTATGATATATGGACACTATGAATATATAGTGATTCTTTTTAAATTAAACAATTATCATTACACATTCATTGATCTTGTAAATATAGTCTTTATAGAATTTATTGATAAATTTATCATTATATTTTATATTTGATATTTATATATACTCAATGTGAGAGGAAGAGAAATATTATTATACATTGATCATGTTAAATCCCTTTAGAACATAGAAACTATATGCAAAATTTTGAAATTTTGAATTATGGATTTAGAAAGAATCATTCTTCGGTCCTATAATCAATATAAATAAAATATAATACTATTCATTAAAGAAATAAGTTATCATGAAAAGGACCATACCAACCACTATAATTGGGATCCATTATTTTCATGGGTTATCAGGGTATTATCAATTCATTTGGAAACTTTTCCCATGGTTTCCAAATACACTAACAAAGTTAAAATTTCAAGATTAAAGTTTCTTTTGAAAGAGGATTCAAAAAACATTTCATGGAACTAAAGAACCGGTCTATCAGAACTCTCATACAAAAATTACCTTGTATTTGGGAATAGATTTAATATAAATAGATGCCTTAAAAATGGTCTTGGACTTAATCCACATGTAGAATGATAAGGTAATTTCTAATTATTCATACCAATAGAGAATCATTGGAAAAAAATTACACAAAACATTATTTTGAGTAGGTGACAATAATTATTTAATAAATACATTTGAAACATATCCTCAAAAGGGAAAGGAGTAATATATATACAAATACAATCATTATTAAATATAAATATTCACATAGAATGAGTTGAATATATTCTAAAAGAGAAACATAGAATTGGTAAATGATCACGATTTATCAATACATTAACACCTTAGGAATAAAAATAATGATATTAATACATTAAGTAGAAAATATCATGCAACATTTTCTATGACGATGATTGAAAAAGGAATAGTAATCATGGATTTTAAAAGGGTGAATCAATAAGTAATAAGGGTTGGTGAGAAATCCTATATTTATCTAAAGAGTACCAAACCATACATTCATGTAAATATCATGCAATCAACAAAGTATTCCGTATAACATTAAAAAGGTAGCGAATATTTTATAGTTCATTATTGACAAAAAGGGATTCATAAGGTTTTGAACCTGGATATCTGGACTATCAAATAATAAAATGAAGAAATAACATGCATATGATGTACATAAAACATCTTTCTCTATTAATACAAAAAGTATTTAAAAGTATAGACTCCAAAATAAAATCTTATTATGGGATAACATAATGAATGAAATTTGAAATTATGTATCTCTATGTTTGGTATGCTAAAATGTTATGGATTAATGATGATATCCTATGGGTGTAATGAGAATTATATCTATACTAGTATAGTAATATGAAAACATCACCCTATAAATTGTTATAGGAAGACCCCAAATTTGTAATGTCTATTACACTATTTAGAGTGTATTAAATCACCTCATAATGTAATTGAATTTCATTACCATCAAAGAATATCAATCCACTGAAAAACATGAAAATATTACATAAGGAATGTTGTGAGGCTGAATGGTGTTCCATATATATTGTATCAAATAAGGATTTGAGGTTTAACTATAAATTTTAGAGAAGTCATCAAAATTAATTTGAGGCAAAGCTATGTTGAAGCACTACATATCATCCATATATATATGGTTAGTCTGAAATGACAATTAAATCTCAATTGTATATGATTCAATTGTGATGGATATATTTACAATGATATTGGGATCAACCCCTTCTTATAGTAGAGTTCTCAGATAAACATAGTTATGATTATTTCAATTATATTGAACCATATTGGGAGCATTAATGGGATATAGGAAGGAATCCAAAATGTTGTGATGAAGTTGGAGAGAGGTAGATGAATGGTCTAGACCTTGATTAAGAAATTGAAGAGAATGGTGAAACCATATCATTAAATATTAAAGTGGAACAATGTTAACATAATTATTATACAGATAATAATCAATTAGATCTGGTGTTTAGTTTTTGTGAACATTTCATCCTCCAGATATCTCCATTGATGCGGGTATTGAGATTTTGGATGAAGGGAAATCTAAGAAATAGATACATTGGTCTTTTGGAGAACATTGATAAACATGAGGGTAGTGGATTATTAGATACAAACCCCCATTAACTATACGAAGTGAATGATGTGTTCCATGTATCTCATTATAAGATGTATGTAAAATAACAGTCACAGGAATTGAATGTAGATTTAATGTAACCAGAACAATGTCTCTCATATGGGGAAAAACTAAAAGAAATTCATCATTGATTAGAGACAACGATTTTAAAAATGCTACTCATGTGGTCAAATTTATATAGATTAGTTGTAAGTATGATCATGTTACATGAAAACTAGATTATGTAATGATAATAAAGTACCACCACTTGTTTTCATCCAAATAATAAAAATCCATGTAAGAAATTATTTTATAGGGTCTAAAATGTAACGAATCATGATTTTTAGAATATACATTTCCTTAATTTAATACAGAGTATGAATATTTTCATTATCAAAATGCAATACCTATATATATTATGATATATTACCCTATAGAAAATATTTATTTCTTTGATAGATTTGTATACAAAAAACTTCAACTTTAAATGATCTATTATATAAATATTATTATTTAGACTTGACCACATAACATAGTTCCTAAAACTTCTTGTATGAAAAGGAATAACCAAATTTTAAAAAATATGAAAAAATGTTTCATATAAGGTAAATTGATTGAAAAATAGATTCTAAAATTTCATTAAATTCATATTATGTTTCAAAAAAACTTTAAAAATGTTATTTTCATTTCTTTTATTGAGAAACTGTTATATATATAATCTTCCAATTTATTAAATTTTAATTGATTAAAATATTATCATTTTTGAAACCAACATATCAAAAATATATTAGGGTAAACATTTTCATTTTTTATGAAAAGATTATTTTTACTGTGAATAGTGAAAGATAATGATTTTTTAAAAACAATCACTTTATTCGAAGAATATAGATGTTTCATTTTGTTTTAAAATTGAATTAATATAAAATTAGATCATCTCTGTTATAAATAATCTAGTCATGGTCCTTATAAAAATGGGCATCATAGAGTTTTGTTTAGTGAAAAATTGATACCTCAAAAAGAATTTTTTTCAAGAAAACCGTTTTCAACAAATTTTAGTGGTTTAAATTTAAATTAAATTCTTGAAATTGAAAAAAATATATTGTTAAACAACTAACTAAATATTATTAATCATAACTACTAATATAATTTTATAGGTTAATCTTAATTTTTATTAATCATGAAGAGTATCCATAATAATTATCATTCACCTTTGTGAAAGAGGTAAAATTGTGTAAAACCCATAATTAAATGTCTTAAAACAATATTGATCAATTTATGTTATCCTATATTACGGGTTTCCTCATACAAAGTAATAGTTTTTGATGTTAGAAAATGTAATTTAAATTTTTTTGAATTTTGGGACCCCAACATGACTTATTTGGAAAGAAGTTATATTTAATTCAAATTTAAAACAATTTTTAGGTCATTTCATTGGTTTACATTGTTGAAAAATCCGATTAAGTTATGGATTTAGAAATCATTTCAATTTCAGTATAATTTAACCAAAAAATATATGTAAACTAATTTATTAAATTTTTTCAATGTAAAGATATATTTGTTTTTGTATATGGTTTTGTTCTAAAAACAGTTTTCCATCATTTTTTTTGTTTTTATATTAAATTTTAATTCAAATCCAATTGATATTTATTATGAGAAAATAAAATACATATTTGACATCATAATGCTGAAATTTTTCTTGAATACCCACATTATTTTTGTTCTTGTAATTATGTTATCTTCTTAAAAATTTCAGTCCCCACTTTTAATGTTTAAATGACCATAAAATGGTTTAACTTGGATAAAAGACAAAAAAAAATTATCCAAAACTTGTTTAAATCTTATTGGTTAAGTTTATTTTGCACTTATTACATATTATCTTTTAATTTTGGGTTTTTCTTTAGAATGTGACATGATTATGACATATATATTATTTAATCATTTAATAAATTCCATGTGTGTCTTCCCCACCCACATATAAATGGACACCCCTAATTTTCGTTATTTACACAACAATGAGAAATCTAGATCAACCAAAACCTACAAAGGTCTCTTTTACACTTCATATTCTACTAATTACAGGTTCTAGTATTCATTAAAGTCTAATCCAGGGGTCTTATAGAAGGGAACTAAATGTTGCATACAAAAAAAGAGGTGATTATTTAACCCAACCAACTTCAATTTAATTTTTCTTCAGACTTTTCTAAATCTATTTGTTTTGGTATATTTTTTTTACCATGTCTCATTTTGTTGAAAATATTTTCAGAAAATATTTTTTATTCCCATTATAAATTTAAATTTATTTTTACCCTTGTTTTATTTTTAATAAAATTTCTTCTAATGACTCTTCTTGTAATTTTACAAATAATAAAAATATAACTTTTATTTCAAAATGTGGAAGTATTATTTATTCTAATATACTCAAAATGAAAAAAAATTACACCTTAAAGAACACTATAAGCTTCAATGATTCCATGGTAAATTTAAAAAGGTATTTTGTGATAATATTTTCTATATTTCCTGATATTAATTAAATAATTTCAAAATGAATTGGAATTTCTATAAATGATTATTCCAAATATATTTTTATTAAATTATTCATCTGTGATTTCATTATTTGATATTAATTATTATTTACTGGGGAGATGATCCAATGATTCCATCATTATTATTTCATTGTACAGTCAGGATTATGATTACGAGGTGTTAAAGAAATCTATTTATTTTTCAAAGGTATATGCTATGGTTATATGATAAATGTCTGATGATATTATGAAATTTATATAAAATAATATTTATTGGGTTCATTATAACCCACAAAGAGTTGGGTAATGTGATATTGATATATCATGAGATTATTATTATAAGAGTGGACTTAATTTTGAATAGACTTTTTATATAATGATGCATGGGTAAGATTGATTCTAGTTATGCTTACATGAATATGTGTTTTCATGATTACAAAAAAATTTCTTCACATATGGATTGATTAGTAAAAAATTCAATCTATACTAAAATGATGTGTTTTCATGATTACAAAAAAATTTCTTCACATATGGATTGATTAGTAAAAAATTCAATCTATACTAAAATGATTGTTTGTGAATAGTATTTCATTAATAAATTTTCACAATATTAAGATTACATTGTGTATTGATGCATAATATCATATGATGTGACACAATAATAATGATAAACTCTTTGAAACACTTATTAATAGGAATTTTAGAAATGAACTGATTTTAGATCATATGTTCTATAATTTTCGGGCTATTAATATTTTAGTTTGGTAAAATGAACTTCAATTTATTATCACTACCCTTAAGATCATGTTTTTCACTTATATTTGATTTCTCCAATTTTTTACATTATTATGAATCATTAATCACCTTTTATTATGTATTCATTACTTAATTTTTTTTGGAATATTAAATGTGAGATGATTCTAGAAGGATACTGTATATAATGAAAAATTTTAGCATTGATAAAAATTGTTCTTAAAAAATATGTTTAGGTATCCATTCATTGAAATCAATAAACAATTATTATAATTAGGTGTGTATTATTTTGAAATGTGTGGAATATTCAAATAAAATGATGTAATATTTATATATTTTGGGATTGGGTTTCTTTAGTTGGAAATGTAGATGGGTTATGATAATATTTGGATTTTATGGTTAGAACAAATTGGTGAATATGCTAAGTATAAGTTCATTTATTGTAAAATATCCTAATGTATTGGTATGTAATAGGTAATGTTATCTTATATTTAAAAAATATATATTCTAGATACTATAAATGGATGTGAATTTGGTACATATGCATCTAGAGGTAATAACCCAAAAAAGAGCTGTTCAAGTATATGTTGACCATAATTATAGTACGTAGTGAGTATTCCCTTATTGTTCCCCTATTTTAACACTCTTGGGTGATATTCATTGTAAAATTCATAATTTATTAATACAAGTTTATTCTATATTTGAATTGGTTGTGACCATGGATGACGTAGTTTAAAACTATGTTTTTATATGTTGTTAAAGAGGTGACATTATTTAGATATTATCTTTATTTTATTTTATTGAATATATTTTTGTTCACTATAATTACTATATATTTATTAATAAAACATGTTTTTAGTTTTACTAAACATATGGAAAAATAAGAAATTGTGGGGAAAAATAATTGTATGGTCCATAAAATTACAATCCTAAAGAGAAACTAAGAGGTATAGGAGTTGGGATTAAATGTCAAGTGACCATGTTCACATTAAAAATTCAATCTATGAATCGTAACATGTATCATGTTGAAAAATGGAATTCACTAAGGGATAGATACATGAATCTGATTCTATTATGTGAGAATATAATCCCTCTTTATATGGGTTCTCTAATCCACTAATTTCCACACAATGGACCAAACATATAGAACTGAAATATTATTTACTTCAGTTTTCGGGCCCCGAGAATGTTGTCTAGAATATAGATCACTTGGAATGAGATACAGATCAATGATGGAATCCTATTATTAATATGATGTAAAAAAATTAAACAATATATAAATAACAGAGTTGAAATGGGTATTTATAAATAAATACTTTTCCCGTACTCTTTATATTATGATGGAATGAGGATTTTAGTAGCGAAAGAGAGGGGTGATAAATCAATTAATAGTAATGAAGATAAATTTACATGATATTCAATGTGTTATTATATATTTAAAATAAAACCTATTGTCTTAAAAATATTTTATTTATAAGATGGTTTGATAACTATGGAGAAACAATTCAATTCTATCTGAATGTATAATTGGAGAGAAAGAACTCCAATTATTCCTTTAGTTTCTGATAAAAGATGAGAAAAATAATGATTCATGTAAACATAAATGATAAATAGGAAGGTTAAATGTAATTTTAGTTCCATAAATGCCCAAAATATTGGGTGAAACATTAAAAATAAATTCTAAAAGGAAATAAAAAAATGCTATAGTTGTGGAAATGATGTCAGTTGAGCGAGGGATTATTAGGGTGTGTTAAATGTACCGAAAAAATAGTAGAGAATAATACATCAATTAATTATTTTAAATACTTCAGATATAGGGATATTTTCCATTAAATGAACCAATTCCATAATCCAAGTGCTAATGTGGTATATGGGCCTTAATAATCTCGTAAGAAATTTGATGTTGGAAAGTCCCTTTCATACCTCAAATAATGTACGTATGTATAATTACATGGTGAAAGGTACACTTATCATCCACCCTATAATTTTTTTATTTGATTCCATTACTATCAACTCATTTATTTGAATAATAAAATTTATGGTATCATGTCACCACATAATTAATTAGATGTTGAATCAGTTGTAAATACACCTAATGTTACAACGATGAAAATAAAAGATTATAGATCCTCTTAAATAGATGTTTTTGTAATGTACTTCTTGAATTTATATTTATTATTACTCTAGTATATTTTGATTTAATTTTAGTTATATATTCTCTCTATCTATTTATATCCCATATCAATTCTAATTAAGGGAAGTCACATTTCATATTCCAAATGAACATATGATCATTTATCAGTTCGGGGATGAACATGAACTTGGAATGTGAATTACTCCTATATTATGGGTCTCAATTCTAATCCATGAAAGGTATCATCATTATATGTTTGGGTATAAACTCAAAATTTAGGATATTCATATTGTTCGAGAGTTTATTCATGTATTCTTATAATGGATTCCATGTTCTTCTTGGCATAATGGTGTTGTGTTTTCAATTGAACTCATACATAGTTATACACTTATTTCAATGACCTCTTATAGAGTTGAACCATCTAATTTGGTAGAATTAAATATTAAAATATAGATGATTCATAATAATGGACTTACACACCACAGTTTTTCCCCATGGGTTTCACCTATTCGTTTTTTATGAAGAAATATGGGTTAATTAACAGATACATTTATTGTTTATAATTAAGCATGATTACTCTGAATAATAGGTATACTACTCCCCATGTCAATTATTTGATTGATCAATTATAAGGAGTTATATAATTTTATAAGGTTGTACATAATTTTATATATCAATAATTGTGTGTTAAGAATTATTGTATTCCAAATACAACATTATATATGATTTATTATAGTTATGAATTTATAGTTTTCCAATTTTAACATTTCATTTACCCTACTTTCTTCTATATTTAATGATTAGTGTACATAAATATTTCATGGATCAGTTTGTGTTATTATTTATAGATTATATTCTAATATATTCAAAAAAATTAAAGAATATTAATATCACATTTTGATTTTACTTAAGACCCTATGGACGGTGAATTTATGTGAAAAAATTACCATGTGTGGATTTTGGAATAAAAACTCTTTATTCTTGGGTAATATAATATTACATGAGGGTATTTAAGAGGATTTGTCAAACACAAAATTTGTTGAGAAATTTATCTGATCAACTAAAAATACTAATATCATATATTTCATTTGTTGGATAGATGTTAGCAATTCATTTTGAGTTCTTTATCATGACTTTCTAATCCACTCAACATATTTACATGGATAGGGCATATGTTCTTGTAGATGGATGAATGTGTAGTGAATTTAAAGGAGGTGAAGGGAATTTTTGTTAGTTTACCTAAACATAGAACACATTTTAGTGGATTTTGGTTTGTGATATATAGTAATGTATAAAATAAGGGACTATTTTGTTTCCTCATGCAGAATGGTATGATGAAAACATATGCCTCACGCTAATTTAATGAACAAAAGCAGAGTTAGAAAACACGTGATCTGAAGTTGTAATGGTAAATTTTACCTTTAATGATATGGATGATTTATCATTATGATTAAATGTTTAATATATATACTCTTCATAAAAACATAATTTATAGATTCACATAGAAAAATTGGAATATGCACTTAAGAATATGGCCAGAATTAATTAATAACTATAATGTCTTAATACATAGAAATGAATAGAATTTTCATGGTTTTCCTCCGTTATAAAAAATTTCATAAAATAGTATAAAATGTTACTAATATCCTAGGATTTAATATAACATTTTTATACCATTTTTTAACATCATGAAAATAATTCTCAAGGCTAATGATACTGCAACACCTAATAGTTACACATAATTTTTGTATTTTTATCATGATGATTCTTGACCACAAGACCTATATTAAGAATCTTTGTCATAGTATATCCAGGTTCTCATTATATCCTTGGAAGTACTATAACATTTTGATACGACAAATATTCTATAAAAATTAACTTATAAAAATGAATGTATAAATATCAACACTATTATTTAAATCATACATCTTCCATAACTCAATGTATATATGATATAGTAAACAAAAGGTACATTTGAAGTCTGTTCTGGGGAACCCACTATTAAAACACTCCCACGTATTCAAGATTCATATTACTACCTATAAATTTTATCACTCAGATGATAAGATAATGTTTTTGTTGAGTTATGAATTTATTCGTTTGGAATTCCACATGTCCTATATGTGTCTTATTTTCAATCTAAAACCTCATGTAATTGAGTAAGATGTCTCAAGATATAATAACCATTAATATTTTTCTAATGAAAATTTTACAATCATGAAATAACTGATATTTTATTAATAATATTATAATTTATATAATGATAATACCTAACATACATAGTGTGATCCCATGAATTCAAAAAATCATTAGATGTTTTATAAAACTTATTATGACACATCAAAAGATACACCACACTCATTATTTTTAGATTATGTCACCACTTGCATAAATGGGTTTCTCTTTCTCCATACCTTATCCTGAATATTGTTTCAGATCATGTTAATCAAAATTAATATTAATTTGTTCCCAATTATAACTACTTTACATTCCACTCAATATACTAGGAAAATATCCCTTAGACTTTATCATGCTGAATTGGATTCTTCTAACTACTTTCCATGTAGTTTTGTATCATTCATCCAATATTTTACTACCATAAACAATTAGTTGGAAATATCACATCTCGTACATAGCATGGAATGTGTGATAACTACATTTTTGAAGTGTATAGAATTATAATCACCAGTTTAATCACGTAGAATATCTCATTCATATCTTCTTGTAGATATTTTTTCAACATGACATTGGAAGTGATACTACCAAAAATTATTACAAATTTAATTTTCAATAACTTATCAGAAAATGTACATTGACATGTTTTATGAATCACGTTAAATTTAACTCAATTGATATCATTACCTAAAACATTGGTTAAAAAGCTAAGTCAATATTTGTATAGTAACTTTCATTATTGTATTTATTAACTTTAAAGCTATATTATTATGTTCAATATGTTATAAACATGGAATTTCTTGAAAAATAAGGGGCACTCCCACTAAACTCTTTTAAAAGAATTAATTTTTTTTTTCAAATTAATATTCAACCATATTTCTATTTTTTCTGTCTAAAACAAGATTTTAGTTATATTCAATAATTATTTGAATTATATTGCATCACAATATACTTATATTTATATCATATGGCAAACATTCAAGAAAGGTGGTCATGACATCCTGAGCTAAATAAATTGACCATGAAAGTACTAAGAGAAGGAAATTTCGAATGGATTTGGGCATGGTGGCGCGGAATAAAAAATCAATCCTTATGGGATAATAATTTTATCTCCCACATATAATACCTATGGAATAATCACTAATTTATTTAAATAAATTGATGAAATTTCTAAAATATAGACTTGATTTTAGTATATGGAATCTTTTTTATGAATTCATATAAAACATTCAATCTTGGATAATGTATTTTTACTACTTCCTTAAAGGAATTGTTATCTCAATGAATATGGTATCGCCCCCCCATGATTAATATATATCCACCAATATGGTTTCATCATTCGTATGAAATATGTGTCTTTAGAACATTCCTTTTCTATAAGCTCTTATGGATCCAGATCCTATTCCAACTAGTTGTAAATCGTTATAATTAACTTATCCAAGTTAAATCCTACAAAAATTGTCTCAAATAGATAATTTTACCATTTGACATATATATTTTCAATAACTAGGATTTTAATTTTTTTTATCATATAAATTTAGGTAATATCCTTATAAATCCTTAAGACGAGGAGTTTTGATAGACATTGTGTTTTTCTGGGTTTGTTTTATTTTCTTTTATTTTCCTTACAAAACACTTAGATTCTTAACTCATGTTATTATGAAATTATGGATTCATATTATTACTCATATAAGATCTATTTCGTATTATATTTTTTATACGAGTATAGGTTAATGCCACCATTTGTGACTCGTTTATTTAAAAATTATGGATGTTTTTTAAATTAATATGAGTATCATTACAGATTATACTCTAACATACATCATGGAATTGATGAATATTAGGAAAATAAAATATAGGAGTTTCTCCACTATTAGATTTACTGGTTGATTATTTCATGTATAACTCCTCATAGATCCTCATATACAACATCATATATTTTATATTTACAACGAAATGATTTTTTATGAACTTCTCCAAATTACATTATAATGATCGATTAATTCATTGTCATGATATTATTTGATAAGAAGGAAAAAAATAATCTCATATCATCTAAACATGAATATTTTATACATCACTTTTACATTCCTCAAAATAATTAAATGAATCTGAGGAACTATATTTACTACCTTCCTAACCATAGAATAATTCATGCTCCCTAGCAGATTTTTTTTGAATATTTTATGTCCTATCAATATTTCTGAAGGTTTCATTACCAAAATATAAATAAGTAAATGTATAGATAATACCTAAGGAATTTATCTACAAATATTATACAATTATTCTTTGTATATCCAATATAACTACTTATTTCTACTAGAAAAATAATTACCTTACCATAATTATTTACAAATATATCTTAAATTATATATTCAATAGTTATTGTTAACAATTCAAGAATTAATTGACTATTAGGTGAGTAGAAGAGACTAAAAAATCATTCACTCTTATATTTAATAATGTATCCTTATTTCCAATAGATATGTAATATAATTTTATGGTAAAACTCAATTAATGGTCCATTAGAATAATTTATATTAGAAATTAGATGTTTTGTACTTCTCAAATATGACAAATGAATCAGCCTTTATCACAAATTTTTATAATTCTTCTGTCTTATTGTAACATTTATATTTTTATTTGGAAAATATATTTATATAAACATATTTTATAGGAATATTGTATTTAATACAAAATATGTACAACAAAAACAACACATACTATGAGGAGTATAATTCAGTTTAAGCCTCTTCTTTCTTCCACATCAATTCCTTAAATTTTTTGTTTACTTAATCAATCTCATTAGATGTGATTAAAAACCCACTTGTTTATTTCTTGTACTCTGTTCCTAAAAATAATATTTTAAAGGTTCCTTAAGAACCAACCATTCCATATTTTTCCATATCTTTTAATATATCCACCTTTAGAATTGATAATTAATATTTGTTTATATTTTTAAATTTTGGGAGATGGTTACTCAATCGGTTATGATGTGTTTCTCATCATATTTTTAATTTTATAAACCTAAATGGAACTATCCTAATTTTTTTGATAATGAAATTTTAAAAGGTTGTATTGAGATACCATAATACATACTTCAATTTACTTATGTTCTGTGTAATCATCACCTCATTCAAATATTGTTTAACTTTCTCCTCAATACTTATCAGAGAAGAGAGAAAATGTTAAACCATCACTATCTTAATGATATTTTAACAACACATCATACATTGATGATAAAAGTTTTATGTAAACATAAAATTCATCATATATATTTTCTCACATGAGAAACATCCATAATATCACTTGTTGTGGTAGCTTGAAATGTATTAGGGATTTCTGAACAAAAAATTTTCAACATAAAAGTTATATTTACAAGAATCTATAGTACTTATGAAATTTTTGCAACAAGGAATCATTATTTTTTCAAAATTGGTCATATTATAATTTTGTTATTATATATATTATTATTCCAAACTAAACAAAAGTAGATTATAACTTTCTATTAATTAACAATTATACATTACTTATTAATTAAATAATTAAATATATCCCTCTATTTTATCAAACCCTAGTATGAAAAACTACTAGATTCATAATAAAATGTCACTAGGGTATTCTAGTAAAATTAATCCAAAAAAAACTATTCTTATTGTCCAATCTATGGCCCACACCTAATTAGAGAGGTTCATGGAAGGTGTTTGAGTAGAAATCTATATTAAATCTCATCTTCTTTGTCTGTTGAGTGAAGTGCCAACTTCATGAAATAGTAAACATGATTTACTCAACTATTTTCTTCTAATATTGAATAAATATTGCTTCTAAAACTTAGTTTCTCCGAAATTTAGTAAATTTATGAAATTCTTTTATAATAAATTCCCAACTGTATGTCGAACTATCAATTAGTAATGAGGAGGACCTAATACAACTGGGTTTTAACAAATTTGAATTATATATAGTGTTACAACATAATATTTCTTTGAGGATTTGTATTATTACTCAATGAATGAAATAATTTTATATTAGATATTCACATAAAATGTGATAAAAAACATAACATGATAATCTAGTAAATAAAAAACATTAATCACATCTTAAATTTATTATCATATAAATTTTACATTATTATTTTATATGACAATGTAAACATGAATATTCAAAAAAGGTTAATATTATATTTTTAAATTTTAAAAATAATAAGGTGATCATGAAAATTTATTATTTATTTTCGCAATATATAAAAAAATTATCATCCCTGAACGAAGGAAAAAATTCCTGCATCATTTTTAAATCATATTATTGCCTTCATATGGGTCTAATAAATCAATGTATTGTCTGTAAAACCACTTTATCTTAGTGTGATCCATGTCTTATATCGTCCATGATATTATATATATATACATGATAATGAAAAAACACGAATAAAAATATTGACAGACACGCAGACCCTTATACATACAATATATCGAAAGACGTTGGACATTCAAAAAAAGATAATTGTTACTAACATCACATGTAATTGTAGTAATAAATTAAATTAATTGAAATTGATACATACATTGGTTTGTCAATGCCCATGATTAGTAATAATATATCAAAATTTGAAATAATTTTTCATTGCAAATAATAATATTCAATAAATATTTAAATATATTTACTTTTTTATCTAGTTCAAATTAACAGAATAATAATCATATGTCCTATAATAATTTTAAAGCATTTAATTTTTTTATACATTTAATTTTTTTTCTTATTTTTGGGCACATAGGTGACCTAAAAATCCATTATGATGTTTCTCATACATTTATAAACCACAAATGGTTTGGGTTAATTATGAATAGACTAAATATTACCAAACGGGATTAGGATTACCTGACATGGAAATGGGTTGGCAATTAGTTCCCCCATTCCGCACACATTCACAGGGTATGACCAATAGAAGTAGACATGGGTGATCAGATACCCCATTGTAAAAAATAAATTGAAAACATATTTTCAATATGTTCCTACCAAAAATATAAAGGCTATTTCAATTCCACAAAAACTGGTCGGGGATTAGCTTCACCGGGGCCCCCCCCCACATGTTTTTTATATTATTATTCATGTGGACAATAACATCCTTTTAACCTTATTTACTTTTTTATTCATTATTTAGATATATCACAGCTATAATCTAGCCACCTTTAGTTTTTATTTTTGTATTTTAAATCTTAATGTTTTCATTTTATAAAAACTGAAAATGGGTTTTGTGATTTATTAAAACTCTCATCCGAATTTGAACATTTTATATGCCCAAAAACATCTATTCAGCCCTCACAAATTTTGGATGGAGTTTTTTCTCACCAAAAAACATTGACAACAACCGATATTAGATAGAAAAATATCCACACACAATCACATATAGTTTTTTGAATATAATCACGAACACAATTATATTTGATACATTATTCAATTTCAGATTGCAGCAAATTGGATTTTCGTGATAAGATCAAAGTCAGGTTTACTATGATGGGACTATGATGATGTAAAATATTATATTTTAATGAAAACTAAATTTTATAACTTAATCCATTACATGATTTATATAATACCTATTGAGGGAAATATGTCATCTAGTAAAAGAATATGGGTATGAGATTTAAAATTTTATCACCTGATCAACATAACTACATCATCTCAGATTATGTTTCTCCTAGTAAAATAGCCCAGGATATAATGTAGCATTATTTAAGTATAAATATTAAAATCAAAAATATTTATTAATTCAATTTGAAGTAGATTTTGACAACCTCTCTTCCCTAATGACCATTTATCGAAGGAATCTAGGTTGTGTCTCACAAGGTAATCCAGACATGCTTCTAAAGTCTATTAGATTATCAATAATTGATATTTGGGAACTAGTTTTTAAGTTATATAATGTCTTATATTTCATGATGATAATCATAATGTTGAAGATATGATCTATGAATGAAACATCAATTAGATTTCTTGAATCAAAAAATTCATGTTCATGTTTTTTGGGAAGATGAGAGGCTCTAAAATTCTTGTAGTGAAAGATAACCTATGTGATAGAATCCTCCCACATATATAGTGAGGAATAAAATACCATGAAATAGCTCAATAATCTTCTAATATGTGTTATTTAATAAATATTCCATATACGACATCTTATGAATGTTTTACTATGTCATAAATAACATTAATATTTCTATCACTTAATTAATATATAATAAATTTATTATGAAATAAAATTGAGTTTGTAACTTCACTAATGGTTACTATAAGTATAAAACAAACCTTGAATATTAAAACAATATACATTCAGTAAATATATTTCCCCATGAATTCTTTCAAAATATTGGATGAAATTTTAATTAATAAATTCAATCATAATTATTCTAAACTACAATAACATGAATTTATTTATTTTATAGAAATTTATCAATCATAGATATTATCATAAACACTATAAAGGGGCCCCCGAAGCCCCAAAATAGTATTCTCAAGAATATGATGGATTTTTTGAATATATTAAGTGTGAAACCCTATAATATCTTTTTTCTAGAACAGTGAGTAAACTCCATAGACTAGGAGAGGAGTCTAGAAACCCACCATTTCCCTAAAAGAAATAATATAATGTCATGGAAATGAAACTTTTTTCTATGAACCAACATCATGTAATATAATCTCCATGTCTCATGATATTTTATTATATAGTACACACATTACTTGTCATTGTCATTTATTTATTTATTATTCATTGAAATTGATAGATAGACATACCTCATATAAAATGGACGTGGATTTAGGGAAGGTACTACCATCAGGATAAACTATACCTGATACATCATCTCTTTTTAGAATTAAAAAATTTTCTCTTTATTAGTCAATCAATTTCATACTAGTAATGTCACACCGAATACAATCTAACATTTTATTAGATACTTTTAATAGTATTCATCATTCATAAAATTATGTTCTGAAATAATATACACTGATAATAATATCAAATCAGTAGATCGATACATGTATTCAAATATATGATCAAACAATGACACCAAAATAATGTGGTGTTTATATTAATGTTTCAGTAATCATGTTCTAATATACTCAAGATATCTATTACAAAACCTAATGATAAAATGTCTCAATTATTATCATCCCACAAACTAGATAATTATTCATAATCTTTGTCTAGTCAAAATGATTATCTAGGTCTACATAACATATGAATAACATTTTTATCATTGAATATTATAGTATTCATTATAGTTTATGAACTAATATAAAATTTTTATAGAATAAATAACATATAAAGATTACAATGTAAATAGTGGATGTATCAATATAAACACTATTATGGAATGAAAATATAGTTTATAAATCATTTTATACATTATATGGTAATTGAAAATTATTATTTAATTTTGTTCTAGGGAACCCACTTTTTCAATGTTGATTATTTCGACGAGGCTCGTAGTTTTTCATTTTTTATTTATCCTATACATAAAGAGATGTTTAGTGAATTGAAAGTGTTTTTATGATGGCATAAAATTTATTGGTGAATTTTAATGTATATATCTTACTCCCTACTATGTCAATAATTTAGGACATATAGAAAAGTCAAAGGTAAAGTTATATACAATTCCAATACATGAATGGAAATTAGAAAACATCTACATGGATATTTTCATTGTACCCTAACAAAAATTTATAAATCGTATAATACTATTTGGTTTATAGTAGATCACCATACAATGTCTATGCACTTAATTGATATTTGAGAATATTTATCTCTTGATCATATTTTAAAAATATAAATTGATGAGGTAGCAGGGATTAGTGGAGTACAATGTTTGGAATAGATGACTAAGATCCAAGTTTTACCTCGATCTTTCTTAAAAGTATTAAAAATATCAATATTCTGAGTTTTGTTTTAATAATTAATATCATTGTAAGAAAAATGGTCGATTTGAGAGACCCATTAAATCCCTAGAGGATATCATGATATCTTGTTGTCTATATTTCAATGGTTTCTTGGATTAACATCATCCTATATAATTGTTTTATTATAAAAATAGATTTCACTCAAATATTCAAATGGCTACTTATGAATCCCTTCATTGAAGGAAGTGTAGAAACTAAATGTCCAGATATGAAGTTGTAGAATGAAATATTCAGGGACATATGATATTTGGGGATAATTTTAATAAATTTATATCTATTCAGTATCACAAAAGGTCATCTCATGGAAAATATAAAAGTTATGATGACAATCATCAGTGAGATCTAATGTTTTTATATAGGTGGTAAGGAATTACTATTGATATATATTTGGATGATGGTTATGAGATTTGGAATAAATATATATATATATATATATGAAACCTAGATATATAAGTTTCTTTTAAAATATTCATTGTATCATGATCGACCTTAATTTTGGGAACTTCATCTGAATCACACTTAACTTCAGGATGTGTTCCATATATCTCCCTTGAAAAATAATATAACTGATCCTTCAAATGTACTAAAATAAGTGGTTATAACACTGGAATTTTATATCCTTATTATGATGAACAACCATGGGATTTTTAGTATCATATAGAAGAAGTGATATGAAAAAACACTACTCAATAGGTCAATGTTTTTTATGAAATAAAAAATTTGAAGAAGCAACATCAGAACCTGAGGATGTGATTAGACAGAATTATCCATAGTTTTTTATAT
Organism: Viscum album; assembly: GCA_963277665.1. NCBI lineage: Eukaryota > Viridiplantae > Streptophyta > Magnoliopsida > Santalales > Viscaceae > Viscum > Viscum album. Next base: position 1,081,160,175 of record OY728131.1, on the reverse strand, counting down.
TGAAGTAATTTTTTGGGTGAAATTATTTTACTATGGTATAATGTAATACCTTTATATTTTTATATATATCTATCTTTAAATAAATTTTATTTCTATATTAGATTTTTTTACACAACACCGATTTTAAACAACAAATGATATATATATTATTATGTTAACAAGACTTTTATAACATAGTCATCAAAATTGGTGTTATGTATAAGAATAAACACATTATGAAATTACATATAATGATTTTATATACTATAAAATCTTTGATAAATAAGATCCAAATTATTAGTGAAATCAATTATTTCTTCAAAAACACATTTTCTTCAAAAAATGCATTTTAATGTTTTTCTTAAAAAATATTTTAATTAATGGAAAATTTCTATAAATATTATAAGATAAATTGGATATCATTTTGTAAATCAAAATATCAAAAATTACGAAGATTCTATATTTTTTATTTTTCAAAAAAAAATTTAAAGAGAATAGTGAAAAATAGTGATTTTTATTAAATACTATTTTTTATTGCAATAATTTGGAATGTTCAATTTAATTTTAAAATATTAAAAAGTAAAATTATTTATTTTATATAATTAATATTACATTGAGGATAATTGGAAGAAATTTTCATCTTGATTTTGGTTTAAAAATGTTTGATACATGAGAAGACATTTGTTTTCAGGAAAACTTATTTTCAATGTGTTTTATAGTATTATTGTCCAATTAAATTATTACAATTATATGAATTATATTTTATAAAATGATTTAAATATTTTTAGTCAAAATAATTATTTTAATCTAATATATTTTACTTTTTTTTTAATTGTGAATAATAACGATATTATATATTTGTCACCTCGAGAAAATATGTAAAATTTAATTTAAAACTGGTTGAAAAGTGTCAAAATATGTTTGAAACGTAATATTATTCTATTCAATTTGTTTTTAAAATATTATAAGTTTAAAGAGAAAATAGTATATTTTAAATCATTTTTATGATATTTTTAAATATATCATTACCTTTGAGATATTGGTTATATTTTATTCAAATTTAAAACTATTTTGGGTCTTTAAATTTAATGGCATAGTTGGAATATGACATAAAATTTTATATTTATTGAAAATTGTAAAAATATTCCTTAGTTTATTATTTAATAAAAATTATTTGAGTAAAATAATGTTTACTTTATTTCATTGTAAATTTTTTTATTCCTAAAATGCGTATTTCCCAAAAAATAGTTTTCTATAAGTTTTTTGTTTTTATATTAAACATAATTTTAACTCCTATTTAAATTAAATATTCTAAAATATATTTCAATATTATAATAATTATTTAAAATTGTAATTTGAATCCCCCTTTTATTTTTTGTCATATAATTATGTTATCATGGTAAAATATTGATTTATAACATTTATGGTTAAAACGAGTTTAATGATGTTTAACAATGAAATAAGAATTTAAATGATTCTAAAACAAGTCCAAATATGAATTTTTAATTTACATTATCCTTATGAGATATTGGATTTAAATATTTGATTCCTTTTTTCAACGTGACATGATTATGATATTATTTAATATTTTAAAAAAATTACATGTTTGTTGTATACCCCTTGTAAAAGGAAACCCCTCCTTTCACTTCTTTTCACCAACTATATTCATATATATCAATAAATAAAAGAAATAATATATCTTATTTTTACCTATATATTAATTAATAAAGTTTTTTTCTTAAAATTATATTTAAATGGTCCTTATTAATGGGTCTAAAGGAGGCTTACTGAAGAAGGGGTAATCACTCTTCTTGACCTATTTTAGATTTTTTATACTTCTACCACTGAAAAATCATTGGTATTCATAATAAAAAATATATAATGAATAAAAAATATACTTATTCTTTATTATGATCATGTAACTACCATTATTCACCCTCTTCAAATAAAATGTAAATTGAAAGTGCCCCTTATGCGTATGTGTAGACTATTACCTCCTCGTAGAAATACAATACATTTTCTACCACCTTCCTTCATGGATAGTTATTATGATAGGTTTATTATTGATTAGTTATATTTATGAAATAATTTTTATTGTTTAATTATAATACCATATATACCACCTCAATTTTCTATCTACTGGAAAATGATAATGTCACTTATACAGACATATGGACTTCCAAATCCATGAAACCATTTGATTGTTTTCCATTAATGTTTTAATTAAATGGTAATAAATATATATATGATGTATTTATATTTTATTTATCATATATGTTGGTTTTTAAATTATAAAATAATATTTATCTTTTATTCTTTCAAGATTTTATAAAATGAAAACCACATTCTTCTAAACGTATGGCCTTTCATCTTCCTGAATGATGTAAAATCTTTTTTCTATCTCTACAATTTATAAATGATTATAAATATGTATGTAATAAATATAAATTATATTCAATTAATTAAAAATATTTTGGTGATGATGTATCCATGATCCGTCAAAAAATACCAAACCATCAGAGCTGAAACATCCCAGAAAAATGAAGTTCTTATAACTTAGAATAGTTCTTTTAAATAAATAACTGTTAAAAATGTGTGGTATGTTTTTATATGTATGAAATATATGGTATGATATATAGAAGTAATGTAACACCACAAGATTTTATGATAAGTATTCTTTTTAAATTTATTTCAAGTCGTGTGTTTTATACTACACCAAGATTATATTGTGATATACGCAACACTGTATTAGCTTGCAGTATACACAACACAATTCTTGGATTGTGTTATACACAATTTCAAGTTCATTTGATAGAAGTTATATTGTGCAACATTGAGTGTATATATATATATTTAATGTATAAATGAAACATGGTTGGATTTTATTATACGCAACAGCAAAGGAGTCCTGCACTACACGAAATCCTAACATGGCTTTCATTTCACGCAATCGCTACCTTCCTCGATAGTGTGTGTTGTACGCAATACCGAGTTTCACTAAACAACAATATATGGTTATAATATTATCACGAACTAGCTGTTATGAATAGAATTAACCACATTTTTAATTTTATATCATTATTATTTATCTTATAAATTTTCTAAAATATTTTATGTCAACCAAATAAATTTTTCGAGTAAAATAAGTATTTTTAAAAAAATGCAATTTTTCCACCTTTTGATTGGACACCCACTTTAAATCTAGTTTTTGACATGTTTTAAGTTCAATTTTACAAAATAAAATTGTTCATTGGAATAAGGATATAAAATTTTACCTTGGATAAAATTTTCATATTATTCTGATAACTTTCATATTTTAATGAATAGTAAAAACACGATATATTTTAATTAAAAATAAAATTTTTAATCATAATAATTTATGTGGATAAATTATAATATTTAATGGTTTTAAATTATAAATATAATATATTTTTACCATTTAATATAATGTATGTCATTATCATAGATTTTACCTTGATTTCATAGGTTAAATCAATTCAATATTTTGCAATGTTTTAAACAAAAACCCATTTTATTTCGACAACGAGATAAATTTTAATTTAATTTCTGAAACTTTTGTGTATTGAATTTGGAAAAATGGATTCCATATTTGAAATCAGTGGGTCCAAATTATGTTAATACGATACTTTTTATTTTGGCTTTATGAACAGTAACTATGGTAAATTTTATTTACCATAGTTAAAGGTAAATCGGGTAATTAAGAGTAAATATAAGATTATAAAAATAACCTAAAACCTGACAAAATAATATTGGATGACTAAAAGTCGACCCATATTACCTAATGGTCGGAATATATTCATTTTATGGACTTGTTTCCTTGAAAATAATATAATTATTATTAAAACCAAAGAAAGTGACAACAAGTCAATCTCTTAAATCTTATATGTATATTAATTTTTATTTAGTGATAAACCTCATGAAACTTCAAACATGAATAGTCTCCAAGAATATAATGACATTATCTACATCATATGAATTTATTTATAATTTTTAGGGATTAAATAATTATCATTAATTGTGACACAATAGTGATGGAGAAATTTTTTATCTAGTGAAAAATCAAGAATATAGTTTTTATTAAACTAATAGTGACCATAAAAGGAACAAAACCCTGAAAAAAACTTATTTTTCATGTAAATTTAAACCATAATCATCCAATGGTATAATATTTGAAAAATTTGGAGCCTTATAAAATCAATTATGACACTTATATTATTTTATTTTAAATGATTCCAAAGTTGTCACCTTCATAATTTACTAAATATATCGATTTAAATATTGTTATTTTAAATTGATAAATTCTATTAAAAGTATTATTTGGAAATTTAACAGATATATATTCATCATAAGATTTTAATTTTAATTTTTATGAAACAAATTAGTATATTAAATAATTATACAAAAATGTTGTAGTAATTATTTTAATTAGAGAAATATCAAATAATTGGTTTTAGAAATTGTAGAATAAATATTATATAAACTATTTAATTTTCTCCACTAATTTTAAAGATTACTATGAAATGTTAGAAACCTATTAAATATTTTATTTTTAATATATCCTCTTTTTGGAGTTAATGTAAATTCAAATTAATGAATAGTTTTAAAATTGACACTATTGTTATTTTATAAAAATAACATATTATTAAATTGATTAAAATCACAAATATATTTAAAAAAATATAAATTGAAACATATATTGTCTAAAATATTGTAAAGTATCCAATTATGAAAAATTAACAACATATAAGTGATTATTTTTAACCATTTAAAATTTAGAATTTTATTACCACAAATAAAATTTAATAGATTAAATAAGGATAAATCAAAATGATAAGGATTATAATAAAATAAAAACATGTCTAAATTTTATTGGTTGATGATATTACAACCCTATCTCATCTAAGATTTTAATATGAGTCATTTTTGTAGGTTTTTAAATGGGGTTATATTTAATATTTTTTAATATTTTTTAGATTTCCAAATGTGCCCCTCTCCTCCCTTATAAAAGGGAACCTCCTCCCTCTCCTCCTCACACAAATTTTGGACATAAAACTCGTCCAAACCCTGCCCATTTCACTTCCCCACTTCTTTTGAAACCTACTAGAGGTACTTTTATTTTCAAAAGTCCATCTATAGTGCCCAAAGAGAATGTTTAAAGGAGGCACTTCGAGAAAGAGTTAATACCTTCTACCGTTTTCTTCAAAGTTCCATTCTTCTTCTACTCCCTCTTCTTTAGTTGTTTCATTATGAAGTAATTACATAATTATCCCTCATATAATTATATGTTATTATAAATATAAAACAACCCAATTTCACCTTCTATCCATCCTACGGAAAACAAAATCACCGCGCGTGCGTACGTACGGAATACCGTCTCCACGTCGTGGTGTAATCTGTTTTTCCACCAACACCATAAATGGATGGGTATAATGGTGTAAATAATAACTATATATGGTTATTATAACATCATAATGATTCTGATATATTATAAAATCCACTCAAATTCTATAATTATGGGAACGATATCATCGCTCGTGCGTACGTATGGACTACTGTCTCCATGATGTGATGAGATTCATTCTCCATGTTAACCATTAATGAATGATTATAAAGTATATATAATGAATAATAATGAAATATATGACATAATAATGATACTAGATTTATGTATATATATATATATATATATATATATGTAATTCATCATCTTAATTCTATTCAATTCAATAAGGAAACGAAAACAGCGTTCATGCTTACGTACGGTCTACCGTCTCCAAGAACAGTATATTTCATTACATTTATCGATCTATCATATATATATACATATGTATATTTCGGAATATATATTATATATAATTAATGTTTTAAATTCTATAATTAATTAAATCAGGATATAATTAATAATATCAAGAACAACAAGTCAAAACACGTACGATAAATGTAACGATTTTACCTAAAATGATGCTTTAACATTGAATTTACAAAAGAAGGAGTAATATAAAGTCATAAGCCAACCATATATGATATCATAACAATGAATATGATTCTGTAATAAGTCAATGACATTATTTAAATCATTATACAGGAGTTTCAGACACATACGAAGCATGTCGGACTGAAGGTAAGGGATAATTTTGCAAATCTCATTTTTATCCGAGATTGCTTATTCATAAGTATTTATTAGGATTATTTCTATCATCCAAGTCCATGGTTTATAATAGTGTTTTCATTTATGTTTAAATTTCTTTTTACCCATTTTTGATTTTTACTACATGGTATGTAAGGAATCTTTTTTTTTACGTTACGAGGTAATTTTCCGACTTTTTCGGCAAAAGTACAAGAAGAATGTTTTTTAACATATACGACATGAAATGATTTTTACGGTTTTATAAAGCCTTATTTTCATGTATCGTCCTCCAAAACATTTCATGTCTATTTTCAAAAATATCTCTTTTTTTATAATTTCATGAAGTTTTGTGAAATAAAATTAATTTTGAAGAAGAAAAGATATTTTCATCAAGAATTCATTTCAAGTGTTTTATCAAAACCATTTTTCCATCTAAGATGACATTATTTCATATGTGTATGTTTCATGTATAATGTACCTATGATTTACATGGTTTCACATTTCTTATTATGAAATGATATCCATTTCTTTTATATGGATTATGTGATGATGGGATGATGTTTATGAAACCCATGATATTCATTGGGTTATGATGAATTTTTGATGTTTATTTTGTGGAACAAGTAAGAATGATTTCATTATGATAAGGGTGGGACCTATATCTCCCTCCAATTAATCGGGTCACGATTTGTATCTCATGGGATAAACATGGATGGAACAGAAAGTTTAACCGGTTCAGTAATACAAAATTGGAATAAGTAGTGAACTCGATTCAGAAAGGGACTCTGTCCACTAAGATGGTCTTGGCAGCAATGCCTTGGCTACTATGGAAATCATTAAGTGTGCTAAATGGATGCCACAATTACATGTATTATTCCCATGATATTTTATCATGATTGATGTTCCATTATGATCTATGTCTTATGCACTGCCATGTTTTATGTCGTTCCTCAATATTTTGATGTTTAAACACTATGTTCATGTTTTATTTAAGGTAAAATTTATATGGATTTTTTTATTTTCTCCATGCTTACCTTTACTGAGAATTTGAGCTCACCCATTATATGTTTTCTTTTCCACAGGATTTAAAGGAATTTTTTAGGTAAGAAAACAAAAAGGGGAAGACCTTATGGGAGATGTTGAAGATCTTTCAACATGATTAGAAGATTATTTTCTGTGTTTCCAAACCCACTAAACTATTACGGTCCTTGTGTGTCAATTTTTGTTATGTATTTAGTATTCTGCAAAAGTAATGGAATGTCCATGTAAGTCATGCTCCGGGTCTCTACAAGTAAATATTTAGAATATATTTACAATAAATATATATTTATTAAATAGGATGGTTCAGATACATATAGAGATATACAAGACGTGAAGTAAGGGATTTATGTTTCAATCCAATTTTTATTAGGGATTGAATAATCATAAATGTATATTGTGTCAATTATATAATCAGTACATAATAATTCTATATGATTTTATTATGTATTTTTATTCATTTATTTTTCATGTAATAATACCCTTTACTTCATTTTTGTACTTCAAATGACCAAGAATATGTTTTTGATAATACAAAAATCTTATTACTTCTTCGGTATGGAATATTTTTCTTTGATAACCATGTTTTTAATGGTTATAAATAATATTATAATAATATTACATTAATTATTATATTTATTGTTAAACAATATTTGCGTTTTTATAAAAAAAAATCATTGTATTCTTGTTTTCATTTTTCAAATGTGGTGGGTTTGACTTTTTACCAAAAATGTTAATCAAAACATTTTTTTAACACACATGACATGATAAAAATATACCACCCTCATGACCACACAAATTTTCAAATCATATTTTTTTTGGTTTACATAGTTATCTTACATGAAAATTTTATCCTTTACATTTAATATATTTTTTGATATTAAATAATTCAGTTCAAAATGAGTGGGTATTTTCTTCACGAATTATTTAAAATATATTTTGAATTAATTTTTCATCTATGATATTATCCATTGATATTTATTATGATTTAATAGGGATAATATCCAATGATACAAACCATATTCGTTCTATATAAGTTATATGATTATGATGATGAGATGTTTATAAAAAAATTATTTTCTATATGATATTCTATATTGATATGATTAATTTTTCATTATCATGTAACATTTGCATGAATGAATTATGATTATTTTATGGTTGGGTCTATTTTATCCCACTAATGAATTGGGTAAAGTGTTGTTAATATCGCCTTATATTATGATGATAATAATATACATAACTAGGAATTTAGGTTTCCGCATATTTACGCACGATTATGATTATGTCTAGTAATTCACATAGTAATATACATAAAAATAATTGCTAATATGAGTTTTCACATTTTAATGAGTTTGTGTGAGTTATTAATATCTATACTAACAATTTTGTTCTTAAAATTTATTTTTTTTCTATATGTTCACAAAATTATAATTAGTTACACGTTTTCTAAAACATTATTATGTTGTGGCTCTTGAATAATGATTATTACTTCCAATACCCTTTTTGATCATGTTTGTCAAAATGAATTGATTTTGATGATAATGATCTAGGATTTTCTAGGGATAAAAATTTTATGATGAGAACATTCTAAAAAATATTTAATAATTACCCTTAATTTAACATTTTTTCCTAAGGTTAGATATATTACTTGATTACCCTAACTTGGTATTCGAGATCACTCATTATAATGTTTTCCTTCCCAGGTTTAGATAGATGGTTTTGAATTTTAATTTTTCTATAAGGGTTTGATATATAGATAATTATGTTTTAGATGATGAATATTGTACTTAAATAATATGTTTATATATTTGGTCACCAAATAAACTAAATTATTATGATTCTAGAGCATGTAATATTGTGATATGTTTATAATATTCAGGTAAAATGATTTCATATTTATGCTTCTTCTGCTCATGTCTCCTCAGGAATAACTAAATTTAATAAAAATTGAATTAACATATAAAAATATTAATCATTTATATTATATTATAACCAAAAAATTTGAGTTTATTAATAAATCCATTAACTATAAAATTACAATATAAATTGGTATAATAGAATAATTGTCATTTTAAACTTTATAGATACTAGTTTATTAAATTATTTATGTGTTCTTTTATTAAAAATGACTCTTTTAATGTTAAAAAATTAAATCATGTAATTTTTTTATATATTTTAAATAAAAAATTTCAATTTATGTAATGAGGTTAATTTTCATTTTAGGAATAAAATAACCAGTGTAAATATTTGTTACCTTACAAAAACAAACTTTTTTTCGAAATCATGTTTATTTTTAAAACTATGCATTTTAATTAAATTTATACATTTTAAATTAATTCTATAATATATTTCATAATAACATATACAACTAAATGTACACTAAATTAATTTTTATTAATTTTTTTAATATATTCATGTCACATAATGATTAAAAACAATTTTTTAATATAGTTTTCAAAACAATATATGATTTACATTAAATTCTAATTTTTCGTATTTCAAATTTGAATTAGACTAAATAGATTAAAAATTCCAATCCATAATGTCAATATTGTTTAAAATGTTCCATATTATATTTAATTTATAAATTAATAAATATTATTAATACATAATCAATATTAATAGGTTTTAAAATGTGTAATCTAATGAAATTTCAAAAATTACTAATTGAATTTAAATTATAGACTATATAAAATAATTTTTTAGTTTGTAAAATCATATATAAATATATCACCAAATTTTTTCATTCTAACTAACCTAAATCTTTTGTAATTCCATACATAACTCTTACCTAAAATTCTTTTCCAAATATTTGTCCATTTTTTCACCAATAAATGTAGATCAATTACACGCATTACGTAGTGGCAATGATTTTTAAAAATTCTCTTGAAAGACTTAACAATTTACATTTTTATATCCCCATACTCTTTTGGAAGCCTCTTTTCTCAAAAAATTATTATTTTTGGTTTCAAAAAGATACTTAGAAGAGAAGACCGAGATTCTCAATATATGTATTACCAACCCTTTAACACTATTTATTTATAATTATCATCCTACCTCTTCCAAAAAAATTAAGAACCTATGTATTGAATGAAATTAGTATAAATAATATACTAAAATTTCATAATATTTATTGTTTAACCATTATCTATTCGCCTCCTATTTACTATAAATAATGAAAATGTTTCACATGTTCATGTGTAGACAATCATTTCAATGAATGACCCACTTCATTTTTTATATCACCATGGTTTATGGATGTTCATAGACATTTGTTAGAGAATAAATATTTTATTCATTTTTTGATCATAATTATTGAAAATATATATTATGAAATCTATATGTAATTTTATCAATATATAAATAATTTTAACAAAAAACACCTAAAAAAACATACCAAGAGAAAAGGTGATTTATTTATAAGTGACATATTCTTTTTAATTTCCCTTTTTCCTATAAATATTCTCAATTATTATTCCTAACCTTAAAAACATATATATAATATCAAAATAGTTTTTTGATATTGATACTGTAACCATATCATCTCTTCTATTTTCATACCAATACATCGATTGTAGAATACTACTGTTGGGTTAGTTTAACAACCAATTGTAAAAATATTATCAATTTAATAATAATATATAATTTAGAGATTATTGTTGGATATAAGTAAGAAAATAAAAATTAATTTTTTATTCTATTTTGGAAATAAAAAAATTATACTCATTAATTAAGTTATGTCCATTCATTTGTTAAAAACCACCGAAATAGTCTCATCACCAATAACTTCAAGAGGAACCATAACATTGAGTATCATAGAATGACATTATATGTTTCAAAATTATCCTAAAAACATTAATACTCGTATCATTTAATATATATGAATGGTGAACATTGGGAGAATAATGGGGAAGAAAAATGGTATTATGAAACTACTACAAAATGAACAATATTACTCATACTAAAAATTTGAAATTTATAATGAAATACAAATATGAATATATTGAATAATAAAAATATTTTTTTATAAAATGGTTTCAATACTAAATAATTATTCTATAATTGAACTAAAAATATCCATTATTAGTGATAGATGAGAACGTACATCCAGAGTGAGAGTAAAATCCACTGGGAAGTTATGATGGATTAAAAAGCACTGAAAAAGTGGTATTTTATCAGAAATATTAATTAGAGTTAATAAAGGGGAACATTATCAGATATTATAGAAGCACTAATTAAGGGTAACTTTATCAGAACTTTTAAAGGAGCTGATAAAGAACCCCCATTATTAGTTCTTATATAGGGGAACACTGTAAAACAATGTTAGTGTATTGTAACAGCACACCGTAGAAGTTGAAACAACACTATATATTAACAAAATAAATTACCATTATATAGATTAAATTATTTTAAATTTTTAATAAAAATACAATAAAAATAGTTTATCATAGAAATTTCAATCATTTTTATATATTTATATAAGTACACATTATTAAATACATTCAAGAACATCAATATTTTTTTGTCTATTGATCCCAACCTCGACTCATTCAATTGATAAAAAACCACCCCTATTAAAGAAAAAGAATGAACCTATATAAGAAAACAATTATTATTTGAGTAATAATATAAATAATTAGTTAAATAAAAATTTAAACATTATATAAATCATTATGTCATAGTAGGAACACTATGTATCAAATTGAGTTGTAATTGATTCAAGCACATCACAACATTTCTAGTTATTCATCAAGAATTATATCAATGAAAATTAATTAAATAAGTATAACATAATAATTATATGGAAATACATTATGTAATATCATATTGAATTATGACAAAATTATTTATGCTCATTTTCTTAGTTTTGGAGATGTTGTGCACAGTTTAATCTAAAATTTCACTTATATATTTAATAGAAAAACATAGAGTGATACCGGTAACATCATGAATTATATTGATGTTAATTTGATTCCTACAAGACCCAGAGGACTTATGAGTCATTTTACTAATTTTCAAAAACAATATGAATGTGTTTTCTTATTTTTGAGTATGTCACTAATCTTATTTAATAAAATGTATTTTTAATGTTGAAACATGTACTTTGACTCATTCCAGACATATAGAGTGTTAGTTTGATATTAAAAAAATTAATACATATAAAAAATTAATTATGAATCATTTTACTAAATTATCATGAATATATGAGTGTGTTTTCTTGGTTTTCTATGAGTCTCACTTTTGGAAATAAAATTTTAATTATAAACTAATAATGAACACATTGAGTCATATTAAGAACACTTTTTATCTAATTGAGGTGAATTTAGTTCCTCAACATAAATAATGAATTAATTATTAATTTAATAAAACATACAAATAATCCGAAAGTTTTTTCCTTGTATTGAGTACTCCAAGAGTCCTTTTTAGAGTAATCGATTCCAATTTTATATAAAAAGACTTACTCAGAGTAATAACGATAATATTGTGTGTATGATTTACGATTTTATGATTCCATCACATGTATAATTATATATGGATCATTTTAAAAATTTATAAAAACAATATTAATTTTTTTATTGGTTTTGAGTATGGAAAATGATTTTTTATCAATATTTTATTTTAAGCTGGAAACACACACTATCACTCATACCAGTAATATAATTTATCAATTAAATTTGAGAATAATTCTTAAAACACAAAAATAATTTATTAATAATTTTACTAATTTTTCAAGAAAATTTATTCATGTTTATTTAGTTTTCAGTGAGTGAAATAATTTAACTACAATGTTGATTTGAATCTAATAATGAACATTTTGAGTCATACAGGGCATATCATGAGTCATATTGAGATGAAATCGATTCCTAAACATTTAAAATAATATTTTGATTTATTTACTAATGTATAAAAATAATATAAATACATTTTCATAGATTTTAGTTGTTTAGTTGACTTTTTCACAAAAATTGATTTCATTTTTTTAATAAAATGACACATTTGAATCATAACAGTCACACCGTTTGTCAGATTGAGTTGAGTATAATTCTTAAATTTCCAAAATGACTTATGGATTATTTTATAATGTAGAAAAAATATTCAAATATGTTTTATTAGTTTTGAGTGCGTAACTTATCATTTTTTTCTAGAATTGACATCAATTTTAAATAAAAGCACACATTTGGAGTCATACTGGACAAACTATGTATCAGATTAAAGTGACAATGAAACCTAGAAAAATTATTTTTTTTAGACTATTGTACTAAACTATCAAAACAATAATAATGTTTTTTTAAAATTTATTTTTTCACTTTTCTTTTTTAATAAAATATTATTTTAAACTAGAAACACACACTTTTTTTCAGAATGATGACATGTTTTATCCATTTGATGCAAGGAAATTTCATTCCAATCAATAATTATTTATGAATTGTTTTCCTAAATTATTATCACTATATGATTTTTTTATTATTTTTCCATGATTTACTCTTTTTGAACTAAAATTTTGAATTTAAACTAATAACATATACTTTGTGACGTACTAGGCTCTTTGTGTTTCAGTTTGAGGTGTTCCTGACTACTACAAATAAAAAAGTAATTATTTATCAATTTCTAAAGTATAAATACAATCCAAATTTGTTTTATTTGTTTTCATAAGGTTAATTATCTCTTATTACTATAATTTTTTCCAATTTTTAATAATAACAAACACTTGGAGGCATACCGGTTACACTATGTGTCTGATTGAGGTCTTGATGAATCCTACACATCTGAAGTAAAATATAGATCATTTTTTAAATATGTCAAAATAATTTTAATGATTTATTATGGTTATGAGTACATCAATTTTTTTTCTAAAATGTAATTCTAAACATTAAACATGCACTTGGACTCATGCTAGTCGAACCCTTAATCAGTTTTATGAGATGAAAATTCTTACAAAATAAAATATATTCATGATTCATTTTCATAAATTATCTAGAAAATCTATGTTTTTTTCTTATTTTTAGATGATTTTCCATTTTCTAACTAAAATATTCATTTTAATCTAATAAAAACGCTATGAGTCATATTGGGCACATGAACAGGAGACTCAGCATAGTTATTGAGGACTCTTCCAGTGAATCCAAGAGACTCATCATCGAATCTAAGTGGAGGCATATTTATAGGTATTATAGAAGGAATTGTCTCTGGTACATTATGAGGTATTATAGTAGTTACCGAATCATGTACTCTTTGGTACTATATCAGCTATAACTATTCACCATTGGGCCTTCGGTTTGGTCCTAGAGACATTTTTTCCTTCTAGCCAGCCAAAGGCATCAAGCCAGTTATGAATTTCTTGCCACCTCAAGGACTTCGAGACACCTCATGGGATATGGGCCACTACATTACGATTATGAAGTGTAGATGAAAACATATAGACCAAATGAACTACCTCTAGATGATGACTCCAAGCATGTTGTTTCATCAGATCAATGTTATCTGAGTTAGAAATAATGACAGGGTATGATAATTACCATTAGGAACATGGTTCGACACCTCTGCACAGGTACTCCATGATGATCAATTGATGAGATTGTGGGATGCAGACGTTAAAATCTAGATGCTAGGGATGGTCATTTCCACGTAGTCATATCTGAGATGAATTATTTTAAGACATTTGAGTAATGCAATCAACTAAACCACTGGAAATTCTAGGTATTCCCAACTATCCATTGAAATGTTAATTATGAATAAATAAATGGAGTGGAGTCCTTTGGGCCATTTGATCTTGTCAAATCAGGCATATCATGTATCATAGTGAGGGTTGTCTAAATCGAAGAATTCAAAAATTAAGCCTGGATCATTATTTTAATGTATAAAAATAACCCGAATGTGTATTCATTATTTAGAGTAGGTTAGTAGTCATTTTTAGGAAAATTTCCATCAATATGAAAAAAAAATCCCTCGGTGTATTTTAAATCTCACCATGCATTATATTGAAGTTTGACTGGTTCCTACACATCTCAAATGAATTATGTATTATTTTACTAACATATCAAAACTATATAAATGTGTTTTCTGGATTTTTAGTTAGTGAGTTGTCTTTTTTACTAAAATGAATTTTTAAAATGGAAACACACACTTTTAATCCAATCGATCACATCATGTATTAGTTTTATATGATTTGAATTATTACAAGTCATGAATGATTTATAAACCATTTCCCCAAATGATCAATAAAATACAATAATTTTTTGCTGGTTTTCAGTGGGTTAACAATTTGATCTAAATTTTTTATTTTGAACTAATAACAGACAAATTGATCCATACTATGAATATCCTGTAGTGGAATAAGGTGTAGTTGATTACAACCCATTAAAAATTACATATGGATCATTTAATTAAAGTATTAGTACAATATGAATATTTATTCAAGGTGTTAGTAATGTTTGTTATCTTTTTTACTTAAATAAATGTATATTTTAAATAAAAATCAGCATTTGGAGTTATATTGGTCACACCATGTGATGTATTGAGGGGTGTTTCTCATAAATGGGACACATCAAAAATCCTTTAATGCTATATCTTTATATGTTTTCATATGCAGGGAAGTCATTTATCACCCTGTATGACATGGCCCTCTATGTGAATTATTAATTTCTATTAGAATCATAAATTTTAAATATGGTATCCCATATCAACTTCAAATATGTGGTCAATGGATCCAAAAAAATTGGAATATAATTATTACGTAGCTTTTGTGCAAATATATGTAGAGAAAACATAATGTATTTTTGCCTCATTCATACCATGGGGGATGACTATAATTCTACAACAAGAGAGGAAATTTAATTTGAGGACTAATTTTTACACCAAAAGAATTTGTTCCATCTATATATTTGACATGAAGAATGTTTCATAGATCATTTCCAAAATCAGGAAACTCATGGTCAACATTATACAGTGAGGAGAATCTACTAGATGACGTATGTTACTATAATTAATTCTTATAATTTTATATTGTGTTAATTTACTCGTTGTTTCATGATATCCATATAGTCTTCTAAAAAATGTAATTATTGGAAATTACCATATATATTTTTAAGGACTTTGTTCATTTTTCTTGTGCCGACCTACACCATAGTTTGGAAATTTTATTATATATTCACGCTTCATAAAGATCAATATGCCATAAATTGAAAAATAATGTATTTTTTGAGATAATTACCATTGAATAAATCATTTATTATCTTCATATATTCAAAAATTTAGTTCATTTTCATCTGGTATCAATTCATTTAGGATATAAGTAATTCTACATAAAAGGGATTGATCTATCCACTTCTAGATTTCAAATTATTGAAATAAATTATCGTTAAAAATGTTGTGTTATTAGTACAAATGGCATAAAATGGTATTTTTTAACTACTATTTAATTTCTCAAAAAAAAAACATTGTAAAATCATGATTTCCATATTCGATTTCCATTTTCACTTCATCTATATGATTTCCAACAATATTTTCCCTTATATTGACATCAAATTTTCCATAAACCCTAGTATGATCATAATCATTGTTCATGTTCTATTTTCACCATGTTTAGTCAAATATTTATAGATCTGATCTGTTACATAGAAAATGAAAAAATTGTACAACTCTTTTAGACTAATATTTATTAAATAAAAATTACGTAAACATAGAAAAAGGATTTTAGAAGGGTCATATGTGTGGTCTATTGGAAACATGATGATCTCCGTAACTTCTTCATCCTAATATATTATCAAATGATTAGCATGCAATGATTTTAGACTCATATTCCATCTTATAAGGTTCATGATATATTCATTTTATATAGTAAATAAATAAATAAATATAAATATGATATTAATATCAAACGTGAATGTTATAGATAATTATAAAAATGGAAACCCATCATTTTATTTTTTAAATGAATTACATTGTGCTTTGATAAAAATGGGTTTCATAATTTTAGACAAAAATTATTCATCTCTTTTAGGTGTTATCCTATGAATATATTCAATTTTGAAATTTATTCTCCACTTTCATCCCAATTATATAATCTCATAAATATTAATCACTTCATTTTTTTGTTTGATACTCAAGCCACATATTTTATGGACATGAAAAAATGTTGCCTGAAAAACTCGAAGAAATAGTTATCCATGGGATAAATATATCTCATAGTAGTACAAGAATCATAACGGTGATGTGGGATGAGTCTCCAGAAAAAAAAACTCCCATAATAAATGCTCGATAGATAATGTTTATGAGGATGAGTGCTTTAATCCATTGTGTTTTTAAAAGGGGTAATTCATGTGGAACTAAAATGATGAATATATAAAAATAATTAGTGATAATTATTCCAACATATATTTAATTTGATAATTTCAATTATAATTTTTGGAACAATTAATGTAACAGCCTAAGGAATTTTAAAATTTAATATTATTTTTATATCAAATATTTGGAAAGCACTCAAAATTATATTTTCAATTTCAAATAAAAATCGATATGTAATGGAAGAAATAATTTTAGGAAATGAATATTCCAAATAAAAATAATGGTTCTAAACATATTGAAATTATTAGTTGATAATTTTATTCATGAATTGTGTACTGAAAGGTTAAAAAATATATTTATTTAAAAGGATATGAATGGTAGGCTATATAAGAAAATATCATTTTCGTTAAAATTATGTTTTCCATGATGATTTTGTGAAAGTAATATATAATTTTGGTCTTAATTAGATGAATAATAGTAATTATGGATTATATAGAGATTTTAAGATACAGGGGGAGATGATCCACTATTACAATAATAGTTTCTATGTGAGTAGAATATTCATAAGTATAATTTGATGATTAATTTCAACCAATGAATGTACTCTATTGAACATGTGAAAAATTAAATGGTCGTATGAAGTATTGTAATGATTTTTTAAAAACATATATGAATGTGAAGAAATAATTAGAAATGTATTATACGGAAAATAATGGAATGTAAGAGGAATTAATTATTGAGGTCACACTAAAGGATTTTAAAAATTACATACTTTAATATTTGATATATTTTCATTTCATTTCAATTAAATTACTTATTTTCTATATTACATGTCATTTTAAATGTATTTTACAATTTTTTTTCATTATCACATGTTTTGTTGTTTTTTACTTATATATTGATCCACGTCATAATGTTTTACTCACATAACAATTTTTTATGGTATTAAGTTTCATTAACATGTTTTAGGAATATCACCTCCTCATGAATATTTATACTCCTAATTGTTTTCAGGATTATAGAGTTCCATTTGACCATCCATCGTGTGATGAAAAACCTCAAGACTATTTTTTGACAAGATCAATCCCTTTTTAGGGATTATTCATTGCGAAGAATATTGGGAGGTATATGTTATCAAAATGTGTTTTCTAGTTATAAAATAATACTCAATATAAGAGTAATTTTTTTAATTAAATATGTTTAATTATTTTTAAATTTATAATTTATTTTTATTATTTTAAAAATATTTTCTTTTTTATTTATTTTCATAATAGTATTTATTTGTTATAAATAAATAAAATTATGATATTTTTTAAATCAATAAAATTTATATTATAATATTAACCCTACATTAATAGATTTTAAAATACATATTATATTTTTTAAAAAAAATCTCTTATTATTTTAATGGAAATTCAATTATAAATTATAAATTTACATTTTTAGTCATTCATAATTATAGTTAGTGATGTCCATGTCCTCACTACAATGAATTTTCATGAAATATAAGAATAATTGAATTAGTCAATGGTGCTTATAGGGGTTGTCATAACATTATTCTTGATTACGTAAAATTATATTTTTTGTTATACCGTCAAGATAAATAGAATTTAATTGGTGTTGATAATATAATATTTCAATTGCACGAAACTTGAAAAAAGAGATCTCCATCAGTGTCACTAATGAAAACATGGTCACAACAAACACTAATAAGAAATTATTATACATAAGATTATGAAATTATTGTTAAATTTATACACCTTTTTGTACCTCGACATGAGGGATGGAATGTTGCAGTCCAGTGTGCCTCCACACTAGATAGGCGGTGTAACCTCACCAAGACATGCCAATGCGGCACACCTCACACACCAACTAAGAGTCACTATATCATCTAGGATGGTAAAGTCACACCAACAGCTACCAAAAATTGGGGGAACATGATAGAAAAAATCATGTGTATAGGGGCATCGAAAATCAAGGGAGAACCGATGGAAATCAGGGGTGGGTGTAGAGTGAATGATGATAAAAAATGCAAATAGATATAACTAAACAAGAAACAACCATTGTGGAGGTGGAAAAAATTAGATAACATGGATTGATGATATGAATCATCTGAGAGAAATTAGAAATATATACATAAATGGAAATCATTCAAGCCTGGGTTTCATTTGATCTTGAATTGATTGAGCCTTGGATTCAAGCCTTTTAAATATTTGAACCTTGATTTGAGACGTGATTCATGCTTGGATTTGATGAGGAGGAGCATTGGCAGAGTTTGGCTTCAACAGAATGCTTCTGATATCATGACTCGTTCACAAATGGAAAGGCTTCTTAAAGTAGACCGAGACACTTTAATCAGTGCATCCAAAAAAGCTCTGAAAATGATTCATTTTATTAGCGCTAAATTATGAATCATTGATAAATGATTTATAATTATAATTATTTCTGTAAATGTATAAAAAAATTATCATTATTATATATATATATATTTAATTAATATATATGAATAAAAATATAATATATGTATTCATTATTTAAATACATTTTTTTATAATTTTATAATAATTTAATTATATAGTTATTTACTTACAATTATTCTAATATTTTTTTAAATAAAAAATATTTATATATTTATATAATTATACATATTTATGTAATTATATATATAAACTAAATAAGTATAGTAAATATATTCATTAATTAAATTAAGTTATTATAATTTTTGTAATTATGTAAATATATATTATTTTATATTTATAATAATATAAAAATGTTTGTTAAAAAATAGTATTTATTTATTTATAGTTATAAATATATAACTGTTGTAATTATAAATTTGTTAATATATTTTTTTAAAATGCTTATTTACAAATTAATTATTATTAGTACTAAATAATTTTTAATTTTAAGTGCATGCATGTTTAAAATGAGTGAAATTGAATATTTAAAATTGATTATACTTTAACAAAATTTTAAAAATTTAAAAAGATTTATTAATGAAATAAAAATTATTAAGAAATTAAGGTACATAATTAAATAATTATGAATAGATATTGAATATATTAAAACATAGTAAATAAATATAAATAGACAAATAATATAAATTTATTAAATTTCAAAAAAATAAAATTTATAAAATATAAAAAAAATAGAAAATACCTAACTATAAAATAATTGTTAGTAAATAAATATAATTTACCATTTAGAGACATGATATATTAAATGTATCATGTTACAATGAAATTTAAAATTAAGAATAAATTTTGAATAAATTTAATAAATATTTCATTAATAAAATTAATATTTATTTGTGTGCATTGTATATTAAAATTTATTAATTACATTTTTTTATGAGAAAGTAAATAAATTCATTTTATATTTGTTATATTGTAGAAACAAATGACATTTAATTATTTTCATTAATTAATGCGATTATCCAATATTTTTTATTTATTATATTATTTAATTAAAAACCATTATTCACTAAATATATATCTATTTATTATAAAACACACACACACATATATATATTATATAAACTGTATTTATATACATTAATATATATATCTATATATTTAATAGATACTATTTATTAATATTATCAATAAATATTTAATTAGTAAAATGTTCAATATTTGACATAATTTATTTATTTAATTTTTTTATTTTATAAATTACTCCATATTTTATATATAAAATTTCATATTGATTATAATTTTTATATATTATAATATTATTATTCATTTTTATCGAGAATTATTTAATTATCTTAATTTTTTCAACAAAACTCTTTATTATTATATCATTATTTTAATTTATTAGGGAGATTTACCCACACTAAAAATGATAATAATGCATCCCTAAATTAGCATTGTGAGAAAAATATTCTAGTGCTAAAATAGGCTTGTGATATTATTGGCCTATTTTGTAGTAGTGTATGAATATTAATAAGGTTATGAAATATGTGATTAAAATACTTATCATTGTCATACAAGCAGTTAAATCACTCTTGTAGAAATCAAAGTAAAGGTAAGGGACTTTGGAAACACATATTTTCATTCTTGAGTTATAAGGTTTATTTGAAGATTTGACCTTAAATTTTTTCCTATTTGTAATTATCTCCTTTTTCATATAATGAAATATTTTATCTATGTAGGTAAAACAAGTACTTAATTAAAATCCACTTCCATGAAATAGTTAATTTTATATAATATTATAATATTATGTGAATAATTCATAACCTTTTATGTGTTTATTTCTCTTAAAAGGATCGTTATTTCCCGGAAATGTTTTCACTTAATTCCAAGGTTCTCCCTTCTTATCCCGAAATCTAAATATGTATCAATTCATGTGATAATCATACATTCCTTTTGAAAATTATAATTTGTTAAACTCTTTTATTATTTGGGTTTTCTATTCCTCTTTATCTTAATAAAGGACTATTTTCCATCATGTTTGGATTTATAAATCACTTTCTATGTGATTTTTTAGGTTCCACTGTTTGGTGATTGAAATTGGTATCAATTAATCATGTTTGTGAGTTTATTTACATGTTACTTTTTGAAATGTAAAGTGAACCCCTTTCTTATTTCACAGTTTTATGAATGTGACATTTTCTTATAGGATGATTAATCATTAGGTGAATGATGGGACCCATATATCCTTAATATGTTTTTGTAAATGATTTACATATCCTTAAATAATAGTTAAATGAGTAGAGATACTCAATTAAATATGGGAAACATGTTGTAATTATTGATCCTCTATTGTAAATAGATTTTAATGCCCGATGCAGTATGGTAAATTGGTTGTGATGACAGATCAAAAATGTTTTGTTTTCATACTTATTATGGTTACACACTCATTTCGTATATGATTCTATTATTCCATATGGTTTGTGATTCATATAAAATGCTTTCCTAGTTCTTAAAAAATGATACATGATTGACCATATTAGATTATTAATTCTCTTATAAATCCCTATTGACCATTTTTATGCTTCCATATTATTAAAATGTTATATTTCGTTGATACATTTTATTTTTCATATACATACGATCTCACCCTATGTAACATATTGATATGAATATTTTTGAAAACATGGCATTTTATTTCAATGATTTATTATGTTAACATTTCATATGGTATGATGATGCATTTAATATGTGAGATGTTTCAAAAAAATCCACTATTTATGAAATTATTAGTAATCATTCAAAATAATTTTAAAATTATTAACTTATATATATTTTCTCAAAAGAGACTAACCTTATAAATTCTCTTGTTATTGAGTTTATGATGTATTTTAATTATTAAATTATTTAAATTGATTAAACCAAAGTCATATATATCATCGGTCACTTATATTGGAATCAAGTGACGATTCTGTTATTTTTCAATATTTTTTTACCATTATTATTAGGTTTATAGAGTATTAATCAATATATAAGAGAGAAGTTTATTTATATGATGATATCTTCAAATATTGTTGAATTTTTTTAGCAGGTGGTTTTCTAAGAAATAAATTCATGTCTTTATAGATCAATTGTATACCGAATTTGCTAAAAATTGTGACATTGTAGATATTTTCTATAATTAAATAAAATAATTAAATTTTTAATAAATAAAGTTCTCTAGTATTTTTATAAAATTATATAATTTTAAAAAATCAAAATTAAATTTATTTACGTTAATTTGTATTAAATTTCATGTTTGCATTAATTTATATTATTTTTTGTCATATCAGTACTTATAAACATTATGAGAGATAGAAATAATATAAATTAATCAATCCTTTATGTAATACATTTTTCATGAAATAAAAAATGTCTAATATATTGTTTTAATTAATTGAAATCTCTAATAGTAATATTTAAAGTAATATTTTATAGTTTGAAAAATAATGTTTTGAGTAAATTTTTTATTTATAATTTTTTTTGAATAAAATTATTTTTAAACAAAACATAATATTTACATTCATTGTGATTTAACATGAAAAGTAATTTGATTATTAAAGAAACTAATCTAAATAAATGACAAGAATTATGATTAATTGTTTTATATCATTGAAATTTTTAAAAAATATAAATTAATATATTTATTAGAATATGGAAGATAGTAATATAAAATTAGTGGAATTAATTATGATGTAAAAAACAATATATATATATATATATAATGATAAAATAGAATTATATTAATATTTCTATGATTTAACTAAAAAAGATAAAATCGTGTAAGAATAAAACTAACGATTTCTGATGAATTTATTTCAGGTTAACCTTCGGTGGAGGATAAGGATGGTTCAATCTTGATCTGGAGGTTTTCGTAGGAGAAGACGATCTTCGTGGGGGCTTTTTTAGAAAGCGGAAAATGTAGTCCGAACTCAAGATCGGTTTTGTTTGTAGGAGTCATAGCTGTAAGAGATGAGTTGAGAGTCGTAGAATCTATATCCAAGTTCATATTTATTTTCATAGTCCGTTCGAGCGGTGGATTAATTTTGGATACCCTGTGCAGACTAGGTGAAGCTATGGGGTTGAGACCGATGGATGAGGATCGAGAAGAATAGAGATTCTATCATCATTTTATTCCTATTCATGGAATTAAAAATATATAGGTATGTGTTTGAAATGTTATTATGTTATTAAATTTCATGTTTTTTGTTTACTTTTTTAACCGGATGTCATAGAATCTATGTTCTATTTCTATCTAGAATTTTTCATCATATATCAACATCATCTGTCCCATGTCACAATTTTTCATATGTATTTTTTTTTGATCAATCGATATATTTACCTGTTTTGCTATCCAATGACACTGATTTTTCACATGGATGAATATGAATCTCTTTGATGAAGTTGAGTTATTAATTTTTAATTTGAAAATTTTCTTATTCAACTAAAAACGTAGGTCACTTAAGCAAACATGAGAAAATTGGATTTAAATTATACATCCTAATCATGGATGAAAAGCATCAATATAGTGTTTTTTTATATTAACCACTATTGTAGAAGAATTAAAACACAAAAATATCTCTGAAATTTTCAAATGTTTACATATCAAACATTTGAAAATTATATGTGAATTTGTTCTATAAATTAGTGTCAGATGGGATAGATAAGAGTTGGTGTTAGATATAGGGATAGTAATTGAGTTCTATGAAAGAATAATATCTTCTCGACCAATAAAAACACTAAGGGATATAGTGTTTATTCAATTTTTTCTATATTATGATTTCTAAAATTAATAATTATATTCACCTACTTATTTATGTTTATGAAAAATTTATTTTTTATTAAGCGAATAGAATTTATTATTTGAAAATATAGATTATAAATATCAAATTTATTGAATTTGTTATTTCATTAATTAATTTCAATCATTAAGGGATCATACTATATATTTTATTTATAAAGCATATTTGATTTCAACAATTCCCTTTTCAGAATTATATTCTTTAGAATTTTAATTGTGTTAAAATTATTTTTCAATGAGGGTTTAAATTAAAAACTACATATCTAGATTAAGATCATAAAATTTATATTACTAAGGGATATTTAAAAAAACATGTTTTAGATTTAATCCATATATACATATATAATTATATATATATATATATATATTAAATATGAGTTAATCATTTTAAAAAAAGTTATTTTATAACAAAATAATATTTTTTAATGATGAAGTTGTTGTTTTATTTTCGAAATTTGAATTGATAGAAACATCATTTTAAGTGGATGTCATGCATATTAGGGGAATTTCCATATCTTATAAATGAATATTTCATTTATGAAATTGTTTAATTTTAAATCTATTCTTATGCATTAATGTTTTATACATATATGATATCAGGTCCATATTTGTAATTTATTAATTGACTATGTATTTTTTATTAAATTTTTATGTTTATGTTATATATATATGTCTCTGTGTGTGTATATATGAAATATATATAAAAATGTTTTTATTATGTTTATAAATTAAATAATATTTCTTTAATGCTAAATATTATTTCATTAGTTTTCTATGTATTATGCAATGAATAAGATTATATGTGTTATGAAATGCTTAAAAAATGATTGATTCAGTTGGTCAAAATCAACCAAATTATTTCTTATAAATAGTGTATTTAAATACTTATATATACAAATATGGTTCAATTAATTTCAAATTAGTTAACCTAGTGATAAATATGTACCAAATTAAATAAATCATAAAATATATTCATAAAATTGGAACATGAATGTTTTAAATATGGTATATAATTGTGAAGTGAATGCAATACCACAACTACTGAGTATTCCCAAGACATCCATCAATTTTAAAAGTTTTCTCAATGATTAGGTTTTAAAAAATAATGTGTATGGATTTTCAGAAATATCACGGGATTGTTTTTAAGGAAATTTGAGCATAAGTATTTTTAAAATATTAATTTATTGTCACTACGTAAATTATTTCATTATTATTTTAAAAGGTATTTTCTAAAACTATTTTTTATTTTATTATATAAATAATTATAAAAATAAATTATCAATGTAAATTTGAATTAAATATTTTCTAAAATGTATTAAATCAATTTTGAAAATCTTTTCTGGGAAACAGAATGCCCACACCTTGTTTTAAAATGATTTTTTACTTTTGTCATAGATGTTTAAATTTATATGTCACTGTATTTGGAGTATGTGCATGAGGAAGCGTAATAATAATATGTTTCATTTTCTTCAACTCTGATATATGTATGGTGTTTTCTAATCATTTAGAACCAAGACATATTAAAGGTCCATGTTTTTGTTTTCTGTTGTGTAATTATTATGTTTATTTTTATAGAAATAAATAAAAAACACTTTTAGGTACTGTGTAGAGACCCATATCTTGATGTATATAGACATTACATTACTTTTGCGGAATACTTAGTACATAACAAAAAATACACACACAAGGATCGTAATAGTTTAGTGTCTTTGGAAACTCGGAACGTAATCTTATAATCGTGGTGGAAGATCTCCAATATCTCCCATAAAGATCTTCCCTTTTTTACCTAAAACCTTTCTTTATATCCTGGGGAAAAGAAAACATAAAAGGGTGAGCTCAAATGCTCAATAAGGGTAAACAAAAGAAATATAAATCTCATCGTATACACAAGCACATAACTTTTGGAAATCTTAACCTGCAAAAGAGATCATAATTTCATAACATGGGATAAATCATGGAAGTGAAATGTAATCACAATAATAATAACTTAAGACATGAAACTTTGTGTCATACACACATAATCATAGAGAATCATTTCTTGTTAGTCAAGACTCATTGCCAAGACTATCTTAGTGGACAAAGTCCCTTTCTCAATCGAGTCACCCTCGTTTCAGTCCTGTTTCACTGAACCGGTATAACCTACCGTTCCAGCCATGTCTATCTCATGAGATATAAAATCATTAACCAATGAATTGGAGGGAGATATAGGTCCCACCCATCTTATAATGAATCCTTTCTTATGTGTGCCACATAATTATAAATCATACATCATCGCATAACACATGTAACAAAAATGGGATTATTGAAACATCATGACATCATAAAACAAATCATATAAGGTAAATGAATTCATAAAAATAATTCCCTCACAACATGATCAAATCAATGTAATAATAGGGATAAAAACATAACCCTTTATTATCTTAGATGGAAAATAATTTTGATAAAACACTTGAACTCCATTCTTGAGGAAAATATCCTTTCTTCTTTAAAAACATTTTTCCTTTCTTAGCATGCCATACGACTTTAATCTAAAACAAGGTGATTAAAAATAAAGTTGAAAACTTGTAAAGAAATATTCTTGGAAATAATGTTTTAAAAATCCATTCATGCTGTATAAGTTAAAAAAAACATTCTTTGTACTTTTGTCAGAAAAGTCAAAAAGTACCTCGTATGAAAAACGAAAAAAGATTCCTTTAATATCTTTTACTAAAAACTCACCAAAGGGTAAAATAGGTTTTAAAAAATTGTAGGTGGATGGAAATAATATTACATATTAAGGTAACATTGATGTGGATGATAAAATACACCCTAGTAAATACCAACGTATAAGCAATCTCGGATAAAAATGAGATTGTGATATTTCCCTTACCTTAGGTCCGACTTGCTTTGTAAGTGTCCGAACCTCCTGTATAATGATTTAAATCATGTTATTGACTTATTCCAGAATCATATTCATTGTTATTATATCATATATGGTCCACTTATTAATTTATATTACCCGTTCTTTTGTAAATTCATGTTAAAGTAGTGTTTTGTGTAAAATCGTCTCATTTGTCGTTCGTGTTTTTAAATTGTACTTTTTAATATGATTACTTGGATCATGATTACTTATATCCAGAATGTAAAACATGATTTATATATAATATATATTCAGAATATATATATATATGTATATAATATAACGATAAATGGAATGAAATACACCGTTCATGGAGACGGTAGTCCGTATGAACGCATGAACGCTGTTTTCGTTTCCTTATTGAATTGAATGGAATTAAGTAGATGACATACATATAAATATGCATAAATCCAGTAACATTATTATGTCATATATTTCATTAGTACTTATTATATATAATTTATAATAATTCATGAATGGTTAATCATTGAGAATGAATCTCATCGCGTCGTGGAGACGGTAGTCCGTACGTACGCACGAGCGATGATATCATTCCCATGGTCGTGGAATTTTGTTGAAGTATATGTATACTATTTCAGTATCAATATAACTTTATAATAATCATATATAGTTACTCATTAAACCATTATATCCATCAAGGTAAGGTGGTGGTGGAAAATAGATTTCACCACGGCGTGGAGACGGTATTCCGTACGTACGCACGCGCGGTGATTTCTTTTTCCGTAGGATGGATAGAAGGTTAAATAGAGTTGTTTCATATTTATAATAACATATCAGTATATAATAAATACTGATGTTATTAATTTATCATGAAAAAACTAAATAAGAAGAAGTTGAATAAGAAAGAAATTGAAATGATCGGTAATGGATATTACCTCTTCTTTGGAACACCTCTTTGAATCCTCCACTTAGGGAACTAAGATTGGTCTTTTAAGAAGAGAAGGACCAGTAGGATTATTCTGGGGAAGTGGATAAGGGATTTTGGTAGGGGTTGGCCGAGCTTGAGTGCTCAAATTGGTGTGAGGAGGAGGGGGAGGAGGTGCCCTTTTATAAGGGAGGAGAGGGGCACCTTAGGAATATCTCAAAATATTAGTTTATATTAAACTCAAAATCGGTTTATAATGGTTCCAAATGGTCTTATTTCGAATCAAAAATGGGGATGGGTCTAAATACTATCAACCAATAGTATTTAGACACGTTTAGGTTATTATTTTAACCTTATCAATTAGATTTAACTCTAAGTTAAATAATTTAACTTTTACCGTGTCTTTTTGTTTTCTTACACTATATGGTTAATAAACTTACTATAACATGCCAAACGAACCCCAAATTAATATATATATCCTTATATAAGTCATTTGGACAAACCTTATATTTTTAGGAATAAAATAACAATTAATAATATAATATTTGATTTAAAAACTATTTTGTGTCAATTTTGACACTTTTTGATATATGATTTTTCTGAAAGTCATAACAGAATTATATGTTCGAACCAAGTTGATTAAATCAACAATAATATATCATAGTAACCTAGAAAATTAGTGTAATTCATAAAAAGTCTCAAATTACATTTATTTTGGTGTTTATAACATCAATTATGTCAATATTTCATTAATAAGATAATTACTGCATCATCATTGTGTCATAAATAAATTAAATTATTTAATGTCTAAAAATTATAAATAAAATACCATTATGTAGGAAATCTTTTTATATTTCTAATGAATATTTATAGTCGAATTTATCTTATGTATAACCCCATATTAAAAATGATTTACTTATTAAACATTGATTTTAACTATTTTAACTCTTCTTTAAATAAATTAATAATAAATGTCCTAATCTAATCCAAGTGGGCCTAAATGATAATATTTTACACTTAAGGTTGTTTTTGGTCGAGATACACTTGTCTAATAGAATTAGGACATGTTTTAGGGTAATATTAATAACATTCTTACCCTTAATTATCCTATTTACTTTTAACCGTGGTAAATAAAAGTAAAAAGTTACTATTCACCAAAAATTATTTTCATCTCATTGAACCACATTTTACTTACTGACATCAACCGTGTCTCTCGGATTTTTGAAATTCCATTCACAGAAGTGGTAAAATTAAGTTTTATGAAAAATTCAGTTTGTTTTAACTACCACTTAGTAGTTTCACTATTCATCAAAAATTGATGTTTTTCAGAACATTGCCAAAATTTCATCCTAAGCTATATTTCATATTCCGAATTCAAAAATGAAGTCTATTTTACCAAATTCATAACATATAAATTGAAATAATTAATTTTATAATTAAATCCCGCTGTTAAAACAAATAGCGTTTTTTAAGAAACAATATCTATCAAAAGATTGACACTTGATTATGTATGGTTTAAATGTGAAATTACATCCAATGACCAACATTGTATTAAATTGTAAAAATATATTCTAAATATACTTTAAACCCAGTCAAATTAATTATTTATCACTATTAACTATTTTGATTAAAAAAGTTGTTTTTAATTATAATTTAGTAATTTTCACTATTCATCAGAATATGAAAGTTATCCGAAAAGTACCAAAATTTCACCTTAGGCTAAATTCGATACTCAGAATCCAAAAATGAAGTCCATTTTGAGATCTAAAATTTCTAAAATTTAAAAAGTGGTTATTACTATTCAAAACGGCTAGTTTTAATGATATTTTAATAGCATATCATTGTTTCGTGAAACTCAGTATTGCGTACTACACACGCTATCGAGGAAGGTTGCGATTGCGTGTAATGCAAGGCAAGTCAAAGGTGCGTGTTGTACAATCTCCTTTTGGTTTAGCCTACAACACAAGACATTAGTGAAATTAAAAAGAATATTTTTCATAAAATCTTGGGCTGTTACATTCTACCCCCATTAAAATGAATTTCTCCCTCGAAATTCGTCGGGGTTATAAATGGTTTACTATTATAATGTTTCATTAATAGAAACCCAAATCGTAAAAAGGAATACCAAAACCAATATTTAAAAACAAAAGTATGAAACTTAACGGTTACCTAAATAAACTAATCGCTGGGTTTCCACATAGTTGAAAATATGGATATGGAAGAGAAAATCTAACCATCATGTTCTGATGGAGTGTGGTAGAGAACATGGCTATGGAAAATCCAGCAATCACAAAGCCATAAATTTGTGACGATCTAAGGTACCATCTGATTCATCAGATATAAGATCACTAGGACAACATTTTTGGTTTTCAAGATCGTTTCCCTAAAGTTAAAGAATTTGAATTAGAATAAATATTTACTTTATTTTGGTACAATCACACTGTTGTTTGTGCCTTTACCAATTTCCACTTCATCTCTTAAATAAATGAAGTTGAATTTGTTATTCGTGAAGTGTTAACAGATCATGTGATAGAAGGACGGGTCATTCCATCTGTCTCAAAAAAATGGTTAGCAAAAAATTATATACATAAGTCGATCTATAGTGAGATTAATCATATATGGTTCCTAAAATGGACTTATACATCATATTTCATACAGCTTAATATAATAAAACAAGTTTCTACTAAACAAGGACTTCTTGTAGGCCAGTGGTAGGCGATAAAGGCCAGTCGCACTTCGGTTGTGGGTTCGATTCCCACATCCTTGTCTGACGCGATGGGCTATCGCCCGTCCTGCAGGTTGTCCTTTTTCTAAAACTATATTACTATAACATCCCATCAATAATAACGAGAAAAATTATATCCTTAAACAATACTAACTTATGACCAATATAATCCATTCCAATCTTTAGGCTTATCCATAATACTGCAGTCCACTCTCATAACACAGTGAAAATGATTACCAGAGATTTAACACCCTCGTCGATCCCCATATATCAAACATTCAAAGGCCTTAATCATGGATTCTCTTGAAGAATGAATACCCATTGAACCTTAGTAAAAACTTGAATGCAGTTAAAAGTTAACACTTTCCACATACCAAAATCCTCAAAATTATTTATACTCAAACCATGATATCACTTAGTCCTTATATCAATCATGAGCTCATGAATACTGTTAAACATTTCATTTTCTCGTTTTCCCTTCATTATGAGCATATCATCTTATTTCCAAAAAAAATATCTCAATCACTCTGAATACCACATTAAACCAATACATAAATATTCCAATACTTTATGATACAACATTATTTTGGAATCCCATTACATAAACACTTAATCATTCCTCCACATCGTTGTCATATTCAACATTGCCAATAGTGATCGCATGTGACTTCCCTTTGTCCATTGCCTTAAGCGGTTGCTCATGTCGATCATCACTAACCCTTGGATTAGGGCATTTATTGGCATAATGTCCCATCTCCTTTCACTTGAAACATTGAAGTGT
Organism: Viscum album; assembly: GCA_963277665.1. Lineage (NCBI taxonomy): Eukaryota > Viridiplantae > Streptophyta > Magnoliopsida > Santalales > Viscaceae > Viscum > Viscum album. The sequence goes on along the minus strand of OY728131.1, from coordinate 1,081,128,175 downwards.
TGGTGGTGCGTTCTCTGCAGTGTTTGCTTTATTCACATCATTAGAAACCCTTTTTAAATTACTTCGACACTCATCTGCTCGATGACCTTATTTTCCACACTTAAATCATTTTCTAGTCCCTTTAAGACAATCTCTACTATGCTTATTTCCACACTTTGTGCATAAGGAAACATTCATCTTCTTTTCACCATTATTCTGAGATTTCTCCTTGAACTACATCTTTCGTTTCTTGTCAAAACTATGAGATGGAAATGTAACACCAACTTCCATTACTACCTTGAAATCACAACGCACAATTTCTTAATAGCAACTGAAGTCTCTTATAGCTAATGCCCTTCGAAGACTTGGTTTTACGCCACTGAAAAATCGATCAACTTTACTTTCAGGTTGGATGATAATACCAGAAGCATACCTTGCAAGTCTTGTAAAATTTTCTTCATAGGTACCAATAGATTCATCATCCCTTTGCATCAGTTCAAGAAACTCTTTCTCCAACTTGGTTCGAAGCATACGAGGGAATTACTTACTGAAAAACAAGTTCTTGAACTCGTCCCATTCCATGGACTAAATTTTATCTCTTTGCCTCGTATTCTTGATAAGATTCCACCATTGATCAGCTTCACCTTCCAAAAAATATACTGCTAAGATGACTTTATCATGCTCAGAACATTGAAGAACTGAAAATATCTTTTCAGTGGTACTGATCCATTGTTCAGCAACAAGTGGATCAGAAGACCCACTGAAAGAAGGTGGACGTTGCCTCATGAAGGACTCAATAGAATATGGTTCCCTTCTCTGCTCATTTGGAAGTCCAGAATGATTCATAGCTTTTGTAAGTATAGCAATAAGATATTTCACTCCATCTCCCATAACATTTGTTTGTTCAGGAGGACAATCATTGCATTGTCCATTGCATTGATCAACACGGTTCCTTCAGGTTCCAGCAATCATCTAAAACCCAAAAAGAATAGTGTGAGAGGCAAAAATCATGCTAGGGAAAACAACATAATAAAGGGGGAGTACCTTCAATATCTAACATATTAGATTTAATTCTATGATCCTTAGCGCAATTCTAGTACTATAACCTATACGTATACTTAACCTTAGGGACATCCCTAGACATACCTTAGAAATATCTCTAGGGATCTCACTAACGTTTTCGCATCCTAGTTTCCAAAGGTTGACTAAACCTTTCCTCTGATACCAACTGTAGAGACCCGTATCTTGACGTACATAGACATTACATTACTTTTGCGGAATACTTAGTACATAACAAAAAATACACACACAAGGATCGTAATAGTTTAGTGTCTTTGGAAACTCGGAACGTAATCTTCTAATCGTGGTGAAAGATATCCAATATCTCCCATAAAGATCTTCCCTTTTTTATTACCTAAAACCTTTCTTTATATCCTGGGGAAAAGAAAACATAAAAGGGTGAGCTCAAATGCTCAGTAAGGGTAAACAAAAGAAATATAAATCTCATCGTATACACAAGCACATAACTTTTGGAAATCTTAACCTGCAAAAGAGATCATAATTTCATAACATGGGACAAATCATGGTAGTGAAATGTAATCAAAATAATCATAACATAAAACATGAAACTTTGTGGCATACACACATAATCATAGAGAATCATTTCTTGTTAGTCAAGACTCGTTGCCAAGACTATCTTAGTGGACAAAGTCCCTTTCTGAATCGAGTCACCCTCGTTTCACTCCTATTTCACTGAACCGGTATAACCTACCATTCCAGCCATGTCTATATCATGAGATATAAAATCTTTACCCAATGAATTGGAGGGAGATATAGGTCCCACCCATCTTATAATGAATCCTTTCTTATGTGTGCCACATAATCATAAATCATACATCATCGCATAACACATGTAACAAAAATGGGATTCTTGAAACATCATGACATCATAAAACAAATCAAATAAGGTAAATGACTTCATAAAAATAATTCCCTCACAACATGATCAAATCAATGTAATAATAGGGATAAAAATAGAACCCTTTATTATCTTAGATGGAAAATAATTTTGATAAAACACTTGAACTCCATTCTTGAGGAAAATATCCTTTCTTCTTTTAAAACATTTTTCCTTTCTTAACATGCCATACAACATTAATCTAAAACAAGGTGATTAAAAATAAACTTGAAAACATGTAAAGAAATCTTCTTGGAAATAATGTTTTAAAAATCCATTCATGCCGTATAAGTTAAAAAAAACATTTTTTGTACTTTTGTCGGAAAAGTCAAAAAGTACCTCGTATGAAAAACGACAAAAGATTTCTTTCATATCTTTTACTTAAAACTCACCAAAGGGTAAAATAGATTTTAAACAATTGTAGGTGGATGGAAATAATATTACATATTAAGGGAACATGGATGTGGATGATAAAATACACCCCAGTAAATACCAACGTATAAGCAATCTCAGATAAAAATGAGATTGTGATATTTCCCTTACCTTAGGTCCGACTTGTTTTGTAAGTGTCCGAACCTCCTGTATAATGATTTAAATCATGTTATTGACTTATTCCAGAATCATATTCATTGTTATTATATCATATATGCCAACTTATTACTTTATATTACCCGTTCTTTTTTAAATTCATGTTAAAGTAGTGTTTTGGGTAAAATCCTCTCATTTGTCGTTCGTGTTTTTAACTTGTAATTTTTAATATGATTACTTCGATCATGATTACTTATATCCAGAATTTAAAACATGATTTATATATAATATATATTCAGAATATATATATATATATATATATATATATGATATATCGATAAATGGAATGAAATACACCGTTCATGGAGACGGCAGTCCGTACGTACGCATGAACGCTGTTTTCGTTTCCTTATTGAATTGAATGGAATTAAGTAGATGACATACATATAAATATACATAAATCCAGTATCATTATTATGTCATATATTTAATTATTACTTATTATATATACTTTATAATCATTCATGAATGGTTAATCATTGAGAATGAATCTCATCGCGTCGTGGAGACGGTAGTCCGTACGTACGCACGAGCGATGATATCATTCCCATGGTCGTGGAATTGTGTTGAAGTATATGTATACTATTTCAGTATCAATACCACTTTATAATAATCATATATAGTTACTCATTAATCCATTATACCCATCCAGGTAAGGTGGTGGTGGAAAATAGATTTCACCACGGCGTGGAGACGGTATTCCGTACGTACGCACGCGCGGTGGTTTCTTTTTCCGTAGGATGGATAGAAGGTTAATTAGATTTGTTTCATATTTATAATAACATATCAGTATATAATAAATACTGATGTTATTAATTTATCATGAAAAAATTAAAGAAGAAGAAGTTGAAGAAGAAAGAAATTGAAATGATCGGTAATGGATATTACCTCTTCTTTGGAACACCTCTTTGAATCCTCCAATTAGGGAACTAAGATTGGTATTTGAAGAAGCGAAGGACCTATAGGATTATTCTATGGAAGTGGAGAAGGGATTTTGGCAGGGTTTGGACGAGATTGAGTGCTCAAATTGGTGTGAGGAGGAGGGGGAGGAGGTGCCCTTTTATAAGGGAGGAGAGGGGCACCTTAGGAATATCTCAAAATATTATTTTATATTAAAGTCAAAATCGGTTTATAATGGTTCCAAAGGGTCTTATTTCGAAGCTAAAATGGGGATGGGTCGAAATCCTATCAACCAATAGGATTTAGACAAGTTTAGGTTATTATTTTAACCTTATCAATTAGATTTAACTCTAAGTTAAATAATTTAACTTTTACCATGTCTTTTTGTTTTCTTACACTATATGGTTAATAAACTTACAATAACATGCCAAACGAACCCCAAAGTAATATATATATATCCTTATCTAAGTCATTTGGCCAAACATTAGATTTTTAGGAATAAAATAACAATTAATAATATAATATGTGATTTAAAAACTATTTTGTGATAATTTTGACACTATTTGATATATGATTTTTCTGAAAGTCATAACAGAATTATATGTTCGAACAAAGTTGATTAAATCAACAAAAATATATCATAGTAACCTAGAAAATTAGTGTAATTCATAAAAAGTCTCAAATTACATTTATTTTCGTGTTTATAACATCAATTATGTCAATATTTCATTAATAAGATAATTACTACATCATCATTGTGTCGTAATTAAATTAAATTATTTAATGTCTAAAAATTTTAAATAAAATAAAATTATGTAGGAAATCTTTTTAGATTTCTAATGAATATTTATAGTCGAATTTATCTTATGTATAAACCCATATTAAAAATGATTTACTTATTAAACTTTGATTTTAACTATTTTAACTCTTCTTTAAATAAATTAATAATAAATATCCTAATCTAATCCAAGTGGGTCTAAATGATAATATTTTACACTTAAGTTTGTTTTTGGTCGAGATAAACGTGTCCAATAGAATTAGGACATGTGTTAGGGTAATATTAATATCATTCTTACCCTTAATTACCCTATTTACTTTTAACCGTGGTAAATAAAAGTAAAAAGTTACTATTCGCAAAAAATTATTTTCATCTCATTGAACCACATTTTACTTACTGACATCAACCGTGTCTCTCGTATTTTTGAAATTCCATTCACAGAAGTGGTAAAATTAAGTTTTATGAAAAATTCAGTTTTTTTTAACTACCACTTAGTAGTTTCACTATTCATAAAAAATTGATGTTTTTCAGAACAATGCCAAAATGTCATCCTAAGATATATTTCATATTCCGAATTCAAAAATGAATTATATTTTACCAAATTCATAACATAGAAATTGCATTAATTAATTTTATAATTAAATCCCGCTGTTAAAACAAATAGTGTGTTTTTAAGAAACAATATCTATCAAAAGATTAACACTTGATTATGTCAGGTTTAAATGTGAAATTACATCCAATGACAAACATTGTATTAAATTGTAAAAGTATATTCTAAATATACATTAAAACCACCCAAATTATTGATTTATCACTATTAATTATTTCTATTAAAAAAAGTTGTTTTTAATTATAATTTAGTAATTTTCACTATTCATCAGAATATGAAAGTTATCCGAAAAGTACCAAAATTTAACCTTAGGCTAAATTCGATACTACGAATCCAAAAATGAAGTCCATTATGAGAGCTAAAATTTCTAAAATTTAAAAAGTGGTTATTACTATTCATAACAGCTAGTTTTAATAATATTTTAATAGCATATCGTTGTTTCATGAAACTCAGTATTGCGTACTACACACACTATCGAGGAAGGTCGCGATTGCGTGTAATGCAAGGCAATTCAAGGATGGGTGTTGTGCAAGCTCCTTTTGGTTTAGCCTACAACACAAGACATTAGTGAAATTAAAATGAATATTTTTCATAAAATCTTGGGCTGTTACATACTGAGTATCAAAGAACGCGCTATTGTTTTTATAATTGGTATCAGAGGAATGATATATTTTTTTTATGATTAAGAGTTTTACTTTAATGAAAAATGAAACTACTTGATAGGCTTTTCTTTATATAGTTATGTACCCTTTGGAATTCTAAAATTCTAATGATAGAAATTTAGAATCTTCTTAAGTCCATCAAATGAATTGTTAGGTAGAAATTCATTTAAGCGTGAGAAGGAAACATCATAAAGATTTTAGGTAATTAAATAAATGAATTATATTTCATATAAATAATGTCATTAAATATTTTTATAAAACTATGTAATTTTATTTTAACAAAATGAAATGTATTTAAATTAATCTTTATTAATTTGTCCGTTTACAATAATTTATATTATTTCTCATCCAGTCACTATTTAAATACATGATGACAAATTGAAATAATATAAATTCATCGTAATTTTATGAAATATTGTTTTTAGCATACGAAATTTTCTAATATATTGTTTAAATATATATAAATACATAAAACTGATATTTATTCTTGAAATTTTATTATGTGAGAAATAATGTATTAAATAATTACATTTTTTATAAACATTTGAGAAAAATACAAATTTTAAACCAAATATATTATTTATATTCATTATTAATTATTATGATTTTTTTAATATTTATGAAAATAAACTAAATAAATAATAAGAATTATGATGAATTGATTTATATTTTTCAAATTTCTAAAAAAACCAAATATTAATATATATATTACATGTTTAAATTATTAAAAAATTATAATTATGAATTATGATATAATAAAAAATAAAAAATAATTATATATATATATATAACGATGAAATAAAATTATATAAATATTAAAAAGAATTAACATAAAAAATATAAAATCATTTAAGGATGAAATAATCAATTTATGTGGGTTTTATTTCGGGTTATCCTTCAGAAAAAATACAGATGGCTCATGCTCCAGATGGGGAATGTCATATGAGAATCTGATCTCCTTGGGGACTTCATTAAGAAAGGGTAGATGCATGAAGATATCATCTTCAGTTGTCATTTTAGGAGTCGAAGTTGTAAGAGATGAGTCGATAACTGTACGATCTAGATTCAAGTCGGAGTTTGACATCGCTGTGTGTTAGAGTATAAGATTCTTCTAGAATCTATGTGCATACTAGGTGATGTTCAAGGGTTTTAACCAATGTATGAGGATTGATATGAATGTAGATCCCATCATCTTCTTCATCTTTTTCATTGATTCGAAAATCTGTATGTTGGTATCAATAATGTTATTATGTTAATAGATTTTTGTTTGTCAATTAATCTTTTTTCATTGAACATCATAGATTCATTTTTCTATACATTTTTTAAATTTTTCATCTTCAATCGTCATCATATGTTCTATGTCGCTTTCTTTCCTATGTATTTTTTTTATTGATCAATGTATTTTCTTGTTTTGGGGTCCAATGACATCGATTTTGCACATCGATGTCTATGAAGCGTGGTGATGAAGCAGATAGATTCATTTTTATTTTGAAAACATTCTTAATCAACTTTAATTATAGTTTACATATGTGAACATGTGAGAAAATGAATTTAAATACTACCTCATTAGCTTACATGAGAAGCATCGAGATGGGGTTTTCTTATATATTCCAAAATTATAGAGGAATTAATCCTTGAAAAACTCCATAAATTTGTCAAAAATCATGATATAATCCATTTTAATAATATATAGTTAATTTATTCAATAAATATGTTATGGATGGGAGTGACTATAATCAGTGTTAGATATAAGGAAAATAAATGAGTTATGTGGAGGAAGAAGATCCTCTCTGTCAAGAAATACTGTAAGGGTCATACTATGAGTTCAATAGTTTTTCATATTATGATTTCTAAAATTTTAGAAGATATTAATCTATCTATTTATGTTTAAAAAAATTTAATTATATGTAAAGTATTTTTTTGATTATTTTTCAATTTCGATCATAAATATCAAATTCAGTGAGTATTATATTTCAATATTTTATTTCAATTGGTAAGAAATCATACTATATATTAGATTTATAATGAAAATTTGGTTTTGATAATTATATTTCGTTTGAATTTTAATTGTGTTAAAAGTACTCTTCCATGTAGATTTCATCTAATAATACAATATATGCAAATTATGATCATAAATTTTATGTTAGTAAGGGATATTGTTTTTAAAGAAAGTTATTTTATTTTTAATCTATATATATATATATAAATATTTTTATATATGATAAAGATGAGTTAATCATGTTAAAATTTTATATTTAATTATAAATTATTATTGTTTAATGTGTATGTTCATGTTTTGTTTTAGAATGTTGAATTTATTAAATGATCATTTTATGTGAATGTCATGAGTATTAGATGAAATTTTGTATCCGATAAATCCATATTTCTTTTAAGAAATTGATTAATTGTATTTTAATGTTTATGATTTCATGTCTTATACTTGTACGATATCAAATTCCATATTTATAATTCACTACGTGTGTTTTTGTTAAATTTTTCTCTTTATTTTGTATATATATATAAATTTATGTATGTGTATGTAATATATATATATAAAATAATTATTTTGTGATATTAATATGTGATATTAATATTTCAAAAATGCTAAATATTATTTTATTAGAAATCTATGTGTTGCGCAATGGAAGACATTCTATGTATTAATCAATGCTTAAAAGTTGAAGGATTGTGTTATTAGAAATCAACCAAATGATCTCCTATAAACAATGTATATATATATATATATACATTAATGATGATATGAATATAAATGTATAAAACCCAGTGATATATATATATCAATATGTTTTGCATGATTAATATGTTTTCATAAATTTGGCACTTGAACGTTTTAAATATGGTTGGGAATTGGGGAGTGAACCCAATCCCTGGTCATGTGCGTAATCCCAAGATAGTATTCATTGTTAAATATTACCACAATGATTTAATTATAATAAAATAATTTGTGAAGTTTTTTTGAAATATCAAATGATTATTTATAATGAAATTTGAGTGTAATTATTTTCATAATATTGATGTATTTTTAATACATAAATATTATCCATATTATTTTCAAATGTATAATCTAAAAGTATTTTTAATGTAATTATCTAAATAACTTGTTAAATCATTTCTAAAATTAAATTTTAATGAAATATTTTCTAAAATGTATTTAAAAATTTTCAAAACTCCTTACAGGGAATTTCAATGGTCACCCATTGTTTTTTAAATGATTTTTATAGGTATCATAGAATTTCAAATTCAGATGTCATCACTTTTAGAGTTAGTGCACGTATAACCATAATATGAATATATTTCTTTTTTATAACACTAATAAATGTAAGATGTTTTCTAATCCTCTATAATTGAGACCAGTAAATGGTCTTCATTTTTGTTTTCTATTTTGTAAATATTCAGTTTCTTTTAAAAAAATACACTGCATTTTTTAGTACTAAGTCTAGAATCAAATTATCGTGTCCTAATAAAAATGTACATAGGGGTAGAAAACCTAAAAATGTTGTATTGGGTATTTAATAAATCATCAAATGGTGCATGATAAAGAGTCCTAATAGAGTTTCTAGTTTGATCCTACTATTGTATATTAATTTATTGCGAGTATTTTACTTTCGAACCTCTTCGATGTATTTATATCATAGTTCCATTGACTGATTTCGGTGATATGTAAATGATATCCAAATTTAATTTAACCATGTAATGATATTATTTAATGAATAAGAATTATTGGATAACAAAATGATGTAAATGAGTTAATGGTTTTAAGATAAAATATTTTTTATTTTATTTATTATGATAATCTCCCAATGATAATAATTGTTTACTAGTCATTTTATCCTCTTTATGTTTTAATGATCGATGGAACCAGAAAGAATAAAATAAACAATGGGTATGGGGTACAATGTTATGAATTACCCGGTTAAAAACCCAATGGAGTAGGGTAAGGTATAAAAAACCCCTTGAAAATACCCATCCAACTCTAAAAAGATATCTACAATAACAAAAATCACATTCATATCCCAAATACATGGATGATAGATAAACATTTTATTGTGTATTTTATGAGGATAACCCTACCGCCTTTATTTTCTATTTTAACACACATTTTCCTAATAAATGGATCAATGTGATAGAAAAGATATTTTTTCTCTTGTTTATGGGACATGATAATGTTGTTAGAGTTTTCTATAGTTTAGAAATAAAGGATGAAAATTTTCTGATTCTGGTTCAGAGTAAAATGATCATGGAGAAAGTGGACTGTGTGTTATAGAAACAGCTCATGAATTTATTTATTACTACCTATTTGTATTAATCCTTTTGTATGAATATGGAGGTTGAATTATTTGATTTGAAACAAATGATGATTAATAAGTTGGAACTTATGAACTGAACATCACAATATTTGTGAGTAATACCTCCATATATGATACTTATCCTGACTAAGATAGAAATATTCATTAGTGGAATTGAACCATGTATCTAAACTGATCTAGGTATAAAATAATTGGTATCTATAAAGATATTTTTTGTTGTGAAATTATATAGGATATATAATATAGAGACTCCTGTACCTCTAGTGAAAAGAAAAGTAATATTCATTTATTGGGTAACTCAGATGAAATATTTTTATGAATGAATGAATATTCAAATCCATTTATGCATGTAATGTGGTATGGTCACCTGAAAAATTTTCTAATAGGTATAGGATGTTTTTTTAAATATGGTACTTTTATCCATCAAGATTAAAAATTCCATACAGTTTCAAAAAGGCGAATATGAGAGAAGATGGACCCCGTCAATTCTCCAATCCCACATTGATGTTTCAAATCGATGTGGTCTTTGAATTATGTGAATTAATATCTAATCCCCAAGATATGAAAGATAATAATCCCCAGAAAAATATGAAATCATTGGAAATAGGGAGAGAATACACAATCACTATGACTGAGATTGATCACTATAATGAAGTGATCTGAGGAACAATTATTCTACATTTGAGATATGTGAACTCCTTATTTTATTTTGGTTCATCGCATATATTATATAACAAATGATTCCAAATAATATAAAATCATCACCTCAATCATTGTAATTTGAAAAATATATTAAAATTTCATGTGGAATAATTATTGTATCAAAGATATATAAATCATCTCAAAAAATTGGCAAAATAATCCCTAAAAATTTAATTATTCTCTCCATTGTTAAATTTTACATAATATTTAGCATGGATTGAAAAATCATTACAAAGAAAAATATAAAGTTTTTATGAAAATTGATCTAATTTATTGTCTTGAATAATCATGTAATCAAGTATCAATACTGAGATAATCAGGGAATTCTATTATAAAAAAAATTCTATAATATTGGTCCATATACTGAACAATGATGGAAATATTTCTCAAATGGATGAGGAAGAAATAAACATTGATGACATGCCAATCATATGAGAATATAATGATGTATTTACAAAATAAATTCATAGTCTTCCCTTATAGAGTGAGGTTGAGTTTTTGATTGAACTATTTACTAGATGTGTTCCTATCACAAATAAACCATATAAAATAGACAATATTGAATTGATAAAATTAATGAAGAATCTATAGAATAAATTTAATAATGGTGTTATCCAATATAGTAATTCTCCATGTTAAAAATAATTACTCTTTTTTGTTAATAAATATTGATATAGGATTCATTGCATTGACTCTCAAGTGATTAACAATATCATAATTAAGAATATATATATTTTACACCATATTAAGGACATGTTTGTTCAACTAATAAGAGGTCAATAATTTTAAAATACTAACCATAAATTATGATATCAACATTTAATGGTCAAAATGGATGATATTTCCAGAAGGGCATTCGGAATAAGATATGGAAACTATGAATTTATTGTGATTTCATTCACATTGAAAAATGATCCTCCCATTTTCATGGATCCATTGACCAGAGTCTTTAGATATCTCCTTGACTATTTTTCAGTCATTAAAGAACATATTCTTATATAACCAATATATATTTTTTCTAGGTTTATCTAGTTATTATCGAAAAATCTTTTTGAGATATCACATAAATTTAAAATACAATTACTATGTCATCATATAAGGGAAAAATGTTAATTTTTATCGAGTAATGTGAAAAATGTTTCAAGTAACTAAACAATTATGTTGGTCACTTCACTTGTACATGCATTACCAGTTGTTGGGGATGTCTCGTGGTAAACTATAATTCCTTCCCCACCATGTGGTAATTCATGTACAAGTAAAGTGACTAAGGAACTAAAAATGTTAATTTTTATACAACTAGACTTCACTTGTACATGCATTACCCCATCATGCACATTTTCACTAAATATCTTGTGTGATATATATACTGATAAAAAGTAAAGAAAATATATATTCACCTATAAGAAGATGAATATACATGAATGTAGATTGTTAAAATTGATAAATTATTATGAATTATCAATACATTACCACCTCAGGATGGAAAATAATGTTGATAATTATTTGAGATGAAATGATCATGCAACACTGTCCATGATGGGGATTAAAAAAGAACCATTACTCAAGGATTTCCAAATGATGAATATATCTATTATATGGAACAGTGGTAAATCATATTTTCTGAAATTTATTTCTCAACCATCCATTCATGTAAATATAAATTAATCCGAAAATGTTGATGTAAAGCTGTAAAATATATATATATATGTTCTTCAGGTACACTTGGATAATGATGGTGTTATAAGGATTTGAACCCAAATATGTTTCTATAAAATCTTGAAGGGATGAAGTATCTTTTTAATGAAGAACATATGTTATCCTTCTATATTAATCTATAATGTACAATTATATATAATGGTGTAAAAAATTCTTATGCAATAACATGAATAGGGAAATTGAGGAATATGTATATTTATAGTTAGTATTCTAGTATGGTACAGATAAAAGAAAAATTCTAATGGAATATTGCAACTTATATCCATTCTATGGTGGAAATGGAAAACATCGTCTTATATTTCATCATACGACTCCCAAAAAATCTAATGGTAATATTCTTATATGGGTTATGGTCAATTATATTATGACTTCAAAAAATTATATTTCCATGAATTATGCGTTATCACTTGATTAAATCACTATGATATAGATAACAGATATGTCGAGGATGCATATAGTACCACTATCCATTGTATCTAATGGATATCCAAGGATATCATTGAGATTCTATAGAAGTGATTATAATGAATTAGTAACAATGTTGTATTTTTCATTTGTTTTCAAACTCATATGTATGGTTTGTCTGAATGGAGAATTAAAACTCTATAGGATATATTGACATCATGTTCAATGGATTTCCAAGGTTGTTAGTGTCAAAACATTCCCCAAGTTGTGTTCAAATATAATGATATATTTCAATATAGAATTAAAATATAATGTTATCAGGATCTTAATGGGACGATATGGGGGGGCCCACAATGTTGAGATGAAGATGGAGAGTGAAAGCTAATAGGTTTGGACCATGAATATGTAATGATGGAGAATGTACAACTGGTGGAATAACATATTGAATGCACTCAAATTTGACATAATTTTTTTGTAGATAACCATAAATTGTATCTATATTTTTAATTTGGGAATAATTGTTTCTTATGGATATCTCTATAGAAGTGAGTTATGATATTTCAGATGAAAGGGAAGATTATATCATGGTACATTGGTCTCTTGGAGATCCTTGATCATGTTGGGTAGTAGCTGATAACTTAACAGTCCCCCCAAACATATACCAAGTTCGTGATAAGTTCCATGTATCACTTTTCAAGAATTTCATACCAAATCCATTAAATATTTTTAAAATAAAATTTATAAAAATGGAACTTGATCTCTGATATGAGGAACAACCGGTGTGAATATTTAATCCAATATATAATTTTTTGTAGAATAGAAACATCCATGTGATTATAGTTCTAGGGATGAATCCAAATATTGTAGGTTCTGTGTTTAAGCCTAAATATATAATGGTACAAATTAATCGTGTTTTCTTATAAATAATGAAATCTCAAGGATGAAATTCTTTATAGGGGGTTTAATATAACAATCCATGTTTTTTGGAAAATAATTTTCCTTAATTAAAAACCCTGTTATTTTCATTTCATGAGTGAATAAATATACTAAAACAAAAATTATTATACATTAATAAAATTATTACACTTTACCATTATATTATAACTATTAAATAAGATTGTATCAATTAAAGTATCCACCGATAGAAAAACAATATAAAATGTTACAATAAAATAAATTTCATTTTATGAATATAAGATACTTTTTTCTTATTTCTTTGGATACTTATATTATTTTTATCACTTTTTGAAATTAAACCATATAAAATTAATTGAATATTTTTTATAAAAAAATTTAAATTTTGTAATGGGGTCAATATAATATTTTTTGAATAAAATTACCATGGTAGATATTAGTTACTTTGATAAATAGTTTTTTGCAATGATTGATACTTCTATAAATATATTTTTTTAATTAAGGGGATATATTTTAAATTAATTATGTAATATTATTTTTAAATATATATTCAAATAAATTATTAACAATTTAATTGGTAATAAATTTTAAATAATAACGAAGACACTAAATAATTAAATAACCATTATATTGAAATTTATTTTTCAAAAAATTGTAAATTTTAATTGAAAATGTAATTTTCTTATATCATGAAATTTAATTAGATTAAATAGCCTACAAATTCAGACTGATCATGTAGAAATTCTGTAAGAAGGGTAATATTATTTTCTTATTGATAAAATATTTTCCCTGATTCATATTTAATCAATATTAATATGTGTTTAATATGGAAATATAATGTGACTCCAATTTTATTAAATAAATTTACAATTTGACATTTTAAAATGAATTTTATATGTTATAAATTTTGAACTACATATTCTACCTACAATTACCTAGCTGAATCAAGTATCTCTTATATAATTACATTATTAACACTAACATAAATTTTTTATCCTAATATGTTTCCCTATTTTTCGCCAATAAAAGGTGTTAACATCCACCCTTTTCAAAGCAACACACCTCTTTCAAAATTATAATGAAAATCAACAAAAATTACTAATTTTGGTAACCTCTATACTTTTTTTCATTTATCATCATCATATTTCATTAAGACATTTCATAATAAAATTAACTTCAAGGGAACATCAAAATTCAAAATGTAAGATTTACCCTACATTTTACTTCCATTATTTATCATTCTCATCTATCCTTCAAAAGACATATTATAAACTAAAATATATAATGATATTCATATAAGTAATATACTAAACTGATAATATATTTATTGTCTAATCATTATATATTACTTTCCCATTCAATCAAAATAAGGAAAATGTTTCTCATGTGCATTTGAAGACTACCACTATTAAGAACAACAGACTTCATATTTTTCCTCAATACGTTTTTAGTATAATAAAATAAATATATTTAGTGAATTGATATTTAATTTATTTTATAATTAAAAATATAAAAACATTTATTATAAATTATGTTACTAATTTTACTAATAATCCATTATAGTAATCCAAATCTCATAAAATTCCCATAGAAAATAAAAAAAATATTTATAAGAGAAAACACCATTTTCACTTATCAACATATTATAAATCTTTCCAATTACGATTTATAACCTAAATGGAATATAATTAATATTATTTTACTTTTTTGATAGTAATATTTCCATTAAATTATCCCTTCCATATCTATACACAAACAAATATTGTAACATAGACCAACAAGGACGATTTAATGACTGACAGAAAATGTGATTTAATTATTTTTCACGTATAGAAATAAAGAGTAATATTGGATATAAGAAGGTAACAGAATATTTTTTGTTCATTTTTTGGTAATTACTTTTTAAATAAATAATTATGTTATAACATGTAATATCTCATATTTTTAAAAGAATGATGTGTTCGATAACACATACAACACACAAAGAAGTGCATAGAAATCATGAAATATTATTATTTAAATAAGACCACTATAACATCACCAATTAATTTATGGATATGAATTATAAAAAAGAAATAATAAATATTTGTGAAATTCATCTTCAATTAAAACATATTGATTAATTCATAGTGAATAAATATTTTTTTCTAAACTTATTTATTTCATCCAAAATATGTTTTCTTAAAAATTATATTATTTTGTTTTATGAAAAAATAATATTAATAAATATTTTAACCACTTTTAGAATATTTATTTTATGAAAAAAAATTTTTTTAATAATTTTATAATTAGTTGATGTTTAATTTGTGTTACTTTTGTGAAAAGTATTATTTTTCAATGAATTATGAAAAATAATATTTTTATTGAAAACTATATCTTAACATTGAAGAATATAACAAGTTACATTTTGTTTTAAAATATTTTATAATAAGTTTCATCTCAATTATATTATTAATAATCTAAACCTAGTTATTTGAATGTTTTTTGTGCATGAAGATGTTATAAAAACTTATTTATAATAAATTTTTTTAAAAAAAAATTATATTTCACTGTGATTTGGTAAATATGCCCCCTTTTTAGACATTTTAAAAAATAACAATTGAAAAATGTTTTAGATCGGTAAAGGGTAAATATAATAATTAGTGTTTAATGAATTGTGACTTATCATTAAAAATATAAATAGAATGTATCCTTATTTAATTTTTTGGGAGCAACATTCCTATGTCCATTACATATTATAATATATTTCATTTTGGATCATTTTTATATAGGTAGTAGAATTTATATTTTGTATATATAAAAATTTAATAGTTTCCCTCTCTTACTTTTAAATGATTTTATTTGTTCAAACAAGGATAAAAATTTTTCATTATGGAATATTAAATAATACTTTTAACATTTCTTCTTTAGTTTTTTCACTGTAACTTTTTAATAATTTTATGTGATTTATTATTTACCTTTATTTCTAACAAAATGAAAAAATACAATTTATTTAATTAATATAGATATAAAATTAATGATATGAAAAACACTAATATTAATATCATATGTAATAATAACTAGTTTTGTTAAATTTTATAGATGAAAATTAAATTGTATTGATGTTTTGAAAGATTATATTATAATATCCTATATTTCATGAGGTATTTAAAGTCAAATTAGTTAAATACATTTAAAATGAAATTAATGATATTTTTAAAAAATAATATATTTTATTATATTATTAGAAATTTATTAAATGTTATAATCTAATAAATTTACAAGGTATGGTTGATAACATAAACCATGGTCTATTTATTTTTTGGATTTCACTTTATGGTAACAATATTAACCCTTAAATGAATGAAACATTAAATTCAATGTGATTGATAAAAGGATAAATTGGGGGGTTGTTAAACAAAAATATATGTGTAGATATATAACCAAAACATATCCATATTCTATTAGATGATAGTAAATTGAGTCATTTTGAGTTAGGTGTTCATGGAATTGGGTATATTCGACCCTTCTTCTCCTTTAATGTCACATAACCTCTACCATGATTTCCTGATATTAACAATTTCCCTGTATTTCCCTTGTTGGATGATGGAGTTCCTAGGCTTCTGATTTCATTACTAAATATTAATAACACATCCTATATGCATCATATAGAAAAGTTGTCTTTATTTAGCATGGGGAGTCCTACAGGGAAATTTTTTACTGGTTCTTGTTGAAATCTTAGTGTCAACATGACCGAGTGATTATAGGGCTCTAGAACTAGAATAATTTTCTAATTCATTTTAGGAATGAAGATGATAAAATCCCATCCTATGTTTACACTCCTAGAAAACTCTTCGTATAACACATTTCTCATTTTCATTGGTTTTTTTAGTTTCCCCTAAAACATGTTCTTTTTTTGGCATCGATTGGGATTTTTCTTCCGGGATTTCCACTTCCTTTATAAATCATGGGTATTCATAGGTTGATTGGTAAAATGGTAAGGCACTTATTATATTAGGACCATCATACTGACACTTTTTTCACATGTTTTTTACAAGGTGTATCATTATATGATTTATGTTATTCTTAGAACCATGTGGGTTATCAACCTCAATTATGCCGATATGGGGTGAAAGTAGTTTCTCATGAGGGGCTCTCTGCTTGGATATTAGATTTTGATGGTAAACCTCTTAAGAAGGAGGTGATATCTCATAAACTTGAACGTGGTCTGCCATACATATTTTCTAGTTGATGAATGAATTGGAATGAGTCATGTCATTATTGTATGGTTTGGATGTGGTTGGGATGATAAAAACATCCATGTTTTCCTTAAATAACAATACAGTGTCTTCTGATCATGGGGTTAAATGAAAAATGTTTAATTTTCACCTCAAGATTTACTTTTGAATGAGAACTAGTGGTCATTCAGGTTTATATTGGAATTGATTATTATATGTTGGTACACCCTGTAGATCACTACATCCTGCCGTAGTAATTATTCTGGGGTATTTTATTCCCCAATTTATATGTGTGTTACAGGATCCCCATGCTTCATTACTTCTGAACAACTTGGTTAACTCTATAAATGAAACTAAAAAAGAAGATACTATTAAAGAGGGGTGGAATATTGCCATTAAATGGTGTTCAATAAATCATGATTTATTTATGATCCATGGTGAAATAGAGAATACATTTAAAGAAGTAGAATCTTAACCCAATTTAGATGGAGGATAAGACCATGACATTGTAGTGGTTGTTCAGTTTCACCAATGGAAAGGGAAACAAGAAACATGTGACTCTAGATATTATCCAATTAGAAAATGGAAAAGTAAAAAACAATATAAAAAATATTCCAATTTACCAAAACATATGGAAACTATATCATTCGATAAGTCAATCCTTGATGAGGTTGAGGGAAGGGTGTATTATTTGGCCACTATCCTAGGAGAGTTCAAGGAAATCATTTTTTAGAAGATCAATTACACCCACCTTGTGATGTGGTTGTCTTAGTTAAATCCATTAGAAAAAATTGATCCATACCAAAATCTATAATAACATAATGGTGTTTTTAATGATACATGAGAGAGGGACAATGAAAGAAAAAATGCCTTGGATATTCTTCATCAATCCAAGGAAGTGATGTCGGAGGATTCAATTCAAGGATCTGTTTTAATGTTAATGGAACCAAAATATTCAAAGTAATACTTCATGTGGATATCAATTTTGATCAATTCTATTCGATAAATAAATAGTACTCTATTTTGTTATGTTGATTATATGAGATGAAAATATGTTTAGAGAAATACAACCAATATAGAAAGGATTGTTTATCAATTTGAGGATCTCATTAAAGGTTACATAGGTATGTAGGTAACCTCTGTGTAATGGACCCATTAAAAGTGATGGATTCCATATTTTTTGATTTTTTGTCTCAAATGTTTTGGTAATTCCTTTCACGGTTTGATGTTTGTTTCTATGTTGCGTTTTTAGGGTTCTCACCCACACTTTTACAATGTGTTTTATATAAAAATATTTATTATTAGTTAGAGTATTTCAACTCAACCACATATTATTGTTAAATTATATGCATTTATACCCATTTTTCATATGAATGTAATTTATATTTATTAATCTTTTAAAAAATACCTTGAATACACCTCTGATTAATAATAAAATCACTCCAATTATCTCAATTATTTATATCACATTGATCCATCTATATTGAAAAAAACCATACAACAAATCGTATAGAAATAATAATATATGTTATTAAGTTTCTTGTCTCTCTAAAATACCAACCGTATGTCCTTTAGGAGAATATCAAAAGAATCTCTTTTGAAGAGGAATAAGTTGTATTTATGATCCCATTCAAAATTATTTATTCTTCAACTTATATAAATTTTATATATCCATAATTAAATAATAACTACAATATATTCAACATATTTAAATATTATTATAAATATTATTATACTATTTTCAATCTCTTTTCTATCCTATAAAAAATGAAATTATCAATTGTGTATACGAATGAATTACCATCTCCATGTAGTGGTGTAATTCATTTTATTCACCTCATTATTTGGTTTCATATAAATACTAATGTAATGAATATATATTATATTTATGACATACTTATTATTCTAAAATTTTAATATTATATAATCGTTCTTACCTTTCATTCATTATAAACCGATAGTGTCGCTCCTACGTACTTATTGATTACCAACTCTATGAAGCGATGTGATAATGTTTTCATTTATGATTTGTATGGATGGAAATAAGGATATATTCAATTAAAATATATGATATATATGATATTACAATTACTTGATTGATTGTAAAGTATTTTTTAACTTTCATTATTTATAACCTTCGAAATGTGAAAACAATATTCATGCTTGCATATAGTATACCATCTCCATGAGCGGTGTCACTATTTTTCTCAATTAACATCATTTATGATTAAATCCTAAGAGATAATATATATATAATATTTATATCCTTAAAAAATATTTATATTTTATGGAACCAAATTCACATTACTTGGAATATAACATTTATAATAAATTGAGCATGATAAAATAATTTATTTAACAACTACAACAATGATAATAATGAACGATTATTGAGATAAATGTGATAATATTTTATAATTGGATCATATTTGATATTACAAATATTAATATGATGTTGTGATAAATTAATAAAATTTTAAAACAATTATACATGATCTTAAATAATGATCAACTAAGGGGAAACACGAGGTATGATATTTCATCTCAATTTCCACTCCATTAAGACTTATATATTATTACGTTGTAATTTACATTTATATAGAGTATATAAATCCACATATAAGTATTTAAAAGAATACACATTTATAAATCATGATTAATGACATAATTCATGTTACTCTATCAATATTTACGTTTAAAATAAAACATGATCTCATTTCCCTTTTTGATCGAGTATATTTATCTTCAAAATAATTTATTTTTCTTTTTTTTAAATAATATTTTTTAATTTATTGAATTGAATATTAAGGAAATTTTATGTCATCATTTATTTTTTTGGTTGGGAAAAAATCATTATAATTTTTTTCCCAAAAATTTTATTTTCAAATCTTTATGTAAAAAAAGAATTTTTTATAATGTAAAAGGTGTTAATAGAAATTCCAGCCATCATAATAGTTTTTCTATATTTATTATCATCCAGTATCTTTAAAAATATTCTTGATAGAAATGCCAATAACGATATATTATTTTAATATTATACTTCTCTTTCCCAAAATGTATAATTTTACAAAAAAAACCAATAAATATGAAAAAAAAAATCATCTTTCATTTCGTGGTTGCTATATTTTAAATGAAAAATTCAATTCCTTTTTTCATTTATCATTAGAAATTAATTTTATCTTAACTATCAATATCATGGATATGATTATTTCCTAAACCATATTCCATTTCTTCAAAGAGTATTTTAACATGAATGTTATTTGGCTATATGGGAAAAATTTATATTTAATATTCTTTACTCATTACGAATATTTCATGATATGTCATATTGTTATGAATAAAATTATATATATTTGGAATTAATTTAACATATTGTGAATATTTGGGACTAAAATTATATATCCCCAAGATGCATCGACTTGTCTGATGAGGAAAATCATATTCACAATTCTAATGTGTCTTCACACATTGTTTTGAACTGTCTTCATGAAATGTCTTTATGGTAGAGATATAATGATACTTGAGATCAAAATGTCCCTTATTATAAATTTACATAATGGAAAATTTAGTTATTATTATCTATGATGTTACTAGATATATATTATTTATGGAATTATTTTATACTCAATTTATTTATTAAATTGAAGGAGTTTCATGTAATTTACTTCACCATGTTGACTATGACTTATTTACTCATGACATATTCTAGTAAACGTATCCCTTAATGATTGTTCTCTCAAACCATAATTTTTTTTATTTTCCCTAGAACATGAATAATAAATATTAGAATGAGTTTAAAAGCAGAATATAAATATGAATTTATGGTGTTTTATATTATATTTCAAATGTATTTACATAATCATGTCTGTATTAGGTTCTCCAGGACTACTAAATGGATTTTTACATAGTGATTTGATTCCCATAACTTATAAAAATGTAAGAAATAATAATAAAACTCTAGGTTACTAGATTTTGAGTTATAATAATTAGTACTATATCCCAGTTTAGTTTAAACTTTTTGAACTAGATTTTAAATTAACATATCTAAAATGAGAATTATGATAATCCCTTATAATATGTGAGAACTTTGTTGAGGGATTTCTATTCTAAGGATCAATATTCACGATGATTATGATCGAAATTATCATGTTCCATTATTTAGTGATGAATCCTAATAAAAAAATTAGAATCAATACCCATGGTAAATTTATATACATCCCCAATGTGAAATACAATACAATTTATATTGGAACAAAGTATATAATGTACATATTAATGTATCTGAACTAGTTTATGTTTAATAAGCATTCTTATATGGAGAAACATGATGTCCCACAACATGTTTCACATATATTGGATCCTTTGATGAGAAAAATTACTAAATCAGTTGTTGTAAATAATAATGTAGAATTAACTAAGAAATGGATACGGTCACTTGAAAATATATTTCTCACAAAAGGATACAACAGAAAGGAAAAGGTTGTAACATATGTGTATCATTTTATTGGTGATTCAGATCAATGGAATTTTTTTATCCACAATATTAGGGAGGAAGAAGGAATATGATATATAGATTAGATAACTTTTAAAATAATATTCATTAATAAATATTTTCCTTGTGGAAAATGTACTGAAATAGAGAAAATGATTCATAACATAATAAAAAATAGTAATAATATATTTTAGAGTATGAGGCTATCCATATACTTCTATCAATGTATGATAATGATTATATATGTGATAAAAAGAGAATGATTGAAAATTTAATAGAATGAGTTGTCGAAAACATCTAAAGGGGATTGGTTTCTCAAAAAATAAATAAAATGTGGAAATATAATAATTTTCCATCAGAAATAGAATGGATATTAAAGATGATATATTATTAATGGAAATAAATTGAATATGAGGTTGACTGATAACCATAAGAAATGTAAATCATCAAATTAGAAAAGGGAAATAAGGATATTAAAATTATTTGAAAATAGTGGAATTAAATATCTTATAAAATGATATAATGTCATTTTATTATGTTACATGTGTACAGATAGAGGTGACATGAATAATTAATGTAAGTGTATGAAATAAAATAAATGAATTTTGGTTGCTAAACTTTTGAAAAATCTAACATTATTTTCATTAATTCTCCAAGAATCTAGGGAACATTAAATAAAGGAGGGCAATGTGAAAAGGCCAAGATTATATGATAAATTTAGTTGAGTTTGAATTTCCCAATGATATTATATAATATACATTAATCATAGACTCAAATTTGGAAAATTATTTATTTAATTTAGATCATCACACTCAATAAAATCTTCAATACATTCTAATAATTGTTTTTGTTTCCCTATAACCTGAAGAATGGAGTTGGATAAAAATACTAGTGGAAATATCATCACCAAAAAAAATTCAGTCAGTTGATTTAATGAACCATAAATGATCACTATTTTTAGAATTGGTTATTATACATATTGTTGAATTTCATATGATTCTGGGTATATATTTTATTTCAAAATATAATTTAATAATTAGTTCAAATGAAAATTAAATTTTTATTCATAATAACGATATAAAATTCCATTTATTTGGATGGTAGATTTCATGGCCCATGTCATTTCTAAATCCTCTTCTAGTAGCTTCTCTGAAAAACATTCATATTGGAGAACAACTAATAAAATCTATAGATTAAATATTTTATCATTGAATTGGGGATACACATATTCTATAAAAATAAATTGATGTATTTCATAAGGAATTACCAATACATCCACTAAAATGTGATGTAGAGTTTTCCATTTATTTAGACCATGAGTCATGATCTATATCAATGTCTCTATATAGCGTGGCCACTATGGAATTAGTTTATTTTTTTGAAATAACTATAGTAGTATTGTGAAAGGTGATTTAAATGCCTTTTTTTAACCGTGGGGATCCATTATCTTTTTTTAAATAGAAATATGGTTATATAGGACTCTATATTTATTATAATAAAATAAACACTATTATGGTAAATAAAAGGTCTCATTTTCCTGGTATAAATGAATTATTCAATAACCATAGAAAATATCATTTTTTATAATGATTGGTCATCATTTAGGGTATCATTAATCATTTGTAATTAATGGTGATATTCTTATGACAACTCTTAAAAAATATATATGGAAATTATGAGTTTAGTTAAATTCAATTTTGATTGACTAATGAACCCTTTGTTTTTATTGGCATATTTAATATAGTATTTACGGAATATATTCATAAATATGTTTTGAAATTTATTGAGGATATATTGGTAATCTATAAATGATATTATAATCATGATTATAATTTTTAATATCATTAATTAGTCTCAATGAAAGAAAATTATATAGGTAATTTAACAAGTGTAACTTCTGTCTGTGTGAACATTCACATGATGGCCACATTATCTCTAATAATGGAATCTAATTTTATTCTAAAATTAAAATATGATTCAAAAAATTCCATACACCTATGAAAAAGATAAGGTACATAGTTTCATTGGTATGGGAGGTTTTTATTAGTGATTTGCTCCAAATATAACATTATTGGATATCTTTTTTTACATTCATATTTATAATTCGGTAAAGATCATATTGAGAAATGAATATAAAGACTGATTCAAATAATTGAATAGGATATTGATGAACACATTGATTTTGACTCTACCATTATGAAATGGTAGATTTTTTTTATATAGTAATACATTGAAGAAAGGACAATGTTGTGTTCCTATGTAGAATTATAAAGTTATTACATATGGATAGAGGAAGTTGAATACACATGAAAAAAAAACAATTAAATTCAATATATTTAGTTTGGAAGATACTATAGTTTTATAGAATATATGGAGATATTATCTATATATTGAATGATGTGGGATATACATATATTCTATGAGTCCAAAATATGTATTTTCATATAAAGGGATATCCATGCGGCAAAAAATTACTAGAGATAGTCATGGATTTTGATTCTTTATTATACTAGCTCTGAGGGAATGAAAATATGTTATCAAATTAATTGATCTATAAAAATAAGGGAGCGATATTCAAATTGTAGATTTCGAGAGATTTTATGCTCATTAATTTAGTATAGATGGATATGAGAATTATTATGTAAGGGGGAACATCACTCATATTCAAATTATTGCAAAATCCTCTTTATTAAAAATACAAAAAGCTATCATCATGTTGGGGAGTATTTTGAAAAGAAAAATAAATCGATGAATTAAGGGAAATTGGATGGATTAATATATGAAGATGGTGTCCTAGAATTTAGAAATAAGTAATGTGTTTCATTTACACCTGACCTAAGAGGGAATTGATTATATAATGATAATAACATGAATATATCAAATATTATAGGAAACAAAAACATGTATAGAGAATTAAAGAACATTTTTCGTGGGATAATAAGATGTGGATAAATGATTATTATGTGTGGAGATATTTGACAAGTAAAAAGTTTATGGATGAAATATATCATTCTAGAGTACTTACGCAACCAATACCTATAATTTTAGAAATTCGATGAAATTAAAATATAATATTTCAATGGATTACCAAAGACTCCATGAAATAGGGTTTATATTGGATTCCCTTTGAAAATAGACACATTTCCATTCAATAATATAATATTTACCTCTTGAGTTTATTTACCTACTAAGAATTAATTATGATTTAATTCATCATGCTTCTTCTATATCCATTTTGGAGCATCATGTTCCACAATTTAAATAGAAAATATGGAAAAGTAATCAGATGTAACATGGTACTAAAATTTCATTGAGCACTACCTATCAGCCTCAAATTAATGGATACTAAAAATTTAATATTCGAACATTTGAAAAAAAAATTAGCCATGTTTAATTAACATTCATGTTATGTGGGGGAAATTATTTAC
Source organism: Viscum album (assembly GCA_963277665.1). Lineage (NCBI taxonomy): Eukaryota > Viridiplantae > Streptophyta > Magnoliopsida > Santalales > Viscaceae > Viscum > Viscum album. The sequence goes on along the minus strand of OY728131.1, from coordinate 1,081,102,498 downwards.
CATTTTCAGAGTTTTCCACTAAAATTTTATTTCATTAAAGTATTGAAATGAAACCGAATTAAACATTATATAGAAAGGGATTTCATACTCTATCTTATTGGACTGAAGTTGGTGAAAGAATGGTTCTGGGCCCAACAATTGATAAGATGATAATTAAAATGGAATTGTTTTTTTCATATTCATATTAAATAAAATAAAATAAATTATTTTGGTTGTGCCTATAACTGAAGGAATGATTTGGTATTTCAAGTAGCAGATCACATTTTCAAAAACAAATACCAATTGAATATTTTCATAAGGTTCAATACGAACGTACAACTAAGCCCACTGTAAAAAAACATTTTAAATTTTAGAAATAATATCTGTTGTTTATTATCAACTAGAAATTACACCAAGACTCTATGAAAGAAAAGATGTGTAATGAACCAATATTCACATACATAAATATTACATTCTAAAATAAGAAACTTCATAACACAATAGAACAATATATACTAGAATTATTTAGGTTTATTGCCTTCATAAACGGGGTCACATAATCAAATGGTCCATACTTGAGCTACGTCATCTCATATTATTTTATTCAAAAAAATCACCCTTCTTAGACATATCACAAATAATAACGTTCATCATAACCTGGGTAAAGTTAAAAAAACAAATGGTGATATCATATTCATAGTAAGGTTAAACAAGGGATATATTATCTTATTATCTGTTTAAGAGTATGAGAATATGTTAATGACAATGGAAACCATGCCATCTATATCATTGTTCAAAAACATGAGTCGTTGAATAATTCTTGGTAGTTCATATGGCCTAAATCATAATGGAATCAAAAAACATAAACCATGAGATCATAACATGTTCAAATGTTATAGATTTTTATAGAAATATAATATATATATAATTATTTCATTAATAGGACAGGGATCATCTCCCAGAAAATAATAATGGAATAGGTTTATGAACCAAACCATCATAGTTGTTAAGGTTCACTCCCAAGACTATCATAGTAGACATGGTCCCTAACTAATCATTTTTTCATTCCCCATTTCTATTATGTTTATCTCTAGATATATAAATATATATGAAATTAATTGGATAAAGATATAGGTCATACCGCTATTTAGGGTAAATCATACATATATGTTCCACTAGATCATAAAATACTCATCATATAGGAACCTGTGAAAATATATGGGTTTCATATATAGTTCATCAAGAAACTATATGTAAAAAATAAAAATAGATTATAATGATATCATCATTTAATCCAAGAATTCCACATAGAAATAGAAGTGGGTTTCATTAGCATTTTATCAATATATAACCCATGGAAGAGAAATTGGTTTCAAAAACCTAATTCAATCATAAACATAAACTAACTAGAGAACTATTAATAATATTATACTTGTATTATATCATTATTAGACAATAAGTAACATTAAAGGATGCCTTAATAGATAGAAACATTTTTTAAAGATCACTTGAATAATTTTTGAAAAAAATAGCCTTTCTAATTTGAACAAAGAGTTAAAACATATAATATTTTAAAAATCCATTATATAAATAATATTCTGGGAAACTTATAAAGGGATATTTAAAAATTATATAAACATATCGTGATAAAAATATAACATCCATTTTGAATATAAATTATTTTAATCTATAAATTATTAACTTTTTAATGATTTTTTATTGAAAATATTATTTGAAGATTATAATGGAATTATTAAAATAGTAATTTTGTCATGATGGTGAAAACAATATTTATTCGATGCTTATTAGAACAAATATACCTTCAGGTTTTATGTAATATAAAAAGGCTATTTTAAAAAAGGAAATGAACATTAATTTTAAAACACTTTTTGAATATAATACATCTGTATAAAAGGCATTAGAAAAATATTTTTGATAAGATTAAAATAAATTTGAAATTATTTTTTTAGCTATAAATATAGAAGAAAATATTTTATCGACTAAAGAGTTAAAAATTTTCAGTCAAATTAAAAAGAATTCATATAGAATATTTAGTTAATATTGTGAGAAAAATTAAGGGAAACAATTATTTTCATGATATAACCATCAGAAATTAAATTTCACAATTTTCATGAGGGGAATTATTATATTTTTTTCATTAGAATAATAAATATTAACAATTCTGAAAAACTATGGGGTTGAACCATAAAACCATTAGAACATTGGTAACATTGAATCTAATCCCCAATAATAATAACATTAAATTAATATTTAATTACCATTAGTATAAATAAATTCATTATAATAAATTCCAAAATGGTTGTATATATTCCTAATAAAATTATATAGGGGAAAACTAGACCTATGACTCAATAATGACAATTTGAGAGAAAAATCCCTTAACGGTTAGGTGGTATTTTAAATCTTAAACCCCATGAAATAATATCATAATATGAAACATTTAATATCATTAATATAAGTGTATTGATGAGATATCATGTGAATGATGTATTATATGCAGCACAAAAATGAAATGTGTGGGGAATTTTAATATACATATTAGAAAAAAAGGATATCCTAGAAATCCCTTACCTTAAGTCTCAATGTATTTTTTATTCAATTGATCATACTATATAATAAATATAATTTTATTATACCTATGTTATATGACCAAAATTATAAATATGAAACCATAATTTTTTTACTTATGAACATTTATTACAAATTTATTTACAATTCCTTTTAGAAAACACGATTCAGTTAATAACAACTTTGTTTATCATGAATGTTTTGATTTTTTTGTAGTACTCATACGTTAAAAATGGTTATATAATATATATAATTTTATATATAATATTAATATAATATGTGTTATGTATATATTAATTTAGATTAATTTATTAAAATTATAGATATATAATAAAATACACTATTCCTAGATATATTAGGCCGTATGAATGCATGAATGCTAATTCAATTTTTTTGATGCATTTATAGAAAAAAGTTAAAATAATATATTAAAATTAATGAATAATTTTTGTTCCATATATATATCATATAATTTTATATAATACAATTATTATTAACTTCAATGTAAAGCCTACGTGAATAATTAATCACATCACCTCGTGAAGTGGCAGTCCTTCATACACACGAGTGGCGTTATAATATTAAAAAGGAATTGAGAGTATAAAGTTATATGTGATATAAAAATTAAATAATTAGAATATTTATAAAAATATAATATATATTTACTTAATCTCCCTTTATTACTAACCGAGTAAAAGTGTATGAAAAAACACAACCCATCGATTGTCGATGTGGTAGTCATCCATACATCATGAAAGAAAATTTCTAATTTTCCTAGATGTAAAGGATTTTTCTATTATAATTAAATAGTTATTATAAAATCATGAATATCATATATAAACATTAAATATATCATTATATACATTCATGAGTTTTGGTAATGTAAAATGAATAGCATCGGTTCCTGAGACTGTAGTCCACCGTACACACGAGTGATGATATTATATCACATTTAATGGAAGAGAAGTGGGATTTATGTTATTAAAATAACATAATAACATATAATTATATGTCAAATATTATGGATACTATATAATCATTTATGAATAATAACTAAAGGAAGAGTAAGAAGAAATAAAATAAAATGCTTGGTTAGGGACATTACCTCTTCGTAAGAAAACCTTTTTTTGATTGCACTAGAAGAAATATTTGGTCTGTTTTATGAAAAAAATAAGGATTATAGGATGATATTAAGGAATTAATTAAGTGATATGGGTTGGTATTTCAAAATCCAATTGGATTTATATGTGTTAATTGGATACGATAGGGGTGGCCTTTTATAAGTGAGGTGAGTGCCACAATATTAGTTTTTTGAAAGAAAATGGTTTACCAACATTTTTCAAAAAAAAGGATCCATAATGGTCTATTATAAAACCATATATACTATATGTATAAATATAACCATAAAATGGTGTTTTTAGAGTTCTTATTTTATTTTAAACCTTATCATTTTTGTTTAACCTCTCGAAATCCCATTTTATCCTTCACCACAATAATTAATATTACGATTTTGACTCATATTTATAAGAAAAAAATAAGTTTAGACTGTTATTATAACAACCCGATATTTTATGATAAGTATTCTTTTTAATTTATTTGATTTCATGTGTTTTATACTACACCATGATTATCATGTGCTATATGAAACACTGTATTAGCTTGCAGTATACACAACACAATTCATCGATAGTGTTATACACAATTTCAAGTTCGTTTTATAATAGTCATTCTATGAAACATTGAGTGTATATATATATATATATTCAATGTATAAATGAAATATGGTTGGATTTTGTTATATGCAACAACAAAGGAGTCTTGCAATACACTCAACCCTGACTTGGCTTTCATTACATGCAATCACGACCTTCCTCGATAGCATGTGTTGTACACAATACCGGGTTTCAATAAACAACAATATATGGTTATAAAATTATCACCAACTAGCCTTTATGAATAATATTAATCACATTTTGAAATTTATATCATTATTATTCATCTTATAAATTTTCTATAACATTTTATATGAACAAAATAAATTTTTCGGGTAAAATAAGTATTTTTCAAAAAAATGCAGCATTGCCGCCTTTTGAGGGTGCACCCACATTAAATCTAGTATTTTACAGGTTTATAAGTTCAATTTTACAAAAAAAAAATATCCTCTTTTGAATCATGATATAAAAAATTACATTGGATAAAGTTTTGATATTTTTCTTATAACATTCATATTTTAATGAATAGTAAAAACACAGTATATTTTATTTCAAAAAAACTTTTGTCATCATAATAATTTATGTTGTTAAATTATAATATTGAATGGTTTTAAAGTGTAAATAGAATATATTTTTACCATTTAATACAATGTATGTCATTAGCATTGATTTTACCTGGAATTCGTAAGTTAAATCAATTCAATCTTTTGCAATGTTTTAAAGAAAACCCAGTTTCTTTCGACAACGGGATTATTTTTATATTAATTACTGCAACTTATGTGTTTTGAATATTGAAAAAAAGATTCCATATTTGGAATCAGTGGGTCCAAATTATGTTAATAGGCTACTTTTTATTTTTGGACATTATGAATATTAACTACGGTAAAATTTAATTACCATAGTTAAAGGTAAATCAGGTAATTAAGGGTAAATATAAGATTATAAATTTACCCTAATACCTGCCAAAATCACATTGGATGACTAGAAGTCTACCCATATCACCTAAGGGTTGGATTAGAATCATTTTATAAACTTTTTTCCATGGAAATAATTTAATTTTTATTAATACCAAAGAAAGTGACAGCAAGTCAGTTTCTTAAATCGTATAAGTATATTAATTTTAGATTAGTGATAAACTTCATAAAAAATCAAGTATAAGTAGTCTCCATAAATCTAATAAAATTATCTACATCATGTGAATTTATTTAGAAATTTTAGGGGTTAAATAATTATCATTAACGGTGACATAATAGTGATGTTGAAATTATTTTATTAAGAGAAATATCAAATAAATGGTTTTAAAAATATAAAAATAAATATTATATGAACTATTTAATGTGCTCTACTAATTTTATAGATACATATGAAATTTCATGAATCAATTAAATCTTTTAGTTAGAACATATCTTCTGTATATATTTTATTTAAATTCAAATAAATGAATAGTTTCAAAATTGACACTATTATAAAATTGTTTAAAAATCACAAAAATATTTAAAAATTATAAATTTAAATTTATATGGTCTAAAATGTTATATAGTATCCAATTATGGAAAATTCAAAAAAAATAAGTGATTCCTTGTTATAATTTATAATTTAGTACGTTAATACCACAAATAAAATTAAATTGACTAAATAAGGATAATTCAAGTTGATAATGTTGAAAATAAATTCCTAAGATGTATAAATTTTATTGGTTGATGGGATTACAACCCTATCTCATCTAATATTCGAATATGAGTCATTTATGGAGGTTTTTAAGTGGGGTTAAATTTATTATAAATTAATATTTCTATGATTTCCAACGGTGCCCCTCTCCTCCCTTATAAAAGAGCACCTCCTCCCTCTCTTCCTCACACCACATTGAGCCTTCAATCATGGCCAACCCCTGCCAAATTATCTTCTCCACTTCTCTAGAAACATCTTAGAGGTCCTGGTCTACTTCTAAGACCAATCACAGTTCCCTAAGAGGAGGTTTCAAAGAGGCATATCAAAGGAGAGGAGGTTCAGATCCATATGAAGCATATCAGATCTAAGGTAAGGGATAATTTTGCAAATCTCATTTTATCTGATATTGCTAATACGTAAGTATTTACTGGGGTTATGCTTATCATCCATGTCCATGTTTTAAAAAAAAATTCATTAAATGTTTAGTATTCTTACATATATGTTTAAAGTCATTTCTTACCCTTTTATGACTTTTACCATAGGGTTTGGAAGGAATCTATCTTTTGTTTACCATACGATGTACTTTTTCACTTTTCCGAAAAAAGTAAGAGAATAATGTTTTTTAACTTACACGGCATGAAAGGATTTTTACGGGTTTATAAAGCCTAATTTTCATGAAGCATCCTCCAAAAAAGTTTATGACTCTTTTCAATAAAATCCTTTTCTTTTAAAATTTCATGACATTTTGTGGAAGGAGAATTATTTTGAAGAACAAAGGATATTTTCCTCAAGAATTCATTTCAAGTGTTCTATCAAAACCATTTTTTATCTAAGATGACATTATTTTATATGTGTATGTTTCAAGTATAAATTCTTTATGATTTACATGGTTTCACCATTCTTATTATGGAATAATATCCATTTATATTATATAAATTATGTGATGATGGGATTATGTTTATGAAACCCATTTTATTCGTTGGGTAATTATGAATTATGTATGTTTATTTTGTGGAACAAGTAAGAATGGTTTCATTCTAAGATGGGTGGGAGCTATATCTCCCTCCAATGCATTAGGTAAAGATTTATATCCCATGAGATAGACATGGGTGGAATGGTAAGTTAATCCAGTTTAGTGTTACAGGACTGAAACAAGGAGTGAACTCGATTCAGAAATGTACATTGTCCACTAAGATGGTCTTGGTAGCAATGCCTTGGCTACTATGGAAATCATAACATGTTCTGAATGGTTTCCACAATTACATGTTTTATTCCCATTATATTTTATCATGGTTGATGTTCCATTATGATATATGTCTTATGTACCTCCACGATTTATGTATTTGCTCATGATTTTGATGTTTAAATTTCATGTATATTTTTTTCTTTCAAATGATTATGTATTGTTTTATTTTCTATATGTTTTCCCTTACTGAGCGTTTTATCTCACCCTTTTTATGTTTTATTTTCCTCAGGAAATAAAGAAAGGTTTTAGGTATGGAAACAAAAAGGGGAATTTTGTTATGGGAGTTTTTGAAGATCTTTCAACATGATTAGATGTTTATATTCCAAGTTTCCAAAGACACTAAACTATTACGATCCGTGTGTGTCTGTTTTTGTTATGTATTAAGTATTCCGCAAAAGTAATGTAATCTCCTTTTACGTCAAGCTTCGGGTCTCTATAGTTGGTATCAGAGTAATGGTTTAGTTAACCTTTGGAAACTAGGATGCAAAAACTTTAGTGAGATCCCTAGAGATATTTCTAAGGTATGTCCAGTGATGTACCTAAGGATAAGTATACATATAGGTTATATTCCTATTACTATGGTAACAATCATAGAATTTATCCAATGTTGATTAGATATTGACAGTACTCCCCCTTTATTTTGTTTTTTTCCTAGTATGATTTTCGCCTCTCACATTATTATTTTTGGGTTTAGAAAATGGATGGAAACAGGATGATTCACGATAATGGAGGATATGATGGACAATGGAATGATATTCTTTATGAGAAACCAAATGAAAAGGGATTTGGATGTCCAAACATCATTATTATACCTAAACAGCAATATTATAATATGATCAATAATCTCAACTTTGGTATGTTTCCAAACTCAGATAATAAGAGAATGATGGAGTTACTTGATGATCATAGAGGAAAGAATGTTCAAGTCCCCTCATGTAAATCATGTGGGAAGAGGCATCAGGGAGATTGTTTCAAAGGAACTGGAAAATTCTTTGGGTGTGGAAAATAAGGACATAAAGCCAGTAAGTGCAAAAGAAAAGGTTCAGTTAACAACATGGACCATGATAATGGTATTTCTACGATATCAACAATGATTAGATGTTTTAAATGTGGAATGTATAGGAATTATAAAACCAATGCCCTAAGGGAAAATATCATGAAGAGAATAAGCATGGTCATACGGGTATTATTTATGTGGATGATGATGAAGAGACTGCAAATGTAATATGAGATGAAATAAATAATGAAGCTCAGCTAGTGGTTTGAGAAGTTATTGGAATGATTGTATGTTTATAAAGAATATTGTATTGTACTATGAAATAAAGAATCATGTAATGATTGTTACACTATTTTGTTTCCAAAAGTTTTTGAATGTATATGTTGAATGGTACCTGTAACAATGGATGGTTATTCATATATTTTTGGAATGTATGTGATATGCTCATAATGAAGGGATAAGAATATAATGAGATTTTTGATTGTATTCATGAGCTCATGACTGATATAAAGACTAAGTGATATTATGGTTTGATTATATAGATATTTTTTGGGATTTTTGTATGTGGAAAGAGTTACCTTTTGATTGTATTCATGTTTTCACTAAGGTTCTATTGTAATTTATGTTTCCGGAGAATATATGACTAAGGTATTCATGTGTTTGGAATGCAACCAAGAAGATATATCTTATGATATATGTGAGATAAATGCATATATTCACATTCTTGGTAGATAACCTTTCTAGTAATTGTTTTCTTTATTCAATGAGCTTGGACCAATGTATTTTAGATAAGCCTAAAGATTGGAATGGATTATATTGGAAATAAGATATTATTGTTTATATATAGAACTTTTTTTGATACTATTAGTGGGATGTTATAGTAATGTAGTTTTAGAAAAAGTACAACCTGCAAGATGGGGGACATCCCATTGCGTTGGACATGGCTGTGGGAATCAGACCCACAACCGAAGTGTGACTGACCTTTATCTCCTACCACTGGCCTACAGGAAGTCCCTGGTTAGTAGAAACTAGTTTTATTTTATTAAGCGGTATGATATATGAAGTATAAGTTCATTTTTGGAATCGTATATGATTAACCTCACCATAGATGGACTTATGTATATTTGATAACATTTGCTAACCTTTTGTTTGAAATAGATGGAATGACCCATCATTCTATCACATGATCTGTTAACACTTCATGAATAACAAATTCAACTTCATTTATTTAAGAGATGATGTGGAAATTGTTCAAAGCACGAACAATAGTGAGATTGTACCAAAATCAAGTAAGTATTTCTTCTAATTAAAATTTGTTAACTTTAGGGAAATAATATTTAAAACCAAAAATGTTTTCCTAGTGCTCTTATATCAGCTGAATCATATGATACCTTAGATCATCACAAATATATGGTTTTGTGATTGTTTTATTTTTCATAGTCATGTTCTCTACCACACTCTATCAGAACATGATGGTTAGATTTCTGTTCCATATCCATATTTTCACCTTTGTTCTCTTATGTGGAAACCTAGTGACTAGTTAATTTGGGTAACCATTATATATTATACATTAGTTTTTATAGTTATGTTTTGGTATTTCATTTTACAATGTGTGATTCAATTAATGAATCATTCATGTAGAAAACCATGAATAACCCCGATGAATTTCGAGGGAGAAATTCATTTTAAGGGGGGTAGAATGTAACAACCAGATATTTTATGATAAGTATTCTTTTTAATTTTTTTTATTTCATGTGTTTTATGCTAAACTAAGATTATCTTCTGCTATAAGCAACACCGTATTAGCTTGCAGTATACGCAACACAATTCTTGGATCATGTTATACACAATTTCAAGTTCGTTTGATAATAGTCATTCTACACAACATTGAGTGTATATATATATTCAATTTATAAATGAAATATGGTTGTATTTTGTTATATGAAACAACAAAAGAGTACTTCACTACACACAACCCTAAGTTGTCTTTCATTACACGCAATCACAACCTTCCTCGATAGCCTGTGTTGTACGCAATACTGTGTTTCCCTAAACAACGATATATGGTTATAATATAATCACGAACTAGCCGTTATGAATAGTATTAACTACATTTTTAATTTTATAACATTATTATTCATCTTATAAATTTTTTCAAACATTTTATGTGAACAAAATAAAATTTTCGGGTAAAATAAGTATTTTTCAAAAATTACAGTTTTGCCAACTTTTGATGGAGCACCCACTTTAAATCTAGTTTTTGACATGTTTATAAGTCAAATTTTTCAAAATAAACTTCTTCTTTTGAATTAGGATATAAATATTTACATTGTATAAAGTTTTTATATTTTTCTGATAACTTTCATATTTTAATGAATAGTAAAAACACGCTCTATTTTAATTAAAAACAACTTTTTTCATCATAATAATTTATGTAGTTAAATTATAATATTGAATGTTTTTAAAGTATAAATAGAATATATTTTTACCATTTAATACAATATATGTCATTAGCATTGATTTAACTTGAATTCGTAGGTTAAATCAATTCAATCTTTTGCAATGTTTTAAACAAAAACCCATTTTCTTTCGACAACGGGATTAATTTTAATTTAATTATTGCAACTTATGTGTTTTGAATTTTGAAAAATGGATTCCATATTTGGAATCAGTAGGTACAAATTATTTTAATAGGCTACTTTTTGTTTTTGGACATTATGAATAGTAACTAAGGTAAAATTTATTTACCATAGTTAAAGATGAATCAGGTAATTATTGGTAAATATAAGATTATAAAATTACCCTAACACCTGCCAAAATCCTCTTGGATCACTAAAAGTCGACCCATATAACCTAATAGTTGGATTAGATTCATTTAATGGACTTTTTTAAATGGAAATAATTTAATTATTAATAAAATTAAAGAAAGTGACAACATGTCACTTTCGTAAATCATATAATTATAATAATTTTAGATTACTAACAAACCTCATGAAACTTAGGATATTTGTAGTATTCAAGAAATCTAATAATATTATCAATATCTTATAATTTTTTTTTCATTTTTATAGATTAAATAATTATCATTAAAGGTGACATAATAGTGATGACGAAATTAATTTATTAAGAGAAATATCAAATAAATGGTTCTAAAAATTTTAAATTAAATATTATATGAACTATTTAATGTGATCCAGTAATTATATAGATACATGTGACATTTTATGAATCTATTAAAGCTTTTATTCAGAACATATCTTATGTAAATATTTTATTTAAATTCAAATAAATGAATAGTGTCAAAATTTATACTATTATAAAATACTTTTAAAATCAAAAAAATATTTAAAAATTATAAATTTATATTTATATTGTATAAAATATTATAAAGTATCCAATTATGGACAATTCAAAACAAATAAGTAATTATTTGTTATGATTTAAAATTTAGAATTTTATTACCACAAATAAAATAAAATTGATTAAATAAGGGTAAATCAAGTTGATAATGATTAAAATAAATTCCTAACATGTCTAAATTTTATTGGTTTATGAGATTACAACCCTATCTCATCTAATATTCGAATATGTGTCATTTTTTGTGGTTTTTAAGTGGGTTTAGATTTATTATAAATTAATATTTTTAAGACTTCCAAAGGTGCCCCTCTCCTCCCTTATAAAAGGGCACCCCTCCCACTCTTCCTCACACCACATTGAGCCTTCAAGCTCGGTCATCCCCTACCAAATTCTCTTCTCCACTTCCCTAGAAATATCCTAGAGATCCTGGTCTACTTCAAAGTCAAATCTTAGTGCCCTAAGAGGAGGTTTCAAAGAGGTGTATCAAAGAAGAGGAGGTTCAGATCCATACGAAGCATATCAGACCTAAGGTAAGGGATAATTTTGCAAATATCATTTTATCCGAGATTTCTTATACGTATGTATTTAATGATGTTATGTTTATCATCCATGTCTATTTTTTCTGAAACATTTTTCATAAAATGTTTATTATTCATACATGTATTTTTAAAGTCATTTCTTGCCCTTTTATGACTTTTACCACATGGTTTGGAAGGAATCAGTCTTTTTTTATCATATGAGGTACTTTTTGAATTTTCTGACAAAAGTACGAGAAGAATGTTTTTTTAACATATACATAATGAAACGATTATTACGGGTTTATAAAGCCTTATTTTCATGAAGCTTCCTCCAAAATATTTCATGACTGTTTTCAAAAATAAACTTTTCTTTAAAAATTTCATGATGGAAAGAGAATGATTTTGAAGAAGAATGGATATTTTCCAGAATAATAACTTTCAAGTGTTCTATCAAAACCAATTTTCATCTAAGATGACATTATTTCATATGTGTATGTTTCAAGTATAATGTCTCTATGATTTACATGGTTTCACTTTTCTTATTATGAAATTATATCCATTTCTTCAATATGGATTATGTGATGATGGGATTATGTTTATGAAACCCATTATATTTGTTGGGTTATTATGAATGATGTATGTTTATTTTATGGCACAAGTAAGAATGATTTCATTATGAGATGGGTGGGACCTATATCTACCTCCAATACACTGGGTAAAGATTTATATCTCATGAGATAGAATTGGATAGAATGGTATGTTAATCCGGTTCAGTGTTACCGGACTGAAACAAGGAGTGAACTTGATTCAGAAAGGGACTTTTTCCACAAAATGGTCTTGGAAGCAATGTCTTGGCTACTATGAAAATCCTAACATGTGCTTAATGGTTTCCACAATTACATGTTTTATTCCAATTATATTTTATCATGGTTGATGTTCTATTATGATATATTCCTTACGTACTTCCACGATGTAAGTCTTTTCTCAAGATTTTGATGTTTAAATTTCATGTTCAAGTTTTTGCTTTCAAATATTTATGGATTGTTTTATGTTCTTTATGTTTCCCCTTACTGAGAATTTGAGCTGACCCTTTTTATGTTTTATTTTCCATAGGAAATAAAGAATGGTTTTAGTTAAGGAAAAAAGGAAGTCCATTATGGGAGTTGTTGAAGAACATTCAACATGATTAGAAGTTTATATTCCATGTCTACAAAGACACTAAACTAATAAAATCATTGTGTGTCTGTTTTTGTTATGTATTAAGTATTCCGCAAAAGTAATGTAATGACAATGTACGTCAAGCTTTGGGTCACTACATTTATATAATATTAATAACTACAATTAAATTTATTGAGTATGTTTTTATAACATAAGTTTATATAATTGGTAAATTTTTATTTTTAATTAATCCAATAAACATGATAAAAAAATTGTTTTAAAAAAAGTATACATTCAAAAGATTAAAACATTTTTGTATAAATATTAAATATTAAATTGATTCTAATTAACATAATTGGATTAATAGATATATAATATAACTAAATTTACATTTACAACCATATTATCATAATATTTATGCATTGAAATTCTTTTAATGATGTGAAAATTCTTAATAAGAACAATAATTTCTCAATACTCATGGAAATAATTTATCTTTTCATAAAATTATCAATAATTGACCCCAAGAATATATTGAAATGAACATTTAAAAATAAGTTATAATTTTCAATTAAAATTTCTAATATTTGAAATAGATAATTTTAAAATAAGTTGTTAAAATTAATAAATAAAATTTGAAAAATATTTTATTTAGCATAAAATCATATATTATGTTTTATAAAACCAGATAGATGTAAAAAATATTTAATATATTATTTATAAATTTCAATAATAATATTCACGAAAATGAATTTGTTTAATTTATTATTCTAATATGTGTTTTTGTTAATAAATATTTTTCTAAAATATATAACCTTTATTTTCTAGTAGTTATTAATTTCATTGGTAATTAATTAGTGCCCAATTAATTTATTTTATACACATGTGTATAAAATGTATTTTTATAATATAGTTAATATTATTTATACCCTCTATTCCAGTTGCTAGGTTATAAAAACCATATTAAATAATAAAATTTTCATAGTATTTTATGTTTCATTTAAACATGGTGTTGCGTGTAACAGTAGATAAATATAGTGATTCATGTAACTCAAGATAAAAATAGTGATGAATTTAGTTAATTATAAACTAATAATTTTTTTGAAAAAAATAAAAAAAATATAATATTAATTTGAAACATATAATTAAAAAAATATCAAGGTGTTACATTATACCCCCATTAAAATGAATTTCTTCATTGAAATACATAAAATTCGTAAAAAAAGGATAATTTAAAATAATTATATCCTCTAGTTCCCATGAAACAATATAAAGATGGTGTTTTTTCACAAAACATTGACAAGGTAAGTGGTGTTGTTTCATTTAACATTTTTTATAAAATCCATAGTCTCTAATAGTTGTTCCTCATAAGAAATACCATGATCGATTTGTATTCCCATAGAGTTTATTAAATTTGATTTACGAGATATATAATCTACTTGGGTGGATACCTGGATGAAATCGTGGACCTGAGAGAGGTTGGGTGGAATCACCATGAAATACGATAAAGTCCTGATATGATGAAAAGTTCTAATGGGGCCGATATACCTAGGTATGTGTTTCCTTATATTCAATAATGGAGATTTTAATATGAAAAACTTATAAAACATCAAATTATCGATATCTTTAATTATTATACTCATAACATTTCAATGAAATATCATATACTCTTGTGTGTTTATAAATGGCTATATCCCTCTATTAGATTTCATCAATTATATCAATTCCTAATAGTTCTCTTTCTAAAACATCATTATAAGACTATCAGGTTCTCCAAAAATTTATATAAAGGGATTCATAAGGATCCATATAAAAGATAAAATGAAATTTATTACTGTAAGAAAACTCCACATTAAGACTGTGTTGATCCAAACCACCGCTTAAATCCATCTAGTAATATATTAACATATCCTTTATTAATTTAATTGTTATGTTTTTATGAAAATATATCAAAGGATGATACATATTATTTAAACTCAACTACGTATCTAGATATTGTATAATATTTCATAAAAACATCAAGGTAAACTTCAAATCCTTATCAAATAAATGTTAATGTGGTACTCCAAGCAATCTTACTACCTTCTTAATGTATATTCTATAAATATGATAAAAATAGGTATCTCTTATAATATTTATAAGGTGTTTCAATATTTTATGGGGATAAAAAATAACCAATATATAGTTTTTATCATTATTTGTTGTTAGGAGTCTAATAACCAAATCCAAGGTTATGTTTTTCTATTT